>JAJGOT010000390.1:0-725000 GCA_022457155.1 Cladopsammia gracilis
TTTCCTATGTCACCGATGTTACCGATGTTACCTATGTCACCGATGTTACCGATGTTACCGATGTTACCGATGTTACCGATGTTACCGATGTTACCGATGTTACCGATGTTTACCTATGTTACCGATGTTACCGATGTTACCGATTTACCGATGTTGGGTCATGTAAGCTCTCGCAAGGTCTCACACCATTGGTTCGGAGAACAATAGAACAAACAACCCAACAATGGGCTCTAGACCTAAAAACAATAGCAGCTGTGTTTTACAAGGACAATGAAAATAGAGGTCTCGGAGAGCTGCTACACTACTGCCGATGTTACCTATGTTACCTATGTTACCTATGTTAGATATGTTACCGATGTTACCTATGTTACCGATGTTACCCATGTTACCGATATTACCGATGTTACCTATGTTACCTATGTTACCTATGTCACCGATGTTACCGATGTTACCTATGTCACCGATGTTACCGATGTTACCGATGTTACCTATGTTACCGATGTTACCGATGTTACCGATATTACCGATGTTACCTATGTTACCTATGTTACCTATGTTACCTATGTCACCGATGTCACCGATGTTACCTTTGTTACCGATGTTACCGATGTTACCGATGTTACCGATGTTACCGATGTTACCCATGTTACCCATGTTACCCATGTTACCTATGTTACCGATGTTACCGATGTTACCTATGTTAAATATGTTACCTATGTTACCTACGTTACCGATGTTACCTATGTTACCTATGTTACCTATGTTACCTTTGTTACCTTTGTTACCGATGTTACCTATGTTACCGATGTTACCGATGTTACCGATGTTACCGATGTTACCGATGTTACGTATGTTACCTATGTTACCGATGTTACCTATGTTACCTATGTTACCTATGTTACCGATCTTACCTATGTTACCTATGTTACCCTTGTTACCTATGTTACCGATGTTACCTGTTACCTATGTTACCGATGTTACCTATGTTACTGATGTTACCTATGTTACCTATGTTACCGATGTTACCTATGTTACCGATGTTACCGATGTTACCGATGTTACCAATGTTACCGATCTTTCCTATGTTACCGATGTTACCGATGTTACAGATATTACCGATGTTACCTATGTTACCTATGTTACCTATGTTACCGATGTTGCCGATGTTACCGATGTTACCTATGTTACCGATGTTACCTATGTTACCTATAATAATATTAATATTCTTTTACTGTCTTTTGTTATTGTTATTAATATTAATATTCTTTTACTGTCTTTTGTTATTGTTAAAAGTATGCTTTTGCAATACTGTAACTCAATATAGTCATGCAAATAAAGCTATTATTTACTTTACTTACTTACCTATGTTACCGATGTTACCCATGTTACCGATATTACCGATGTTACCTATGTTACCTATGTCACCGATGTTACCGATGTTACCGATGTTACGTATGTTACCTATGTTACCGATGTTACCTATGTTACCTATGTTACCTATGTTACCGATCTTACCTATGTTACCTATGTTACCCTTGTTACCTATGTTACCGATGTTACCTGTTACCTATGTTACCGATGTTACCTATGTTACCGATGTTACCGATGTTACCGATGTTACCTATGTTACCTATGTTACCTATGTTACCTATGTTACCTATGTTACCGATGTTACCTATGTTACCGATGTTACCGATGTTACCGATGTTACCGATGTTACCGATCTTTCCTATGTTACCGATGTTACCGATGTTACAGATATTACCGATGTTACCTATGTTACCTATGTTACCTATGTTACCGATGTTGCCGATGTTACCTATGTTACCTATGTTACCTATGTTACCTATGTTACCTATGTTACCTATGTCACCAATGTTACCTTTGTTCTCAAGTAGTTTAAGGCCTGGGTCAAGGGCTTTGACCAGGAAAAAACGGTTTATTCGTAATAACTTTTACAAACGGAATGGAACTGAATCGAAATTTGGCACATAGAAAGATATTATCGTCCTTAACATTTTTAAGTATAATAAGCTTTGGCATAGGTCACGTGACATGTCACGTGGCCATTTTTTTAAAAATAGCAAATATTTGACGAATTGGTGACGGGTTTAAGAGAAAACATCAAATAAAAATGCTTTTCTAATGCAGGTTAAATATCTCCAGCCCTTCACGTTTGGAATGAGTGTCCATTCATCTCTAAAAAAAAGTTATGAGGACAAAGGTCATTTTTCAGTCCAAAATTCAACCTTTAATTATTTATAACTGTAATTTAAAGACTTGAGGACAATCATTCCAAACGTAGAAGGTTAAATATGTTAAACCTCCATTGGAAAAGCTAATTTATTTAACTATACAAAGAAAATTCGCTACCAAATCGCAGATTTACGTAACTTTAAAATTTTGATCACGTGACATGTCACGTGACCAAACATTTGCATAAAGGCAAAAGAAAACATCAAGATTAACACTCAGGGAAAATTTCATTTTGATCTAGGTTTTCTCGGTGAACATATTAAGTGTCGACCATATTTTCCGAAAACGCTTTAAACCCAGGCCTTAAACTGCTTGAGTTACCGATGTTACCGATGTTACCGATGTTACCGATGTTACCGATGTTACCGATGTTACCCATGTTACCCATGTTACCTATGTAACCTATGTTACCTATGTTACCTATCTTACCGATGTTACCTATGTTACCTATGTTACCTACGTTACCGATGTTACCTATGTTACCTATGTTACCGACGTTACCGACGTTACCTATGTTACCTATGTTACTGATGTTACCTATGTTACCGATGTTACCTATGTTTCCGACGTTACCTATGTTACCTATGTTAGTGATGTTACCTATGTTACCTATGTTACCTATGTTACCTATGTTACCTATGTTACCGATGTCGCCGATGTTACCGATGTTACCGATGTTACCGATGTTACCTATGTTACCTATGTTACCTATGTTACCCTTGTTACCCATGTTACCGATGTTACCTATGTTACCTATGTTACCGATGTTACCCATGTTACCCATGTTACCGATGTTACCGATGTTACCGATGTTACCTATGTTACCTATGTTACTGATGTTACCTATGTTACCGATGTTACCTATGTTTCCGACGTTACCTATGTTACCTATGTTAGTGATGTTACCTATGTTACCTATGTTACCTATGTTACCTATGTTACCGATGTTACCTATGTTACCTATGTTAGCGATGTTACCTATGTTACCTATGTTACTGATGTTACCTATGTTACCTATGTTACCTATGTTACCTATGTTACCGATCTTACCGATGTTACCGATGTTACCTATGTTACCTATGTTACCTATGTTACCTATGTTACCTATGTTACCTATGTTACCTATGTTACCTGTTACCGATTTTACCGATGTTACCGATGTTACCGATCTTTCCTATGTTACAGATATTATACCGATGTTACAGATATTATACCGATGTTACCTATGTTACCTATGTTACCTATGTTACCGATGTTGCCGATGTTATCGATGTTACCTATGTCACCGATGTTACCTATGTTCTAATGTTACCGATGTTACCCATGTTACCGATATTACCGATGTTACCTATGTTACCTATGTCACCGATGTTACCGATGTTACCGATGTTACCGATGTTACCGATGTTACCGATGTTACCCTTGTTACCTATGTTACCGATGTTACCTGTTACCTATGTTACCGATGTTACTATGTTACCTATGTTACTGATGTTACCTATGTTACCGATGTTACCGATGTTACCGATGTTACCGATGTTACACGATCTTTCCTATGTTACCGATGTTACCGATGTTACCGATGTTACAGATATTACCGATGTTACCTATGTTACCTATGTTACCTATGTTACCGATTTGCCGATGTTACCGATGTTACCTATGTTACCGATGTTACCTTATGTTACCGATGTTACCCAGGTTACCGATATTACCGATGTTACCTATGTTACCTATGTTTCCTATGTCACCGATGTTACCGATGTTACCTATGTCACCGATGTTACCGATGTTACCGATGTTACCGATGTTACCGATGTTACCGATGTTACCGATGTTACCTATGTTACCGATGTTACCGATGTTACCGATATTACCGATGTTGGTCATGTAGCAGCTCTCGTAAGGTCTCACACCATTGGTTCGGAGAAATAGAACAAACAACCCAACAATGGGCTCTAGACCTAAAAACAATAGCAGCTGTGTTTTACAAGGACAATGAAAATAGAGGTCTCGGAGAGCTGCTACACTACTGCCGATGTTACCTATGTTACCTATGTTACCTATGTTACCTATGTTACCGATGTTACCTATGTTACCGATGTTACCCATGTTACCGATATTACCGATGTTACCTATGTTACCTATGTTACCTATGTCACCGATGTTACCGATGTTACCTATGTCACCGATGTTACCGATGTTACTGATGTTAGCTATGTTACCGATGTTACCGATGTTACCGATATTACCGATGTTACCTATGTTACCTATGTTACCTATGTCACCGATGTCACCGATGTTACCTTTGTTACCGATGTTACCGATGTTACCGATGTTACCGATGTTACCGATGTTACCCATGTTACCCATGTTACCCATGTTACCTATGTTACCGATGTTACCGATGTTACCGATGTTACCTATGTTACCTACGTTACCGATGTTACCTATGTTACCTTTGTTACCTTTGTTACCGATGTTACCTATGTTACCGATGTTACCGATGTTACCGATGTTACCTATGTTACCGATGTTACGTATGTTACCTATGTTACCGATGTTACCTATGTTACCAATGTTACCTATGTTACCGATGTTACCTATTTTAACTATTTTACCTGTGTTTCCGATGTTACCGATGTTACCTATGTTACCGATGTTACTGATGTTACCTATGTTACCGATGTTACCTGTGTTACCGATGTTACCGATGTTACCTATGTTACCGATGTTACCTATGTTACCTATGTTACCTGTTACCGATGTTACCTATGTTACCTATGTTACCTGTTGTTTCCGATGTTACCGATGTTACCTATGTTACCTATGTTACCTATGTTACCTATGTTACCGATGTTGCCGATGTTACCTATGTTACCGATGTTACCTATGTTACCTATGTTACCGATGTTACCGATGTTACCTATGTTACCTTTGTTACCGATGTTACCTATGTTACCTATGTTACCGATGTTACCTATGTTACCTAAATGAACTTTTGGAACAAGAAAAAGAACAATGTAACTTTCTAGACTATTTGATCACTGAACATGAAATACGCGCTGCCGTGAAAAAATTAAAAAATAACAAATCAGCGTTCTCTGACAGAATAAGAAACGAAATGATTAAAGCTAGTATTGGAAGTATGATGCCTGTATATATCAAACTTTTTAATACAATTCTAAATTCAGGTATAATGCCTAAAAACTGGTGTAATGGCCTTATAACACCAATATATAAATCAGGTGACAAAAGTGATCCAACCAATTACAGAGGAATTTGCGTTTCAAGTTGTTTGGGAAAACTTTTCTGCGCTATCTTGAATCAAAGACTTCTTGAACATGTTACAACTCAAAACATATTGCACCCATCTCAAATTGGTTTTCTACCAAAAAATCGCACCGCAGACCATGTCCTAACACTAAGAACATTAATAGATAAATATGTTCACTATCACGGAGAAAAAGTTTATGCTTGTTTTGTCGATTTCAAGAAAGCGTTCGACTCAGTTTGGCATGAAGGTCTCTTATATAAATTACTTAAAATCAATGTAGGAGGACATTTCTACGATCTCATTAAAAGCTTATACTCAAATTCTAACTGCTCTCTGAAAATTGATCATAGTAAAACGCGACCCTTTCAATACTCGAGAGGTGTACGACAAGGGTGCATTTTAAGTCCGTTACTTTTTAACCTATATCTAAACAATTTACCTTATTCGTTTGAAAACACTTTATCTGATCCATTCATTTTACCGAATGGTACAAAAATCAATTCTCTCTTATATGCTGATGATTTAATTATTTTGTCGAGATCCAAAACAGGATTGCAAAATTGTTTGCAGGTATTGTCTTCATATTGCAATTCTTGGATGTTAAGCATTAATTTAAAGAAAACAAAGGCTATGATATTCCAAAAACGCGCAAGAAAATCCAATAATTGTACCTTTTATCTAAATAATGAAACTATTGAAACTGCTCAGAATTATACCTATTTAGGAACCCGAATATCATCAACAGGAAATTTCACATTGGCAACTGATCACTTGAAAGAAAAGGCCATGCATGCTCTTTACAGTATTAGAAGACACACAGATTTTAGTAGATTAAAACCAAATCTTGCATCAAACATCTTTGACACAATGATTTCTCCAATCCTCACTTATAATAGTGAAGCTTGGGGCTTATATACCAAACAAGACTTTAAGACTTGGGATAGATCCTCAATAGAAAAAGTTCAATTACAATTCTGCAAACGCTATTTAGAAATAAATAATAAGACCTCGAATTTAGCATGTAGAGCGGAACTAGGTCGATTCCCTCTCATTCTTACCATAAATCAGAAAATTCTTAATTATATTCTATATCTTAAAAGCAAAAATGACGACTCTATAATGAAACAAATTTTCTTAATATCATTAGATCTCCATTCAATTAAAAAAACTAATTTTTACTCTAATTTATTAAACATGGTTGAATACTATGATCTACAAAATTTTAATCTTGACACACTGGATGAAAATAAGATCATGCATTATGTCAATCTTATGAAGCAAAAGTATATTTCCTACTGGAAAAATGCTTTACAGAACTCAAGGAAATTGGAATTTTACAATAGTTTTAAGGATCAATACATAATCTCCCATTATCTAGATCACACAAGGAAATCAAATGAAAGGAAAACTCTAGTCAAATTTAGGACAGGTAATCCAAAACTCATGATCGAGCTTGGTCGATATAATCAAATCCCTAGAGAAAATAGATTATGCCCTTTATGCGAATCAAATAATATCGAAAACGAAATTCATTTTCTCTTTCAATGCCCAAGATATTCAACTTTAAGAGATAAATACTTTAATCAAATCTACCAACACTTGCCGAATATTCAAAATACATTCTCAACAGAAAGTATCAAAGAATTGATGAACTCTTCCAATTATTTTGTTAATTTACTTTTAATGAAAATGATATCTGCATGCTTTGAATTACGTGATAGCTTAATATTGTCAAATCAAAATGAAGTTTTGTAATTATTTAATATTCTTTTACTGTCTTTTGTTATTGTTAAAAGTATGCTTTTGCAATACTGTAACTCAATATAGTCATGCAAATAAAGCTATTATTTACGTTACCTATGTTACCGATGTTACCGATGTTGTTACCGATGTTACCTATGTTACCGATGTTACCTGTTACCTATGTTACCTGTGTTGCCGATGTTACCGATGTTACCTATGTTACCGATGTTACCGATGTTACCGATGTTACCGATGTTACCGATGTTACGGATGTTACCTATGTTACCGATGTTACCGATGTTACCTATGTTACCGATGTTACCTATGTTACCTATGTTACCGATGTTACCTATGTTACCGATATTACCTATGTTACCTATGTTACCGATGTTACCGATGTTACCGATGTTACCGATGTTACCGATGTTACCCTTGTTACCTATGTTACCGATGTTACCTGTTACCTATGTTACCCTTGTTACCTATGTTACCTATGTTACTGATGTTACCTATGTTACCGATGTTACCGATGTTACCGATGTTACCGATGTTACCGATCTTTCCTATGTTACCGATGTTACCGATGTTACCGATGTTACAGATATTGCCGATGTTACCTATGTTACCTATGTTACCTATGTTACCGATTTTGCCGATGTTACCGATGTTACCTATGTTACCGATGTTACTTATGTTACCGATGTTACCCATGTTACCGATATTACCGATATTACCGATGTTACCTATGTTACCTATGTTACCTATGTCACCGATGTTACCGATGTTACCTATGTCACCGATGTTACCGATGTTACCGATGTTACCTATGTTACCGATGTTACCGATGTTACCGATATTACCGATGTTACCTATGTTACCTATGTTACCTATGTTACCTATGTCACCGATGTCACCGATGTTACCTTTGTTACCGATGTTACCGATGTTACCGATGTTACCGATGTTACCGATGTTACCGATGTTACCGATGTTACCGATGTTACCCATGTTACCCATGTTACCTATGTTACCGATGTTACCTATGTTACCTATGTTACCTACGTTACCGATGTTACCTATGTTACCTTTGTTACCTTTGTTACCGATGTTACCGATGTTACCGATGTTACCGATGTTACCTATGTTTCCTATGTTACCGATGTTACCGATGTTACCCATGTTACCTATGTTACCGATGTTACCGATGTTACCGATGTTACCGATGTTACCTATGTTACCTATTTTACCTACGTTACCGATGTTACCTATGTTACCTTTGTTACCTTTGTTACCGATGTTACCGATGTTACCGATGTTACCGATGTTACCGATGTTACCGATGTTACCGATGTTACCTATGTTACCGATGTTACGTATGTTACCTATGTTACCTATGTTACCTATGTTACCTATGTTACCTATGTTACCTATGTTACCTATGTTACCGATGTTACCGATGTTACCGATGTTACCTATTTTAACTATTTTACCTGTGTTTCCGATGTTACCGATGTTACCTATGTTACCGATGTTGCCGATGTTACCGATGTTACCTATGTTACCGATGTTACCTATGTTACCTATGTTACTTGTTACCGATGTTACCTATGTTAACTATGTTACCTGTGTTTCCGATGTTACCGATGTTACCTATGTTACCTATGTTACCGATGTTACCGATGTTACCTATGTTACCGATGTTACCTATGTTACCTATGTTACCGATGTTACCGATGTTACCTATGTTACCTATGTTACCGATGTTACCTATGTTACCTATGTTACCGATGTTACCTATGTTACCTATGTTACCGATGTTACCGATGTTACCGATGTTGTTACCGATGTTACCTATGTTACCGATGTTACCTGTTACCTATGTTACCTGTGTTGCCGATGTTACCGATGTTACCTATGTTACCGATGTTACCGATGTTACCGATGTTACCGATGTTACGGATGTTACCTATGTTACCGATGTTACCGATGTTACCTATGTTACCGATGTTACTTATGTTACCTATGTTACCGATGTTACCTATGTTACCGATATTACCTATGTTACCTATGTTACCGATGTTACCTATGTTACCGATGTTACCTATGTTACCTATGTTACCTATGTTACCTATGTTACCTGTGTTACCGACATTACCTATGTTACCTATGTTACCTATGTTACCTGTGTTACCGACATTACCGATGTTACCTATGTTACCGATGTTACCGATGTTACCTATGTTACCGATATTACCTATGTTACCTGTGTTACCTATGTTACCGATTTTACCGATGTTCCCTATCTTACCTATGTTACCTATGTTACCCATGTTACCGATGTTATCGATGTTACCGATGTTACCCATGTTACCGATGTTACCGATGTTACCTATGTTACCGATGTTACCGATGTTACCGATGTTACCGATGTTATCTATGTTACCTGTTACCTATGTTACCGATGTTACCTATGTTACCCACTGGAAAATTTGGACCATTTACAGACTTCATAAAATGTCTATAAATCTTGAATTTACAGACTTGGTACTATCTCCTGTTGAAAACAAAATCTCTGTAAATTCGTTTGACAGACATTTTATACAGTTTTGTTGTCTTGTTCTTTATAAAATGTTTGTAAAATGTTTATAAATTATAGGAGCTGTAGTGAGAGGAAAGACTTACAATTTACAGACTTTATAAAATCTACCAACAATATTTCTAAACCTTCTGTTTACAAAGATTTTATAACGCCTAGTTTTCTAATATAAAATGTCTGTAAATGGCACTGCGTAATTTTAATTTTAATTCAGTTACCAAATGTCTGTAAATTAATGTGGTCCCCAAGGGGAACATCTAATGACATACGAGGAATTATAAAATCTCTGTAAATTGACACAAACAAACATAATCTTTCTCCGAATCGTCTATATAGAATTTTTAAAGCTATATCCAGTGTTCACTCACATAATCTAAGAAATTCAAAATACAGCCTTTTCGTTCCTAGACCGAGTACTGAAGCAGGCAAACGAAGTTTGCAATAGCGCGGTTCTGTTCTCTGGAACAGCTTGCCTTTGAGCGCTAAGATGTAGCTCACTCTTAGCTCTTTTAAATCATGCATTTCCTTTTATCTAATTTAATGATAGTTAATAAAGGATACTTTTTATAGTTTTTTAGTATAATCCCGTATAGATAATGAACTTAGTTAGAGAATTTAATTGAGTTACGTTATTAATCTGTTGCTGATTAAGGCTCGACGGAAGAACATGTATTATGAATTGACACCGCGTACGATAAATAAAGTTTACCTACCTAACTGGGCATTATAAAATCGCTGTAAATTGACGCAAACGGAGCATCATAGAATCTCTGTAAATTGACGCAAACGGGGCATTATAAAATCTCTGTAAATTGACGTAAATGGGGTATTATAAAATCTCTGTAAATTGACGCAAATGGGGCATTATAAAATCTCTGTAAATTGACGCAAACGGGGCATCACAAAATCTCTGTAAATTAACGCAAATGAGTACAACCGACTATTTTTTTGTAAAGTAGGCATTGTACTACTCGATATTTTGAGTTAGTGTACTTAAAATTTGACTTAAATATTTAATCCAACATAAGTGAGTTGAAACAACTTCTTAGGGACTGTGCAATAATTATCAGGTGGGGGGGGGGTTGGAAAATGGGCTTCAAGTAGGAAAATATTACGTAATACCCCCTTCTAAAGGAGCGAATTTAGTTATTGCCCCCCCCCCCCCCCTCTGATCAGTCAGAAATTTTTTATGATCCCCCCTTCTTCACACACCTTTTATATACAATTACCCAACATTTTCTTCATATACACCTACCTGTTATTGCTACGAGGTAATGTTTGTTCCAGACGTGGATATACAGCAATGCTACATGTTAACGTGTTGGACATCCGTATCTGGAACAAACATGACCTCCAAGCAGTGTTCAACAAAGCTATCCGATTCCACTTCTGAATCACTTGATTGCGAATCCGAGTTGCTTGCACTGGAACTAATTTCCTCGTTAACGTTCTCTTGGATTTCTCGTGGGATGCAAGAATGATCACCACGAACGTACTGGAGAACTCGTTCAACCAGTGCCACTTTAAGACCATGCTGGTTGAGGTGCATCTTCAATCTGTTGCAATATGATTATCTATGTTGTAGTGAAATTATGATTTTGGTGCAATTATTATTTTGTGTGCAGTGGTTCAAATTTATTTTGAACCAGTGCAAAATAGTTGAACTGGAACAAAATATTTTCACCATGCAAGGCAAAATATTTGCACTGACGTATACTATATTCTACTGTTCAAATGTTGTGGACAATTCAAATTTAAAAAGCCAGAAACTCTTTATCACAATATTCATCTCTATATTATAGAGAAAGAGAAGAATAGATAATCGTATTGCCACAGATTGAAATTGCAGTTCAGCCACAGAACAGATCATCAAGCCTTTCAGTGTGAACTATGAACACTTGAAACAAAATGTTTAGCCCCCTCCTCTTGAGTGACTTACTTTACTTTGAGTCCCCCCTTTCCTTGCTTTGATATTACTTTATGCCAACCCCCCCCCCCCCCCTCTGGTTTTCCAACCCCCTCCTGATAATTATTGCGCAGTCCCTTATCAGAAATTATTTTGAGAAAATCAAGTGGAAGTCACCTTTTACTGCTTTTACTCAAACATACGATTAAAAACTAGTCACCGCAGTGAGTAAGTGCTTCTCACTCAAATTCAAAATATGAGTTAATTCTTAACCCAATAAAGTGAGTTGAAACAACTCTTTATTTTGAGTGAACTTAGTGTAACAGTCCGACATCGACTCAAACGTGAGCAAAAGCACACACATAAGAGATTGCCGCTTCCGTCGCGAGCGAGAGTGAGAAAAAACGTATCATTCAAAGAAAAAAAAAAAATATATATATATATATATATATTTCAAAATACAAGACACAGCTTAGTTCAACGGCGGTATTACTGTTGTATAATCACAAATCTTTACTTCACATGTCAATGAAAAAAGTGAAAACCGATGAGGAGCACACAACTGACACAGCATTTTAATATTTTAGCCTTTACTAAACAGCTCTTGAAAGAGGTGTTTTTAAAGCCTGGATTTACCTGGAACGGAAATAGGAATAATTTCCGAAGAACGAGAGATTCAAAAGAAATGCATTTTAAAGCCTATTATAATACTATCGATCTCAGACGTCCTTGGACAAGGGATTTTTTTCGGCCCGCTTCACGGGCCGTTGGTTTCAGTCTGCGGTTAAAAAAATGTCGTCACGTGATGACATTTTTTTGGCTCTGCGGTTTCAAAAATGTTGATCACGTGATGCTTTATTTCGACTTCCTACGGCCGTGAATTCATTTTCGCGCCAACATGTCCGTTGTACAATTTAAGGTTTTTTACGGCGTAGTTTTTCGTTTTTACCTGTAGTAAAGTCGCCACCGGCCTGTACTATCGTATCTATTATTCCGCTTTTTTATGTCATTGGACAAAGCTTTCCCTGGATGATAGCTTCGGCCGGTTTTACTCCCCAACATCTTTGATCACTTTGCCGGTTTTCTTTTTGGCGCGAGTAACAGAATGGCGTCACGTGATCAACATTTTTGAAACCGCAGAGCCAAAAAAATGTCATCACGTGACGACATTTTTTTAACCGCAGACTGAAACCAACGGCCCGTGAAGCGGGCCGAAAAAAATCCCTTGTCCAAGGACGTCTGAGATCGATAGTAATGGTGAATCAGAAATAAATAAATCAAAGGCAATCATCAAAGCAATTTTCCGCTGGGGCCGCTCGGCCGGGAGGTCTTGGGTGCGAATTGATCATGCGCAAGAGAGTCATTCCCGGCGGGCAGTTTGTGGCGCTTATTTCAACGACTTTACTGCTCGCTTTCAGCGCCCTAAACTTCACTTGATTTGAAAAGACAACTTGTGTTTTGAGCCTTTTTCTCGTTCCACGTTTTCTGAATAAGCTACATGCAATGTTTTTACAACATATCAGCGATCGCTATGCATACGATTGCTTCCAACCTACATGCATCGTCAAGTCAAGTTAATTTGATCGCCGTGTTGGCTAGTTCTTTTATGCTACACCAATTCAAACGCTTCATTCTTGCTGCCCTTGTGATTCCAAAGGTAAGTAAGCTTACGTTAACAATGTAAACCAGTTTAAATATTATTTTTGGCTACCTGTACTGAAGATTTTCTGCGAATTTCAGGGTTTTGTCTTGGTGACTGTACGGGCTTACAGTCTTTACAAGGGATTTCACGTTGTGTTTTGTTTAGTCTTTTGTTTTTGTCCTTATGTATCTGTACACCAGGACAGAACCAATTTCAGCCTGCTCATTTGAATAAATAAGCTTATAAGAAACTAAACCTTGAATTTTAATATATCTGTCAATCTTGCAATTCTGTTCAAGTGATGTTGATTTTTAACATAAAATACATATACAGTATTATTTTCTTCTTATTTGCTGGGGCCTTTGGCCGTCCATGCTTGGGAAACCATACTGTAGGTCATAAGACCACTGACTTGTTAATTGTTGGAGGTAAAACCTTTGGAAAAGGTGAACATTGCTTAGTTAATCAGTACCCGGCAAAAATGACAATAGTCAGTTCAGGGACGTATACAAAACATGGACCTCTGTCAGTATAAAGGATGGACTGTGGACTGGGGACAGGGTATAAAACACGGTCTTCAGTTTAAATAAATTAATGGCATTCAACATCAAGTAGCAATGTCAAGACACAAGTAGAACAAGAAGGACTGGACCAAGTCCCAAGCTACACTGTACTATAATTATGGGATACAGACAATCCTGTGTGCTTTTCTTTTGGATTCGTTGTGCATGTGCTGTTAAAAAAATACTGATTACAGTGTAGGCCTGCTGGAGTATAAACAAACATGTGCGCAAGCAACCATACTGGTGAATAGTGTCGGAACAAGATAAAGATTGGTTTTGTTTGTTATTATTTCTAGATGCTCTGTGGATACTCGCACAGAGCAGTGTTTAAGGTTTGAATTGAATGAACCTCACCTTCCCCGTTCCCTCCCCCTTCCCTCACCGAGAACTCAAAATGAAAACACTGCTCTTTGCGAGTATCCACGTAGCACCTACATGTAGAAACAATGAAAACAATCAGTATGGTGGCTTTGGCATGTGTTTGTTTACACTTGTATACTCCACTAGACTTTTGTTTTATCCATGTTCCAAAAGACAAGCACATGGGATTGTCTGCATCCCATAATACGTGTAATAGCACACACTGTAGCGTGGGACTTGACCCAGTCCTTCTTGTTCTATATGTGTCAAATGAAATCTGTGGGGAGAGCACTAAAACTTCACATGCTTCTGCCCCAACAGTACCAGCCAAGAATCGGACTGCATACATTGTATAAAATGCAATGTTGGCAAAAGCGTAAAATAGTAGGAAGTTAAATATTGATGTTGAATGCCATAATTTATTTCAACTTAAGACTGTGTTTTATACCCTGTCCTCAGTCCACAGTCCATCCTTTAGACTGACAGAAAAATTTGGGAAAAGAAAATTAAAATTGACAAAAATAAGGGGTGGTCCATCAGGTGGTCCATGGACTGGGTCCACAGGGGTGGTCCATAGACCCGGGTCCATGTTTTGTAAATGTCCTCATTTCAGTGTATTTTTTAGTGTGATTATAATGGACGTATCTGTAGTTCACAAACGTCATATTAGATAGCTCTTTGTAAAGAGAAAGGCCCACCAGAAAAGAAGGCAATTTTAATTTGTTGTTGTAGGTACATGTACATATGTTGATTGATCATGTAGCTGTTGCACTTCACTTATTTTTTTTTTCTTTAGTCTGTGTGACATACATTTAATGTTTGCTAATGAGGATAAAACAAAAATAGAATCAAGGATAGTTTTAAGCACAGCATATATGTACAGTTGTAGCCATCGTGTGGGTAAATAGCATCATTATGAAAATAACTACATGTATTTTTACTTAACAATGGACTGTACAGCCTTACAAGGCTGTAAGGCTGTGCTCTAAATCTACATTATTGGTACCAGCTTATATGTTTTGTGAAAAGCTACATGTTTGTACACTTTCTGATCACCCAAGGTCAAAAGTGACATGCTATGGGCCACTGTGTTGCTAGAGCACAGCCCAAAATTGCAAAATTGTACCATTTATGAAAACAAAAACAAACGACCGCAAAGCCGAATGGGTGATACTGGGCCTTTAACCCAGAGTAGACTTTAAACTATGCAGGAGTTGCGTCACTCTTTGTTGTGTAAATACATGTACATGTACAGGACCATAATTTGCACTGGTCTAAAGCCTTGCATGTATAATTATGATAGACATTGAATATAAAGCAGTTGGTTTCAAATGAAACTGTGATAATGAATTGTGGGGAGTGAAACAAAACGTTAGTGTTATCAGTCATGTTGATAAAGTAAATTGCTACCATAAAAGAATAAAGAAGGTATTTTTTAAGTGTTAGCCCTCAAAACATCAGCCTTAATTTACTTTATCAACAATTCAGTTGATCAAACTAATCTACGCGTAAACAATGAAACAACTGACATTATTCTTCTAACAATATTTTTTTCTAATTACAAAACAGAACAACAGGGTACACTGTAGAAGATACATGTACATGTACATGTAGTGATGATGATTGCAGTGACACTTTGCATGACAACACTCAAGTACAGTGTAAGTATGTTGTTATGAAGAATTAAACCCTGAATAAATAACTACATTGTACATTATTACCAGCAGAAACACTGGGAAACTAACACACTTTAAAAAAAGTAAAACAGGAAAACTCATTTATAAATTTTTGAGAGCTTGAGCATTCCTGGGTCAATCAGTTTTTACTTCCCAAGTTGTTCAAGTGTTAACTTGACCCTTGCAGTGCCTCTTTGCACATTAGGAGTAAATGAGTACTGCCACATTACCAGACAACATGCAGAGTCTTATTTGTGATAATGGCATTCCAACCAGAGGAGTAACAGCATATTAATTTCTAGAGTTTGCAGAATTCCTCAGATTAATTCCTTGTGAAAACACTTACTGCCAGTCAAAAATGTTATTTTTCTGGTTCATAATTTATAGACTGAGGACAAAACCAAGGATAACAAACAACCTGATGCTGTTGAAACAGAATCTAGTAAGTTAACACATTTATAATGGGATTGATATATGTGGTGATTAGATACAGGGAATTCAGGTTGAGGGTTTCGATGCGTTTGTTGAAAAAGCTGATTTATCGTATTGCAAGGTAACCCGTTACCAGGCAGGCTGTAAAACAAGAGTGGTGGCTCTTCAAGGCTGTGCTCTGAGAAAGTTTGCACGGGACTGAAAGCTCTGAACCTGTGAAAACCAGGGTGCCCAGCATTATGAGTTTTACAAATATGCAAAAACATAGATTTCCTGGTTGCCTCAGGGCAAAAGTAAGTTGCCAGGAAACACCAGGCACTGCTAGAGCAAAGCCCTGATCTTGTATATAACAAAACCTTAAGTTTTCGACCTACAGTGTGTACAGTGTAGGTCATGTGTGAGATTAGTTGGTTTGATGGAGGTCTCCAACTCATTGTTTAAATTATAAAAAAAATACATTTTAACTTGCATGCATTATTTTGTTTCCTTTCAGATTTCACTATCCTATGCATCAATTACTGCATTGTTTTTTTTCTGAAGGCCAAGAAACTTAGTGATGTAAAGTAATGAATTTATATGTATGACAAATACAATCTCATATGGAAATGTTACATGTTAGGCTAAGGTAAACATTAATGTTACAGTTTATTACATATGATTATTTATTTAGAATCCAATCAAGATAAGTAAATATTACGTGAGAATTTATTTTAAAAATGCTATACAGTATTGTAGTGCTATTTTCGTGAAAGTACAAACGATGAATTTAATGTCCTATTTAATGTCTTTAATTTTTTTATAGAATTTCCCATGTATCAGACCATTATGTGTGTTGTATTTTAGGTTTTCGACAGCATTTAGGTTTTATTTATCAGAATTTTTATACGTTTTTGTTAAATTATAGAGACTTAGAGAACAAAATTAGTATAAACAATTATTAGATTTACCTTCTAAAACAATCATTATTTGGAGTCGGAGATAGGATTTTTATGCATTCTCTCTGAGATTGTCTTTAATTGGTTTCTTTGGGTAGCTTACACGTAATCGTATATCAAGATTTAACATATTGAAATATATCTTAATGAACACCTTCATGTAACTTTGTTGAAATTTGATTGTACTGGACTGGCGCACGCTACTTGTGTACACGAGCGTAACACCGTGCTTATGCACCAATTCACGTTCTATGAAAGGCACGGATTTCACGCAAAAGCACACGAGAAAAAAAAAACATAAAAGGCACAAGTTAGGCACAGGTTCGGCACGTTTTACAGAATGCTTAGGCACAGTTTAGGCACAGCTTAGGCACAGTTTACGCCCATTTAGGCACGTTTTTCGGAAACGTTATATTTAACTCGTCCGAAGGTAAGCCGTACGAAAATTCTCGGCGAGTGACCAACCAGATTCAGTCCGTAAAAAATATGGTTATCAGCGAGAATCGAAGGTGACAAGTCATAAAAATAATTCGGCTGACACGAGCAAGACAAACAAACGAGAATTGAGCGAGAACAGCAAGACATAATAATAATAAAACATGATAAATGTGACCTTCCACGGGAAAACGTACACTAAACAGTTATCTGTTAAACGGCCTAAAAGCGTTTGATCGCAGTTCGGAAACTGCGTTAAAATGGTTTAGGAAAGCATTAGAAGCGTTGGAAAAACCGTTCGAATTTTCATCCATGCCGTTTGAAGCGTTTATAAAAAAAGCGTACAAAACTTTTTTACAGGCCATTGACGCGTTGAAAGCGTTAGGAAAGTCGTTCAAATTATTCGTTCGGTCCACAGAGTTCAATACTTTACAAAAGTCGTTTGAACAAAACATTTAAACAGCAGTTTAAAGGCTTACCTTCTCTGTAGTTTGATTTGACATCTTCGTTCTTTGTTCTCGTGAATATTCGACAAAATATCGCCGACATTTCGAGAGTACTTTCGCATCGTTCTCACGATAACTCGCACACGAAAATTCGCAAAGCAAATTAAAAAAAAAAGAAGCGAATTTTTAGAAATTTCGCTGAAACGAAACGAAACACCGGTGAACTTTCCTGCCGAAAATACAAAGTGTTGCAGCGCCAGTTCGCTTAAACAAAGATTGTTTGGTATAAAACGCGTCGTGAACTTAAATATTTGAAGAAAACGTGATATAAATCTATCTTTCTGTTTTAACAATTCGAAATTAGCGTTGTTTTCCGCTTTGTAATCATTGTTACTCAACTGGTGCACTGATTCTTTTTGGAGACAGATCTTTTTGTCAATAAACACGCAAAAATGTGATCTGCACAGTTTTGACATCAGGTTATGCTAATTTATTGCTGAAATTTGACCAACTTGTGAAAACACCAGACAGCTCATCCGATGAATATAATGACCCATTCCGTTTTATAAATCCAAATCGAATGATAAAACTCCAAAACGTCAATTTGTTCGAACAACTTTTTGAATGTTTGGCAGTATTTATCCAAAGCCGATGACCGAATGGTCAGAAACTACATCTGTATTAAATACAAGTACTATTCTACATCTCCAAACGGCTGGGAAAGCGGCAGTGCGGGAAGAATACAAGTAAACACGATTACTGATTTCCCGCCGTCGCTTTCACTTGGAGAAAAAATAATTCGTTGCATGAGAACAATCTTGCAATTTATCGTCATAACAATGTGTGACCAATCAAAGGGCTCTTAAAGCCATCTCGTTAATGCGTTGAAACATGAGGTTAAAAAAAGAAGAATCTAAAATAAATATAAAATAAATATGGTAAAGATGGCGTTGTAGAATCAGACATTATGTAGAAAATGCGAGGCGCAGTAGTCAACTGGATATGGTTCTTGGCAGGATAGAGAAGATTGAGAGAACTTGGTTTGAAAATTCGTGTTGGTGCAAGTCAAAAAAAGTTATGAGTAACAAAGAATCACGAGTGTGAATGTAAATAATTTTGATGTCAGTGAAGTGAAAGTGAAAGACTTTTCCCGCCTTGCTAGCTAATTGACGATGAAAATGTGTTGTTGGTTCAATTTACACAGTGCATTTTCAGTTATTCATTGTCTATTTTCGGTTGGGATATTTGACAATGGAAAAGACTTTCTAAATCAAATACAATAGATTGCCGCAATTTCAAAACAATTAAAAGCCCACATCGATAATACGTCACGTGCAATGACTTTATATCTGATCAGATGAGACATTAATATTAATTATCAAAATATCAATTGACACAACAAATGGTGACTGAATCTTTAATATTCTTTAAAGTAAGGCCCGATTCAAACATTGAACTTCACATTTGCCGAATCTAATGAAAGGAGGCCGTAACAACATGTCATTTCTCTAGAGCTGCCTTTCCCCATGCCAGGACAATTTGAGCTATGTTTAGCAGACATCGCGCCATCAGCCATTTCTTTTTCAACTCTCCAGCAGTATTCGAAAAAAGAACGAAAGTCAAAATTTATGGTATTTTGCTGTTCCTACTCTTGCATAATGAAACGGAAAGTTTTGCAGTTAGCTAAAGTATCAAGTCTGCTGTTTTATATATTTTGACATGAAAAATGGCGGGGAAAATGGTGATCACGTGGTCATTTTTCGGTCACGTCTGCTATGGACGCACTTGTATAGAAAATATTGGGTCTGGAGCGGATAAACAGGGCACCACTCCTGGCGGTCACTTTTTTAGTTTCCCTTAGATCGAAATGAGGTTCATGACAGGCCTGCACCGACTCCGCTATGTGGTTTTGCGGTTGCGATGCATTTATATTAGCTTTCAAAGTTTGGCTGTTATGAGTCGTGTCGTTAAGTGATTTACGTCTTGTATGATGTGTTAGACGGCGTTTTGTAAATAGTTTTCAGGAATGGTTGGTTTTGAACGAAACTCCATTTTTCATCAGTATTTGTTTAAGGTTTTTCAGTCGTGGGTGAAATGTTGTGACAAAAGGCGTTATTATCTCGCGAGTTTTTTTCGTTTTGTTTTCATGCCAATTGCGTTCCGGCAAAAGTGAAATTTAGAATACCAGTGCATTTAGGAGGGTGCTGATGGGGTTAACAGTTAACTGACAATTGCCCAAAAATATAGTAGTTAACTGATAAATGAAAAGTTACCGTATTTTCTCAATTAAACGCCCCCGGCGTTTATTTCAAACTTGGCCTAGTGGACCCGGCGTTTCTTTGTATCAGCAGTTTTTTCTCGCCCGCCATTTTTTAAGAAAGGGTTATTATTCGTTTTTCTTGGCAGCCTTGTACCTTGCCCTTAAATCTTAAGTTTATTATACCACAAACAAACGTTTGAGGAGCTTACTTACAACTTCCTCAATTATACCCGGCGTTTATTCGGGGCCCGGCGTTAAATCGAGAAAATACGGTAACAGTTAAGTGACATTCTATTAATTATGCTAAATGAACGATTGTTGTTGTTAATAAAAGCAACATAGTTTTTTCCTAACAGCAAAGCTATTTTGTGACTTTTACCTGCCTCGCAGCGTGACCAGGTGACATATTAACCGATATTATATGCGAAAGGTACCAGGGTCGTAGAGCGTTGACCTTGATCTCCGTGATGGCGTCGAGTGGCGTGGTCAAAGTTATTCTGAGTTTTTATCGAGATGATGACAAAGGATCGGCATTCGAATGACACATAAGTCGCATACCGTTTGACATGACAAAGCACAATTCAATGGACATATAATCAAACAATAAGCGGAAAGTTTGGACTCGGTGAGTTTGATTTAAAGTTGTTGCGATTAGAGAAGATCGACGGGAAAGCTGTTACAAAGGCTCAGTTGGAAATGGAGCTACCTTTTCTAATGGGAAGTGCGACAAGTGAGATACATGGTATGTATTCTGTTTCGTCATTTTGTCCTAGCATGCGAACGCGGGTTGACCCCTGGTTTGACCAGACGAGCTCTTTTCAGTCTTAGATTAAATGAGTAAGATTTCTGATTACACTAAAACCTGTATTAAGCAGACTCCAAAGTAAGTGGACACACCGTTGGTATTTTACTGTGGCTATATGGCCGGTAACCGGTCAAGGTTTTCAAAACACTAAATGGCCGGCAGTTCTATATTCACAGTAAATTTCTCAAAATCGAAAAATTCCAGCTAATCTAAACTATCATATGTCGATTTAGAAAAGTCAAGCGATCCTGAAATGCTTTATAGATCTCAAGTCTAGGGTTTGGTTTACGCTGGGCTCAGAAGACGAAACCATGTTTTGTGACACTTAAACTTTTTTCAGTTCCACTGCCGGTCAAGGTTTTCAAAACACTAAATGGCCGGCAGTCCTATATTCTCAGTAAATTTGACAAATCGAAACAATACAGCCATTCTGAACTATCATATGTCGTGATCCTGATCAAACGAGCCGGTTTTGTTGGATTTCTATCGTCTTCTATCGTCTTTTAAGTTATTATAAATTCCTAGAGTGTTGTATTATTATTATAATTGTTATTATTATTATTATTATCATCATTATTATTATTATTATTATTATTATATATACATGTATATGTTTTTTTAATGTGGTTAATGGCAAAATAAATAAAATGGAAATGGAAAATGGAAATGTTTTGTGACACTTAAACTTTTTTCAGTTCGACTGCCGGTCAAGGTTTTCAAAACACTAAATGGCCGGCAGTCCTATATTCTCAGTAAATTTGACAAATCGAAACAATACAGCCATTCTGAACTATCATATGTCGTGATCCTGATCAAACGAGCCGGTTTTGTGGGATTTCTATATCACGAAACCATGTTTTGTGACACTTGGAACTTTTTTCAGCTCGACTGCCGGTCAAGGTTTTCAAAACACTAAATGGCCGGCAGTTCTATTTTTTCAGTAAATTTCACAAAATCGAAAAGATCCAGCCATTCTGAACTATCATATGTCGTGATCCTGATCAAACGAGCCGGTTTTGTGGGATTTCTATATCACGAAACCCCCGACGAAACCATGTTTTTGCAGTCGAGCTGAAAAAAGTTCAGTGTCACAAAACATGGTTTTGTCTTCTGAGCCCAGCGTAAACCAAACATTAGACTTGAGATCTATAAAGCATTTCAGGATCGTTTGACTTTTTTAAATCGAGATATGATAGTTTAGATTAGCCGGAATTTTTCGATTTTGTGAAATTTACTGAGAATATAGAACTGCCGGCCATTTAGTGTTTTGAAAACCTTGACCGGCAGTCGAACTGAAAAAATTTCTAAGTGTCACAAAACATGGTTTCGTCTACTGAGCCTAGCGTAAACCAAACACTAGGCTTGAAATCTATAAAGCATTTCAGGATCGCTTGACCTTTCTAAATCGACATATGATAGTTTAGATTAGCTGGAATTTTTCGATTTTGAGAAATTTACTGAGAATATAGGACTGCCGGCTATTTAGTGTTTTGAAAACCTTGACCGGTTACCGGCCATATAGCCACAGCGAATAACGCTTATTTTATTGGACACAAGCATCAGTGAAATTCGATTTTTTTCCTTCCCATACTCTCTGTGTACGATCCTGTATCAAACAGACATCTTTAATACTGACAATCCTTATTACGGTTTTGGAAGCTATCTTGACAGGTGAGAAATTATGGTTTTTAGATGAGAATCTAATGTCGAATAATTTTCGTAAAGCGGCTGTTCTAAGTCCAATCCCGAAAACGCATTCACTCTGGTCATTCTCATGGCCTTTAAAGTAACCTTATCTTAACTTTGCAAATTTAAAAGCCTTACTGATATACGTAATTTCCTACTTGTCAAGCTAAATCACTTGATAAGATCAATGAATGAAAATATTGAAATGAACCGATTTCCGACAGCGTGACCCAGTTAAAAAAGAAAAACTAAAACTTTCTTATACAAGCGCATGAGTATAGGCTACCAGTGTAGCCTCTTGTTAACTGACAATTGGCCGAAAAAAAATAGTAGTTAACTGACAATTGGGTACCCCCATTAGCACCCTCATTTAGCAGTGCTAGATTAATTTGTCGTGTGTTTGGCCTTGTTTACAAAATGGTAAAGTAAGCTCACTGTAGCTGTCGAGAAAAAGCTGCGCCGGGTTTACAGCTCTTTACAGGCAAATTCACCGCGAGAAACAACTTCAAGCATCACGCTTCAGTGAATGTTCTGACACCTATAGAATGAATTGAGTTCTGATCATTTCACGAACAGAAATCTAGAACCGGAAAGGAGGAAAGAGTTACGCGGTTAACATCGGAACGGATAGATTGCCGTCCAAAATGGTGGCGCTGTTCAGATGTGTGTTACTTTTCCTTTATACCCTCTTAAAGTTTGATGTTCCCAATGTTTACGTATTTTTCTACGAAAGAGACGATAACTTAATTTGTAATAGGAACGAAATTAAACAAGAGTGACAGGAGCAAAAGTTTCATTTGATTCAACAATATAAATTGATAAATTGAGACAATTAGCCACAGCTTGAATGATAATCGCATCAGCCCATGTTCCTTGACATGACATATTATTCAAATATTCTTGCCAAGAGTGTTCAGTATTACTCTCTATAAACTGTTCTGGGTTATATACTAAATATTCAATGCCAAGACTACGTATATAAAAATGGTTCGTAGCATCGCCATACAATTGATGTGATACGGCACGAAAAAAACAATCGCCACCTCCTCCAACATCAAGAGCAATTCTATTTAATTCAGATAACCTACTTTCTAGTAGTAAAACTGAATCTATAGCACCTGAACCATTAAAAGCAACCATTACAAACAATTGATAATTTTGTTTAACGAAATAATAGATTTAAATATATTTTTTCTTGCTTTAAGTGTGCTATATTCTTTGCTAATAGAGCTACGTTGAGCGCTCGAAGGCAACTCTCTTGTGTCAGGATTTCAATGCAATCAAGCTACGTTGAGCACTCTAAGGTAACTCTCTTGTCCGCTTTAGGATTTCAATGTTATCAGTACGACACGCAATTGATATTCGTCTTCTTTTTATAGACTTTATACGCCAAGAACGTTTTCTCTCTCTTACTTGCCACTCAAACAATACATTGTCTTTTTGTCAAATAGAGACAAAATCTCTCTTAAAAAAATAAACACGCTGAAATCGCTTATAAAATGCTTCTTAAAATGCTTCCTTGATAACTTTTATAAACAAAATCAGGAACATTTTTACGTCTTTTGCGTACTGTTGCATAATCAAACTGTAATAGCAATGATTAATTGTTTTAAAATAGCACAAAACCGAAATCCATACTCTTGCATAATCAAACCGAAACATTTTTAGTTAGCTGAATAAGCAAAATCTACCCTCTCTTGCATACTATTGCATAATCATGACACCTAAATATTTAATAACTATTGGAAAAGCAGACAAAGATTACAACTCAAAAAGCGAACAAAAATACAGCGTGAGATTTCTCAGCTTCGTCGAGCGCGAAAAGTTGACTCGTTTAACTTTAAGCGAGTTGACTTTAAACGAATCGTAAAATTAACTCTTTTCACGAGATTTCACTTTGACATTCGTTAAGCGACATAAAAAATCGCTCCTCGCTGTTCATCATACCGGGTAGACAACGTATAGCAGAACCCCGGAGGAGGACTCGCATATGTGGTTGGGTGGGGGTGCTCGTCGTATCTTTTAGGGGTTAAAATTAGGGGATCTAGGTATCTTTTAGAATATATGATTTTTCTTTTCACGATATTTCCGGTTGTCACTCGCTAAGCGACTTAAAAGGCAGAGCAAAATAGCATGTTCTTTTGAGCGCAGCTATCAAATGTACTGAATAGGACAGCCTCTGACTCAGTTAAACTTCCCATATGACTAAAAAAAAATTGCCGGATTGACCCCTTTCATAAAATAGAAGTCCGTATAAAGGTGAATATTTTAAGTTCGTTTACCTACAGGTTGTAACTAATTTGATTGAACCTGCACTTGGCACCGGTAGCATAGTATTGGCTGACCCGTGTACTTTCGCTTTTGTGCTTTTGTAAAACAATTAATAATTGCTATTACAGTTTCATTATGTAACAGTACGCAAAAGACGCAAAAATTTAAGCCATTGAAGGCTTGCCGCAATTCCATTCAACCGTCATCATTATAAGCCAAAAAATCAACACAACTATGACATGTTTACCATACTATTGCACAATCAAACCGCTTGGCCAATCATAATGCAGAACGTAGCTAATACAGGAAATCGCCTGCTGCTGCTCTCTGAGTTGACCTCTGATACGCTTGGTTAATTGCACGCTTACTTGTAACTCTAAAGTTTTTTTTCCACCAGTGATCGAGTGCATTGTTATTTAGAAGTTGCTGAAACCAATTCTGTGGTCGTGGAAATACCCAAGCCCTCCTTGGCGGCGAGCAAGTTCGTGGCGAGCTCCTAAATGTAAATAAAACGCCGACAAACCTTGAAGATAGCGTAGTTGAAGGCGTCTTCTTCGGTGTCTTCTTGCAAAAAAAAACTGCCGGATTGTTATATTTATCGAATGATAAGCAGGAGAATGACTGAAATTAAACTTACAAGATCTCGATTCGTGTCATCCATGTCGATCTGTACGTTTTCGCGCGTAAACTGCAGTGTCAGTGAACTCATATCTTATTATATTTTACCCTGGGGAGTCTTTTACTGTGTAACCGCATCCCCAAGAGTAAGATGAAACCTGAGATAACCGAACCCAAGCCATTAACCCTTGGGAAGGCCCCAAACCCAAGGTGTGTGTAACCACAACTCAATAGAAAAAAACGCAAAGTTCATGCTATTTTGCTCTGCCATACCGCTCATATTAACACACAAACTTTCCTGTCCCATTTAATTTTTTTATAACCTCTCCATTAGTAAAATACACCGTGAAATTCTCAAACTACGTTTCCCAAGAAAACGCATTTAACCTATTTTTACCCTTTTAAAGTAGCTATAATGGCTTTACGACAAATGATTGAAACTGATAGGTAACGTGAGATATCGAAATTTAACAAGGACTAATACCTTTGCGGTAACGTAATGTGAGATATGACAAGTTCATCACAAGTTCTGACATCCCAATACCCTAGGGAAATTAACAATAGGTCCGGGGGTGCTCCCCAAACATTTTAGTGGCAGTATGTGACGCCCTTCTTGAAATCCTAACCGCTTTAACCAACCATATCCTCAATGCCCTAATATAGCTTCTATAAAGAACGAACAAGAAACCCCCCCGGACAAAAGTCCACAAAATTTTGTTAACAACTTTTGTCCCTTTTTAGTACTCGACTCCGAAATCTCGCTTAATGCGCAAGCGCATTAACGAGATAAAAAGCGCTGTGACACGAGCAAGATGAAAATAATGTTTCCCGGGAATATTTACATAACGCCGTTCAAAGGCACAATTTAGGCCCGAATTAAGGCACAATTTAGGCACAACTTAGGCACAGCTTGGGCATGAAAAAAAGCTAGACATGCACACTTCATGCACAACTTGGGCACACTTTATGCACAACTCGTTCGTGCCAAGGCACACTGTAGAATCCGTAATTCGATCCTACGTACAACGGAACGTATTTTTATGTAAAATAAACGCTGTCTAGCCGTGAAAATTGGATTGTAGTTTGAGAATGGATTTTCCAAATTGAAAATTGTTACCCCAGGAAATAAGCTGAACTTATGAGCACTTCAAAAGTCTTTTTGTTTTTTAACATAAGAAACGGAGCTAAAACCAAATCGATTTTGAAAATTTTCGACCAGGCTGTTTTTGTAGGTACGTAATATTAGGTTACCTTGCTGCAAATTGCTATAAATTTGTTATTTTTCGATCATTTCAAGTCATTCTTAAAATACATAATGCTCATTGGCTATTAACTTTAATTGCAAAAGAAAAAATGCCTACATATCATCAAAGCAGAGAAATTATGAATTGTGCCAGGTTAGACTGTAAATGTTACGCGTAGTGTCCAAAATGGCCTCATTTTTGGTGACTATTTTAAAATTTTCTTTTATTCAACCCTATATTCAAAACTAAAATTGTTCACAGGGAAGACATTAATGAACTTTATTTTTTTTTTTACCAAATCTCAACCTAAACTGAATTTTCATAATTTCAGAAGAGCTAAATTTATTAAGTGTGAATTTTAGCCATGTACACCAGTAGCGTGCGCCAGGCCCTTGGCCCAATATTGTATTCAGAGCCCAACTTCATTGGTCCACTATTAATGCAGCGAGAGGCCTACATCATTGGCCCAATATTAATGTGGCCGAAGCCCAACTTCATTGGCCCAACATTAATGTAGCCAGAGCCCTACATCATTGGCCCAATATAAATATAGCCAGAGCCCAACTTCATTGGCCCAATATTAATGCAGCGAGAGGCCTACATCATTGGCCCAATATTAATGAAGCCAGAGCCCAACATCATTGACCCAATATTAATGCAGCGAGAGGCCTACATCATTGGCCCAATATTAATGTAGCCAGAGCCCTACATCATTGGCCCAATATTAATATAGCCAGAGCCCAACGTCATTGGCCCAATATTAATGCAGCGAGAGGCCTACATCATTGGCCCAATATTAATGAAGCCAAAGCCCAACATCATTGACCCAATATTAATGCAGCGAGAGGCCTACATCATTGGCCCAATATTAATGTGGCTGGAGCCCTACATCATTGGCCCAATATTAATATAGCCAGAGCGCAACTTCATTGGCCCAATATTAATGCAGCGAGAGGCCTACATCATTGGCCCAATATTAATGTGGCTAGAGCCCTACATCATTGGCCCAATATTAATATAGCCAGAGCGCAACTTCATTGGCCCAATATTAATGCAGCCAGAGCCCTACATCATTGGCCTAATATTAATATAGCCAGAGCGCAACTTCATTGGCCTAATATTAATGTAGCCAGAGCCCTACATCATTGGCCCAACATTAATGCAGCCAGAGCCTACATCATTGGCCCAATATTAATATAGCCGGAGCGCAACTTCATTGGCCCAATATTAATGTAGCCAGAGCCCTACATCATTGGCCCAATATTAATATAGCCAGAGCCCAACTTCATTGGACCAATATTAATATAGCCAGAGCGCAACTTCATTGGCCCAATATTAATGCAGGCAGAGCCCTACATCATCGGTCCAATATTAATGTAGCCAGAGTCCAGCTTCATTGGCCCAATATTCAGGTAGCCAGAGCCCTACATCATTGGCCCAATATTAATGTAGCCAGAGCCTTACATCGTTGGCCCAATATTAATGCAGCCAGAACCCTACAGCATTGGGCCTGGCGCGCGCAACTTGTGTACACGAGCGTAATACCGTGCTTATGCACCAATTCACGTTCTGTGAAAGGCACGGATTTCACGCAAAAGCACACGAGAAAAAAAACAAAACGCACAGACTAGGCACAGGTTCGGCACGTTTTACAGAATGCTTAGGCACAGCTTAGGCACAGTTTACGCCCATTTAGGCACGTTTTTCGGAAACGTTATATTTAACTCGTCCGAAGGCAAGCCGTACGAAAATTCTCGGCGAGTGACCAGCCAGATTCAGTCCGTAAAAAATATGGTTATCAGCGAGAATCGAAAGTGACAAGTCATAGTAATAACTCGGCTGACACGAGCAAGACAAACAAACGAGAATTGAAATAGTAATGGTAAAAACGGCAAACTGATCCTTACGGCAAGAAGAAAAGATAGAGACAGAAGTGAAATAAAAAAAAAACAATAAACAGTTGAATATATTTGCCCGATATTTCGGTTTGCAACCTACGGGGGCTAGAAAACAAAAATGAATACAGAAATAAAATGACCGTTACATATAAATCATTTGAAATAGGACATACACCAGAATAACAGAAAGTGATTGGTAACAAATAAGCTAAATGTCGTAAAGCCCGGTTTCCATATGATCGCTACGATCGTTGCGATCGCTGAAAAAAATAGTTCAGCGATCGCAGCGATTGATGGTTTCCATATGATCGCTGCGATCGCTACGATCGCTGAGAAAGTGAATGAAGATCGAGGGGACCTGGGTCTGACAATATCGTTTCGCCTCATTCTTGAAATTCAACATAGCGGCTGTGAATTGTTTTTAAAATTTGTTGTAAAGACAGTCGTATCTTTGCATTTCTTCCATAAAAAGGGCCAAATCGCACCCTTTGAGTGAGCGTACGCATTGCATCATGGTATTTTTGCCGTCGCTGCGATCGCTGCGATCGCTGGAGAGTGGTTTCCATATGATCGCTACGATCGCCGAGATAGAATCACAGCGATCGCAGCGATCGTTGTCGCTGCGATCGCTGTGATCGCTACGATCGCTGGAGAGTGGTTTCCATATGATCGCTACGATCGCTGAACTTTTTTTTCAGCGATCGCAGCGATCGCAGCGATCGTAGCGATCATATGGAAACCGGGCTTAAGATGGGCCTCGCGTGCCTTTCTGACTGAGTCGCGGTTGTTGTGGAGAATTGAACGAGAATTGAGCGAGAACAGCAAGACATAATAATAATAAAACATGATAAATGTGACCTTCCACGGGAAAACGTACACTAAACAGTTATCTGTTAAACGGCCTAAAAGCGTTTGATCGCAGTTCGGAAACTGCGTTAAAATGGTTTAGGAAAGCGTTAGAAGCGTTGGAAAAACCGTTCGAATTTTCATCCATGCCGTTTGAAGCGTTTATAAAAAAAAGCGTACAAAACTTTTTCCAGGCCGTTGACGTGTTGAAAGCGTTAGGAAAGTCGTTCAAATTATTCGTTCGGTCCACAGAGTTTAATACTTTACAAAAGTCGTTTGAACAAAACATTTAAACAGCAGTTTTAAGGCTTACCTTCTCGATCTTCTCTGTAGTTTGATTTGACTTCTTCGTTTTTTGTTCTCGTGAATATTCGACAAAATGTCGCCGACATTTCGAGAGTACTTTCGCATCGTTCTCATGATAACTCGCACACGAAAATTCGCAAAGCAAATTAAAAAAAAGAAGCGAATTTTTAGAAATTTCGCTGAAACGAAACAAAACACCGGTGAACTTTCCTGCCGAAAATACAAAGTGTTGCAGCGCCAGTTCGCTTAAACAAAGATTGTTTGGTATAAAATGCGTCGTGAACTTAAATATTTGAAGAAAACGTGATATAAATCTATCTTTCTGTTTTAACAATTCGAAATTAGCGTTGTTTTCCGCTTTGTAATCATTGTTACTCAACTGGTGCACTGATTCTTTTTGGAGACAGATCCTTTTGTCAATAAACACGCAAATCTCTCCGCGCTGAAATGTGATCTGCACAGTTTTGACATCAGGTTATGCTAATTTATTGCTGAAATTTGACCAACTTGTGAAAACACCAGACAGCTCATCCGATGAATAAAATGACCCATTCCGTTTTATAAATCCAAATCGAATGATAAAACTCCAAAACGTCAATTTGTTCGAACAACTTTTTGAATGTTTGGCAGTATTTATCCAAAGCCGATGACCGAATGGTCAGAAACTACATCTGTATTAAATACAAGTACTATTCTACATCTCCAAACGGCTGGGAAAGCGGCAGTGCGGGAAGAATACAAGTAAACACGATTACTGATTTCCCGCCGTCGCTTTCACTTGGAGAAAAAATAATTCGTTGCATGAGAACAATCTTGCAATTTATCGTCATAACAATGTGTGACCAAAAAGCGCTGTGACACGAGCAAGATGAAAATAATGTTTCCCGGGAATATTTACATAACGCCGTTCAAAGGCACAATTTAGGCCCGAATTAAGGCACAATTTAGGCACAACTTAGGCACAGCTTGGGCATGAAAAAAAGCTAGACATGCACACTTCATGCACAACTTGGGCACACTTTATGCACAACTCGTTCGTGCCAAGGCACACTGTAGAATCCGTAATTCGATCCTACGTACAACGGAACGTATTTTTATGTAAAATAAACGCTGTCTAACCGTGAAAATTGGATTGTAGTTTGAGAATGGATTTTCCAAATTGAAAATTGTTACCCCAGGAAATAAGCTGAACTTATGAGCACTTCAAAAGTATTTTTGTTTTTTAACATAAGAAACGGAGCTAAAACCAAATCGATTTTGAAAATTTTCGACCAGGCTGTTTTTGTAGGTACGTAATATTAGGTTACCTTGCTGCAAATTGCTATAAAATTTGTTATTTTTCGATCATTTCAAGTCATTCTTAAAATACATAATGCTCATTGGCTATTAACTTTAATTGCAAAAGAAAAAATGCCTACATATCATCAAAGCAGAGAAATTATGAATTGTACCAGGTTAGACTGTAAATGTTACGCGTAGTGTCCAAAATGGCCTCATTTTTGGTGACTATTTTAAAATTTTCTGTTTTATTCAACCCTATATGTAAAACTAAAATTGTTCACAGGGAAGACATTAATGAACCTTAGTTTTTGTTACCAAATCTCAACCTAAACTGAATTTTAATAATTTCAGAAGAGCTAAATTAAGTGTGAATTTTAGCCATGTACACCAGTAGCGTGCGCCAGGCCTACTGTATAACGAGACTTGAGCTATGTTCACACTTGGTGGCCAAGCACCAGTGCCTGGGTACTGTTCACACACTGGGCGCCCATCAGACACCATTTTGAAACATACATGTAAGCATAGCAGGGAGTTACATTGTATACTGTGGGTATGTAAAGCAGTGGATTGAGGGTCAAGTGCTTCTAAAGCAACAAAATATGCATTTACACAGAGCCTGTGCTCACTTAAGGTTACAGTGTACCTTCGGGGGTGTCTCCAGTATAACAGCTCTAGCGTCTTAAGATTACATTTAATATACCTAAACCCAGATATCAAATTAAAGCTTATAGAGCTGGCTATCTAAATATGGAAACCATTTGGCAATAAAATGAATTGTCGAATTTTTTACGACGTCTAAATTCGAACGTCCGAATCAGCTTTAAAACGCTATAACTCAAAGCGATTATTATATTTTGCTAATTTGATTTGTTCTCGGGTTTCCGGACACGAAGCGCTAAAAAAACGTGTCGGCGATTTTCCATATTCAATTGCAGTGAAAAGTTACAGAATATTTTCGAAAAGGGGAGAAAAAAAATTGGAATGATCGCACGGAAATGCCTCTTGACGAAAAAGTTTTCGGAATTAAGAAATTCGCCGACACGTTTTTGTTGATTATATGTTAGCCTAGCTTCTGTCCAAATTTAAGGAAAATCGAACAAATTCCCTTTGAGTTGTAGCTCTTTAAAGTGTCCCCAACAAGCGAAAAATTAACTTTGAGAAAACGGCGCTTAAAAAAACATATCGCTTAATAAACAAACTCCGCCCACAAAAGTTACACCGTCATTTCTCCGTCAATTTTCACTATTTTTCGATACTTTTTTTTTTTGGATGAAAGTTCATTCTGTAAACTTTATTTTAACGCCAAAAAAAAATTTTCAATAAATTTTCGATCTGAAGGTACACTGTAACCTTAAGTGCCCGATAATAAATTCTCAGGTGCCAAGTGTGGACTGAGCCGTACTGAAGACCTTTTAATTTCACTTTATACAATGTACGACTCTGGTGTTTAAAATCTTACATTTTAAAACACTTACATTCCACTGCCATTAGTTTTATTTGAACTTCCGAGTTATTAAATAAAAGGTAGTTGTTCTTAATCCATTTGTTCTTATATATGCGGGTGTTTACTGTATTTAGCCAAACTTCAATTCAAAACCAGTTAGAAGTGAACATTTCACGGTGATCTGACCTGGAAAAGACCGCTTAAAAGCCGATTGAAAAATGTAGGTATGGTCTTCAGAAAACTACATCTATCTACATCCATCTTATGGAACTCTTTCAACGTTATATTTAACGTTATATTTAACAATTAGATATGAGCTCGAGATTTCTACTGATCGCGTGATAGTTGATGAGGGCGAAGCCCGAATGAACTATCACGCAACGAAATCAAGAGCGAATAATCTAATTGTTTTAGTATAAATCTACTAGATGTTCAAAACTTAACAACAAGACAGGCTCGCGTTTTTATTGAATAATGATATATATAACAACCGCACACTGTCCCACACACACTCACTTTCTACAACAGGATAGACAGTGAGTAGCGTCGCCAATAAGACAACAGCATTCGTGATAGAACGCTAGTAGATTTATACTAAATGCTTAACCTTTTCATTATCTTACACCTAATTGCACGACCGTTGTCATAGAAAATAACATTAGAAATAGGAATTAATATTCTCAGAGAATGAATGAAGATAAATTGCTCAGAAATAAAAAACTATTCATGCTTGAGATAAATTGATTCATTCATTTAACAGAAATTTGTTTTGCAGAAATATCTGTTGAAAAGGTCATGTTCGCGATAAAATGCCTCTGCGAATATTTCTTTTTGGTATTTTGTTTTGTCTGGTCAACGTTTTTGCAATTAGGTGCCTCACTTAAGGTGGATTTCCACTGTCGCGTAATTTTTTACGTGCGTAAATAGAAATAATAGAAGATGTATGAACAGCTTGCGTAAACTTTTCCGCAAGCTGTTCATACATCGTCTAGTGTCGTCTGTTATTATATTTACGCACGTAAAAATTACGCGACAGTGGAAATCCAGCCTTACTGAACAATTTTCTTAACTATGTATGGATCAGGAAGATCATACACATTTTTTGCTAGCCTAACGCCTGAACGTAGCGATGCAAAACAAAAACCTAATTCGCATATAGAAATGCTAGATACCGGTACTTTGCGGCGAACTGAACAATATTTAAATAGTTTCCCTGACCCCCATGGTTTTCTTGAGCTTTTAGTTTTTCAACCCTCGTAAATAAGTAAATTAGTCCAATTATTTTTTTCTACGTAATAGGAGAGATCACTTTCATGTGACAATACATAAATAATGTATTGTCTTGCGGGCCCCAACAGTTTTCTCCCAAGTCGTTATTGTCAAGCAAAGGGGAGTGTTGTTTGTTTGTTTAGGTTTTTGATTTTGGCTGGTACAGAAAAACAGACGTTGCTACAGCGAAGAGCAAAACCAGTGAAGTTTATTTTTATATCTTTACGAAAAGCAAAGATGTAGGTCAGTGAAGTTAAAAATTTTTTAGTGACTTGTTATAACGTTGCAGTCGCATTACCATTTCCCAAAACCTGCGTTTTCGGCTTCTTTCACCCAATTGCCTGATATTCGTTTTTGTCCGTAGCGGTTTTCAATTGAGTGTCGGAGGTAATTTTGCAATTCCTTTGGTTTTGCATTGCTACGCTTTGTGATTGGCTAAAACAACTCTCGATCAATCTGAAGTATGTAAAACCAACACCAATCGTGGCTTACTCGCCCGTGTTTCCCGCGCTTGGCGCCAGCTACATGAATTTGCTTCGAGTTCTGATTGGCTCAATGGATTGTCTGCGGCTGTTTTGATTGGCTAGAGTGATTATTTTGGTTTTGGTTTTACGACACTTGTTTGAAAAACGCTCTATGTAGTCCAGCTGCTATCGACCAAAAAAATACAGAATTGTTCACTTTATAATTTATGATAAAAGCATGAAACTTTGCCAGATTACTAACATCACCAAGACCAACATTTTTTTTATCTGGAGCCAGACCAAATTCACTACTGGCGCCGAGTACTGCGCATGTCACAAAATACTAAACAAATGCTATGACTCGTTAAACACTTCGCGTATTCACGAGTTAAATAAAATCGACGGAAAATGCATATCTGTATATGCATATATTTGCATATATGTGCATATCTGTATACGTTTGTATTACACAAGCTACAAAAACTACGATCTGGTCAATTTCCAAAATTAAAAACTGCGTTACATATATTATTTGGTTAGGAAACTATATCATTTCCTTAAAACTATAAAGTAATTATCCTTGTATCCCGCATAATCTTGATTGTGTTTATTCTATGCACCTGACAATGTTAAGCCCGGAGCGGGGAGGGGAACTGGCATAGGGGGAGGCGGGAAAGGGGAGGCGGGCTGGGGGGAGGCTCTTACATTTATGAATCATTAATGAAACCAAAGCTTTTTCATTTACGAGTCTGGAGCAAGATGTGATTCTTGGAGTGAAGGAATTAAAAACTCATAATAATCAATTATAAATCTCTATAGATTTCCTTCAACATGAAAAGAGCGGTATCTTCTGAGACCCTGCAAGAAAAAAAAAACAGTTGTTCAACTTATGAACCCTATTTTGCCTGGGCTTTTTTCGAGTTCCTGAGCCTAGCGGGGGGGGGGGGGGGGGGGGTGGGGCATGAAACCTAGAGGGTACATAGCACGTCCAAAACTGTCTCCTCATTTGCGGTCCGGTCTTGCTCGTTTTTTAGCTCCTACAGCCGTAATGACGAGATCAGAAACTTTTCCTAGAAAGCATCAAGTCTATATCATTTTCCAGAGGTGATTACCAAAGGAATTTTACGAAAATTGTGCTCCTTCATTCACTCCTTGTCGAGCGGTTAAACTTTGAACCAGTTTTCATTCAGGTACGCCAAGAAACACTGCGACCGCGACAAGGCGAAAATTTCGCGCCTTTTTTGTCCAATCATGTGAACAATATTTTTTCTCTTTTCTTTTGTTCTCTTTTTTTCTTTCTTTTCCCTTTCTTAACTAATAGTTCACGCACTTTTTCGCCCAAAAACACGAAATTGCAGGCAACAGTCATTTTCACTTTCCTACAAAATGCGAAATTTACTGCCATCGCTGGTTATACGTCATGTAGACATAACGTATATCGATAATTTTTTGACCATATTTGGGCAGTGTATCAATGTGTTAAATTATAATTTGGCCTGTCTGCCGGGTTTTTTTTTTAGTTTCCGATCTGAAATACATGTAACAAGCTGCCGAATGGTCATTTGGGAATACGGTCTATTTAAATAACAAGACGTCACTTACCAGTAACATACGTGACTGCTGAGTGCAAACAGGTATTCGTTCAAACTTTCGATTGGTTTCTCTTGAAGTACATAGTCAATCCGCTGACCACCGTTGAGGCGGCCCACTTGGCCTGGCTCCGCAGGAGGTACTGGGAAAGACTCTAGTAATAATAAAAAAACGTACATGTAAAAGTCGATAGTAACTTATAACACTAATACATGGAATCTTGAATACACTCACTAAAATATTAACTACAATTGTCGACAGAAGCCTTTGGGACACTTCAATAAAAGTGGCTTCTTTAATACTTATAATATTTTTTAGATATTTCTGCAAGTATTATAAAATATGTTTGCCACCGGGTTAATAGAAATGAACCCCCCCCCCCCTCCCCCCACTCAGACAATGTTGTTTAGGAGGAAAGTACTTTTACGCGCCGAAATCAACCTTGTGATGGGGGTATTTCTCAAGAATTTCTCTTGAGGGTTAAGAAAACGTAAAAACGTCCTAAAAATATTGTCGAAGATTGTAGCTTCTTGATAGCCTCCGACGCCGGCGTCTTTATAGATCGTCACATATTTATGTTTGAAATATCTTGTAAGTTTTTATAGCGATTAAATTTTAGGGTTGTCATGCTGTATGCTGGAAAGCATGTGTTTGCTTTTCTCCGCAAATTTACGAATGTATGGAAAACCAAAAACGCCACTACATGCTTCCCTGCATTGCTGCATCTCTGCATCTCTGCTCTTTTTATAGGCTTAAATTATAGTGGAAATATATGCCATTGGATTTCCATTGCACCACGTTTGCACCACTTTCAAAATGGCGGCCACGATGATGAAACCTTCTGTGTTGCGCAGTACAACGATGATGTAACAACACCTCAAGATTTGAATTCCTGTTTCAAGTTGATATTGAGAAACTAAGCAAATTTTTTTCTCCATCAACGGGGGCAGTACGCAGCTCTTACAAAGTCTTCTCTGATTTGCTAAGAAAACAATAGAACAAACAACACAACAATGGACCCGAGCCCTGAAAACAATAGAGCTGCGTGATACCCAGGTCCACTACAATGCCTTTACCATACTGCAATGCCTTTACCACACTACAATGCCTTTACCATACTACAATGCCTTTACCACACTGCAATGCCTTTACCACACTGCAATGCCTTTACCATACTACAATGCTTTTACCATACTACAATGCCTTTACCATACTACAATGCCTTTACCACACTGCAATGCCTTTACCATACTACAATGCCTTTACTTACAGAAATTTACAAAATAATACTAAAACGCCAAGAGAAAGTAATCAACAAATTCTTGAAAGAGGAACAAATCATGGTCTGTTTCAGCCCATTTTGCAAACGAAAATGTGAGAACTTAGCCTTACTGTTTCCAAGTTGCAGTCCGTTTATGACTAGAAACACTCATCAACGGTTTTAGCAACTAAGGTGGTTATTTGTCTCAAAACTGGACCTTTATTTTCCGGTTTCTGTCAATACAAAAACACTTTTGGTTTTTGAAAAGGCACCAATGCCCGTGACACTGCTGTATCACCCTGACTTGTAATAAACAACAGGATTTGTAATATCAACCGGATTTGTAATAAAAATCAACCTGATATGTAATAACAACAGGATTTGTAATAAAAATCAACCTAATACGTAATACAATAACTAACCGGATTTGTAACTAACTTTCAACCAGATTTGTAACAACTTACTTAACCGGATTTATTTCTTTAAGGGAGAAATACGTTTTACAGTGGTTGTTATGGTTACCTTTCACCTCAGTAGCCTCCTCCACCAATGCATCTTGTTCATCCGGGCCCTGGGTCGAGTGTGCTCGTGCAAATTCGTTTATCGACTCCCATGTTTTACGCGCCGACTCAATAAGGCTCTGCTTGAGATTAGTGCCCAGTCTCGTCAGATTTTCTCGGAGCTCTGAAAAATAGTAACCATAAATTGAATCAAAGACTCGTGAATATGGAACGATGTATTTATCCTGATTGGACGGTGGACCGAGAGTCATTTGTTAAAGCTCAAATAAAGCAAATTTTGTTTCGAAAACGATGAAAACATCTTAGCGTGACATAAATATGCATTGTGTGAAACGAGAGAACTGGGTGACGTACGTAATGCGTTCAATTTGTTGTGACCTTTGATTCAGGCGTAGGGGCGGAACCCACACGCTTATTATATGTAAACTGAATACAATTGTTTGTAAACTGCAAATAAATCTTCTACTTCTTAGGCCCGGTTCAAACGTCGAACTTCACATGTGCCGAATCTAATGCAAATGAGCAAGAACAATAGATTTTTCTCATTTGCATTAGGTTCGGCACATGCGAAGTTCGACGTTTGAACCGGGCCTTAGTGGTTGCAAAAGTGGTGCTATTCACAGCTCATTGAATATTCATTACCCTCGCGTGACGTCATTAGCTATTATATAATCCCTTGTTAAATATGCACATGTGTTAGTTGGCTAAAGTCGGCAACGGAGGAAGAAGCTATGGCGGCTAGAGCGACGCGCCCTACCGCTCCCCAAACTGGTGTGGTTTCTAGAGTTCTTACCAACATGGCTTCTGGAGAAGCGGTGACCGAGGCAGTGGCAACGGAAACAGCAGAGAATCAGTTAATTCCGGCCGGGGCGTCGCGTTCGACTTCTACTTCGACTTCTACTTCATCTGTGTTGGCTTCGACGAGTGGAACTTCAACGTCTTCGATGGCGGCTTCGGCAGCTTCGAGTTCGCCTTCAGTGAGTGCCCAAGAGGGCCAGGAGGAACTAGAGGTTGGTGTTCTTTACCTGTAGGCTGCTCGTTGTTTTATCTTTACTAGCGTGGTATTATAATTTGTTGCTGTGGTGTAATTTGTTGTGGTCAATCCCACGTGGTTTTCGAGATTTTAAGTTTCGCGGTTCTGCATGTTTTCATTTAGTGTTTTTTATGTTACTTTTGTCGATCGTAAATTTTTAATTTCGTTCGTTGTTTGGTTATTTATTTTCTATCTTTTTCCCGGAATTCATGTTTGGCTTATTTGGTCTAGTGGATACTTGTATCAAATGTTTTACTCGCTTAGCTTGTAGAGTGGGTTTCCAAAATAATTTAGTGCGTTTTTCACGGGGGTGGTGAAATTTACCGTTGAAGGTAGTCCTAAACCAGTTGAGTGGTTTTCAGGGGGGTGAAATCTACCGATGAGGGTAGTTCTGAACCAGTTGAGTGGTTTCAGGGGGGCGAAATCTACCGATGAGGGTAGTCCTGAACCAGTTGAGTGGTTTTCAGGGGGGTGAAATCTACCGATGAGGGTAGTCCTGAACCAGTTGAGTGGTTTTCAGGGGGGGGGGGGGGGGGGGGGGGGTGAAATCTACCGATGAGGGTAGTCCTGAACCAGTTGAGTGGTTTTCAGGGGGGTGAAATCTACCGATGAGGGTAGTCCTGAACCAGTCGAGTTGGTTTTCAGGGTGGTGAAATCTACCGATGAGGGTAGTCCTGAACCAGTCGAGTTGGTTTTCAGGGGGGGTGAAATCTACCGATGAGGGTAGTCCTGAACCAGTTGAGTGGTTTTCAGGGTGGTGAAATCTACCGATGAGGTTAGTCCTGAACCAGTTGAGCGGTTTCAGGGGGGCAAAATCTACCGATGAGGGTAGTCCTGAACCAGTTGAGTGGTTTTCAGGGGGGTGAAATCTACCGATGAGGGTAGTCCTGAACCAGTTGAGTGGTTTCAGGGGGGCGAAATCTACCGATGAGGGTAGTCCTGAACCAGCTGAGTGGTTTTCAGGGGGGTGAAATCTACCGATGAGGGTAGTCCTGAACCAGTTAAGTTGGTTTTCAGGGTGGGTGAAATATACCGATGAGGGTAGTCCTGAACCAGTTGAGTTGGTTTTCAGGGGGGTGAAATCTACCAATGAGGGTGGTTCTGAACCAGTTGAGTGGTTTTTCAAGGGAGTGATTTCTTCCAATGAGGCGTAGTCTGTTTTTCTCAAGCACCTTTGGGTTTGCTTTTTTTATAGGACCCTGTGAAGGCTTTGCGGGCTCAAATTGAGGAGCTTAAGAAATTAGCTGATAAGAATGTTGTGGATACGGCAATGGCCGCATTGTCACAGAGTGTATCTAAACCAGCGGGAATATTCGACCCATATGTGGCCCTGGCGTCTTTAGAACATGCTGCAACAATGGCATCGGAGATAAAGGATCCGAGAGCCCCAAAGCTGAATATTGTTTTTCGTCAGTGCCGCTCACTGGTTGCCAGGCCAGAGTTACAAGAGATCCTGGTAAAACTGGTTGCAGAAAAGGAGGAGGCAGACGTTGCCAACGTGATCTCTAAAGTCCTCAAGAAAGGAGTGACGAATGCGCCGCCCACCCGAGGTTGGGGAGGCGGTAGGGCGCGCCCCTTGCCTTACTCCACTAGGGGACGTCGCAAGGTTGGCGTCATGGGAAACTGCTTTGCGTGTGGCCGCCCTGGACATTTTGCGCGGTTTTGCCCGAATCGCAAGGCTTAATGTGCATTTAATATAGGAAACGGACGGAACGGACTTGGAACACTGGAATTATTGTTTCTAGGCGGAGTCGCCCTTTTTGTCATAAGTGTTGTATTATTTAGCTCTCAATAAAACATGGCATGTTTATTTTAGTGTGTTGTTCCTTTGGGGTAAGGAGAGGTGACTCCGCAAGCGATTTGCCCTCTGGGCATTCCCTTGTTGCCTCCTATGGGGCTATTGGTAGTCATTTTCTCTGAGCTCTACTGGTTGTCATTTTGTTTTTTTGGTGCGCGCACTTTCGAATTCTCGTTTTTTCTTTTTTCCCCTTAGCCCAAGGTAAAGCGTATCAAGGCTGAGGGGGATTCCAGTCATAATTTTTCGCAAGTTTGTGCGCTGTCTGGGGGTCAACCAAGGGAAATAAGATGGGTAACGACAGATGCAACTCCGTGCTCAGAGGAAATGTACTCAACTGACAGTGTCTTGGAAGAGGTAAACCAGGTGTGGCATGGCACGCGGGGGGTGCCTGAAAAAATCGCGATAAGAGACCCGGAGACTTTCAGGGCGGGGGAACTCTCACAACATTTGCCTATGTGGATTCAGGTGCTAAACAATTATGAGAGCAAGGGAACAGTTTTGAAGTGGATACAAAGAGGTGTATCTATCCGTGAATTCGCATGTTGTTTCAAGGGGCGTTTTAAGGGAGTTTTCTATGACTCAGACCTCCCCCCCAAGGAAGATATTTGAAAATCATGGTTCCTGTGGCGCCTTTACAGAATTTATAACACACTCTATAATAGAACGGATCAAGACGGGGGCGGTACATGTATGGGGAAGAGTTGGGGACGGAACACCACCGTGGCTAGTTTTACCTTTGACAGTTGAGCCCCAGAAACCGAGATTATGCCTAGATGCACGCTTCCTTAACCTTTGGATGCGGGATGCGCCCTTCTCTCTGGACCGCTTATCAGACGTGCCGCGCTTCGTGTACCCGGATTCTTACATGTCGAAGATCGATGACAAATCAGGATATGATCATGTGCTCTTGGATGAAGACTCTAGGCAGTTTTTCGGTTTTCAATGGCAGGGATGGTATTTAGTGAACGCCACCCTACCATTTGGCTGGAAAATATATCTCCTTTTGTTTACCAAACAATCGGGATGGGAGTAACGAGTTTCTTCCGTGAGCGCGGATTGGCGTGCGCTTTATACATTGATGACAGATTAAACGGAGAAATTTTCGCTCCTTCCGGTCGATGGTCGAGGCCACCGGACCAAAGAGATGACGAGTTCAGTTTCCAAGCGGCAAAAGCAGCCCTTCATATAGTAGTCCTTGTCTTGGTCCGCCTTGGTTATTTTTTGGGTGTCAAGAAATGTGTTCTTCGCCCGGTGAAACGTCTCACGTATCTTGGCATGACTGTGGATTCCAGTTTGCAATCTTTTCTTATCCCGGAGGATAAAAAGATGAAATTCGAACAGTTAAGAAATAGGATTCTGACATTTAAAGCCACGGTACCTGTAAGAGACTTACAAAGAATGATGGGAAAGTGCATTTCTTTCTCTCTAGCTTTCCCTGGGGCGAAGTTTTACATTCGGGAGATGTCGGGGGCAATTGGTAGAGCGGGGAATGCTGCCAATGCTGTTAAATTTTCTGAGAGCCTTCGCGAAGAGATTCGATTCTGGGAATTCCTTAACTCTTGGAAGGGACACATCCCCTGGCGTTCTGAAAGGCACGTGGCCCTTACAGTGTCGACGGATGCTTCGTCTTTCCGCTGGGCAGCGGTTATCCACCGTGCGTCGGGGGACGAGGAGATTGGGGATTTTTGGGAAGAACCCGTTCAAGGAGAGCACATTAATGTGAAGGAATTCCGTGCTGTCGAAAGGGCGCTCGCGTGCCTCCCACAACAAGTGAGAAACTGTCGTGTGGATCTTCATTCAGATAATCAAACAGTGATTGATATCTGGATGGGTCGGGGTCCGCGCTCTCGGGCTTTAAATGCTGTGGTTAAACGCCTTTTCCAATTGGTGACAAGTAGAAACATTCAATTGTCGATGTCGTACGTTCCCTCGGGACTCAACCCTGCGGATTGGTTTTCTCGTAACCTTTCTAAGACGGAATCCATGTTGGCCCCGCGTTGTTGGGAGAGGGTACAGGCAGAGTTTGGAGGGATTCAGGGTCATAACCTCGACTTGATGTCGTTGGATATCAATTCACAATGCGACAAGAATGGGGCTCGTCTTCGGCACTACACCCCTTATCCGACTCCAGGTTCAGCTGCCGTCAACGTCTTTAACCAGGATCTTTCTAACTGTGATGGTATCCGTGTGCGGGCTTATGTTTTCCCGCCTTTTTCCCTGATCTCGCCCCTCCTACGTTTTATCATTAACCAGAGAGCGGTTGTAACTATGGTAGTTCCTAAGTTATCCCCACTCCCGTCCTGGTGGCCGTTAATCAATGCTTTAGCAAGTAAAGCGGTGCTTCTAGCCCCTGTTGGTGATGATGAGGCGCTGTTGGTTCCGACAGCCCATGGTTTTAAGTTAGAGACTTTAAGACATGAACTTTGGGCATTCCGGGTAGACAGGTATTAAGGATTTCAGCCGTTTCGACTGTAACTATACGACGCCCCTTTTTCTGTTTGTCTTCAAAGGCTCTACCCTTGATACCGAAGCTGTTTGTGCCATCAGTCGCGTGCCCACAGTGCCGTGGACCGAATGATCAGAATTTTTTATTCTGCCAGAGATGTGGCTATCGGCGTCGAGTTCGCGAGCGACCCTCTGTTGCGACACCTCTAAGGGAACAAATCAACATGCCCGTAATAGAGTCTCGGAGACTGGACCTTGCAAGTCAGAGAGCCAGCAAGCCATACGCTAAGCAGAAGTCCTCTCTAGAGTTAGAATTCACTGCTTTCTTGGGAAACATTTTCCCAAGGAGGGACATCCTGTCCGCTACCCCCCATGATGTGATTCGTTTCCTCATCTGGAAAGATCAGTTTGGGAAAACAACCGTACATGGAGAGGACTGTCGTTTTTTTGGGCAGAAAACGGTGCACACGTGTGCATGCCCTAGAAGGCTGCCTTACGGGACGGTAGATTCTTTGGTTGGCAAATTAAGGGCTATCCTTGCGGAATCGGGAAGATGTTTCGATGATTCCTTGTTACCTGGTTACGGAAATCCGGCTGCTTCTCGGGAGGTTAAGGAATATTTTGTAGCCGTGAGAGAAGAACAATTGCTGGCAAAGAGTCTACCGTCTCAGGCCGAGCCTTTGTTTCTGAGGGAACTCAAAGCTGTCTCGGATGAAATTCTTAGTCGGTTGCGCGTCCCGCAAATTTCCCCTTCTGAAATTTTTGTCTTAGTGAGGGATCAGGCCTTTTTTAAGATTCAGTTTTTTGGCGGGGACAGAGCGGGAGATTTGGAAAGACTTCGATCGTAAGATCTAGTCTATTTGCCGAACAAGGAAGGGTTTCTGTTTAACCATTCTCTCACAAAATCATTGAGGGATGGCACTTCTAATTTATTTGCACTTAAACGCTTCACTCAGGATAGTTCGCTATGCCCGATTGCAGCTACTGAAAGCTACATAGCCATATGTGAGTCCATGGGCATTCCATTAAGGCAGGGTTTTCTTTTTCGCCCTTTGAACGCAGCAAAGGAGGTGGTGAATCTCCCTTTTACCTCAAAAGCTGCGCAGGCGCGTTTGTCTTTCTATGCGAAGCAACTACCTAACGTTTTCACTAACAAGCACCCTACGTTACATGGCTTAAGAAGTGGGTGCGCGATCTCCCTGGCGGTGTCCGGGACTAATTTATCGTCCTTAATGGACCACATCGGTTGGAAGTGCACGTCTACTGCACAACATTATATCAAATTAAATCAGGTTCTTAGTCAGAACGGTCCCGCTGACCTATTAGCCAGGCTAACGCCGGAGATGACTGATAAATATAGGGATTGTAATAATTTATTTGGGTTTGAGAAAGCTTTCCCTTGAAGCTTAACAGATGTTATAGTAAGATTTGGAGGTAAGGGTTGGGATAAACTTAGGATCGAATGAGGATTGGGAGTGGAATTTTGGGTGTAATTTAGTTGTGTAACGGGCACCCTGAGTACAAGAATAAATAAAGTTGGCAATTAATGAGAGAGGACTTGTGTAGCGAGTTAAGGGGAGGCTATCCCCACACCTTAATGCTAATGACGAACAAGAGGGATAATGTACTATTCACAGCTCATTGAATATTCATTACCCTCGCGTGACGTCATTAGCTATTATATAATCCCTTGTTAAATATGCACATGTGTTAGTTGGCTAAAGTCGGCAACGGAGGAAGAAGCTCCCGCCCGCCCTACCCCTCTGGTTTGTCATTTCCGTCTCCTCTGTCAGCTCGATAGGGGAGGCTATCCCCACACCTTAATGCTAATGACGAACAAGAGGGATAATGTACAATTTCTGTTTTATAAACAAGCAAGGATTACTAACACTAGCCACTATTATGACTAAGACCGCTGATCATACTCCTGTATCACATATATCCTGCATGGGAGATTGATACGGTTATCAATTTAGACTTAGATTTAGAAGCATGTCAATGCAAAAGTACAAACAAATGTAAATTGTCTTCAGCACTCAGTTGATTATTGTTACCTATATGCATTCGTTTCCTTCCTTTGTGATGTGGCATCAGAACAGGACTGGATCGGCCAGATGGGTTCACCAGAGGTTCAATTCGATACGCCTGAAACAAGTGAGAAACAACAAATTCACTAAAGCACCTTTGTTAGAATAAAAACAAATCACCTTATTTAACGGGGCTACGTCACCATTTCGAGTGTTACTTTAAAAAGCCAAATACATCTTTATATCAGTGAAAACCCAAAAATAAGAGTCAAGGTTTGTTTAAAACTATTCAACAACTGCTCTAAGAGTAAAAATAAGTGTCTTGAGCTGCAGATGGACAGGATAGAAATGGATTGCAACTTGAAAAAATTGGGCTCATTTTTTCAAGTTTGTCGCTTGTGTCTTGGAAAACTCGCGAAAACTCTGATTATGGTCTATTCAGGTCTTTTCGAAAATGCACTTAATATCTTCCTCTTAGTGTTCTATAAGCATTCTGTGTACGACAAAGGTACTTAGTTATAATTTAAAGAGGCATAGTCGTGGGGATTGGCATCATTTGAAAACCTCCCAAAAAATTGTATTAACGGAAACCGCCCGGAAACCGTAAAATAATCAGTGCTCGAAATAACAGTCGGTCATCGGACATTGTCCGACCAAAATCCGAAACTTCCCGACCAATTTTAAATTATGCTCGGACATGGTGACCGAGCACAAAAATTACTTAGCTTTTGCCTTGCAAGTCTTGTTAATTCATCGCGTTTGATTCTAAAAACATTACAATAAGAATTTACGCTGTTTGTACGATTTATTTTGCTGTAAACGGCTCTCTTGATTCGAAAAAATTCAGAAAAGGCCGTGTCATTTGAAGTCGCCCTACAATGCATTGCCAAACTTCTTATAGCACGTCGTGTATGCTTACCGATTGTGTCTCTGGAAAAATCCAAAACAGCGGATGTCAGACCAATTATTTTTGTAAAATGACCGATCAAAAGGGAGCTTTGAAAGGACACATGTCCTTCTAAGCAAGAAAAATTATTTCCAGCACTGATAATGGACCAGTGTTGTGACAAATTACAAACTTAGTGTACAAAAACTGTTGATGAGTGCCTCTAGTCATAAACGGACTGGGTCTGAATTAATTGCAACTTGAAAAAGTTAGCTGAAGTAATGATCCGCGTAGAGCAGTTTTCAATTGAGTATCGAAAGTAATTACACAATTCCTTTGGTTTTGCATTGCTACGCTTTGTGATTGGCTACAAAATCTTGCGCCACTTTCTCGACCAATCAGAAGTAAATCCAAAATCAATTGTGACTTGCTCGTATGTGTTTTCCCGCGCTTGGCGCCGCCGACATGTAATTGCTTCAAGCTCTGATTGGTTCATTGGATTGTTTACGACTGCTGTGATTGGTCAGAGTAATTACTTTGGTTTTGGTTTTATGACACTCAATTGAAAACTGCTCTAAGAAGGAAAGTGCCAGCGGCAATGCACGATGGAACGTCAACTTTTTTCATTGTTACAACTAGTGATCTCATTGGCCTAGACTCAAAAACCGTTAAAACATTAGGGTTCAAGATGCATTTTGTTTGATTTTTTAAAGGTTTCATGTAATTTAAGACCCAATCGCACAACATGCAATTTTTTAAAGAAATTGTATTTGGGGAACTTCATCAAAGAAGCAAAATTATTAGCTATTGTCTTCTGCTATTCTGATTGGTTAAGCACGAACATTTTCTAAAATTTATTTGACGCAAATGGATTTTCTTTATTTTTATACTGAAATATAATTATAAATCATCAGCTTCTCCCCTATTCTTGAAATCAAGGACATTCTGATTCTATGTGGGAAAGACCCAATGCCGCAGAACAATGAAGTTTACCGTAGTTCTCATGTGTCCAGAGCATTACATAACTTTTTTTCAGGTTCTCTTATTTTCGTTTGCATCCTATGACTCTTCAGGACAAAAGATTTTATATGTGGAATCTTTTTGGCTAAAAATACAATTATTTGTGAATGAAAAATGTTAACATTTGACAGACGACAGTTATGCGCCCAGCCCTTCAATCAGCAATGCACCGTCAACATCAGCCACAAGACTATGAACTTACCACTGGGTCGAATGGATGAAATATGTTGAAGAGGCGCGGGCAAGTTGGAAGCTGAAAATCTAGGCCGATTTCATCAACACCTCTGCAGAAGAATAAGATAACCACCTCAGGCACAATGAAATGCTACAAATTGTTCGCGACTGCTTTTTCATGCCATCAGTGTTCACACTGATTTTGAAACATTGAAAGATGTCATTTATTTTCTGTGCTTTTTGCCTGGAGGCTGTTCAGTGGATGTTTCCTTATTTAGACTGAAAAGGAAGTTAATATTAATTTTGCTCTCATGAGTATTAAGATTAAGATCGATTAAGCTCTATATAATTACAGATATTTTATAAGGATATGTAGTGTTAGAGCGGTTTCAATTGATTATCGCAACTAACTTCGCAATTGCTTTGGTTTTGCATTGCTACGCTTCCTGATTGGCTAAAAATCTCGCACCATCCTTTTGACCAATCAGAAGTAAAACCAAAACCAATCGTGACTTGTTCGCACGCGTTTTCCCGCGCTTGGCGTCGGCTACATGTCTTTGCTTTGTGTTCTGATTGGTTCATTAGATTGTTTACGACTGTTGTGATTGGCCAGAGTAATTACTTTGGTTTTGGTTTTACGACATTCATTTAAAAACGCTCTAACAGTAGTAATCAGTGTTAGATACAATAAGCAGATAACACGGCCTATAGCTACTTGAACACCAGTTAATGTTTATGCTTTTTATCTACTGAATGCAGCTAATAAAGTTCTAAGAGAACTGTCTGACTGTAATATATGTGTCAGTGTTATGGAGTTGTCAATAAAAGTAAAAAGTCGCGCACTCGAACCAGAAGGCTCATAACGGCTGGAGCTTAAACCCGGTTTCTATAGCATGAAGCGACTAGGAATATTGCTACTCCCCCCTGGATGGGATGCTAGTCCATCGCAGGGTTACCCCCAGCATTTTGTCGCCGGTTCCCATTTATACACCTGGGTGGAGAGAGACAGTGTGGAGTAAAGTTTCTTGTCTAAGGAAACAACACGACGGCAGAGACCAGGCTTCGAACCACCGACCTTCAGGTTGAAAGTCCGACGCGCTAACCACTACACCACCCAATAAGGAGAAGGTTGTTAATAAGGAGAAGGTTAACTGTGATTTTTAAGAATAACAGAGTGCTAAAATCATTAGGGTTTTAGTCTTCTTCAATCAAAGGCTTCCGTGAACCAACCCATGAATAAGAAATGCTAACGCGTGACGCAATATTGCGGTAAGCTTATGTTTTTATACTGACACAGTTCGATATTTGTTTAAAATCCTAAATGCAACAGCTTTGGACTATTCAAAGTGACTATCTATTTTCCTGTGTGTTTGCCAATTCGACCGTTGAGTCTGTAGCTGCCATCTTGAAAGACACTGCACTGATAGAAGTTGGGATTGGGGGGCTGGCACTGGGGAAAGACGTGAAAAATATGGAATTTTCATTCCCCTTTTACCCCACTCTATCTTCATTCTCCCCCACCCCCTGAGCGTATATCTACTCGGTAATAGGTCCATGATAACCGTCACGTCACCAAATGAAGAAACCATAACGAGTGAAAATGTTTCTTAGACCTAACGAGGGAAAACCTAACGAGGGAAAACCTATTTTAAAACAGCTTTACCATCGTTAGGTTTTCCCTCGTTAGGTCTAAGAAACATTTTCCCTCGTTATGGTTTCTTCATTTGGTGACTTGACGGTTATCATGGACCTATTACCATCTACGCTCCCCAGTTTGGGTCTGCCATATCTTTCAAGATGGCTGCTTAACGATCACAATCACACTCAGTGAACACACCGTACAGGAAATAGAGGACTTTTAACAGTCTTCACCAACCAAGCCTTACCTCACTGTTAAAAACATTCCTATAGGTGAACCAAGCGCAAACAGAGCATAAAAGCTAAGGCCCAGTTGGGGGTATTCCACAAAAGGCTGGCCCGTCCCTGCAAGTCCTTGTTGATAAACCACTTCAACGCTAGCAACCGAAGCTAAAGACACCGATTTGACATCTCCTAGGTTGGGTTTCTCTAAAAATGTGTAAGATGCCATTTCTGTGCCTGAACTTATTGGTTCTTCTCTTGTTGTGTTTTTCAGCTCCTGGTTTTCAGCTTTAGCTTTAGCTTTTGCCTCAGCTCTGGCCTTTTTTCTCTCTTCTCTTTCAAGTTTTCTTTTTTCCTACAAATTAAAGAGTGGAATAAAATTGAAATGCATGCATAGAGTTTAAAAGAACATGTGTTTATGCCATAATTCTCCCCCTGCCCCCACCAGGGTTTCGTTTGAGGCCGGAGGCCGGACGTTTCGTCCGGTCGTTTTCCATTCCACGTCCGGTACTTTTATACCAAAGTACCAAAGCACCATTCCACGTCTGGTGCTTTCAGAAATATGTCCGATACTTTACAAAACTGTTGAAAACCCTGCCCCACCACCACAAACACACACCAATATGATACACTGTATGTAAGCTACATCTACAACAACAACAACAACAACAACTTATGTACAAGTAAGCATAACTGAGAACCGCGCACCATATTTTGTTTCCGATTTCTCAGGTATCCCATCAGTTTTTTTCTTGGTCCCATGGGAATTCCCATCTCCTTCATGTCTTCTTCGCCACACAGAAGCTGAGAAAAACAAAACAACAAAAAGTTAAGAGCTGTGGAGTTGCGGTGGTCTTTGTGGTTTGTGCACTGGACTTTTGATCAGGTTGATCTAAGGGGCAGTTACATGTACCAATTTGATGCCTGTTCTCTGCTGCTGCGTTATTTCCTTAGACAACAAACTTTTCTCCACATTGCCTCTCTCAACCAAGGTGCGTACAGCTATTTCAATTTAGGTTGTCGAATGAGAGCTTCAAGCGTATGCAACAAGACCGCAAGTTACTATGGGTAGTTGTAAATTGGTCTTAGCTAAAGTTCACGGTTTTTGCGTTTGTTAGTGCGATGAGTAAGGTGGTTGTTAGCACCATAAATGTTTGCCTTCCCTGTATGGACGAGGCATTTTAATCTGTTTTCGTCAACTTATCGTACTCATAAAAATCCCGAAGTACCTTGTGGTCTCGTTGCGTACGCTTGAAGCTATCATCCGACAACCTAAGGGCCTGTTTATAACCCTCCCAACCGAGTTGTCTCGCCCGCCCGCCCCCCCCCCCCCCCCCCCCCCCCCCTCCCCCGAGACGAGTCGCGATTCTCATGTAAACGGTTGGTTGAATTTTTCAAAGAAATAAGTGAAAAGTTAGCTCGGCCAGGGTAACTCGGGGGGAGGGTTGTCTCGGGTACCCGAGACCATATAAACAGGCCCTAAATTGAAATAGCTGTACATGTATGACATTCCACTCAAGAAGGGCAAAGCCCGAAACGTCTGGAATAATTTCTAATTTTTGGCACTTTTACTTTTTGACATTTTCCATTATTTATTGTGTCGCAAGTGCCACGCAGTTTTTTTGAACTGTTTTGTTCAACTATTTTGCCTATTTTGTATACTTATGTTGTGTTTCAATTTAAAACCATTATTTTAGTGGTGAAAATTTCACGTTGATCTAAATTGGAGAAGACTGCTTAATAGCTGACTGAAAATGTAGGTGTGGTCTCCAGAAAACTGTACCAAAGCACTAAGATATATTTATTTAACAGTTACTGTTAGTGTCTAATTTTGCATATTTGTGACATTTAATTGTCTCTGCAGAGCTAAAAAAAAAGCATTATGTTGCTAAAAAATGGCTGGTTGACATTAGCTGATATAAAAGATATTATAATAAAACTAAAACATCCCACATTCTTAAAGAGAAAATGTGATGACCTAAAGAGTCTGATATACAATGTACAGCTGTACATGTCTAGTTGCCAAAGTGTATTATTTTGTCTTTTTTTCTGAAAACACAGAATGTTTTGACCTGATTGGCTTTCTCTTACTTCAAGTTAAACATGCATCTTTCATTAATTTAGCAGGAGAGTGCTTTCATGGCTATAAAAGGTGAAAGTCTTCAAAATTCAACGCAGCTGGTTATGCCTCCAGCCCTTCGAACGGACGCCTTATCCGTTTGAACAGATTGCTATTACCGTTAAAATGGTTCATTAAATTTATCAAATGGATTTAACGCTTCAACAAACCATTTAAACGGATAGCAAACAATTTCAAGCCGTTAAATGGATATCCATTAGTGCAGGGGCGGATCTAGGGGGAGGGTGCAGGCACATCCCCCCCCCCCCCCCCACTGAGATGACCTAGTCTGCATTGTTCGCTTTTAAAATTTGTTTACGTCATCCTTCAGTTATGTCATTCCTTAGAGGTGCACCCCCTCCTAAGAAAAATCCTGGATCCGCCCCTGTAATGTACGATTTCCCCAAAAAGGTCACACTTACAAACGTCTCCATGTCCATTTCTTCTGATTCAAACAAGTCTACATATTCAGGAAGACCAAGCTGCGTCAGTGCATCACCGAGAGCTGGGTACGACTCCTCATCGTCTTCATCTGAATGGTTTTCAATGTCTTTGGGTGTCTGATTGCTGCCAGATGCAGCACCATCTTCAGTAGACAATATTTCACTGAAAATAAAAGGTACAGGACAGAAAAATAAGTTCGAAATTTTTCAAATATTTAACAGAAATAGTGGGCTGGGTCAGTCAATCCATAAATAGTGTGCATCAATTTGATTGCCTTGTTGGAACAAGTCACTTCAAAAATTAAGAAACGGTAAACATGCAATGTGCGTATACTGTATGTACATCGAGTTATGGATGCACGCGGGAGGTTGCAAAGCACGAAAGAAGCGTAAGAGTCCGAGAGCAACTCTAGCTTCTTGAGTGCTTAGCAAACCTCCCGAGTGCATCAATGACTTGATGTGCGTAAGCTGTGACATTAACCATTTCTTTTATAACATATCAGAAGACAACATACATGTTGTATCAAAATGGCCAGCAAAACAAGCTGCATGATGTGAGCATGCTCAGTACCCACTAGCCTGTTCCGCCCTCTCCCCAGTTCCCTGCGATTTTTTCCTTTTTTTTTTTTTTTAACTTTGCGCGTTCCCCACTATCTCAGAGCCTGGAACAGGCTAGCTACCCACTGGTAAATGATTGGCGCATATCAACCAATCAGAGTGTGCACTTTCCTTGAGGTATGTTATAGTGTGCATTGTGTCAACCAAATGACAAACATGGCCAGCCAGTTCTGATGAATGGCACATAAGTAGAGTGTTTGCACTGGAATCGTAAAGGTCATGGTTTGAATCCAGTTGTGGCCTAAGCATTTTTTCAGGCTCAAATTTCAATGCCTTCTGTTGCTGCATAACTACAATGATTTCTTTCTCTTTAAACCAAGTTATTGTTCAATAATTTATGTTTAGGATATGGAAGATCCTCCATCAAAATTAATGCATTCTGTAAATTCATGGCTATTTATTATCACAAAAAATTAAGATAATATCAATATGGAAGTGATAATTTCATCCATGTATCTGTCACGCTGAATGGTATTCTTTTGGTTACTTCTCTTTCTCTCTTTTTCGTTTGAAGATGAAAAGAGAAATATGTTTATACATGTATGCTCTTGTGGTTCCCTAAAAACCTATGCACAATTTCAGAACAAAATATTAGTGTCAAAATCTATACCGGTACCCATTTTCTGACCAAAAGGCAAAAAAAACCATGACCCCTTGAGGGTGCACATACCTATATAGTTTACAATTAGGGAAGTACCCCCTTGCCAGATGGAATGATAGCAATAAATAAATCATGATAAGATAAGACAGCATACTTTGTTTGCTCTATAACAGACTGCTTAGTTGAAGGACTTTTGCCTCGCTCGTCTTTCTAAAGTGAAAAGAAAAAGAAGACAAACTTAAAATCTGAATTAAACATAAAGGTCTGCAGAAACATAAAGGTCTAGAGGTTTCCATAACATGAAGCATTTAAGTACATGTATCATCCAGTAACCCAATTTCCATTGCCCAGAGTGGCTAGGAACTTCTCTCTCACTCTCAGTTTCTGTAGCATTTAACTGAGTTTTGGGGCCCAACAAAAAGATTCTGCTGTACATGTGCATGTCTCTTCATGCCAATCTATATCTACATTTTATTGGACAGCACACCAACTGTACAAAACAATGCTAATTTAAATAAGAAACATAAAACTTAAATTCTTGGGCAGGAGGGAATATTTTTAGTCTTATTGGATCTCTTTTAAAGGTGCACTGTCATGCAAATTCTGCTGTGTTTTGGTCAAAATACACCAAATAGTTGACAAGGTACCTTTGCTCAAACATAAAATTGGTCTTAGAACACCAAGAAGAAAATATCAAGTGATTTATTCAATGAAGAACAAATTCGCCAATTTTTTCAAGTTGCAATCCATTTCCATCCTGACCTACCGCAGCCAAAGATAACGAATACCAGTTTCTGTGCACTGGTAGAGTATTTGTTAACAAAATTGGACCGTTATTTGTAGGTTTCCATTGAAACAAATATGTTTTTTGGCTTTTCAAAGTGATACTAAAAATAGGTGACAGTGTCCCTTTAACTTGCCATTATATTCGCAACAGAAATTTATTTATTATTTTTGGTTTAATAAATAACACACACATGCAATTTCGGAGTGAAAATGCCAAACTGATTAGACATTCAGTCAAAATCTCAAATCACCACAAATTATTAATATTAACATTTCACAAATACCTGATGCAGAAGAATATCAAACAGGATACTTGAACCTAGAAAACATTAATTTTAATATGTATATGGTGCTGTTCCAAAAAAAAATACATGTATGTACCTCCATACCTCCCCCATGATAGTTTTTTTGGTTAAAAATCCCTGGGAACCTCCCTGGAAATTCCAGCTAAGCAACATTTTTTCCTTTAAGGACGGTGCCACCTATTGTTATTACGCATACGTTCTGCGCATGCATTGCGCGATAGTCGCGCGAGACACTGGTTATTTTTAAACGCGAACGCGGGTGGTAAAGACTAAGTTCCGCCCACTTTTCATGTCAACTGTCAACTCCCTGGCTCAGTTTCTAAATTTTATATTTAATACAAGATAAATTGAGTTCTCAAAAATCTATAAAAATGTGTTTATAGACCTTCTGCAGCCTGAAAGTGCTAAATTCTTTCTCTATTTTGCAAACGACACAGCCTCGGTAATGAAACTATTTTGAGCTAATTGGCGATGCTGCCTCGATCAGCAGAACGCGTACGTTTTGCCTTTCTTTACGAAGATTGTTTACATTGACTCCTTTTCACCATTCAAAATTTTAACAAAACTTAAAGTCAAACCAGACTAGTGTTTTTTATACATAAAACAAGCATCCTCAAGGCATAAAATCCAAGGAAAGGCTGGCATGTTATTATTTCAATTGACTGCAAGTTTTTGTTTGGCGGCCAAACTCGCGTTGTTGAAATTTTTATTTACCTGCAAAAATCTTTTGCCAGTGGCCATTTTTGCGAATAAAAAAGTATATAACGAAAGCAGAAAACCAATTGTTCCTGACCAGTTAAATCAAACAAACGTCGAAAAGGATAATTGAGATGAGCAAAGCGTTTCGAAAAAAACCGTTTTTGACAAGTGATGACCGGAAGATATATTAAAAAAACAAGGGTGAAGCCAGCAACTAAAGAAAACTGGCCGCTCCAAAGCCGGGAAGCATCCGACTAAAGTCTTCCCTCTCTAGATTGCTGGCAAGCATGGTTTTTGGTGTAATCTTTCGTAAACACATTTGTGCATTTAGGTTCAATTGATTTCCTTTATTCTCTATTATAGGCAAGTGATGTTTTTCGAAGTCGCATCGTGTCAGTTCTCAACTTCTTTGCATTAGAGCAAATTTTGATAGGCGAAAAACTTGATAAAACATGATAAACTGAAAAGAAATCTTATCTTTTTAGATCAAATAAAGCCGTAGACTTAGGCAAAAAAAGTGTTTCATTATTTCACGATTTTTTTGACATTAAAGTGTAAACTCTTTTAAAGTTATCAGAGAATACATGAAAACTACAGGAGCTTCACAAGAAAATAAACACGCGGCCAAATGAAATTACAAAACTCAAGCACTTTTCAACAAATATTTCTTAAATTTTGACTCCAAATAACCGTTAAAAGACTAACCTGCCAATCTAGAGTTTTTCGGCAGCCGACCAGTCACCTCGATACGATATAGCACTGATGTTTTCGAGTTGGTAATGGATCGGAAGAAGATGCACACAGTGTAAAGTTCTTGTGCCCGAAGGAACACAATAAATCCGTAGATCCACTGTGGATCAATGGAAGTAAACCGATTTTGCCTTTTTACTCCTTTACTGTGCTGTTTGACCTTGAAATCCCCGAAAAATGTTTCTCAAAAGAGCACCTTACATCTACAAATAGAATTCCTTTGAATTCTACAATGTTTGTCTTTTTTTCGTGCCTTTTGAACGGTAAGCCGTCGAGTGGAAATCCCAGCATGCCCCCGAAAAAGACACGCACAATATTCAACTTACCAGGGAGGGCATAGAAAAAAATGTCGCGAACCCCGAAAGTGATTCCGTAAAAGTTTAAAATATCTAAATATAACTTGTAAAAACGCGTGGTGACCCCTACTTTTTATCTTATAAAATGAAAGTGGTAAGCATATTAAGCACCCCATTAATTTTTTGTTGTGGGCAAACGTTATTAAGACCGTATTTTTGGCGAACGTGGGAAAGCTATCAGGGCCGACAATGGCTCCGTTGTGATGATTTTGTAACTTTAAATACATAAACAGTAGTTGTTATGTTACCATTTGTTATGTGTTTTAGAGATTTTTAGAATTACTGTTGCTTTTGTGTATGTAAAGGCGAATTCTAAGGAAATCCGCGAAGAAAGATCTATTTTTCCTTTTTTCGAAAAAATGCTGATGTCAGCATTTTTTCCAGATTGAAACTTAAATATCTCCGAAAATTGCGTGGTTACCCCCAATTTTCTTTTTGGATTCCAATAGCCCCTGCTAAGACCTACTTTTCCCGCATAGTCAAAAACCTGGCAAAATACCTTGCCATTAGGTGGCACCGTCCTTAAAACGTTTGGCTTCAGAGTACAAAGGAAATTATTAAGAAATAAGGATTGAATATACTAATTGTTATATAGATGGAGTTTTTCTCAATACAATGCACACGATCATTGGTTGATTCATGGTCACATGACATCTAACAAACAAACTGTTTCTCGCCAAACGTCTATGAGTGGGCAACATTTGCATAAGCATTGCACTGTTGGCCACCAGCGCACAAGATCAGACCGAGACAAAAGGTGGCATGATTACTATGTGATTGATGTTAACCTAGAGTGGTCTGTGATGGGAAACCTTTGCCCTAGAGTGTATAGGGTGGGGGGGGGGGGTGGGGGGGGGGGGGCTTCCACTGCTCTTTACATGCAAACTGAATTTCTATCACCTCAATTATTTTGTGAGTTTAAAAACTGTCAAAAGTCAAAAGAAATGATTCATTCTTCACCCATTTCTAGTTGCAGGCATAATTTCAACTAGGGATTCTTGCAAAAAAATAGAACTTAGGAGAAAAGGTTGTTTTCTTACCTAAGCTATGTCCGCAGACAGAATGTTTGCCATTAAATGTGGGATTCCTTTTTTTGAAGATTTCCAACAGTCGCTTGATTTCTTCACCAACTGTGTTGACAATGTTCTGTGAAAAAAAAATTAAAGAAAAAAATAGCAAGAAAATACATATTAAACAAACCCTTTCACTCTTAGATTCAATAATGAAGACGTGATGTACTAACAGTAGTTCTAACTTTTGAGTCTGTGGATGAAATCCTATGGTGTGACCATTCAAATGAAACCTCTTCAGCAGTACTTTTGCATGGTACCATTGTTCTAACTTTTGAGTCTGTGGATGAAATCCTATGGTGTGACCATCCAAATGAAACCTCTTCAGCAGTACTTTCACATGGTGCTATTTATATTAATTTTGGTATTTTCAGTATTTTACAAAATGAAATTTGGGATTTTTCTTGAATTTTATCTTTGGCACTCTTGGAAGCTAAAGGGTTAACAAGTACGCATTACAAACAGATGAAGAGGCTGAAGAGGCAAATTTATCAACAAAACAGAGTGTGCCAAATTAGGAATAAAGTCATCAAAGAAATGAAGGGAATTGCGAGTAATGATCTCGACAGGCCAGGGGCACTTATTTTTGTCAGTAAACATTTTTACAATAACTGTGTGAATTCCCACACACTGATTGGCTCATTTCTATGGTCAATGAGAGTATAGACCATGAAAATGATGTAACTGAGCCGAAAACAACCTGGAGCAAAGATTCATCTGATTATTCGAAGATATTTCAAATTTGAAAAAGGTTAGCTTTGTAAACTGTGCACACCTAGTAATTTTATATTTGACTTTGTGTGAGGTTATTGTGCTCTATTTTGCAATTATCACCAAGCGCGGTTCTCTAAAATTTGCCGAATAACGGCTCTTTGTTGTGCTGTGTTAATATTAAAAGATTCTGGCGATGATTTAAGCTGAAGAGAATTTTTGTGTGAGCCTTTTTCGTTACATAATTTATTTACATAAAAAGTTAAGGCTTTAATTATTCCCCACGCAAAAACCTTTTGCAGCAGTTTGTCAGTGTTAGGTCGTTTAACTTATCTTTATTTTCTAAAATGATTCCCGCAATCTAGTTCGCTCGGTGCTCACAGTTATTCAAGTTTGTTATTGTAAAAAACAAATTGACCACATTTTTCCATGGTCTATACTCTTATTTACCATAGAAATAACGCCATAAAATGTTCAAAACTTGGCAGTGAAACCGCTCACCTAACAGCTCATGGTTCCACTTGAGTTTTGAACATTATGACATCATTTCTATGGTAAATAAGAGTGTAGACCATGGAAAAATGCAGTCGATTTGCTAAGTGGTTAATTTAACAACCACTCGAAAAAAAAAATTGAAAGAGCGTTTCAACAGATATCCAAACACCCCAAAGTTGGTTAAAAAAACCTCTGCTGCGCCTCGTTTTTTAACCCACTTCTCGGTTTTTCTGATATCCTGATGAAACACTCTTCCTCGTGTTTGATATATTATGTAAAACTCACATGACAATAAGTTGGACTAGTGTAAAACAGTATGTCAACAAGAGTACTGTTTGTAAACTCCCGAAGGCGTCGTATGCTTCCCAAAGAGATGGATTGAAGTCTTCTATAGATATAAAAAATAAAGAGCAATGTTGGCCTCAAATTAGAGCGCAGATTTTCACTTGAGTGTCAAACAACAACAACAACAAATAATTTCATGATTGCTTTGGTTTTCCATTGCTATGTGTGATTGACTAAAACAGCTTGTACCACTTCCTAACCAAACAGAAGTAAAATCAAAACCAATAGTGACTTACATGTGTGTGTTTTCCTGCGCTTGGCACCGGCTACATGTATTTACTTAATTGACTGCTGATTTGTTCATTGGATTGTCTGTGGCTGCTGTGAAATGACTGCTTTGGTTAATTTTTAATCTTAGATTAGCATTAAAAATGTTATCCTTCCAAACACGCATGTTCATGGTGAATGAATGCACCCTTAACACAAGTAAGTTACTTACTCATCTACCCCCGTAGAGTCGTTATGAAGTTTTGAGTGCCACTGAACAGGCAGGAACTCCACCCTGCCGATAGCACGACCCCTGGATAACTCGTCATGATGATCAACCAACATTTGAAGACTTACTTTGCGGAAATCATCAACTGCAGTGCAGACGAAAACAAAATTTTAACCAAGAATCTCACTGCTAGCTACATGTACATGACCACTTCTTATGAAAACTCTAATAAGCAGTTGACAATCAACTTCTGTCAATCATATGTTATGAGGGAAGAGAGAAATTCAAGATCATGGTAAACTGTAGTATACTCAACAGTAGAATGGTGACAAATTATTTTGTGAATCTGCACCTGAGAGCAGCTTATTTGTGCTTGCAAGGCTTCAGAGTTGTGATCATTGCTAGTTAAATTCACATGGGGTATCGATCATCATGTCAAAACAAACTTTTTACACTGTACTGTACATGTACACTGTAGCACAGTCTGGTACCACAGACATTTCAAAGCAAACCTTCTGATTTAATCACACTTAACTGTCACGATTTTAAACACCATCTCCCACTTTCACTATTTTTTAAAAAGTCTCCCAATTCCTAACAAAACTTTAAAGAAAATCAGGAGAGAAAAACACAAATCCTTATTTTAAGCAATAAATATAAAGTTCATGTCCACTTATATAATGTACTATTAGTAAAACTACAACACATGACTGCATAATTAAACATTAATTTCTCAACCCTGGAGCAAAATCACTCAACTCCCGATCTGCCATGCTCACTAGTGGGCTAGTCCCAGTACCATTGTATTCACGAATGCAATGACTGCAATTCAAGAACTTTGTAACAGTGAAATATCAACCACTGTACAGTGTTGTTTAACACATGTAGTAATAATTATAACCTTTACATTTTGTAACATTGCACCTTAAATTTGTTGTATGTATGTAATGTGCGTATAATTCAGTTGTAATTACTGCAAAAGACTTGAATAGACAATATTATTATTATTATTATTATTGCGTCGACGAAGGAGACGCTTCCTAATCTTGTCGGCTAGGCGGAACGAATCGAGAAAAGTGTCGGTACCAAATCTGCGCCATCTTGAAACGTCACAATAGTATCCAGCATGCTTAGCGCGTCGTCTAGGCGGAACGAATCGAGAAAAGTGTTTTGACCTGCGTTCGCACTTTTATTGCTGCTTCGTGCTCTGACAGCTCGTTCGACAACGTACAACGTTCCACAACTACAAGGTTTCGGATTTTTTCCCGATTTTGGAATCGTACGGCTCAATATCTCGATGCCTAAAAGTACGCAGTGAAAAAATTGGACGAAGGTTCTTCTCCGGACCAAGTAAGTTGTTTGGTCTCTTTGCAATCAAGCAAGAAGTTATCCTGAGTTATCGTATTTTCCTCGATTCTAGCACCATTCTGGTATGTTTTGAATGTTCTATCTTGATTTTGCTGTGGTTCCCTGCCTGATTTGGGAAGCTTTCACCTATTAAAATAGTCGTTCTTCGCGATGTTCCACAGTGCGATACGCTGTATGTCTTGTAGCAATTCACTGACCGGCCGCGCCAGGCGAACGCAGATTAATTTTACAGGGCTCGAAATTGCGCCCGTATTGGGCGCATTTGCGACTAAAGATTTCGCTTTTGTGACTAAAATTTGTCTAGCTAATAAAGGAATTATATTTAACAGTCGTGTGTCTAACTTGTAACTGGTAGTTGCAATTTTATCCGAAGAATCCTAAGAAATTCACGTTGTATGTTGCGTGACTTAATCGTTTATCACGGGAGCACTTTCTCAGACTTTCTCAGAAATTTCTCAAATCCGCTTCCGGCATTAGTACATGTACTGAGGCGTATGATTTCAGCATCGGGGAAATAACCGAAATGAAATCACGACAAATATACTATTTATATGTCCGAAAAATCTGAGACCTTTCGGAGTACAGAGCACGGCAGAATTGAAGAATTTTGCCTGATTCCACGGCGATAGCGTGAATTTGTTTGACAGCGGCCCGACGTTTTGGTCTGCGTGACATATCTCGCGACATAGCCCCTTAGGCTTGGTTCCCACTAGCGTCATAACGATCATAATCATAATCATAAACATAGTCATAATCATAACGTTGTTATGATCTAGTGGGAACACATACGAACAAACCGTTGACTTTAAATTTGACGCTCATCAAAGTTGGACGCCATCTTGGAATAACATGAACTGCAAATTACTGGAACTAGGACGTTCATTGGCCAAAACACAATGAATGAACATACGTCATTATGATCACCACTATGAGCGCTAGATTTTACGTTCCCACTACGACATAAACATAATCACAGACATAATCATAATCATAAGAAAATGTCCGATCATTTTCTTATGATTATGATTATGTCGATCCTAAGGGTCTTTATGATTATGTTTTTCGGCGTTCCCACGACGACATAAGCGACATAACGCCCCTTATGATTATGATTATGATCGTTATGTCGCTAGTGGGAACCAAGCCTTACAGTGGCTGAAACTGAGGTACTATTGTAGGTCAAGACGAGGTGCCAGGGCCGGATAAGGAGACGCACTATAATCTATGATTACTACTAGTTATTATTATTATTATTATTATTATTATTATCCAGAGGGAGACTAGGACTAAGAAAGGCAACACCCGCAGTATCCCTGCTGTCAAATGTCTGCACATGTGTTAAACCAAAGCCTTGTGAAACCAGTTTTCCAGTTCTCACACATTAGTAAACAAACAGTAAACAAAATGTAATATGTAATTATACATGGTGCCAACCAGTCTGAACATGTATACATAATATATTTCTGTCAAATACAATGTAAATCAGCAATATAGTGACAACATAACAGATGTTGTAAATGTAATGTTAATGACATAATTATAATTAAATGTAAGCTGTTGTAAATAAATGAAAATAAATAAATAAATAAAATATATTTCTGCGGTTACTGAAATGGTTTGCTTTGAATTACCTGCAGTAACCCTATCTTTAGTCTCCCTATTTTCAGCATTTTAGGGTTGGAATGTCTGATATCATACACTTACCACATTCAATAATACTCCTGAAGTTTAAATCTGCAATAGGACCAATTCCATGAACAACAAATATCAGGTGATCGATTTGAGCAGGTTCTCCTAAATAAAAGTTACACACAACATTGTCTTAATGAACTCGTATTTAATACGTTTTGGTAAGTACTGTAAAGTTATCCATTTATAAACAACCAGATAAATACCGGTAGTCTCTATCATGTTCGTTAACCTAACTCTGATGAAGGCAACAGAGAGTTTGCTGAAAATTTAGTTTCTTAAAAGTTTTTTATACATGTAAGATCCTTTTAACATTTTTTTAGATCAGTTTCATAAACTATTTTAAGTTAACAATCTCTATCACAGTCATGACAATAAATTTTCAGTGCAGCAAGTAAAAACGGGTCTGTGACACACATACCGGTAACACATGCATGTAAACTAAATGTAAAGAAATTTTCTTTTGTTTATCCTATTTGCCGCAGCATTCACTATCTATTCACTACACTAGTATGAAGTATATACATGTAGTGGAATCACGTTACAGCTGATTGTCTCCCCAGTTCCCGGGGTAGACACAAAACTGATTGCTGAAGAGGTACATGTAACATCAACTGTGATTACTTACATGTAGTCTGTACTAGTATCACCAACAATCCAGGCAGTAATGAATCAGAGATGGAACTTACATGTACTGTTTACTGCCTGATACATGCAATAAGAACCCTGATTTAAACAATTTAGTCACAAGGACTTTTTTTTTTTTTTTTTTTTTTTTTTTTTTTGTAGATGCATGTTTATTTACATTTACTCCTTATAGATACAAACAGTACAAACTAACTTACACTACAACTAACAAAACAAAAGTTAGTTATTGACAGTACAGACTTACGTTACTTTGTAAAACTAATAATACTAGCAATACAACGCTAACAGTACAAATAATAGAAACAATACTTAGACAACCTTGTAAAACTAATAATACTAGCAATACGACACTAACAGTTCGAAATATTTGTCCTGCTTTATAACATAATAGAAAGAAAAATGAATGATAAAGCAAAGGGAACTAAATGTTTTGTAAAAAGTCCCATTTTTTAATATATTTATCTTGTTCATCTGATTTGATTGCAATGTATTTTTCTAACATTAATTTGTCACGAACTAAAGATATAAATTCGCTAAACTGAAATTTATCTTTGGCACCGGCTTTGACGTATAAATAGTATTTTCCTATAATGATAAGATGATTTAGGGCTAAACAGTAGCGAGAAGAGCAAAATATACCGTATAAAACATCCAAGTTCGAAAGATGGACCTTTTTTCGACTGTGGGCACTATACCAGTCTTGGAATTCGACCCAGAAAGAGCTAGCTTGCGTGCATTCTATGAACAAGTGCCAGATAGTGTGGATCTCAGAAGGGCAAAAAGGACAATTTGGAGAGTCGACCTTCTTCATTTTATGTAATAAGCTATTCGTAGGTAGAATGCGATGAATGATCTTGTACTGGAACATCATCATTTTAGTTTCTTTTGTAACATTAAAGGGTAAAAGGTAAACCTTACTCAGATTATTCTTTTCTAATCCATGTTCTATAAGTTTCTTTTCTGCCGTGGGAGGAGGTAACTTTTCCAAAGATAGTAGTTTTTCATAGAGAGCTTTGCATGTCAACGAGTCACTAATTGAAACAAGGGGTACAATGTGTGGTAGGTCGTTTGACTTTAATAGTTTTTTCCAGGAATGAGGGATAGCAGAGAGGATGCTGTAATACTGTAGAAAATTGAACGTTGTGTTACATTTTTCACAAAGGGAATTAAAAGATAGAAAGCAGTTCCTTTCTGCGTCAAATAAGTCTGAAATGTGAATAATTCCGGCTTGATGCCAGTGTGGAAAGTATATCGATTTTTTATTAACAATTAAAAACCTATTGTTCCAGATTACTTGATCTAACACTTCAGGTTTGTTTTGAGGACAGGTCGCAGCAATTTTCTGCCAAAAGGCGATGACATCTTTGTAAAATCTCGGGAGGCGTTCACTTATGCAAAGAAGCTTAAGGTCATAATTACATTGAAATAAAAAGGCGCCACCGACATTAGCTAGGAGAGAGATTGGAATATATCTCCATGGAGCGTCGTGGTCTGAAGATAGACGGTTTACCCAGTTCAGTTTTAACGCTTTGTCAAAGACGACAAAGTCTTTCATCTCTAAGCCACCTTCTTTCTTAGATTTTATCAAAGTTGACTTTTTGATTTTCGCAGGTTTATGATTCCATATAAAGTCAAACATCATTCTGTTCACTTCTTCAGCGAAGTGAGGTGGTGTTTCCATGGAACTACAGACGAAAATGATTTTTGAAAGGGCTAATGTTTTGACAATATTTATTCTTCCATAAACAGAGATATCTCGTTGAGACCAAAAATTTAAAGTTTTCTGCAATTTTGTCAGCTTGTCGAAAAAGTTTCGCTGGTTCAATATATTGTCATCATACGAGAAGTGCGTGCCTAAGGCATAAACAGGTTCATCTTTTATTTGAAGATTTAAAATTCCGTCTTTTCTATGTCTCATTGAGCCAAGCCACAACATTTCGGATTTTGATACATTTATCTTTAGTCCCGCACATCTTTCAAATCGGGAGAGCAATGCGAACAGGTTACTTACTGAATGTGCGTTGGCGAGGATAGCTGTAGTGTCATCTGCGTATTGCGATAATTTAACTATTCTGTTATTCTGTATTTTTATGCCTTTTTAGTCACAAGGACTTGATGTTTTTGTTTTTGTTTTGGTGGCAGAACATTGGTCTAGTGGTAAGTGCATCACCTAGTGGTAATTAGCGTGTCGGACTTTCAACCTGAAGGTCGGCAGTTCAAGCCTGGTGTCTGCCATTGTGTTGTTTCCTTAAACAAGAAACTTTGCTCCATGCTGTCTCTCTCTACCAATGTGTATAAATGGGTACTGGCAGCATAATGCTGGGAGGTAACCTTGCGATGGACTAGCATCTCATCCAGGGGGGAGTGGTAATACTCTCAGTCGCTTCATGCTACAGTAATCAGGTTAAGCTCCGGCAGTTGTAAGCCATTAGCCTTGTGAAGACTTACATGTACCTTTTACTTAATTTTTTATGAACATTAAAGTTACATGTACAGTACAATGTAGCAATTATTGTTTACCATCGTCAATTTCATCTTCAATGTCTGTTACCCCTCGTCTCACAACCCGTGGTCTTGCTACAGTGTCCTCTCCACTCCAGTTTTCGGACTCATTGCTTGGCACAAAATGCACCATGACATTAGCATTATGCATCGTGATGTACTCTCCTCCTGATAAATCAACTCTACGTGGCCACTTGTTCTCACGAGATGCCAACAGAAATTCAGCCTGAGAACAAATTAAAGATCAATGCATACCTACATGTACTGTCATACAAGTAACCAAAATAAATACATTTGTACAGTTGTCAGACATGTGGCAATGAACTGAGTGCTTTGGATAGGGTGCACTCATAGGGACCACCATGACTGTGATAGCAGTAGACAAGACAAGATGATTTATTCAACTCAGCTCAGTTTTACATGACATATAGGATTACATTTAGTACATGTTCACTGTATAACTAACAAACAAATAGATTCCATTTTAATTGAAGTGCTTCTGTTCAGTTATAGATACATGTAACAGATGTAAAAATGTGGTAAGAACAAAACAGTGGCCAACGAGCGGCAGGCAAGTTGGTCACTGATTTTCTAACCACATTTTGATGTCTATTCGTTTTATACAATAACAGGGAAGAAAAATTAGCCTCACAGCACTGGATCGTGATCATGACTGTTTGAGATTTTTTTTTTTCTAAATTTGGCATTTCCACATCAACAAAACTTCTTTTCGCTTTGCTTTTATCCTTTTCTTAATGGTCAGTAGTTTCTGATAAACTTTTTTTTGATGCCTTCACTTGCCTTTTCAGAATAATCTTGTTCACATTTTAAAAGCTGTCCAAAATGTTGGACGAAACAGAGACGACAAAATAAATTCTCCATGACCTCAGCTATGTGTCTGCAGGGTTGTCTCTAAGTTTTTAAGTAGGTGGTTGACTTGTAAAAGTAGACGGTTCTATGTCCGGAGGACCTATCAGACGGGTGATAGCCCATCCTTCCTTGGATGAAACTCATCCCTAATGAGACCCTGGAGAGTGCATTTCCTAGCATTTGGGCCTTAAAGTTTTGATTTTTGGGTGATGAAAACTCATTCTAAATTGTGGTACTAACTTATAATCAAAGGCTCCTTAGAGCCAACCCGTGAATTTGAAATGCCAACATTTAACGCAATATTTCGGTAAGCTTATGTTTTCACTCTGTCATGGTTCAATATCTTTTTAAAAATTAAACGTAAGGATTTTTGACTTCCGCAAAAAATAAAAATACCATACATCACTTTCATAATGTTCAGTCCGAAGAAGAAAAAAAAGAAGAACGGCCCGAGCTAGATTCGAACCTGGGCCTTTCGGCTGTAAGTCCGCGCTTTACACCACTCGATCACCGTGACCACTGATGTAAAACAGGATAAATTTTATTACTTGAAGGTAGATAACCATCAAAACGCGTGTCTCAGTTGAAAATTCCTTTTAGATCGATTTTAACGTTGCATTAAAGACTCCAAATGTGAAACATCTTTAAGCTTATTGTTGTTTGTATTCGTTTACATCAATTTAGTTATTGTTACGCTGGATTCACGCTGTTCTTGTTACAAAACCCATTCGTAACAAAGCATTATGTCACTAAGTTTACAGCTGATGGAAGGAGTGAGCGAGTGCTCATTTGCATATCTGTCGCCGTTACCAATAACCCGTTCATTACGCATGCGCGTATATTCACGGGTTAAAAAAGCACATCACTTCAATAATCCAGTAGTTAAGTTGTCAAGTAGTCAAGTTGTCGCGCACGCGGGAACTCCTCTTTCCCAGTCCTCTGCTCAAATTAATTAAGCATTCCAATGTGGCGGCCAACTTAGTCCAATGTACGTACTATCCTGGTTCCGTAGCTGAATTTGTTTATACAAACGGACTTAAACATTAGATTGGTAAACTTTTCTTGGGTAAATAAGTTTCTATGTGGTATTGGAAAAGGTAAACAGTGAAAATTTTATTTTTTAATCAGTTTTGCAGCTGATGATTAATGAAAGTAGCCGGCAAAACCTTGCACAGTAGTTGGTGAACTTCGCCGGCTCTTATATACAACCCTGTGTCTGTCTGTCTCAAAATCCGTGTAGAATTCAGTATATTATTATTATAGTATAAAACAAATAAGTACATGTACAGAATACAGTGTACTCCATACCTCAAGCCTGGCTGACATGTCTTCCATAAAAGGTATAAGTTTGGATTCTCCATCACCCTTATAAAACCAAGTACATCTTCGCACTACTGTCACAGCCTCCTCCCAATAGAGAGGGTAACGTAACCTCTTGTCGAGGTTAACATCATATCGTCCACCATCAGTGGGGACAATTCTGTCCCCACTGACCGAGGAAGTTTTCAAAGCCTGCTCTAAGCAGTCAGAATCTATATATGAGAATGGCACCCAAACAGATGTTCCTTTCCTGTAAAACCAGTGTGGTTGGACTGGTTCAACAATAGATGGAAGTCCACTTTCTACTTGCTGAGAGGAAGAGTGATTGTAATGTGATGGGGGTTGAGGCGATGTGTGCGGTGTAGAAGATGAAACTGTGGTCTGGAACACACTTGATGCACTTGGTTGAGGCGGGGGCCAGCCAGGGGCAGGGTGGGGAGGATTCTGAGGTGGGGTCTGGGGCAAACCATTGGAAGGACCGAGTGGGGTCTGGGTCAAGTTGCTTGCAAGTTGAGGTGGAGTTTGTTGCCAACTGGCTGTTTTTGGAAGAAAAGACTGGGGAGGACTAGCCGATGTCCTTGGAGGAGTCCCAGGTCCCCCAATGGTTAAATTGGTAGTGGGAAGCTGGGATCCAGAAAGAGTGTCTGTGACACTTTGAGTTTGTGTGGTGGTAGCAGGTGACAGGAAGTCATCATGAACAGACGAAGCTGAGGACATTGTAAAGAATGGAGAACTTTGATTCTTTCCTTGTGCCATTTCTGGGGATTCTTTAAGGCTTGTTTGAAAAGGTGTTTGGGCCTGCTGGTGTGATGATGACTGCTGACCAAGAAAGCTGTCTACCTCACCATATTGTCCTACATGTAATTCTGCTGTGCCTGGAGAGAAACAAAATTAAAATCAGTAATAATTAACTATGAAGTTCATATTGAAGGGCTTTTAAAGGGGCAGTATCACAAGGTCGAAACTTGAAAATGTCGGCCCACGTTTTCAAGTTTGATTCCGCAGGGACTGGAACAGCCTACCCCTGAACGTTGTTGAGGCAGAAACTGCAAATTCTTTCAGAGCCAAGTTAGTTATGTTCTGACTTTTTATTTTTGTTATTTAATATTATTAGTAAGACCGCTGACCACTTGCTAAGAATCATCTAATCGATGGAGGGCAAGAATTTGGAAAATAAAAAAAAATAAATTCAAAAAGGCCATCGAGAAGTGGAGGTATTTGTTGAATCAAAAAATCCGTTTTGATAGCCGGAAGAAAGAAAAAATCACCTTTAACAGTGATATGTCCAAAATTCCGGTGCAAGTATAGCAAACAGTGCCGCAAGGGAAACTTTCATTTCATAAATAAAGTCAAGTGAAAGGCCAGCAACGAGTGGGAAAAAATGGAATAAGACAAAAAAGAATGGGGAGCAGAATGAAGAAAAAGAAAAGTCAAGCTTCTAATGTTTTTTCTCGTTCAAAAACTTTCTCAAAATTTCGCTTTGTGTGCAAGGCCCGAAACCGAAAATTGATTTATTTGACCAGAAAAGAAAGGAAGCTTAGTTTTCATGTTGCAAACAACGTTTTGGACAGTTCGCTAGCAATTTGCCTCCACAGCAGTCAGAAAACGGAATTTATGGCTCCAAATTGCCATTTTCTGCGAATTTGCCAGGAGTCAATGGGTTTCATGTAAATATACTTAAACCTACATGTACATGATGGAATGCATCCCAAGCAGGAACAAAATCATTTCATGGCATCTTTCACTGGATCTTCGGCTTTGAGATTTATTTAAGGATAATAAATTAATAACAAATAGGGTGACTGGCTAACAAGAAACTTGAGCATAAACTGAAATAAACTGTATTAAGGTTATTCGACTTTTTTATTAACTTATTCTTTTTTCCTACATTTTAATAACCTCACCTCTAGCCGTGGTCGGAGTTGCAGTGGGTTGGTTTCTCGAGGAAATTGGTGGGGATTCGGAAGCTGGCACAAGAGTTGGTCCAAAGTTCAAATTCCCTCCAAAATCTGCTAAGGAAATCCCGTGTAAAGGTGTAGGTTTTTGTCCTGAATCAAAGTTCTGTCTGTCCGCCATGTTGGAAAAAGGACACGTCAGAACAACCTCATCCCCAGGGTCTTCTCAATATGACGAACCGAGCAACCCCTGGGAACAAGGTTGCGTCAGGACAATACGGTGGAGTACTCCCTAGGGTCCGAACGTCAATAATAATAACAACAACAACAAACAAAACAATATAAACATTGCAGTCTTATTTTGTCAAGAAGCAAATTAGGCTTCTATGGAATCGTGTAGATGAATGTGAAATCTATAAAGCGTTTCTTTTGGAAAACCCAGGGACTCCAGGGATACCCAACGAATTGTAATAAGAACATTGCAATATTTATCCAGGGTGCCCACATCAAGGTGTTTCTCAGTTTGGGATGTATGAACTATGGTTTGGTATGAACTACAAAAAATGAGTGGTGAACTCCAGCGTTTTGCTAAATTATAATAAGCCCCCTCCCCTTCAACCCCACCCACTCAGACTCGCTTAAAATAACTAACCCCCCGGGGGCTTAATAGTGGCTTTTTCGCTCGTTTCCCGCCGTCGACAGGTTCGGCGAGCACCTCCACTTTGTGGAAGGCTACCATCAACACCAACGGTACCGGAACGGGGAATTCAATTCCCCGTTGTCGAGCATTTTAATCAACCGGGCCAATTCGATAAATAACATGTCGGTGTCTGTGATCAAGAAAGTTATGGGAGCAACTGTCACGCGACAGAGTTAACCCAAATAAGGATAAACTTCCACGAGGCTACATTGGCTTCAACGGTTTTCATTCTCTATCACATTTATGCGCGCAAAGCGCGCGCTCGATTCGCGTATTATTTGTTTATTTTCTAATGGCGTGCACGCAACACACTTAACGTAAGGATAAATAAATATGTATTCTACGCAGCGTTAATTATAGTTACGTGAAAAAGTGTTAAGTTTAACCCTGTAAAAAGTGTTTAAAATGAAACTAAACGTTTCGACAATGCTGTCTTCATCAGTAGGAACACATTTTTACTACTGATGAAGGCAGCATTGCCGAAACGTCTAGATTCATTTTTAACACTTTTTACAGCGTTAAATGTAACACTTTTTCACGCAACTATATTTAACGTAAGCACGAGCGTTTGTCTCTGAGAATAATGAAAGTGTTATCCCCGAAACGTCTGACTGTTTTTAATACAATTTTCAGCACTAGTAACAAACAAATTTGACAATTAGACTCAAGGGAAACCATTTTAGTTCGGAACTTTCGACTGTGCGCGCGCAAAAGACGCAAGAAATCTTGCGCAGTAGTGATGCGCAATGAGGAATCACCCAACGTTTTGCAGGAACACGTTGCAATTGTTTCAACGGGAGTTTAAAAAAGAAACTTGCAACATTGATGGTCTACGTGTTGTCATAGGGTTTTCACTTTTGACACAACAATATCGTTCCGTCTAGAATATAGAACTAGCTCGCGTGTATCATTTGAGTCGCGATGATGTCGTCAGAAGCTGTATCGCGGCTGATTATAACTGATTTTCTAAAACACATAACAGTTACAGTTTCGCCGCTTCAATTGTTCTTCAAGGGAAATGGAACTGACTGATATCCGTTCTGAGGGTAGTTTACAGGCTGAAAGCGAACAAGAACAGTCGGTAAGTGCATGCCGAATGCATGCAGATAGTTTTATGCCCATGCCGTGCATGTAAAAGTTAGAGCCGTGCGAAAATATAGGTAACCAGGTCGAACCTAGCCATAACTAAAAGCTGAACTTATTTTAAAAACCCTAAGACTAAACTTAACTAAAAACGTTCTCTTATAGCTAACTTAACAGTTAACATGGTAGAAGTTATGTACTAAATTAGTGAAAAAGCAAATTTCTTTGTCCACACGAGCGTTTTCTTGCCATTATCAGCTGCCCACGTCAGTATATTTTATGCGTTCAGTTTTGTTTGAAAACATTTCCTCTATCGGTCATACTTACACGATCGAAAAGGGCGTTATTATACTTAAAAAAATACTTTTAAAAAATATCCGTCTACAGTGTTTTTAAAACTTCGGTTTTCACACGTCCACGCTACAAACGATGTGTTTTTAAAAGGACATGCAATAATTTCAATTCTTTTGCCTCACACAGCCATTCTCGATTGATTGTCTCAGTAGTCGCTCAGTGGAGGTGAACGCACCAACTTGTCGCATTTGCCAAACATCCGGAAACTCCGCGGATACGGATGTAGGGGAGCTCCTTGTTAGTCCCTGCGATTGCAGGGGTACCCTCGGCTTCGTACACAAGCTTTGCATGGAGAGGTGGCTGAACGTGCGCAATCAAGACACCTGTGAATTATGTCATTTTAAGTTCGTGACAAAGAGAAGGTTTAAGCCACTCAACGAGGTGGGTTGGCTCACACAGTAACTATCTCTATGGTGGATAAATCCTCGGAGTTCCAGGGGTAGTAAGTCGGGGTAAAAAAGAGCAAAAAAAAAAAAAAACGGCGGGTTTCTACTCTCCCTCGCCCAGACTAACTGTTCCTGGGCCTCCGAAGATGTGGTGGATACTCTCTGCACTGCAACTTTCCCCGTGCAGGAAACCGCGATACCCACACGTTTCATGGCATCCTTCAGAGCAACGACTATTATGCCCCGAATCTATTTCACATGCATCACGTGATAACCACGTGACAAGCCTTTTGTATCACGTGCTTATACTTCTTTTGTTCAGTGTTTGAACTCAAACACGTGACACGGAAAATACCATCGCGTGGTAGAAACAAATGTACCACGTGATACATCTGAAATAGACACACGGCATCACGACCGTTACTCAGTCTGAAGGCGGCCAAACTATTCGTGGGTGTCGCAGTTTACTGGGAAGAGTAGTAAGGAGCATAAATGTTTACAGTCCATTCGACAAAATTTCGAACGCCAAGTTGGGAAGAGGTGGGGAATAATTAACCTGGACCCTGTTGTTCAAAAGGTGGGTAGCACAGTGGATATCGTGATAGACCACTTAGTAGTTTTTTATAAATTTATAATTTCAGTTCGGACAGAGAATCCATCGGCACTGCCAGAAAAAAAACATTTTAACATTAGTAAGACCTTAAAATTTGAGCATACCTTGTTTAGAAGCGAAGGGCACCTACTTTTGTCAAAACTGGCCGGCCGTACCGGTAAGTTTGTAGCTTAGTAGAATTATGCAGCTTTTTGAAGACCTGTTCCTCCAGGTCCATCAAAATGATGCATACTTTTTTCCGAATTAACCAGTCTGGCATGCTAGTTCTGACAAAAAATGGAATAATATTTACGATTTCGAATTCGCTATGGTCGCTGAACGAAAGCACTGAAGACGCATTTTTACAGGGTTAGCCTCAATCTGAAGTGATAAATTCACAAATTCGGGCGAGAGGATGGCCTGTTTAGAGCTCTGTCTATTGTTTAATTTTCAAATTTCACGCACCTTCTGCCGGTATTTGAGAATATTTTACATCAGGTCGAGTCTAACCCTGTATCAATGTGTCATTGGTGTTTGAATTCAGCGGTAATTTTAAATACGAAAATGGCTTACTGAGCGGTCCAGCCGACCACTACTGACAAATGCCCGAAGCTACAGGTCAGTGAATTTTTAACAAGAGGTTACAGCCAACTTCTGCTTTCACATTTCAGCTGCATTTTGGCCATGTCCTAGGCATGCTCAGCAGCGATGAAAAAGGAGTCTTTTTCCTGGGAATTGTCAACTTCTTGCTCCTGATACTCGAGATTCCGTTTCTGTGCTACGTGGTTAAAATCAACAGCAGTTATTTTGTCAGTCAACTGGGCCGAGAAGAGTCGACTGATGAAGCAGCCAGCGACGTTTATAGCCTTCTCTTGGTGCTGCTTTTAATATTCACACTTGTATTGTTTGTGTCTTCCCTTACCTTCACTGTGTTCGGTTTCAAGGTGTTTCGCAAGATGTTAAACTTCAGCAGAGAAGTCGTCCTGATCATTCCCATGAGGCATTTGGAAGGGCTAGTATAACCATAGCAACCCAGAGACAAGCGTGCAACGCTTCGTTCGCACTATGTCAATTAAACTCGTTTTGATAAGCCGTATTTCGAAATTTCAAAAACTCTACCCCAGCCTCAAAGAAGTTAGGTGTTAGTCCATTTTCTTTGTATTCTAGTGAAAATCCATATACGTAATCCCCTACCAGAAAGAAATATTTTAAAGGTAGTTCCAATATTTAAATATTGTTTTCTACAAACATTATATTTTTTAGCAGTTGGGCGAATTGATGCTACTTCACATCGGTCACAGCAAAATATATATCCTACGTCTTGTTATTTTTCTGGAAATACGGACAACTTAACATTTTGTGAAAATTAAATGACGTATATTACAACTCTTTAAAGTGTATATGACAGTGATTTTTTTTATTTGCTTGACCGAATCTACATGATGTCCTGATAAGAAAATGGAAAAAAATTTCGGTATCGATTTTCCTTCTCCGCGTTTTAGCCGTCTAAGCACGTGAAATTTCACTTCCAGTGTGTTACAAAACCGCGCAAGAAGAAAGACTGGAAATAGTCCGCTGTGACGTCAATACGGGAATGCCGGTGTCGAGGTTTCTTGGTTCCTCACATTTTTTGGTGCGCCATGAGGAAGAAACATAGTTCTATCAAGGTGTGTTGTCTATAGTTGTAGCACTGAACACGCACCAATAAACGGAGGAACAGAGAAACCGCGACACTGGCATTCCCGTATTGACGTCACAGCGGACTATTTCCAGTCTTTCTTCTTGCGCGGTTTTGTAACACACCGGAAGTCAAATTTCACGTGTTCAGACGGCTAAAACGCGGAGAAGGAAAATCGATATCGAAAAATTTGTTTCCATTTTCTTATCAGGACATCATGTAGATTCGATTAAGCAAATAAAAAAATCACTGTCATTTACACTTTAAAGCCAAACCCGCGATATAAAAGGCGGTTGGACTGTCCAACTCTTGCAAATGAGCAAAATTTATTGTTCCTGCTCATTTGCATTAGATTCGGCGTGGGGCTTTGCCCTTTTATACTGCAGGTTCACCTTGAAGTTGATAACACACTGTGAGGATCACAAATTTCACTAATATGACTTATGTAACGACTGAGGCCTAGATCATGACCCGTTAATGAAAAACAGTCGCAGCACAGAAGAGTGGAAATAGAGAATTTAAACCTAATCCCAAGTTGAAATACTATTGTATCGCACCAGAAATACCTTATTACACTAACCGTAAATGCAGTCTCAAATAACCAAAGCTGTAACTTCCTTGTTTCTCAGCTCTGGAAAAGCGCTGGAAATGTCTCGGGAAACAGGGAACGCGCAGCGTCGTAGAAAGGGTGATTCTTTGCATTCGTTCCACAACTCCTCGCGCACCGCGTACGAACAAGGAGCGACACCTGGGGACGAGTCAGGAGCTGTAATAGGCCCATTCCGGCCCCCAGAGCCGCTTGGCCCTCTTGACCGTCTAGGCCTGGCTCCGGCGGTTAAGAGAGCTAAGCGGCTCTGGGGACGATAATGTAATAGGCCTTGTTTATATTTACATCAGACTAGCTAATTTAACACTTAACACGTTTTAGAAGTGTAAACTTGCGAGGTTTCACATCAGTGAATTCCCAAAGCAGAAAAGTTGAAAAGAATACCCATGCAAAAACAGCGTAAATGCAAAGAATTTTGTTCACAAACGAGGCTTGGGGGGTGAATTTTAATTTTTAGGGAGTGAATTTTAATTTTGACCATTTTTCATTTTCGTTCTGTGATACGATACGACCGGCCGGTTTACTTTTTATCCTGCTTTTTTCTAAGTTACACTAGTCGCACTGTAAATACATTTTCGCTGCGACTCTATGTCCCTTGATTGATTGATTGACTGGCCGAAGGCTTTATACCGTACTGGTAATGCTGGAGCTTCGATAAACCACAAACACCATCAAACTACACCGCCGTTTTTGTTAAATTCTCATTCTTATTGTCTAGTCGGAGAACGAACACCTTCAAAGTTATCACGTGGTCTTCCGGCTCCGAAGAATCCTCGCCAGTATTCGGTCGACATTCGGCCAATTCTGACATTACATCCGAAGAAAAGAAACTTGTTGTACATTCTCGCGCCGAAAGTCCCATTCCCTAGCTACAATCGTTATCAAAAACCTTCGACCACTTGACTAAATTTGGATTAATTTTGTAGTGCATTAACCCCCTCCCCCCTTCCCACCCCCTATATCAATGTTGGGTGGTGATTGGAGATACCGGGGGCTTGCCAACCGCATGAAGGTTGATTTGGGTTCCAAAGTTTAGATCCAACATTGATATAGGGGGCCCGGGGGAAGCGAACATCAGCAATGTAGACTGAAAATTGTTAAAAAGTCAATTAAAATATAGGGTGGTCGAAGGTATTTTGCAAACGATTGTAGGTCTACTCATCAGGGTCTAAGAACGAGAAACCAGCCTGATACGATTATGAAAGCGACTTTTTTTACTTTCTTGCTGGTGCTACGTTTTGTTGGAAATAAGTTTAATTTAATCACTCCGGGGCCCGGTTGTTCGAAAGCCGGTTAACGCTAACCCAGGATTAGGATTAGTCTGACTAACTAAATGAACATTTCAATGGGAAGCATAACCCTTTATCTCACGTTAACGCTAACCCAGGATTAAAACTTAACCGAGGATTTAATTTCTCTTCAGTTAGAAGTGTTTTCAAAAGCTAATTATACTAGTTACATGCGAAGACAAGTCAGAAACTAAACTAAACTAAAGAGCAAAAATACTTTGGGAAAAATTTCCAATGATTTATTATTGAACTGGAATCAAAATTAACGCTAACCCTGGGTTAGCTTAGCCGCGCTTTGGACAACCCGGCCCAGAATGCCTCGTGCGCGGTTGACCATTAAACGATGCAAAGCATATACGGCGCTGAAAAGCGACTGAGTTTTAGTTTTTTGCAGTCGGCTTCCTTTGCCGTTTGTCCTGATAAAATATGCCGGGTATGCCGAGTTTGCCATATTGATTCATTGCAGCAGTGGTCATGTGATATGATCACTATCTGTGTACATTCCCACACTGTATCTATCTATCGGTATTCATTTGACTTTCTTGTTTGAGATGATCAAAAAAAATGTCTTAAGAAAAAATACAAAAACTGTCCCATCAAACAATCTAGAAAAGCGGATAATAATATTTGTGGCGGTATTTTGTAAAAAAAAATCCTCGGATCAAAAGACAGTTAAATTTATTTAGAACGAGATTTCTTCATGGAAGCTTCTCCCACGAAACCTCCTGTAATAAACATTACTATAGAGTCCCCCAGGGGTTCCTGTAGCTAAAAGCACCCCGTATAAAGTTCCATCAGGTCGAAGAGCTATAGCCAGTCCAACCAGACGGCTTGATCTCAGTTCCTTGAGGGATGCTCTTGTAGATCTGTTAAGGTGGAACACTTTTCGCGCCGCTGACAGGGACCATACACCAAAAGGTTCAAAACATACCTGTGGATGGGAGATGCAGACACACACATAACATTACCGTAGGCTTCGAATGACTGACTATGCACTTATTGACTGAGTGGGAGGGCCGGGTGGGAAATATTTGGCTCGATGTGACCGAGAGCAAAATATTTTCCCATCCGACCAGACTGGCCTAACTTAGTCAATAAGTATTTTATCATATGACCAATTTGGACCATCAATGGTTTTGCAAAGAAAAGGCCCTCAGGGCCGCATGGGTCATATGATAATAGCGACCTTTAGATTTGACAACGAGTACGAGATTGAGTACCAACCTCGTTCCCAGGGTCTCTCTTGGCGGGAGGAAGAGAGACCCTGGGAACGAGGTTGATTGAGTACGAGTACGAGTTTTCAAACCAAATTCGTGTGCCTCATATAATTTCTTATCACACCCAGGGGCCTAGCCAGCTTTTCGAAGAGTTGTAGGCCTGACCATCCGGCCCGAAAGGGCCGCTTCTAGGGGGTCCAGGGGCATGCCCCCCGGAAAATGTTTCGATATTGGCCCTTATCCTTCACTTTCTGGTGATTTTATATGTATCTTAACAGCACCGAAATACTAATATTTAATAAAAGAGAATGGATTTGAATTTTTCATTTCCAATTCTTAAAAATGTAACACAAGTGGGCTGAAAAATTTGTAGGCCCGGGCCTACGGGACTATAGGCTGGCTACGCCACTGACATCAATCTTATCTCTAACGTTTATTTATGTGTTAGTCAGCAACAGGGAAGAATACAGTTCGGGGGATACAATTATCTCGAAATTCCAAAGTCGTACTCGTACTCGATTTCGTACTCGTAGTCAAATCTAAAGGTCGCTAATGCTGATTACTGACTGCTAACTAACGGACTGACTGACTGACAGACTGTTTGGGTGTTTGCATACTGTGTAGTTGCCGACTCGCTGGCTGTGGCTGACTAACTAAATGAACATTTCAATGGGCAGCATAACCCTTTATCTGACGTTAAGATACGCGGTATCAAACTCTGCGGGCAATTACATCCAACGCAAGCAACTTTCGATTTCATTTCATTTGCAGGCGCGCCCTTCATTATGCGCGCGCTAGACCCAAACGTTACTTTTAAACGTTATTGCGTGTTTATTCTGACGTTGGGTTTGTTGTTTGTGGGAATTTTTTTTAAATTCTACTGACGAGGGATGAAGCCCGAAATGCACGCGTGTGATTTTTGTCAGTAAATGTTTGGCTAGTTTATTATCATTTTAACATTTTTCAACTACATCTGACTAGTGCCACGAAGTTTTTGAACTTTTCTTCGCGTCAGTTTGAGGAAATGAATTACTAGCTGGCTGGCTTTAATTTATCGATATTGGAGCCCATAATTCTACTCCAGCTACCTTGGTTATGGCAGACTCCTTCTCTAGAACTTTTGGTATGACCTCTACCGCAAAGAAACCACTTTTTAACATCTTCTTAGCTGAAGGGTATAAACGATATACGGAGCTTGGGACGAAGTCTCTGTATTTACCGCTGGCCGAGTATTTAACTGTAGCATTACATTCCTGACTGAGAAACGAGGTCGCGGGCGCAGGTGACTGGTCCGCGAGAACGGGCGGCGAGCTGTCTGCAAAAACAAAATAAACAGTACATGTTATGAAACTCGCGTGAGATCCATATTGGGGAAATATTGGTCGAGTTCTTTTTTTGAATTTGTCTTTAAAAAAAAATACTCAGAAAACCGTCCAAATTGACTCAAAAATTATAAAAATCAATAAAGAAACACAAAAAATGTTTTTTTTTTTAATGTAAGTTACGACAATAAACTTAATTGTCTCTTCATAACGTCATGTATGTGTCATGCGCAACATTTCTTTCCCACCCACCCAACCCCAATAAGCCGATGTGCAATAGGTCATTTCCGAGTTGCCTTTGGCCTCTCTATCAAAGCGAGGCTAGGTGCGAAACCTTACTTATGAAAATGAGTTTTAATTCACATGCAAATGAAAACTCATTTTCATATGAAAGGTTTCGCACCTAGCCTCGCTTTGATAGAGAGGCTAAAGGCAACTCGGAAATGGCCTATTCAGCGAATTTGATGGCAATATAAAGTAATGAGAAATAATACATTGAGCTTACATGCATGGACACAACTGACTGCCGGACAGTCTCGCGCCTCCATTGAGACACCCACACAGTGGGCGGAGTCGGCGAGAGACAGACACACTCTGCGGCGATGCTGTTGTCCCTCTTGGCAGTATTTTTTCTTGCTGCATAAGCTCCATGGGCCCCACAAACCCCATACCGCCAGCAGTAGGACTTCTGTGGCTTCTAATGTGTTTTAAAAAATAAATAATTAATTAATCAATTAAAGAGAACCTGCGGTCCCTAGTGCACATGCTTGGAATGTGTTTACATTTTTTGTTTTGATTTTGACGATACGTTACATTCCGTGACTACTCACATGACGCACATTTCGAGTTTTATCAGAAAGAAGCTGAATGTCCGCCGTTAATATTGATGGCAGCTTGTGAACGTGAGTTTCTATTCTAATTAAAACACGAAAAAAGCAAGTGACACACTCAAACACCAACCCGCGGTCTGGCCAGTACCTTACGCATACGCACAGCCATATCACCCTGGCAGTTCAAGTTCAAGTTCAAGTTCATTTATTCACACTTATTCAATTATTACAATAAACCAACATTAAGGAAATAAAAAAAAGTAAAAACAGAGCTAACTAGACATTGAATTAAACATAACAAAAGAAGAGTGTGTAGTAGCCAAAGGAGCCAAGCTTTCGAGTTGGCTACTACCACAGAGCAGTTGCAAGTGGGTGGAGATTATTGGAGATTATATTGGGTTGTGCCTAAATCATACCGTCCAGAAGGACGTCGGACACGTTATTGTGACTTATATAACGTAATGTCGACTCTTAGAATTTTATTTTCAATAAATTTTTAAGTGTAAAAAAGAAAATCTAAAATCCCCACTCAGGATTGAACCTGTGACCTCAGCTAGGCTTAGGCTTACATAGCCTACCGTACCACTGTACCACCTGGCTTCTCGGGTTGCTTAGTCCTAAATTTAACTATATAAACTGCTACCCCCAACCTCAACTGAACGCTAACCAGTTACTCCATTATATAAGTCTCAGTAAGCAATAAGGTGTCCGACGTCCTTCTGGACGGTATGACTTGGGCTTGACCCACTGCCAGGGTTGTGCCTAAATCATACCGTCCAGACGGAGGTCGGACACCTTATTGTGACTTATATAACGTAATGTCGACTCTCAGAATTTTATTTTCAATAAATTTTTAAGTGTAAAAAAGAAAATCTAAAATCCCACTCAGGATTGAACCTGTGACCTCGGCTAGTCTTAGGCTTACATAGCCTACCATACCACTGTACCACCTAGCTTCTCGGGTTGCTTAGTCCTAAATTTAACTATATAAACAGCTACCCCTAACCTCAACTGAAAGGTCTGAAAGCAAACCAGTTAATCCGTTATACAAGTCTCAATAACGTATCCGACGTCCTTCTGGACGGTATGATTTAGGCTTGACCCACATTCAACGGATACAACAATCTCTATGTCCTTGTCCTCCTCGTTCTCGAGCTCCCAATTTTGGAATTTTTAAATTCCAGGAATTCTAATAATACCCTTATTATTTCAGTATAGATAAAAAAATATCCCCTTATTAATAAATAGACTATTTTGCTAATGTTGTGTTCCCAGTGCATCTTGGGTAGTTCCAGTCCTTTGTGGGGGCAAACGACCAGTTTGGCAGGTAATTTGAAATTTTAATTTTGGCCGTTTGCCCCCACAAAGGACTAGAACTACCCAAGATGCACTGGGAACACAACATTAATAAAATAGTCTATTGCGAAGGAAGCCTGGTAAAATATTCAAGGCTTCAACGGCATTTGAATCCATGCCCTTACATATCATTGTACCCATTCGCTTTATGTCGCTTACCGGTACTCCCATCTCGTTTGGTGTCTGTCGGATTTATTGTCTGTGGTCCCCAATCGAACGGTTCCATATCTGAAGGCCGATCTAATGCACTAGTGAACCACGTCTTGGTAAAGGAGGGACGATATTCCATGCGGAGAGCGAAAAGAGCAAACCCAAGAATAACACAAAGGAATGAAAAGAACTTGATAAGAGGAACAACAACACTGTTTTCCTGGAATAAAATGAAAAAAAAACATCTGATTATCTATCTTGCCTTACCACTTACTTTCTCCATACACTGGGTGTGAAGGCGTGGTTATCTCTTCCGTTTCAACGCATCCAAACCCTCAATATTCTCCTCTTGAATAAATAAATGAAAGAGTATCCTTCTCCTGCCTTCTTTCAATAACACCAAGAGATGACATTTGGTGAGATAAAATATATAAGTTGCGTTGAATTTTATATCCCATGGTGACTCCCACATAAAAGCAAGAGGATGTTCGGGAGTTTCGCCGTGTAATTCAACGTGATGAATAGGCCATTTGCACGATGACGTCATTTGACTACTACTACCAGAATCCTTCAGTTTTTTGTTTTGCAGTGCAAATTAGGGCTATTGTTATTTAAACCGCACTGGGATCACAAAATTTAAATAAGAAAGGAAAAACGAAATGAATTCTGGTAGTAGTAGTCAATTGACGTCATCGTGCAAATGGCCTATTGGATGTCTAGTTCTCTCTCTCGCACCCCCTTCCCCTCCCCCCACCACAAAAAATGAGGAATACCCCGGGGTTTTCCGTCTACTAACTTACTTCACTTCTCTTTTCAACAGCTGCTTCTTGAGCGACGTAAAATGCAACAATTTCTTCGTCTGGTTGGCCCCATTTCTCTCTCGATGCCATGTCGACCATTTCAGTTCGTCTACGCCGGGCAGCTCACAGGAATTACTTCAGCGAGCTTAGCTGTATCATCTTTAAACAAATATACTAGTTGGATTAAACGTCAGCTTTTTATAAATATCTTTCGATTTTGGGGCTACCCGCGACAAGCGAATAAATGCGCTATAATCTAGACAGTGTAACACGACACCAAATGGGAAAATTTTGAACAAATTAAACTGTTCGATTTTGAATAATCGCAAAAACATTTTTAACATGTGTTTTTTCACGTTTGAAATATAAGCGGTCAAAACATTCCATGGTCTCACAAATTATCACTAAATTACCACAGAAAGTTTCCTCAGACTTAAATTATTACTACCTGCAAATAGCTCTGACTAACTCCTCGGCAATAAAGAGATCGAGCTTTTCATTCAAATGCAGTTTTGCTTGACGTTTTCACTCTTTTTAAACTTGAATATATAAGTTTAAGGTGGCTCCAAGTAGTTTTTTGGGGGGTCACACTTCCCTTTTTGAATGCGCTTATACATAATCTTACTTTAGCTCAATGAATCTGAATTTGATACTGGCTTCAAGTACGTTAATTGAACCATGTCATCCATTATACCGCGAACTAATTTGTTTGTTTGTGTGTTTGTTCGTTTGTTTAGTGGTGAAAAGGAACTTGCACTGTTATTTGGTCAAGAACACAACGCATATGTAGTTAGTAAAATTAAATTAGCCAAGGCATATGGTTTATATATATATATATATATATATATATATATAATATTGAACTAGTGAAGTGGGTTTTTTTATTGCCGTATGTCAACATAATTAACCACGAGAAGTTGTTAACTTTGGAATCAAATGAGCTTGCTGAACCAGATTTCGTTCGCCGTTTTTGTTCCGATTAAAAAAGGGATTTTACTCTGGGAATGACACCCACAGCACCATTTTGTTGTCTTGTAGATCTCAGTTTGCAAATTATAATAAGCGTGCTTCATGTTTGGTCATTTTAAACGCAAAATATATAGCATCTTGTTTAACTTTTGTAAGCTTTTAGGAGCATTTTGTATGAAGCGTTTGCAAAACCCATCGGTCAGTGAAAAATAGCTAACATCACATGCAGGAGTTATTACTATTTCGATAGCAACGTGGTTTGCATGCGAAATGTTAAGTGAGCTAACCTTCTGAAAACTAAAACTTGGATATATTTATCGTTTCCGATCGGTGTAGACTCAGTTGTATAGTGGTATAGCTTTCTGTAAAGTTGCTCAATACACTTGCGTTATAAAGCTACGAAAATAAAGCGAGAATTTGAATGTGTTCTAAAAGAGATTTCTCGCAACTGAATTTTTTAAATCGTTCCACAAAATTATATTCTAATTAAGTAAGTTTCTTCCTTAATTACTTTAGTTTACCTTGAATAAGTGCCCCTTTTTCCATAAACAGCAACCGAGAATCAGTTCTGAGTGCAAATCTGAGCGGCCAAATCAATTAAACCACATCGGATCAGTAAAAAAATCGCCATTAACGGCCCAAGCTTGCGTCATTCACTGTTGTTTTTCACGTATCACCGAACCCTTACTTTTTGTTCCAAAATCAAAAATATAAAACACTACCTGTTTTGAAGTCATCTGCCCTCACACCATGTGGTCTAAATTATTTACCTTATTGTTCGCTTTATGGTAGCAGTCAAGCAACCTGTCAAAATCAGGGCTACCGAGCGAACACTATCAACCGGGGCCGGGTTGTTCAAAGCACGATTAAGCTAACCCAGGATTAGCGTCAAATTTGATTCCAGTTAAATAACTCAACGATTGAAAATTTTCCAAGGTTTTCTGCCCTTCAGTTTCGACTTTAACTTGTCTTCACTACTTGCAATGGATGAGCTTTTGAAAATATTTTTAACCAAAGAAATGAAATCCTCGGTTAACTTTTAATCCGGGATTAGCGTTAAGTCGGGTTGTTCAAATGGCCACCGTATGGAGCTGATGTTTCGAGTTATTCGCTCTTAGGGCCAACGCTCGAAACGTCAGTTTCTACTGATATACGGTGGCCAATATTTACCTTATCAACACAGTTGATACAACCAATTTTTCATGTTTCATGCCCCCTCCAACACGGCCCCACAGTTTCCTCAGAAACCAACCACTTTATTTATCAAGCGAACACGTGACGCGCTGGACAGTGTGGTTCACATACGGTCGCGGAAGACTGGTTACAAGCAACAAAGCCCTCGTCATTTCTCATTGTTGTTACCAGGGACTACTAACTGCTCTTCCACTTTAGAGAAAAGCTTAGGCGCGCGATCGGTATACTATACTGGTCTATAAACCCGGTTGTTCAAAAACTGAGCTTATTCAATATGAAGTCAACTTTGAATTCATGGTCAGTGAACAGCCGTCCCCTCAAAAAAAATCGGAGGAAGGGGGCAGATAGTCCTTTGTCTCACAGGGTTTACGGTCATTCATGCCTGTTGTCAGTTAATGGAAACTTTTCCTAGAATTACTTCAGTAAATTTTTTTTCAGTATTTGTAGCTATAATTCCTTACTGTAATAACTATAACTTTCTATTTTTTTTTATTTTTTTTATTTATTTTTTTATTTATTTATTTATTTTTATGTAAAACTCCTTACCTACGGAGTCAAAGTAGAAATAATTTTATGTATTTTTCTTTCCTTTCTTTTTTTATCTACGTATGTATATATGTATGTATGTAGGTTGTATTGTATTGTATTGTATTATATCTCATTAAAATATTCAAATTAAAAAAAAAAAGTTAACCCGGGTACAAACGTCAGTTGTCAGTAAAATTTTAGCTTATTTGTCAGTGGTCAGTTAAATTTTCAGCCATTTGTCAGTTAACCATATCCAGACCCTCTTTCATCAGTTTTTCTCGCTTTACTCCATTACAGTTAATTAGATAAATTAAACGGTTCGATAACTCGGTTAGCTCGATAACTCGGCCGCCCGGTTAGCGGGTTTACCTCGGTGTAAGAACCTGTGACTTTTTCCTTTGTTTTTTACCTTGTAGTATTGCATTCCCAGTTGACTCTATTGTTTTATGCCTTTTGTTTTCTTTGTTTTACGTCACTCATGAGATTCACAGGTTCTTACACCGAGGATGAGCCCGGTTAGCTCAGTGGTAGAGCTCCGGTCTGCTGAGCGGGAGGTCGTTGGTTCAAACCTCGACCGGACCAACACTCAGGGTCTTAAAATAATTGAGGAGAATGTGCCGCCTTTGTAATGACTTCAGCAAATGGTATGACATGCTAGTCTTCTCGGATAAGGACGAAAAAACTGTAGGTCCAGTCTCACAGCACTCTCTGATCTGTTGTTGTGGGACGTTAAAGATCCCACATCACTGTTCGAAAAGAGTAGGGGCCGTAGACCCCGGTGGTGTGGTCAACCTTGCGGGTTGTGGGATTGGAAGGGATGGCACCTTGCATGGGACCTGAGTCCCGTTCGTGCCTTTCCCTCTGGACTGTATGAGTCCAGAAAGTTGGATAGAAACATTTTAATGGTTTCCTGTTGGTTGGGGTTATCTGGATTCAAAATAAACTCCACAGCCTTTAATTTTCGCGCGGGTTTTCAGGATTTCAATTTAGCTAGTGTTGCGCATAGTTACAGTCAAAATACTCAGCGCGTTCCGCTTATTATTTGGGAATGACTTTCATTAATCGGGAACGGATGGTATTATTGAAATCAAAATTCAGGTTTTAAATTGATTATTGAAATCTTCCAACGGTAGCCTCATTCCAAATAACGAATGCTGATTGGTTTGTTATTGACATCAAGTGAATATTCACGTGCAAAGCAGGCAACAGTTGGCGGCTTGACACATCTGACTTATTTCTATTCGCTCAACAAAAATTCATCACTGAGTATTTTTTAACGTAAATAAGCTCTGCATTTACAAAACTCCGAAGAAGAATTCTTAAAATGGTAGTGTGCTGGTACTGAAAGAGAAATTTTCACGGAAAGTGAAGAAAATTTCCTATGAAGTCCAAGCGACTGAATTCTCTGAGCCGTATTTCGCCTGTGACCTTTTGACTGATGTCGGTAAATAAACCAATCAGCATTCGTTATTTCGAATGAGGCTACCGTTGGAAGATTCCAATAATCAATTTAAAACCTGAATTTTGATTTCAATAATGCCATCCGTTCGCGATTAATGAAAGTCATTCCCAAATAATAAGCGGAACGCGCTGAGTATTTTGACTGTAAGTTTTTACCTTAAAATTTATTTCAACTGCCCGCTTAACGGTTAAAAACGAGTATTTATGGAAACAAACAGCGAGATTGGTAAAGATAATCACTTTTGAAAACTTGAAATACATACATTTTTCCGAGCGTTGCAAATCATTAATGCACCAGTCAATTGAAACCCCGGCCCCCCCGACCCCCGGGACATAGCGGGGGAGTAACGGGGACATGGCCGTGGAATTACGCTTTTGTAATGCTGCATTTCTCCGGGAGGACGGGGACAGTAACGATTTGTCAAATTGGCGGGGATATTTCGCGGGGCTTGTAACGCCAGCTCTGACAGAGCGGGACTGGGCCGGAGCATCGAAAACGTTCACAATTCAACATGGCAGAGACAACAGAGAAGGTAAGCTGAATCCCTTTTAAATATCTCTCACGAGTGAGAGATATTATCAACACGAGAAGATAAAATTTGTATCCACAAGCGGACATGTAATTTTCTGTTTATTATATAGATATCGATGAAATATCAAGAGAGAAGGCATTCAATTTCACCCATTGACAACCGAGCTATTTTTCAATTTTAGCAATTCTCAAAAACAGTATTGCGCGAACGTCTACGCAGTACATGAATAGAGTGCAAAAAAGCTCACAAAAACAAATTTTTATCGGTCTAGAATAACTAGAGTGACTAATTTCCGAATAAAATACACAAGTTGCGTATCGAAAATTGCCCGAGAAACTGATTTGGAAATGAAAATGGTAAAAAATACACAAACATCTTTGCATAAGGCAACGCGAGTGAAGTCGGAACCATAAAATAGAAAATAAATAACTATAAAATAGAAACAAAGAAGGCTCTAAAATTGTCGTAAAGTTGTCCGAAGGTCAAGTGAACGTTTCCGATCATTTCCGAAGACTACCGAAGATTTCCAAGGAGAAATCCGAAAATGTTTCGCCTAATTTCCAAGGACAAACAATTCATTCATCACTTAAGGGGGGGGGGGGGGGGGGGGGTGTTACCTGAATTTGATTGAAATATTAAGACGTTTTAAGAGGGCATTGAAGAAAGAAAATGATTATTTGGAACAGCAACAGACAGTTGATACCCAAGCAAGAGCACCCCAGGTTGATAGTGGACCATTTTGTGGGCCACCTATTAATTATTTAAATATAAATTCTAATTATAAAGCTTCATCAAATCTTCAGTATTTCTTATTTCTCTTTCTTTTTGATGTTGCTCTTTGACGGACGCTTTTCTTCGCCCTCGACTCTGAAAGGGGTTGCTAATGGTACCTTCAAAATCGCGGGTCTCGAAAAATTTTGGTCCGGTCTCGAAATCTCGACCATTTTTGTGTTAAGCCTCGAAGTCTCGTTTGGCGAGTGTTTCTTCGTCTCGGAGTCTTGGTGTTTTTTGCCACAAGTTCTCGGAATTCCGAATACTTTTGTCAAGCATGTCGAAATCTCGGAATTTTGGCTTATTAAATAATCATATAAACTCGTACTTATTTAAAAGAAATTGTATTTGGTCACCACAACACACACAAAAATATATTATACATAAGTAAATATTATTAATATAAGAGGATCAGGATGGGGTTTACTGACAACTGACATTTGTATCAGGGTTAACTGACTACAGGCTTGGAAGACTGTAATATTCTTTAAACCCTTTGAAAATAATATTTTTTCGGTCTTATCTATGTCTTTTGACACCAAAGAACAGCAAATCAACGTAGATTCGAATTTCCTAAACCATGCCTTAAGTCTTCCCAGCGTATGAGGGCTTGGCGACTGAAGGACTGTTGTTTCTAAAATCCTTCCCTCGTCTCTACAACAAACATTCATTCTATAAATAGTTATCCTCTGAAAATAGAACCGTCTGTCTGTTTGTCTGCCTATTCATTTTAGAATATACCGCAATTAAAAGCTAATTTATCATTTTTAACACTTGTCAGTAAAAGACGCGGTTTGGAAAGTTCAAAGTGCTTCGTTATGCTACTTCCCTTAGACAAAAGAATTACTTGAGTCTGAGGTAAACAGGGGTGGATTTAGGGGAAGGGGCCGCGCCTCCTCCCCCGTTGTTGACTCTTACTTAAAGTCATCTATACAAGGACAATCCCATAACTTTGGATTTTGACGCATTGGGCACTCGCCAATCCAATGTAGATGCATGCGATGACTCTAGTTCAATTAGCTCACATAGCATTCCGGTTACACTTGGATTTTGTTTGTAGAACTGAGTTGGAGTTGATTCAAATCATGTTTGACCACAACCACAACTGCATTTTATTAAATATTTCAACATTTCTCGTTCAGTATGGGATCCTGGCGTTTGCCAAACTTGAGCGCCCAGAATGCACCAGATAGCATTCTCAGAGTACTTTAATATACTACCAAAATTTTCCGGGGGGTCATACCACCGGACCCCTGCAGAAAGGTGCGCGCAAGCGCGCTAAACGGAGCCTAAGGCGCCCATTGTCTATCACGCCAATTTTCACGGCCCCTTATTTCTAAAATTCCTGGATCCGCCTCTGGTAAACTAGATTGTTTGAGCATCTCGTTGAGTACACTTCTCCAGTTGGAAGCGCCTACTAACTAACTAAGGTAAATTTGATTGCATATTATGTTATGTTCACGAAAAGCGACCGAATGATCCTACTCTGTCCATACATGTTTCATTATTTCAATTGTGATTATTACTGTATGTTGCTACGCTATTGACTTAAGCCGATTGAGCTTTTGTGGTCGTAATCAGTAGGACTGTCGCCAATTCTTGTACGGTTGGACATTAACTCCACTCCACCGATTACATATTACTCCAACGGCTTGTCAAGTTCGAAAGTTGCTTTTTCTAAACGGTAACAGCTTATTCAACGCAGCCCATCTATCAACAGGTTCTTCATATCAGCAACATTGCTTTGGGGGAGATGTAGCATATTAAAATCTCTGACCGTGGAGCTGAGCGTCTCCATGTGCGAAACGAAAGCAAATCTTTTTCACTCAGTTTGTAGACTTTTCTAATGCGAGGATGCAAATCAGAGGTCTTTTGAATCTTTGAACCGAACAGAAACAGTATAAATAGAGAAAATTTAGCTGTATTAAAAGAATTTCAAAAATTTCTTAATTTCTTTCATTTGCTATTCTCGGCCACATCTTATCAGTGGGTTTACTCTCGTAGCCAGAAAAGCAAACTCGGCTTTAATACGAAGATGAAAACGATCTATTAATAACAAAGTAACAGTCAATGAAAGTTATTTACTAGTCGTGATTGAACGTGACCATGATGTTCCAAACGGCTAAGGTTCGCGGGTACTATAGTCTCACCTGCATGACTGTCCGCTAGACAATATAGAAATACGATTGTGAATAATTACTGAGCTCGTTTGTTCTATTAAGTAATGATCCGCATAAGAAGGATAGCGCTGAACGGCAGTGCACGATGGAATGTCAACTTTTTTCCTTGTTACAACTAGTGATCTCATTGGCCTAGACTCCAAAATCGCTAAAAAATTTAAGGTTCAAGGTGCATTTTGCCTAATTTTTTTAAGGTTTCAAGTAATTTGAGACCCAATCGCACAACATACAATTTTCTGATTGGTTAAGCACGAACATTTCCCAAAATTTATTTGACGCAAATGGATTTTCTTTATTTTTATAATAAAATATAATTATTAACCATCAGCTCCTCCTCTATTCTTGAAATCAAAGATATTCTATGTGGGAAAGAGCCAATGCCGCAGAACAATGAAGTTTGCTATCGTTCTTATGTGGAGCATTACTTAACTATGCTGAGCTCGACTACTTTTATACTCAAGTGATCATCTTCAAATCTCAAAAGCGGAAAAAAGTCTTGTGTTCAAGACTTACGCCAAGGCTAACAGAGCACAAATCAAAACTAACAAATGGTCAGTTATGATCTATAAATAACAAAGTAGCCGCTTAAGTTTTGATTACTTGTTGTGATCAAGACGTGATAATGTTCCAAATGGCTAAGTTCGATGGCTATTCTTGGCTTTCACTTACGTCATATCAAAATTCAGAAGCATTAAAAAATAGATTTCGAATCCAAAATGTTTATGGAAATGTAAAGAGTTTAAAACTACACATCTTGGCCAAATTTTGAAGCGCAAAAGCATTTCGTTCAAGAGTTATAGGCGAACGAGTATTAGATATTTTTAGTAAGAAATGTATGGAGCGGCCATCTTTGTGCCCCTGAGAGGGGCACAAAGATGGCGGCCAAAAATTCAAAGTCTTAATTACACCAAAAATCACATCCAAAAATATTGTATTTGCTATAAGCTCAATTAACTCGGCTTATAAGCACTTATAATGCAAACAAAAACTTTCAGCTGATTCAATTTTGTTTATTTTCGCGGCTTGTCTGAAATAGCGTGACGCATTGCGTGACACATTTAAAACCTTTGTAAATCGGAAGCAAAACACCGTTAAAACCTGAAACTTTTTGTGAAAGATTGTAACACTTGTATCCACATACCATGTTAGAAACAGCTTTGTAGGACGTTTTCTTTAGATTTTTTAATTTTTATGACGTCATGTGAAAGCCAAGAATTCGCTAGACCATAAACACAAAGAAGAAATACCTTCTAGAATTCGGCTTTGTTTATCGACTATATTAAATAGTACTGAGCTTTTGCTGAAGATGAATGACGACTCAAAATTATTTTTAATTGGATACTCTCAGATAGAACCTGACTTCTCTGTGCCATACTAACCATGTTGTATATCGCTGGCTTCCGTTAAACACAGAGCGAATGAAAGTACGGTGAAACGTCTAGAGGAAAAGTGTAATATGAATGTAAGTGCTACATACAAAGAAATGTCGAGAGGACAATTCGGCTTAAAGAGCGCGTGTCGTAAAAGTTAATCTTGCTAATAAAAAAAAATATCCGCTTGCTTGCGATTTGTTCGAAAAAATAGCGAACCTGTTAGAAAATTATTAGTAATGATCATTGTTAACAGCTGTTGTCTGATAGGTGAACAAGAGCAATTAATAGCATGGAAAACTTGGGCTCGGATAATTTCTGCACTGGCATCGGGTCTCGGGCTCGGATTTTACAACTCAGTTACGGTCTCTGTTTCAGATTTTGAAACAAGGGTGTCGGCGTCTCGGCGAGTCTCGGATTTTTATACCATCTTCCACCTCTTCTATTAAAAACAAAGGATCTCGGCTCTTGGGACGAAACTGGTCCCCAGGTTTCCTAGGATACTATTGCACATGGGTAGAAAAACTGTGTTTTTGTTCGGACGGAAAATTTTTCGCCTTTCAGAAAGTTCTAAGATAGCTTCCCCGGCGGCAGCGAACAACAACAAGGGCTCCAAAATTGAACAGTTGAACAAGATTGCAAAAATGTAAATGCGTCAACAATAGTTTTTGTGTCAAGGAATAGTAGAAAAAGTTTGTAAAATCTAACGCTGCAAAATTTGTTCTCATTTTCCTCCCGGCTGCTTTTGCTGATGGCGCGCGCTGCAAATGTATGCAAGCGATTCTACTAGCTAGCAATCGCAGCGATATGAAAACCTTGCGGCAGCCATCGAGTTTTTCAGCGATGCGTAGCGATTATTTACTATGAAAACCAACTTAGCAAAATCTTCTAGTGACACACCGGGGCCATATAGGGGTGGGTATTGTAACAGCCAAGTTTCCCCCGAGGGGCGGGGGAAAGTTAAAAATGTAACACTGTACAAATGTTACATTCCCGCTATGTCCCGGGGGTCGGGGGGCCGTGGTTTCAATTGACTAGTGCATAAAAAAAAACTGAAACAAACGGAAGCATGATAAGTTATTTTTGTTTACTTTTTATAGGAAATTCTAAACCGTATACCGTAAAATGCCAGTTATAAGCCCCAGCTCACACAACTTCGTAAGAGTTTTTTTTAACTAGTGTAGAGTATTAAGCAAATAAAACCGAATGTTTTATTCGTTGCTATGCTCCCTCGCTCGATACAAAGTCGACTCACTCTTCGCCCTCTCGCTCCTTAGTTCCCCGTATGTAAATTGAAAACCACTCTGCAATCGCCACTGTTGATTCTTTATATCACAGAAATTTACGCCGAATAACGCAAACAGTTTTATTGTTTCCCCTGATGGTTTAAAGCTGTTCAAGTTATCGGGATTCAACAGTAGGATTCCAATAACAGTCCACCGCACAATTACATGTAGTTTACTTCTGTTCTTCCTGGTTCAACTTCCCCCGGGGTAGGGGCATCCCAAAAGCTCCGGGTATAAGTGGGGGGTTGCTCACTGCACTCCTCTGCAATAAGTTCCTATCAGCAGCTTTGATTCGCTTGTCAAACTTCAGTAACAGTCTCTGTTCGTTTCTTCTCTTCTTTATTTCCTGGATCCATTTGAACTCGCCGCGATGTTGTCCCCGAGCCATCCTGATGAACTGGGGGTTCTTTTTCCGCGTTGCCTCGTATCGCTCTGCACCGGGATACCCTTGGTATCGTACACCCCGTCGGCCTTGAAACACATAACAACAAACAAACGATATTGCCACTGAACATTACTGCGCCTATCAATAACAAGCGAACTCTGACGGTCAACGTCCAACAAAAAACAGAAACTGACATAATGGATCCAAATCCACCAATCACAACCCACAACCATGACCTTTGGACCATTGCGTAAAGTCTTTGCTTCCTGAGACGTCCGCTGTGATTTTTGCGGCCGTGAAAAACGAAACTTTGGTTGAGTTTTGAGATTCAGAATTCACGTGTTATTGAAAAGCTCAGCAAATTGAGAACACTTTAAAACCCATGCTCAATAGATTTTGGGGTGACAGCGACAGGGTTAATAAAAAATTCTGGATGCAAAATTTAATACTTTTCCTGTACTTTTTTTCTGCAAACTATATTTTATTTTTTCCGGATTCAAACTTCCATTAAAGAGAAAAATGTCAACCATGATCAGCAACTATTCAAAGATTACAGAAAATTAAATATGCGGCAGTTCTGAAATCACTTCATACTTTTCCACGATTAAAAACAGTTTTCAATACTTTGTCGAGGTTTGAAAACTAGCTTACAGATTTCAAGACTGAACAGACCTTGCAGCTAGCAATATTTCTAATTGGAATTATCACCCTCAACCAATCGCTCCTCTCTATTAATCGCTCCCTTTTGGAGCATGTAAATATGGTAGGAGTGTGTTTCTTCATCCTCACACACTAGAGGGTGACTTGCCTTGTCCCTCTGCTCCCCACCTCTCCCCCCCCCCCCCCCTCCCCCCCTCTCCTCTCCTATCCTTGCCCCTCACCTCTTTTTGTGACACTGGTTGGCAGCAAAGCTGGCTCTCTTATATCAAGTCCAATCCCATTTGGAGTGTGTGCCTTCAGCGACACTAATGAACCGACTCCTGCAGTCACAGATACCCAACCCATATTGGACAACACCACATCGGCAGCACAGGTGTCCCAGCCAATTCCTTTGACAGTGAAGTCCTGTGATTTGAACTGTGGAAATGTTTCCATGCGTGCTTTTCCACCACATGGTACCTGTTGGTGGCATAAAATGAATTAAGCTATTTTATAAGGTAAAAAATAAAAGACTTTATAAAACTGACAAAAAAAACTTGACTACATGTAACTGATATAAGATAAGAACAAAAGAACGCAATAATAATAATAATAATAATAATAATAATAATAATAATAATGTTTATTCACAAATTCCAATGAACGTGAAAAGGAGATAAAAGAGGATATCCCTTTCTATCAGTCTCCTGTTTATATTTGTGAACTTTTGAAACAATGCAAGCCTTCATGTAGTTAAAATAGTCAAACTACAATATTTTGATTGTTTCCTAAAGCCTGCAATACATGAATCAACATTTGTTGACCAACAGATGTTGTGACTGCCATTCAATAAACGTTGAATAGTGTATCATACCTTGTTGAATGTTGAAATAGGCCATTCAACATGCTGAACATTCTTGAACGTAACGTAAATAGAAACAGGCTCCATTCAGTGAGCCTGTCTCTATTTTCATTCAAAACCGTTCAACATGTTAAATAGCCCTTTCCAATAATAAATTGACTATTATTACCCTAAACCGGCATATAAGCCGCACCTTTTCGCCTACAATTTTCACTCAAAATAGAGGGTGCAGCTTATCTGCAAGAACATTATTCTGCAAAAGGTTGTGTAAATTTGCAATTTTCAACATTTTAAGAAGAAATAAAGATCATTAATTATTTTTATCTATACCTACAGCTGTAGTGTTACATACTACAAGAAACTATGAATAGAATGAGCATTGGTCATGTTTGGTGGCTCATTGAGGAGCCATCTTTGCATTGGCGAAACTTTGAGCCTTTCATGGACTTGACTTTAATTTTTTCCAAACAATTTTTTTTCTAGAATTTAAGCTTCAAAACTTAAGGTGGTCTTTATGATAATTTTTTAACAAGGTAATTAAGGGAAGCACACACCACACAGCCCACCACCCTCTCCCCATTCCAGAGAAATACTTACCCCAAGGAGATCTGTCCCAGCATGTTTTCTATACACTTCATCTGCCTGTATTTCTTTACAAATGTGCACAGGCAAATTAGGAGATGTGATCACGGTAAAGAAGATAGACTCAACAGCCTAAAATGAAAAAAAAAATTTTTTTTTAAATAAGAAAACGAAAGGACAAAAGAAAATTAAAAGCAAACAAAAAGTTGGCTTTGATCACCTTTGATCTTCATCAAAGGTGTAACAAAGTTATGCAACACAGACATCAAAATAATTAATGTGATCAAAGGTTTTATATAATAGCACTTTTGATGTTGCTTTTACAGTATATTACACCTTTGATGCGAGTCAAAAGTACATGTACTTCACATTTGATGCAAGTCACATTGCAAATCAAAGATACAAGTACCCTTTTGCACAAGTCAAAGCAATATTTGACAGCACCTTTACTTTACCTTTGATAAGCATCAAAAGTGTACTACCTAAGTTGACTTACTAAAAGGTAGCTTTTGCCACCTTTGACACCATGTCAAAGATTTGGCAAAAACGGCCAATCACCTTTGACACATGTCATAGGCATGTGGTAAAGGCGATTTTTTTTTTGTGCAGTGAAACATTAGACTGTCCAGGGAGCACTTACAGAACATTTGCCTAACTGATATACTGCCTTAAATAATATTGATTTTTAACATATCCAAAATGGCTGTTGAAACTCTGGGTTGTCCCCACGTAGGGACTCTGGTTTCTATTGGGGCTCTAAAAAATGGTTGCCATTGGACCAACATGCAAGATGTAAAAATAGAACAAGTCACACCTTTGGAATGACATCCCACTCATCAGCATTGTTTTGTTTCTGTCTTTTTATCTGTATAATTGAGATAAGAAGAAAACTATTGACATGCAAATTAACAGTCTCAATGGCTTTCCACCCTTCTTAACTACATGCATCTTGTTATAGGAAATTATAGAGGCAGATTTGACAAGTAGCAGGACAGCCCACAATTTTCATCAGTGTCCAGGCCTGTACATGAAATCCTCAAACTGCATGTACCTGAAGACTTTTCGGGCCCTAAAAACTATGTGCCGACTAGACTGCGAGCAGTCTCTCTTTTTCCGCTAAAGTCAGTAGGGACGAACGCGAAAAGCGAATTAGCGCAATGTGCAAGCGGGGAGCGGCAAAGCCGGGAGCAGCGAGTAGTGCAGGCGCGAGCAGTCTCCCTTTTCCCGATAAAGTCAGTAGGGACAAACGCGAAAAGCGAATTAGTGCAGTGTGCGAGCTCGCAGTCTATGTGCCGACTGGTAATATATATAGATTCAATTTTCATTGATTTTGAAAGCTCAACAATAAGATTCAAAACATTGTATTGGTTTCCGGGCTAAAAACTTCACCACCACCAAAAAGTTTATGGGGCTTTTAAGAAACACAGGCCTGGAGACCAAGTTTGAATGCTGCTTTAGACACTGCCTGGTAGTGGATCGGATGAAGACTGTGGTGTAAACTGTCTTGACTTGCCTAAGAACAAAACATTTGGGCTGCAGGGGCTATAGCTCAAACATCAATCTTACAATCGGACAGACTTGCTGCTCACTTTATTATCAAATAAACCTCTATTTACACTATATGTATAATGCACAAGAAGTATTGTCCCATATTCTGCCTGGGTTGGGATGGGGATGGTTAAAATAGCTCCTTGCAGAAAGACCACATATAGGGGGTCGCAAAATGGTGTTCAACCACACGGATCAGACCAGCTTCTTGTCCAGTAAATTAGTTGTTTTTTTTAATTTTTTGTTATTCATAATTTGACTATTCCTTGATCATCTGGAATCTGTGCAGACAGTCATTCAAAGTTGTAAACTTGCAAAGGACTAATGCATTTTAGATCTTTAAATCGATCTCATTGTAAGGCTGATGGCCATTTGGCACATTAATATTTTCTGCCAAAGACATAATACAAACTGAGAAAAGCATATTGTTTTGACGGTAAATTATTTTTAATAGTAATACATGTAAATTGTGGCTATGATTTTTCCTTGAAAATTGCTTAAAAGGAATCTTTATGAACCTTCACATTTTTGCTATTTTCAGTAATGATAAATCTACATTGTACATGTATTTATTAAGTTATAACCTGGTTTTCAGTTAATCCAATATTTAAGAACACTACACTGGCTCCAAATTGTGCTAAATTTTGTGTCACTGCATTTTACTTCACCTCAAGATAGTCCACTCTGCCCAGTCCACCCAACAGTAAAGAATGGCCTGGCTTGAGAATAAAAGTCCTGGGTACAAGCCATAGAGTTGGCTTTAAAAGTTTTAGCTCATCCATCGTTAGCAGGCTTGTGATCTGCCAAGATAAACATGCTTAGATGTAAATTAATGAAATGGTATCTAATTGTCCTGTTGTGCAATGTATGCAATTTCAGGCAGTTAAATTGATATTTAACCAAGTTAACAACAAACGAGTTTGCAGTCCACAACCAGTCAGCAGCTCTTTGTTCCAGTGGTCAGCAGTCCAGCTCACTAGTTCAGGCTCAGATGATACATCGCCAATACATAATTTGTAGTGTGGTGCTTTAGCCCTCAAGCGTTTAGCGTGGCCAGGGGCGGATGCAGGAATTTCTGAAAGGGGGGTCCGGGTGCATGTCTCCTGAGAGTTCAAATGCATTTGTGCAGTAAAAAACTTGACAATAAGTCAACCGGTGGAAGTGAAACAACCACGTATAAAACAATTTTATTCTATTATTTTATGAACCACATGGGAGACACATGTTCGATAGGGGGTCCGGACCCCCCCCGACCCTCCCCCTGGATCCGCCACTGGTGGTTTTAGCAGTTTTTACTGTAGCTGTGTCCCCTCCCACCTCTTCCCTCTTTTTCCTCCTTCCACTGATCCAATCTGCAGTGTGACAGGTGCCTGGAATTGGGGCTCATGAGTTGTGGAGTTTGCCAGCCATGGCATGAACAACTACCCCGGGCTTTTATTTGTTGAAAGACTTTTTCTTGGTGGGGAGGGGGGAGGGGGTACTTAAAGGGAGGTTTGTAATTAGAGGGAATGTTTTATAAAGAAAAGCTTCAAGTTGCAAGTTGCCCAATAACAGATACACTGTTGATGTATGGGCAGAACCAAGCACCATGGAAACATAACACTGTATGCCTTTAAAGTATATTTTTAACAGCCTGATTGATACTAGAGTTGGGATGGATAATCCGCCTAGACGAACTTCCACAAGCATTTTTTAGTTTGTCTGGTAATCTATCTGTGTATAAATACAGGCAAACAATCAGATTCTGTCTAGGCAAACTACATGTACATGTATCTTCTTAATCTGCTTACATAGTTCATCTTACAGACAAACTAAGGTGGATAATTTGCCTAGATGGCTAATCTGTCTGTTTGCCAGTATTTATACACAGACTGATTACGACACGAACTAAGAAATGCTTGCTGAAGTTCATCCAGACATATTATTCATCTCAAGTATAAATTGGGCCAGAGACAACTGATTCGTCTGGACAGCAGATTACATGTATCCGTCTCTACAATGTACATTGTAGTATAAGTTGGGCCAAAAGCAATAAAATAATTAATGAACACAGTTTGGCAAACCTGTTTCTCATTAATAATTCCTGGTGTATCGTACAGCCAAGACTGGTTCTTATAAGTTTGATCCATCACAAAACTTGGTTCAATAATTGCAAGCCCAGTAGATATATTTTCTGACTGAGTGGGAACCAGAGCTCTTCTGCGCCTGCCTCTTCTGGCAATTCTACGTTCTCTGTAATCTGTTTCTTCTTTGTCTATGATCTCATCATCAATTTCAATTTCAGGGTCATCTGAGTGCTCCTGATAAGAATAAATTATTAATACAGTCAAATCCAGTCTTAACAGAATTAAAGTACACTTGCACAAACACAGAAGGGACAATGGAAACTGCCCGTATTAATGGGACGTCTGTATTAAAGTTAAAGTATACATGTAGGTGGTTTGACGATCATTAGTTTTGAGAATAAATACATGTGCTTGCTTTGCGGGAAAACCCCAAATACCCTTTCACTCTCAGAGGCAGTCATGGAGACATACATGTACATGTATGGTGCAGTTCTAAGTTTTGAGTCTGTCGGCAAAATCCTATGGTGTGACCATTCAAATGAAACCTCTTCTGTAGTACTTTTGCATGGTACCATTTGTTTTTCAATATTTTAACAAATGAAAATAATTTAGGATTTCTTTTTCCTGATAAGGAGAATCCTGGAGTACACATAGAAGAATATTAAAGAACAGGCAAAAAAATCCCTTATAATTCTTGTCTCTGACCATCGCAAATTCTTTTGTGCAGAAAATCAGAGTTGCAAGTGCAGATGGAGTTGCTCATACATTGTAGTCAGCAAAAACAGCCTTTACCTATAGAAAGACCTTAACTTCCCTCAACTACTTAGAACTATAAGAAACATATAGGCACAAGAAAAGATAATTATTTTGTATTTTGAAATTGTTTTTCTTTTTGTCCAGAATTTTTATCCTTTCACTCAAATACTCTTTTTCAAAACCTCCCTATATAAAAATGACACCCACCTTTCAACAATGGCCAGATGATTCTGACCATACATGCATGTACATGGGCATTGGCTGCTTAATTTCTGCTCACCTTTTCAATGCCTTTTTGGAGTCGTGTACACAGCTTCTTTAGCATCCAGTGACTAACAGGAAACCTTAACATCCTTTGCGTTGTGCATGGCCACAGGCTCACCGTCGCTCTCTGCAGCAGATCAGCCTTCTTATAAACACTAAACAAATCTAACAGCAGATTAAACAGGGATGTTTTTCCAGTGTTACTACAACCAATGAGGTAAATATCACCTTTGTGGTCCCAATGTTCCAAAATCTTGCTTGCCAGCTGCAAGATTCCAAAGCCAGACTTAGCACTGACAAGGCAAGTACTCTTGATGTTTGCACCTTCAAGACCATGAGCTTTGCAAATTGTAAAAAGCAGTTTTTGCAAATGCTTCTCTTGTTTTCCAGTATGGCCATCTACCGGAAGCATGTCTATTTTGTTTCCTACTATAATGATCCGCTTTGCCTCGCCAACAGTTTCAAGAATATTTGTAAAAAGACTTCCTGGTAAGTCCAGAAGGTCCACCACATAGAGAATCAAGCCTTTTCTTCTTTGTAGGTGGCCCAAGTACTCCATAATCTCGCTGGAGGTTACAGTAATAGGAAAGGGCTTGTTGTAATGTTTCAGATTGAAACATTTTTGGCAGACCAGTGTTCTGGATGTCAAGTCCGATTCTTCCGCCTGGCCTCCTGTTACTGGATTCTTAGAAGGTATAATGTAACCAGATTTCTCGGGATCCTCGCTTTGGAAAACAGCCCCACAACCGGAGCATTTAGGAAAAGGTTGCTCATAGATATCTGTGAACGCCTCAATGTTCAATACTTCTGGTTCAATAACAGCTGAAGTTTCGTTGGAAATGCCAAACGCTTCATCGTAGGATGTTTCCAATTCAAGTTCACCCTGAGATGGCGAAATTTCACCACTTGAGTCAGAAGAACTTAATCTTTGATTTGCTTTATCCAAATCTGTATCCTTTGAGTTTTTATCATCACCGGACAAGAGAGCTGAAGTTTGCAAACATCTGCGGAAGAAACCACCTTGGCGTATCAAATTCTCACGCACTTTCGTTGCAGCGATTCTACAAAAATATGTGGTACCAGGACAGCTGTAAGACCTTAGAAGCCAATACATTCCCCCAGCAAGGCTTCTTGTCCTTCCCAGGTGAAATACAGACATCTTTCCTTACTTCATATTCTGAAACGTTCGCTCACATGCTTCCGCCATGACACTTTTGCATGGGCAAACCCGCTGGTAAACCGCAGGCTGACATTCTGAATGTAATGTCCAATCCTCTCGCGTTAATCTGGAATGACTGCTGAAGAAAAATTAAAGAGCATTGTCTAGCTTCGCCTGTCTTTCTTACCTGATTCCCTACACTCATGGCTTTTTATTTATTATTACAATTATTTTTTTTTATTTTTTTTTTTGTTTTATTTAATACCCCAAACGATACGCAATTCTCTCTTCTCAGTCATTGACTCATGATGGGTTGAATTTCTTGCTGGTTCTTGTCCCTGCCCCGAGGGTTTTCTCAGGGTTCTCTGGTTTTCTTTCCTTCACAAAAACCAACATTAAATTCAACTTTGATCTAGGGAGCGCCCGTACGCGCTTGAACGAGTTCCTTAGAACTCTTTTTCACCGTCAGACATTTCATTTATGAAATACCACGGGTTATTTTGTCCTTGTAAGGGAATTGATCATAACAAATATACATGTACAAGAGGACCAGTCTTTAGGGGTGGGAGGCCTATACAAGATACCAGTATCAAGATGCCAGTATCTGATACCGGCCAGTAATAGAAAGAATTTATTGGCCTAAATTGATTTGAGATGTGACGTAAATATTATGTTTGCAGAGTGAAGCTTGCCCTTCTAGTAAAACGGCATGGAAAGGTTTGAATCTCACGCTTTTTACTCGTGATAGATTGAGGGCTATAGATACCGGAATCTGGTAGGGCCTGTCCCCGGGGGGTCCTGTCCGAGTACAATAGCTTTGACCATTTTCCTAACCGTCGATACATACAGTTAAACATCTTATTTCCACTCCGATATCTTCCCAGCTAACCTTTAAAACCAGTGGGAAAACATTGAACTAATCCCATTACCAATATATATGGCCTAGTTCGCCGCGAGTCGCTCGTAGCTCAGTGGTTAGAGCATCCGACCGGAGTACGGAAGGTCAAAGGCAGCATAGGTTTCAGATTTTTTTCTTTGTCTCACGCTCCTGACATGATGAACGTATAGTTTTAGAAAACGGAAACAGCTCACTCATTCCTCCCACAAAACTTTATATTCTCCTAAACGTCTTCCCGTGTTCTTTCAACCGTCTGTAATTCGAATTCCTAAATATGCGGTAAATAATTAAAAAAACCCGCAAACAAGGTTTTCGGTAGTTTTGGGATACGACAGGCAAAAGAAACAGCGAAGCTTTCCACAAGCCAACCAACCCTTACACTCTTGCATTGTACTTCTCAGTGTTGTGAAGTTACGTGTTATGTAGCTGGCAAAATTTACATAAATAGTCACTTAGTTAAGCTCTTCAGCTGTCACCTTCGACACTAAAGCAATAAACGTTTGACAGTCAATGACACCCTTTGTTTACAGTTTAACAATCAACAACCCACCAAGCGATCCTATTGGCCGACAGCGCGTCTTTTATTGTACATTGCTTGGATAGTACATTAGGTATTCATCTGTAAAGTGCTTTTCATTATTTCCATCTCAACGGGATGTTGTATACCTTGACAACCAAGCACAGCTAAGAACGTTTGTCGTATTCAGCAATTCAGCAGAATCTAGAGAAAGAAGCCGAAGATTGTACACGCCGCGTTTCGAAATGGGTTTCACAGAGTTGACGCACCCTCATAAAGCCAGCAACTTGCCTGGGTTAGTACAACTTGTTTAATAATTACTGATTTTATCTTAGTTTGGGACAAGCGCTTGACACAAAGTGAGTCATTCACATCGGTGACACTTTTGAGTGGTAGAATGTGGAAGTATAACAACTCGAACAGAACATGTTTCTGATGTTTTAACCTTAACAGCGAAGATGTAAACGTGCGTGAAAAAAGAGATCGATCGCGGTACAAATCCAAAGCGTAACTGAAGAATTAGGCTGCATTGGTAATCAATTATTGACTTCAATGCTGTTCTCCTGTTTTCATTTTATTCGGTTCACATGTGGTCGACTCTTAAACATTGTAATTAAAAAATTGCGAGATAAAAAAGGAAACAAACTGATCATAGATAAAATAGCAAATCCCTTCCTCTTTGCAAGAAAGCCTAGTGGATTTTTATCCGAAATTGATTAAAGTGTTAGCCCAAAGTGTCGGTTAAAACTGCCACGTGCCACTGCTTCTAAAGGGGTCGATTATTTCAGAAAGAATTTGACAACATCTTTTACTGAAAATGAAATCTTATGATAATATGGCACTGTAAGTAATAACCATCGATGATATTTTCAATCTTTTACTCGGCTGTTTTGCGTTTAAAAAGCTTTCGAAGTGGTCGATGCGGTATCAATCTATTCAATGACCATTGTCAGCTGTAAAAACTTTTAAGGTTTCTTGAAGTCATAATTTTACATGTTTGTTCTGTTTATAAACAGGTATCGTGGTTATTGTCCTCAGTTAAAGTATGAATGTGGTCACACATATGGGATCGCTACAGATAAGCTTACTTCAGTAAGTAAAACGAAAAGAAAACCATACACAGAGGTTTGCTTTTTACAAAGTTCATTGAACTTTACCAAACAATGCAAACTGCTTAAACTTTTGTACCGGCATGTATAATGACCGACACTTTACCCCAAAAGTGTTTTTTAATACAGTGCCATTGTTTTACCAACGTGCGAAGTGTTCAAGACGGTTACATTTCAGCTGTGGAACATTATGTTCATTGGACGCGAACGATAAAAGCCAAACGTTTTTCGTTCATTTTACAGTTAATTCATTTCATTAGTACGTTGGCTCATTTCTGTCGTTTTTAAATTAAGCTGAAAGACCTTCTTTTGATAATTTCAGAAGTAAATGGAATATGCAAACATGTTATTAGCACATGTGAAGTTAATTCATCCACTGTTTACCGCTATTGTTCTCATTTTTAATATTGCTTTCTGAATAAGCACAATTCGTTTTTTCAGCAACTAATCTGGTGTTTATTTCCCGCAGAGACACATGCGAAATGAAAAGCTGGTTCCTACGACTTTACCAGACCCGAGAGAAAGAGAGCCCTATTTACCGACACCAAACGGAGACAACAAACTTACAGCAGCTATGGTCCCATATTACACTGGTCAGTTAATACAAATGCAATATCTTTTCTTTACGTACTTAAAATTTCATTATTCGCGTTCTGTATTGTTTATTCCTTGTTTCATTAAAATACGTTTGGTTTTTGTCATGATTCTTTGATTCTCAGGGGAAAAATCGGTCTTAGCTAGAATCGCGCGGTGGCTGCGTTCTAAATTAACAAGTGACAACGAGGGAACTTATATCGGTTATAAACGTTGAGTTGCGAATTAGCTCTTCGAGAAATTACTGAATAAAGCACGTCTTGATTATCGTGACCATCTGGAAGTCGTCTCCCCTTTGCGCTATTATCTTTTCAAACAGACCGATTCATTTGAAGCACTGCCAACTTTTTCAATTGTCAGTGTCATTTTATTGTCCTTAAACGGCGCTTTTCATTTGTTCTTTATCGTTTGGTTTTTGTTCACTCTTACAATTTCCGATCTTTCTTTATTTTCGGTCTTATTTCCTTAAAAAATATGGTTGTGTGGCTTATGCTACTCACAAAAGGCCACTTAATCCTCCTCAATCAAAAAATAATAATTTACTTGCAATACAAATATATACTCAAAACTGACCATGAATCACTCCTACAACGATAAGTCCTGAGCAAACTTAATCGTCATCCTGAATGACTGTATTTGATCCTTTTATGTATGCTTTCATTAATTCAAACCCTGGAGCTGTCCACAAGGGTTTAAAAGGATTTGAAAACTCAATTTAAAGGTTTAATCAACTTAAAATTTCATCAGTCAATAAAATGCGAAAAAAGTTCTTCGCACGCGAGTATCCACGCTTTCAGCGCTTCACTGTGGACGAGGCTTTATAGACACTCGGGGTTTTTAAAGTGTTTTTTTGCAAAGCAACAAGGCGTTCGATAACGATGGCCAGCGAATAGCCTCATTAAAAAAGGAAATTTTAATTATGTTGACTTTTTGCAAATTTACCGAAGCAATAGAAATCTCCAAAACCCTATTTTGAAAACGGATAAGAACACGTAATATGAACACCTCTTTGTTACGGCTAGCTCAACTCGGAGAGGCAAAGATGAAAACTCGTACCCAGTCGCTATTTTATTTGTTTTAGGTCTTTTAGGGGGCGAGAGAAGATTGGAGATGATAGTGAATTGAGGCGTGTGGGGTGTCATGGGACAGTTTTTACCCCTTCGTTCCTTCCCATGACACCCCGCGCGCCTTAATTACTCTCGTACCCAATCTTCTCTCGCCCCTGAACAAAGGTGCATGGCAAAGGTACATGGAACCTCTACAGGGGAACTCCCAGTATAGGTGACGAGATTGTTGGAAATCTTGAAAGGAACCCTAAAATGTACCAGGATCATCTTATTTAGGTGTGGCTTCACTTCTTTTTCACACCTAATGGTACTAATTCTTTCTTACAAATCAAATTGTCAGTTATTTCGGTGTGAAAATACTGACAAGAGCCCATGATGGACTCCTGGTACTGCATGATTTTTTAAGTATTTTGACATCCTTGTCCAGGGGATTCTACACCCGCCTCGCCATTTGAATGCGGAGAGGGCCCTGGGGAATAGGTTACGGGGTAGGTCTAGCAGTGGTCAGCGGTGCTATATATGGATGTCGCCAACATAAAGTCAGCTATTTTTTTTTAAAAAGCAGACACCTCCGTAACAATGACGGACATTGTCCCTTGCTGCAAGAGGGAGCGAAATTAGGATTCAGATAATATCTACAACATCTGCAAAATACATTCTTATGCCAATAAACAATTCTGTTGTTCTTAGGTTATGTTCCTACCATGCGGTTTTTGTACGGATCCCGTTACAGAGAAGCCACAGAACAAGCTGTTAGCGACTTCATGAAGAAGGATCAGACCCACAGGGTGGAACAAGATGATTTAAAGAAAACAGTGTACAGTTATTCAAAGCTTAAACCTACACCGAGTTACAAAGAACCTAGCATGTATCCTGATCTACGACCGAAATACACCAAAGGCTACTTCCCTAGTAAGTTATAAATAATGTCTCCTTATTACAACCATGCGCGTTAGAGTCTGTGGCTTTCAATCGAATGTCGTAAGCGGTTATTTCGCGATTGCTTGAGTGTTGCATTGCTACGTTTTGTGATTGGCTTAAAAATCTCGCGCCATTTTATCCACCAATCAGAAGTAATAAAACCAATCGTGACTTGTTCGCACGCGTTTTCCCGCGCTTGGCGGCGGATACACGTATTTGCTTCGAGTTCTGATTGGTTCATTGCATGGTCTGTGTCTAAAGTCAACTCTCTCTAAGACGGACACCGTCGGGACCGGCCCCAACTGTCCATCTTAGAGAGGTGTCCGGCTTACAGAGTGTCGAGGCAAGGTGACACCAGTAATTCTGACACAATAAAGCTGAACCTTTGCACAATGAATACACGTTTGTTTTAAGTCTGTTTAAAGTCGTTTACTTAAGCAAAACCTACAAACTGGAACAAAAATAACATTAGAAAAGTGGACACGTTTGTTCATATTCAGCACTTACATTTCCGTTTTGAAGTATTTGTCACTAAAATAAAGCACTTCTCAAGTGTCCGTTGACGGTTTCAAAGTGTTCGTTGTCCGTCTTATATATTTAGAGTTTAGTTACAGTAAAATGACTGAAAAACGGCAGGGACCAACACCAGATGTCCGTCTTATAGAGGTGTCCGTCTTATAGAGGTGTCCGTAAGAGAGAGTTGACTGTATTTCGATAGCTGAACCTCTCTAATACGTACATCAAAGGGGCAGAGCCAAGTGTCCATAATAAGCTGGATTTCCGCTGCTGCATAAACGTGCGTAAATAAAATTAGAGACGATGTATGAACGAACAGCTTGCGTAAAGCTGGATTTCCACTGTCGCGTTTTTGTCTACGCACTTTAAGGACGAACCCGCGGTATAAAGGAGGGCAGACTCCCAATCAAAAAAAACAGAAGCGTACAAATGCTGCTGCGAGCTCAAGTTTGAAGTATTTCACTCGACGGATAATTTATTCATAACTTTTGAGGCATAAAAAAGACAAATATTTTAGAATTAAAAGCTTACTGTATTTGAAGCTGAAAATTGCTTGTCTGAGAAATATTTTTCGGGGATTTTACAGTCAAGAAGCACAGGAGTAAAAAAGGAAAAATCGGCTCACATGAATGAATTTACGGATTTTTAATTTTACGGACAAGAACTTTGCGTGCATCATCACTCCATTCTCAACTTGAAAATATCAGTGCCGTTATTTTTTAGTCGTCACGCAACGCTCCTCGACTCAAATAACGACTGCGTTTGAGATCACAACTGAACTTGTTTCTTGTCAGGTGATCACCGTGAATTCTGCGAGCCACCAGTACCAGGTTACACCGGTTATGTACCACGGAGGCGACAACATGACCTGGGTACTAGATACGCCACATGGACCAAAGACGGCTTCACGGACTCATTGGACATGCGCACTAAACAAGAAAGCCTGGCTACTCAGGTTATTGACGTCACCAGGTAACTGGACGATCTGTAATATTTATAGATGGTTTTCACGTTACGTCACGGCGGCCATATTGGTGTACAACTACAAAATAATTTTAATGAACTTCTTTTGTTATGTACACCAACATGGCCACCATGGACTTTGTCCTTTGAGTCCCACAGGACTGAAGGTCACGTGAGTGAAAACCATTTATTGGTGGTTTGCACGCCGGCCATGTTGGAGGTCAGAACAATGAAATTGTCATCCTTTGGGACTAAAACTCTATTTTTATGCAAACGATTTCTATTGTTTGTGACCCCCAACATGGCCGACGTGCAAAACACCAATTGACAACAGTTATTTGTTCATAAAACAGAAGAAAATAACCTGAAAAAAGATTTACGTTTTATTGTGTATGACCTCAAATGTTGGTCTCAGCTATGCAGTTATTCCAAACGAAACTTTTTTTTAAATCAGAGTCAAATTATGGAATGTAGTTTCAATTTTTGGCTCAAATGAAAGCTATCGAGCAGTACCTTCCTGTGATACTGTTTATTATACTGTACCGCTGAGTCTGCGGAAGAAATCCTAAAGTATGACTATTTAAATGAAAGCAATGAAGCAGTACTTCCCTGTTGTTTAGGGTTGTTTTAACTTTTGCATACATGGATGAAATCCTTAATTAAAACTAATTACTGAATTGAAATGGCTATTTTTTTGTTGTTTTACAAACTGATATTTCTCGCAACGTTTTTAGTTTGGGAGTTAGGGGTCAATGAATTGAGAAAGGGAAAAAATGATCAACTCACCAAGAGAATTTCTTTCTAGAATGCCAGTGTCAACTGTGAAAACGCTGATTGCAGAGCATGGAACGCTGTACAAAAAAATGGGAATGAAGCCAAAGTACACTGGATACATCCCGCGTAAGTAAATACTCATCAACACCATCCAGCTCGTGCCCGGGAGCAACCTTGAGTGATAACCCTAATATACAAACGTCAGTGTGTTTTTTTTCACAAATTTACAAATGCGTCGTGTGACATTCAAAAACTACGCAAAGACTAACCTATTTCACAAAGAAAACTATTAAGCCCGCTCCCCCCCCCCCCCCTCCCCCCACCCCTCTCGACAAACGACAAACTGTATTACGGGTACCAATTTGGTTACGAATTCACAAACAGCACTCGGGAGCTTTGGGAGAAATATTACTGGTATTTCTACCAAAAAGTAATCGTTATTGCGCTAATCATGAATGTAAAACACTTCATTGATCAAGCAAAGCATGGTTTATCGACGTTTATCCACGTGCAGGAAGTTGGGATGACATCGCGTTTCGCTAAATTATAATAAGCTCCCTCTCTATTAAGCACCTCCTTCCCCCGCTCCATTAAGCCCACTAAGCCCACCCCCCCCCCCCCCCCCCCCTCCCCTTCAAACGCACTTGAAATAAATAAGCCCCCGGGGACAATTTTATCATCTATTTTTTTAAAAGGTGAACATTTCATGACTGGATCTTCGGGATCTTTGCAATTTAATTTATTGGCTTTGAGAGACGACGCAATTAACTTCTTTAAAATTTACAACCCACGTGAACTGGTCTTTTGTGTCCAAGGCTAAATAAAGGATTTGAGGTATTTGCGGTAGTTTCTCCTGCCTACGTAATCATGTCAGTTTGTATTTTAAATTTACCGATTTCTTTCCCTTTTCACAGAGCGTCGTTTCAGATTTGGCAACACATATGGCGACACAACCCGTTCTTTACCAGTCTGCGTGGACACACCAGGATATTCAAGTGGAAAATACATCACATTACCGGTTATGTAATAAAGGACCTCTTTCAGCAATCTCGTTCCCAGGTCTCTCTCTACATTGAAGATGGAGTTGTCCGCCATTGGAAAAGATCTCTGAACGAGTTTCTTCTCTCATTGCTCCACGTCATCACCAGCCATCTAGTATATTTTTAACCAACACTACGTATCCTATGAAGGTGTCTCGTTTTATATTTTCTGGAAATCAGTTAGTCGGTAATGGAAACATGTGTTTCGAGACAATGATTCGCTTTCAGTTGTAGATAAATTTAGCCCTGACAGCGCAAATCATCAAAGAAACCGTTTTCACAAAGACAGCGTTTGATTTTCAGATATCACATCATGGCAATTAGAAAGCGATACATTATATGAAAAAGCCCTTGAGACGGAAATACGTTCAGATGAAATTTATGCCAAAACATGCTTTTCTTCTTTAAATTTTAATAGTGGCCAACGCTAAATAGACCTCTTCGCGACATTGAGTACATCATGAGTAATCACAACACGGTGAACAATTCAATAAAAGGTTTGTGTGAAAACTGAAAGCTAAAAATCTATACTCAAATTGGTCAAGTTGTTCTAAAGCCCGTTACGCTAACCCAGGAATAAATGTTAATCCAGGTTTCTGTTTTTTCATGTTTGAAAGCGTTTTTCACTGTTAATTTTAATTAACAGTTTGTTTGCAGTCAATCTCAAATTGTAGGCTAGAAAAGTTACAGGAAACTCCATTTTAAACGTGTAGATTTGGTGGTAATCCTGGGTAAACGTGACCCTGCTTTGAACAACTTGGACCAAGGGTACTTGTTATTAAAATAAATCGTTCCACATTTACCATACAAACAATTTACATTTTTAAAATGTAAACGTAGAATAATATTTATCATATTAAATTTTTGGAATACTATGTCATTTTTATAGGCCTTTTCGATCGAGCTTCCCTTTTGCTCTAAGAACATGTTCAAAATGTAGGCAACATCGAAAATGGTTTATTATTGTAAATATTTTTATAGTTATGTGCACGGGGCTGCAGCACCAGCCTTTAGTTGTCATTTAACTCACACTTAAGCGTAAACAAATTACAAACAGGGCTTTCTCTACGACAATTGCTGAGAAAATATGTTCCAATTTGAAAGAAGCATATCTAAATAAATTCCAAACGAAGATCCGATTTTCCTCCGCTGATAGTTTGGCTACAGCATATTTTGATGACATTACTAGAAAGAGTGTAAGTAAGCATACCAGCAGTAAGACGCGTTCGAAGGAATTTCCGGCGGAAATGAGCCCCTGAAAAACACCAATAGGGGCGGCCATTTGGAAGAATCTCAAATTTTACTGCACGTAAACCATAGGAAAACCAACACGAAATTAGGATTGCGTTCTTCGAACGCGATAAGAGTGCGTTTTTTCAAGTTCATGTTGATGATAAATCAGGCAAAATATTTCAAACAAAAAAACGTCCTATAGAACAAGCTAAGCTTGCAGTAATTATAGAGGCAAATTCCAAATAATTCAATTTGGTGAAAATACTGTTTTTATTCAGAGTGAAACTAATTAATAACAATGAGTGTTGCACTAAAATAAATAGCAACTACCCATACGGGATCCTTATTTGCATATATATGTTTAGATACTATTTGGGCCGCGTCACGTGAAAAGGCCCGGACGACATAATGACATAACACGTGACAATTGAATTCAGCTGCTCAAAATGGCGGAAGCCTTGTGGTATGTGCATTCAAGGCGCGATTTTTACGGTTTTAATTTTTATTTCCGGACTTTTTTCGCTTCCATTATATTATTTAGGGATTGAAGTGGGCAAAAAAAGCTGAAAACTCAAAATCGAGAAAATATGTCGTCAGGGTCCTTTTCGCGTAACGCAGCCCATTTGCAATTGCCCACTCCAAAATATATGGGGAGTCTGAGGATGAATTTGGTTTCGTGAAGGATTGTGGGATTGTCTAGGGGAGGCGCGGGACTATTGAATATTAAACGACGACAGAGAAAATCCTTTGTGAAGTAAACGCGTTGTTTTAAATGACGCAAACAAACCAGACGCTGCGCTTGCATAAGAAATAGGCCATTTCCGAGTTACGTTATGCCTCGTTGTCAAAGCGAGGCCAGGTGCACAACCTTTCATATGGAAATGAGTTTTATTTGCATTTGAATAAAAACTAATTTCCATATGAAAGGTTGTGCACCTAGCCTCGCTTTGACAACGAGGCATAACGTAACTCGGAAATGGCCTATTGTGTCATGACTAAGGCATAGTTCCTAAACTGGTAAATAAGACCTCCGAAATGTATGGCACATTTGCGCGTGTTTTCAGAAATCGTAGCACCCGTACTAAGTAAGTTCCCAAACTCTCCACAGTTTCTGGAGTGGGGAATAAAATTATTTATTCAGTGCTGATGCAGTGAAACTTTCAGTTAATTTTGTAAAAAGAGTGTGTCAATTTTTTATTTCATTTTTTTTTTATTGAGAGTGAAATTAATTAAAGTAACGAAGAGTGTTGTAGTTTAAATAAATAATTGATACTACTTGTAATAAAACTATTTTTCAGTGCTGATGCAGTGAACCTTTTTCATTGTGAATAGAATTAAACGGTTACCTTTTTTTCCTGTGAAATTTCCAAACAAAACTTTATTGACTGCAAATATTTCTATGAAGAAAAATGCAACGACGTTCGCCTCTTTTTCAGGGTCAGCGGTCAGCCATCTCAACATCTCACAACTCAAGCGGCGAATTTCTGGCCTTCTCTTCCTTTGCGTCTGCCATATTTTGAAAATTCTGAAGTAAAATAAACGCCTGGGGTGCTTTGAGGAGGCTTAGCTTTAAGCCAAAGAGGCGCACAGAAATTGTCATATTCTTATTTAAAATAACCGAACATTCTGAATGAACACCCCCTTGCCCAATCAACCGAAGAGACGTAAATTTCTTTACGGAACAGTTCAATAAGGATTGTATTTTTGAGGAAGGAGATAAGAGAGGAGGTTTAAATGAGGGTATGCGTTTATTCCAGTAAATACGGTTCACGTGTTTGCACGTGAACGTCTGGCGTAATAACGTCCTGTTAGTGCAATTAACCCCAACGTCAAGCGTACATGTACGCCGAGACTAGTTACGCCTGAGGTTAGGGGTGAGATGAAAAACCGAAATATGACCAGGTCATATGATCTACTTTGATGCAACCCGTCCCCTGGTTCTCTAACCCAGAGGGGTAGGTAGTTAAGTCTTCACAAGCCTAATGGCTCACATTTGCCGGAGCTTAACCCGGTTTCCATAGCATGAAGCGATTGAGAGTACAACTTCTCCCCCCTGGATGGGATGCTAGTCCATTGCAAGGTTACCCCCCAGCAATACGTCGCCGGTACCCATTTATACACCAGTATGAAGAGAGACAACGTGGAGCAAAGTTTCTTGTCTAAGAAAACAACGCAACGGCAGGGACCAGGCTCAAACCACCGACCTTCAGGTTGAAAGTCCGACGAGTTAACAACTAGATCGCCGCGCCTCCACCCAGACGGGTGCGTACATCTATATTCAGTGCCTACTTAATCGCTATATAGGTATGTGACAGTGTAACCCCAAAGGTATGTGTGTTGTTTTTGTCAGCCGTTTCGGTCGGAGAATGGACATAAAATCTATTTAGTCTGAAAAAGGGTATATTAAGCCTAGACCTCTCAAAGGTTTTTGGATCTAGAACTCTGAAAGAGGTTTGTAATTCTGGTTAGAAACGGAGGAGGGGACTTTAGAGGAGTAGATCACGGGTAAGGATTTGAATATGCGGACCTTTTTCAGAAGTACTCCCCCGCCCCTCCTTATATTGTCCCGTTGTCTATGTCAAATCAGAACTGAGCAAAGAAATAACTCACTTCTTCGGCCTCTAATATATGAACAATAAAGCCATCGATCTGTCGATTTTTATCTTTATTAATTTAAATAACCAACAGCTACGTATAAAAATAAATAAATAACTGCACTTTGTGCCAATTATATAACAAAAGCAATGCTAAATCATCAGTAATAAGCATTCTCAGAATATTCTACGTGTTCATAATTCTTTATAGATTTTTCAGTATATTAAAAAAATGAGACTGAACTATATAATTAGCTCGCCCGCTCGAAAGTAATACGAACCGAGAGCGACTCGCCGAGCTTGTTATCGTGATTAGCTCGCCCGCTCGACTGATTGAAAAGGGACAGCTAGTCACAGTCTAAAATCCTACAGTGTGATCATTCACTGAAATGAAAGCTATTCAGCAGTACTTTCTTGTGGCATGGTACTGTTTATTATGCTATCTACCGTGGTTCTAACTTTTGAGTCTGAAGATAAAATCCTACATTGTGACCATTCAAATGAAAGCTATTGAGTAGTACTTTCTGGGGGCGCTGTTTGTTTTACAAAATTAAATTTAGTATATTTCCTTTTCATGAATTTTGTTTTTGGCGTGCTCTTGGAAATGAAACGAATACAATTAGGTTTAATTCAGTGACTTCGCTGCTATTGTGCAATCACTTTGAAAAGGAAAAGGACTTATTTGCCTTCTGGGAACTACAGCGGTTTTCAATTGAGTATAGAAAATAATTTCGTAATTGCCGTGGTTTTACATTGCTACGCTTTGTGATTGGCCAAAAAGTCTCGCGCCACTTTCTCAACCAATCAGAAGTAAAACCAAAACCAATCGTAACTTACTCGCACGCGTTTTGCCGCGCTTGACGTCGGCTGCCAGTATTTACTTCGAGTTCTGATTGGTTCATTGGATTGCCCGTCTCTGTTGTGATTGGTCAAAATGACTACTTTGGTTTTGGTTTTACGACACTCAACTAAAAATCGCTCTTTACCAATGCAATGGTGTCTTTGGCTACGGAGGCCAGAATGGAAATAGATTGCTACTAGAGAACATTTTAATTAAAGTTGTCACTCCAACGTTTTGAAGGACCTTGTTGTAGGAGCATTTCATGTACAAGTGAGGGTATAAAGATTCAACGTCGTTACAGTTTATAACAAAAAATATCCCCTGTGGCGTGGCCCCTTTTTTGAAAAGTCAGTTGTCAAATAGTTTGACAGGCCATCAAGAGGAGATAAAGTAATAGAGTGCATTCTCCATACGTGGCTTATTTCTCGTATATTGATATTTCATTTACTAGGTTATTTTAAAGCATCGGACCCACTCAGTTTGCACTGCGCACCCACGTTGGTACATCCGCCATTTTCGGGGCCCCTGAAAGTCCATATAGAGCGTATGCACATGACGTCACGGCGGCCATATTGGTGTACCAAAACAATAGAACGGCGGCCATGTTGGTGTACCAAAACAATCCTGTGGGATTTGAACGCTTTTCTTATGTTAACACTTTCTTTTGTTCCAATAAATTTGCATAGCTGCTTGCCACGTGAGTGCATACGCTCTATACTTTTTTGTAGATGAGAAATTCACTCGTGCAAGAGGTGATATGCATGCCCAAATATGGAATAGAGCCGTATCATAACAATAATAGAAGCGCGTAATGTAAACTGGGTGGGTCAGATTCTTTAAGATGGAGTATTTTGTCACGTGACAAACTGGTAATCTGAAACCGCTGTTCAAACGAAACGAAGACATTTCACGTGTTTTACGTGGCAAAATCCACCAGGATTTTTGAAGGATTTTGGCAGCCGCTTTCTCCAGGGGTTTCTATGATCGCTCTGCTATTTTGAAAGCGAGAGGACCCTGGGGACGAGCTTGTTAAAACAGTTGTCGGGTTCACAGAGTCAAAAGGAGTTTTGAGAAACGCACTCGTGATCCCAGTTGTTCAAAACAGGATTAAGTTAATCCAGGATTATCCAGTTTTATGACTACACGTATTAAGGTGGATTATTGCCAGTTTGTGTGAGGTCTTCAAAAAGCTACAACTTATCCCGGATTTGCATTAATCTGGCGGATTTTGAATAGCCAAAAACCAACCTGGATCACAACATATACTCTTTCTTCGTGTTATAAACTGATTAATTAATCAAAGCTCTACCCACAGAGTACACATCGTCGTACATATTCCAAACTAGATCCCAATATCATCGCAAACTAATATCCTTCTTCTGCTTAGTAAACTTGATAAACATTTAAGTTATGCAGAAGGTCGTCACAAATAAATTAGTAATGGACTACTACTCTAGAGAAACTAACAAGATCATAGTATGATTTAAATTGTGCATCGCCACTGAGTATGGACTACTGTCACTTAACCCTTTCATTCCCAAAGTCAATGATGGAGACATGTAGTGTAGTTCTATATTTTACGTCTGTGGATGAAATCCTATAGTGTGACCATTCAAATAAAACCTCTTCAGCAGCACTTTTGCATAGTACCATTTGTTCTAACTTTTGCGTCTGTTGATGAAATCCTATGGTGTGACCATTCAAATGAAATCTCTTCAGCAGTACTTTTGCATGGTACCATTTGTTCTAACTTTTGAGTCTGTTGATGAAATCCTATGGTGTAACCATTCAAACGAAACCTCTTCATCAGTACGTTTGCATGGTACCATTTGTTCTAACTTTTGAGTCTGTGGATGAAATCCTATGGTGTGACCATTCAAATGAAACCTCTTCGGCAGTACTTTTGCATGGTACCATTTTTTTTTTCATTATTTTACAAAATAAAATTTGGAATTTTTCATGAATTTTGATTTTGAGCACTCTTGGGAGTTCAAGGGTTCATCAGTGAAATGGCCCAATAATAATAATAATAATAATAATAATAATAATAACAATAATAATCGGTTGGGCTCGTCCACTGATTGACAGTAGTCCGCGATACGTCTCAGTGGACGTTTTTAACATCAACAGCGCCCTAAAAATCCTCAATTTGGATTTTGAGCGTATTGTATCCCTCGGTAGACTCCAAAAGGAGATAGATGTTCATTACGTTTACCTTGGTGTAGAAATCGTAAATTTTTCCTTCCTTGGAAGCATGCATCAGGGTGGTTTTTAATTGAGTGTCGAAAATAATTTGAATTAATTCGTGATTGCTTTGGTTTTGTATTGCTACGCTTTGTGATTGGCTAAATAATCTCGCGCCACATATTATTCGCACACGTTTTCCCGCGCTTGGGGCTGACGATATGTGTTTGCTTCCCGTTCTGATTGGTTCATCTGTATCTGTTGTGATTGGCCACTCAATTGAAAACTGCTATATTGCATCTCTATTTAAACCAACCCCGTATCTATTATTATTTACACCGTTTCGTTCTGACCTCCCGAATGTTTGGACGGAGAGGCTGGACTGTTAAACCTACCCATTCTAGACCTCTGATAACTTGTCCTTAAGGACCTTGCATTGGAAACGTTGACGTCCCGACCAGTCTCTTCAAGTTAAATGCTTCTTTTGGGAAAGATCTTTCCGAATGGACTAAATATTCTGGGACAATTATGATCCATATTGGAGTGTCTTCTAGTTCTTCTATTTCCATTTCAAGCGGGTAAATTCTGTGCCATTTCTTATCGAAGTAGTTCATTCACCGATGACACATAAAATTTCTCAATGGTGAATCCGAATTTGTCTTTAACGCGTTCACCGCCGGGATTGCCAAAATAAGTCTTGGTCTCATTTTACAAAACAAACAACTCCGTGAGAAAGTTCCCATAATTCATTGTTGTTCTGAAGGTAAAAACGTGAACTGTGCCGCATGCATTCCAGGCTTGGATCGTTCTACTCTTCTGAATTTGCCGTTATCCTTGATTGCGAGGAACCCCGTATCGTTATATTTTCTTGGATAAATCATTGGTTTGTAAGTTATATAGCTGTTCTCTTCCATGTGTTCCGTGAACAAGGAGTCATTGGTAAGTTTCCTCTGTAATGAAAAAAAAACACGGTGAAAAGGAGAAAATATAGATCTAATTATATTAAGGTAGAGTGGAGTGGAGTGGAGTGGAGTGGAGTGGAGTGGAGTGGAGTGGAGAAAGATGGAAGGAGAGGGGCGGGAGTGGAGTGGAGTGGAGTGGAATAGATTTCTATGGGATTTATTGTCATTAAGCGGTTTTCAATTTAGAGTAGTTTTCAAATAAGTGTGGTAAAACCAAAACCGAAGTAATTACTCTGACCAATCACAGCAGTCGTAAACAATCCAATGAACCAATCAGAGCTCGAAGCAATTACATGTAGCCGACGCCAAGCGCGGGAAAACGCGTGTGAGCAAGTCACGATTGGTTTTGGTTTTACTTCTGATTGGTCGAGAAAGTGGCGCGAGATTTTTTAGCCAATCACAAAGCGTAGCAATGAAAATACCAAAGCAATTGTGTAATTACTTTTGAAACTCAATTGAAAACTGCTCTATATAGTAGCGCGAGATTTTTTAGCAATCGCAAAACGTAGCAATACAAAACCAAAGCAATCGCCAAATTTCTTTCGACACTCAATTGAAAACCGCTCTAATTTATGTGTACATATTATCACAGTGAGTAAGATATGGTAAAGTGTGATAAGGTTAAGAAATACTTACTAATCCTATAAATTTTCCTTTTCTTTTGCTTCTAATTTCATACGCTAAGTAATAACCGCTGTGGACACCTAGGAACCGTTTGAGTGTTTTGTTGTAGCTTTGAATTTCGATAATAGCTGAAAGATGAAAGACAATAATGTTAACAATAAATTTGGTCAAAGAAATGAAAATTAGAAATTAATCGCTAAATCCCGTTTAAGAATGGAGACAATAGTCATATTCAAAACAGCTTAAGGTTAGTGAACTCTACCCCCTCCCCTAACATAAGAATTTTTAGTGATCTACTTCCCGAGGATATAAGCTCCGACGGATACAAGACCCTCAGATATTAGCTCCCTAGGAGCCATCATCGATCATTCCCCCTGATAAATGCGCCATTCCTGATAAAGCCTGTCCCTGATATCAGTATTTCCCGGATATAAGCTCTCAGGAATTTAAGAACACTCGTATGAGATCCCCCTGATATGGACCCTGTCCGGATATAATTATCCCTGATATAAGACAACTGGAGCTTCTTGATCTCTAAGATACAGATCCAGTTTTATTTTGGTCACCCCCTTCCCCGAATATAAGCTCCCACTGACATTAGTTTTCCCGGATAAAGGTTCCCCCTGAGAGAAGCATTCCCTGATATAAGTTCCCCCGCATATAACCTACCACAGATATCAGATCCCCCGGGTACACGCTCCTCCTGTCTAAAATTCTTCGAATATTGTTCGAAGGTAGTACGAACATTTCCGATCATTGTTTGCAGATGACCGAAGATTTCAGAAAATGAAAGTTATTGATATCTTTAAATGTGTAAGTGTGAGAAACTGCCTTGTAATTTCACCGAGGGAAGTTTACACAATAATTCGAATCTAATTACTCACTTACTGTATATAGATGAATTGTTCAGTGTTGCGTGAATGGTTCCATTTTGTAAAATTTCCAAGAAATATCCAGTCCTGGAGTGTAACTGGCCTCTCATTGTGATCGTAGGATGTAAATAAACTCTGTGTAGGTCAGTAGATTTTGGAATGCGTGATCTTGACTGTCTACCTTTGTATTTAGAATTGACGGGTAACCCTTGGATTAGGCTCGATGATGTACAATAAAGAACTAGGTACAAACAAACAATCTGTTGAAAGAACAGAAAAGTGTTAATTGCTGCGGAGCGAGCGCAGCGAGCGAGCAGCAACATAATCAGGATTTAAGAGAGAGATATAAGGTGGGACGAATTCTCGAATTCATCACTTTTTACCAGAATGCATTGCATTTAACCACACTTTTTACCAGAATGCATTGCATTTAACCACACTTTTTACCAGAGTTCACTGCGGCATTTTTGACATGTGCTAAACAAATTTCCTTGGGTTTCCGACAGTTTCTTCGATGCGATAATTTAACGCGTTTTGTTCTTGAGACTAAACTAATAGATATTTTAATAAAACTTTCAACTAAGAGAATTCGTTGACCTTTATCCTGGGTAAAGGCAAAGTGCGATTAAACTTGTTCGAATGTTTTCTTCGTGAAGCCAATAATCATGTCACGGTAAAGGCAAGCTAGTAAATATAATTAAGTTTAAGTAGCGCTTTCTGAAATAAAGTTTGCTTTCAAGATTTTTTGATTCGCGAAAACATTATGCGAATCATCTTTACGGATAACAATGGCATTCTCTACACAAGAAAAGTCGGAAATTTTAGAAAACACTACATATAATAAAACAGGTTGCTGAATTTTTAAATTTTTAAAAACATTATTTTGTGATGTTTATAATATAATTCGCAGACAGTTGCGCTTCGCGCTGCAATTAGGATGAATAAATCGTCAAGCCTTCCGGAAGCAGAAAATCACTGAATTCTGATAAGCGTTTAAGCTCTTTTATTCAAGGGAAAGACATTTTCATTCAAGGAAATATGAGTTTCATTAAAACGTTTTGACCTTTAGAACCAATCAAATGTTCACACTGAATATCATTTGATAAATTGGACCTACTACGATTATAATTTACCTTCCTACTTCGACATATATGAATTTTTTTGTCTGGGGGTGGGAGGGTGGTCTTAGTTTTAAAAACACCGCACAATTTGTGACTATTTTCAGAGTCTCACGCAAGCAGATGGATCACTGCATAGCTAATGTCAACATCAACAGAATGAGCCGCAGCATTACTATCTTTTAGATACCCTAGTAAGTATAACTGTGTTTGGTTGCTCAAAATGTGTCACATGATGCAATATACCAACAATCCTGGTCAGACGTAAAAATAAACCATCTGAAATCAATGGTTACAACGACACATCCCCGCGGTGTGGCCAGTATCTTACGCATGCGCACAGCCATATCACTCGGTCAGTGGCAGCCATGTGTTTCGTCCCAGTTAGGATTCCACATTATGGCATAGCCAGGCGTAAGGGTCCAGTCATAAAAAACCATCGACAGCGCCGTTTACTACCGAGGCGTGTTCTTATCTTGCGTACCTTTAAGCTCCCCATGGTTAGAAGTGTTGGGACACTTATCCTTCTTCACCACAAATTGTCGTTGTCGTCACATCCCCCTCCCCACCCGCAATGCAATGTTGATTTTTGTGCAACCAAGTCATAACGTCTCAGCTTTGTATTGGGAGGGCGCCAGGAAATGGAACCGTACGATAGTTTCTCTCTTCGAAATACTTTGCCATTGCGTAGTATTTTCTTATAATTAAGTGTTCCAAGATCTTTTGTCCAGCATTGTAGCGAAAGCGGAGAGATATCCGATGATTGATAATCACTAATAAAAAGATTGGCGCGGTGGTCTTGACATGACACAACGGACTTTGACCTTGAAGATCCTAAACTTTCTCATCGTTTTGTGTCATTAGATAACGGGCATTTTGTTCCGCAAAACTGTTTAAAGGGACAAGGGCACTTTTAACAAGTTAACAAGTCATAGAAACTTTTAGACCTAGCAGTATACTGTATCAGAAAATGTAATTACTGGGATAACTTTCGCAAACAACTGGCACAGGATGGCCTTCAGCGAATTCTGTCGGTAAAAATTTCCACCGTCTTCTTAATTCTGGCAGGGTAATAAAGTTGCATGGACATTTGCGAGGTCCTAACTTTTGTACTCAGTATTTTATTATGTACCTTTCAAGGAAATATAATTTGAAAAAATGATATTGAACACCAACGTACCATAGATAATCCTTACGCCAAATCTAAAGCTCTCTCCTCTCCAGTACACACTGCCATCGACATGCAATTAAAGCCGGGACACTGTCCCGCGAAATAACTATAAACCCCTTAGATCAGCAATAAAATTATTTCATGATCTTTTCATGAAATTTAGCTTGAAAAACTTTCACATTGAATGCAACAATGCGCTGAAAATGCAGGAGAAGAAAGCCTAAATCAGACCAAAAAATTGTTATGGTATTTGAAAGTCGACGCAATCCACCGTAGGAAAAAAGATGGCGGCTGTTCATTTTACCACAATACCTTGCGGACCTGACACAGCACATAAGGCACAAGGAAAGCCAAATTTTTACAATATTTGTTCCAGTACTAAGGACAATGTGTAGACCAGGTTTGAAGATTTTATAACTTTTCTTTGCAGTTTTATGAACGTTGTTAAGGTTTTTGTGCGCTAAGAATTATGGATAAATGTACCAGTCGCCATCTTTTTTCCTACCGAGGATTGCAAAAGGTCACGAGTTTATGTTCTCCAAGATGGCGGCATTTAACAGAAAAGAGTAAAGAAGATGTTGGAGCGTTTCATAATAATTCTTGATGGTTATTAATCCAAATAACATGTGATAAGGAAATGGAATCACACGATGCAAAGTAAAAATATGTGCCTCCGCGGGATCTCATTAGGAATATTAAAATTCGCGGTGGCCGATTCGACCCACCAGCACGGCCTACTTATTGTTCATATTCACTGCATATTCGCTGCCGTGAAAAATCATCGAGGAACATTCACAAAATCCGCTATGAGATGACCATAGTTCCGTTGATTAGCTCTAGCCTATTTTCTTTTCTGAGCAGTGAAACTTTGCCGGGTAATTCTGGCAAAAACAATGCGAAATAATTTGTTTAATGATAAGTTTTGTTTTGGTTAAATTCATCGTAAAAATAGCACAATGTTTCGAAATCGTCCAAACGTGAGGATTTCTACCTGCCGGAGCAATATAGGATCATCTAAGTAAGCTGATGTTCTTTCCAAGTCTTTTAAGTTCAAGAACCTTAAAGGCGCCAAATATTAGGAAATCTGTTTGTTTTCCTCTGTTTACAAATAACTTCTAATTAAGGCAATATAAAAACAAGTCCTATATAACAGAACAATATGAGCTTATAAACCGCAGACAAATGACTACGGCTTGAAATGACAGTTGAAATTCATATCATTCATATAACCATTGAAATCCATTGAAATCCGCGACAAAAAAAACGAGCAGCTTTTAAGTGAGTTAGAAAATAATCTTGTTACCGTATGTTGAGGTTCAATATAATCTCTTATTTTGGGAAACAAATTTGAAGCCATTAAATAATGATGACGAATTTGTATTTCCCTCCGTTATAAAGTTGTACAATGGTGCAATTTATAGAGTAGTCAGGATTTCATAAAATTACGTCACCTCATTAAATATGCATGATTAACCGAATTATACACATCACAATATTTTAAGTGAGACTTAAATACTTGAAGTTCTATTGAGTGGCACGAAATTAAAATAGCGAGACACGAAAATATTTGAAAATATTTCAAGTTCATAAAAGGTTGCTCATATATGAGTGATATTTATTATAATTTAACCTTAGGAAGCATTGTTTATAAATTTTAATACTGTAATCAGCCTCTTTTCGTTCGTTGAAACAGTTCCCACACACAAGCTAATTCTACGCGGTTGTTAAACAATGTCTGGCTAACTAAACTGTGCTCCAAATGGCTCACCGGCGGCTTGCAGCAAAACGCGAGTTATGAATTGTTTAACTTCAATTTTTAGGAAATATCCTTGCAATACCATAAAATTGATAGGTAGAGAGAAAAACGTCAATTAATTCAGGGCAGTTAATGTATCGATTGACCACAAAATTCTCCGAGTGCAAACCGCGAGTAGTTATAGCTAAATTTATACTGATTTTAAACTAGGGCAGAACGATTAAAGTATTGAGTTTCAAAAATATGGCATAAAATGTAAAAACGTACCAGAAAAACTCCCAGACGCCTGATTTCCATAATATGTCGACTTACTTTGCGACGTTTAGTAAATTTTTCCCTTCGCTGCGTCGACCTGTGTTTTCTGAAGACTGCTGCCGGGCTTAACCCCTTTTTAAACATCGTTTACAATGTAGTTTCCTGATTTCTATCACGAAGCCGGATTATTCAGATTAAAAATCAGGAAATAATACTTCTAGCTCACGTTAAGCGAAAATGGTTGGGCGGGCGGAATTATTGAATGGCCACATGGATTGTAGAGTGTGCCTTTGTCGAAGGAAACTTAGCTCGCTTTCATTCAAATACTGACTTCCTTTGAGGAGGTTTTAATCTCGATAGCCACAATAGGATTTTTCATTTTTTATTTCATTGCTGGCATTTTTCGGAACGTGGGCTCTTGAAAATTCAAGCCGTGGGCTGAAGACATGAAATGGATCAGTGATCGTTAAATGTTATACTGATTGCATAACCAATGTGATACTGACGTCATTTTGCTAGCGCCGCGTTTTTCCTTTGGCTGTATGTTGTATATATTTCCGTTTACAGAACGGAAAAGGAGCGACTGCATTAATCACGAGTAAATTTTTACATTTTACTTCTCTTAACAGTATCGACAAAACAAACAGCACACCAGCAGAAAAATTCTACTCGGTAGCTTTCATTTGAATGATCATACCATCTTAGAGCCACCTTGTGCCGCACAATTAACAGCACCACAGGAAAGTTCTGCTCAGCAACTTTCATTTGAATATGGTTACACTTTAGGATTTCATCCACAGACTCAAAAGTTAGAACCACCTTATCAGCATAACAACTAAACAGCACCACAGGAAAGTTCTGCTCAATAGCTTTCATTTGAATGGTTACACTTTAAGATTTCATACACAGACTCAAAAGTTAGAACCACCGGCCGTGTACAGCATAATAAACCGAACCACAGGAACTTTTGCTTAGGCTTTCATTTGAATGGTTACACTTTAGGATTTCATCCACAGACTCAAAAGTTAGAACTACATTACACACCACTAAACAGCACCACAGAAAACATGAAAACAAACCACAGTTAGGGTTTTATCCACGAACTCAAAAGTTAGAACTACATCTAACCAAGCAGGAAGATTAAGTCGTGTTGTGATCCATGTGTGCCATATAATTCTTGGCTACACGTATTATATTAGTATCTACAGAAACCCATAAGTGGGTTGAAACGTGTAACGCGCATTCACAGCTTCCGAACATTCATTTTTTGCTTAGTACCATATTTGGAAACCCCTCAGTCCCTCGAGATTGGAATCAAGTCGTTCCAGCGAATTGATTGGCTAATATTTTTATCTTGATTTTCCAAATATGGCTGTAACAACTTTTAAGCAAATTAAAAAATCGGAAGCTTGTTTGGAAGCGTACAAGAGACAGTTGCACGTTTCAACCCACTATCTATTAACACGACAGCGCTATGACGTAACTGATAATCAATGAAATTCACGAGGTGGCTCTCACTTACATTGTTTCCGGATTGAATTGGAATTTGATTGAAAATATATCGTTCAGATTTAAATAGTTTAAAAAAAATACTCTTCGGGGTTGCATACACCTATGTTAAAAAGCTTATATTGGTGAATTTACCCCCAGGCAGTTGAATACACATACTGTTAGACTCCAAATTAGTAGACCCTTGATATCACTTAGCTGATTCAGTTATCATATTGTCAAATCTATATTTCATATTTCCTATACTTGAAGAAACGTGACAGATAAAACAAATAGGTCAGATAAGATAAATAAACTGTCTCGCAATATTTATTCAGAACGATAGCATCGTCATAACAGATCTGCTAACAAGATAAGTGTTTGGCAAGGAGCTTATAAAATTTAATAATTTAATAAAAAAAATCGCATCATCGTCACCCCTTTTAAAATTCACACTCAGTAGGTGTTCAAATATTTCCTGCAGTTTTCCTAACTGCGTGCATTTCTCGTGTTAACCCAGCTTGGTTCACAGCAGAGTCAAATATTGAGGTCATGCAAAGTGGCTATATCTTTACTATAAGAAAGTCTTGATTGTCAAAGCCTTTCAGCAATACTTTTCTGTGGCGTTGCCCACTGTTTATTTATGCTACAATGAAAGTTTGGAATTTTTGTTGGACTTGCAATGATCTTGGCCTTTCTAGAACGTGAACTGAAAGAGTTAGAAACTTCCTGTCAAAGTTCGTTTTTTTTTTCTCTTGTATAATGACAATACATAGCCGTACAAGAATGTCTCCTAGCTTGTAAGTGGTACTTGAATTAGCATTCAACTTTTCAAAATCTTTGGAGTTCAAATACCTAAATGAAATGATCATGCGATGGCTGAATTGTATATTTATACAACTCTAAAGCTGTGATAAAAGTGGTAATGTAGTGGTTACAATAATATATTTTCTCATGCATCGACTTACATTGACGTCAATTCTTTGAATTCTTCGATTCTTTGAATTCAGGCACATTTCAGCGTTGCTAGTTCACTTTGGGACTAAATATTTCCCTAACGTCATCCATGTCCGGTCTTTATTCCACATTTTCTCTTAGTCTTCTCGATTAGAGAAAATTTGGAAGACTTTCTAGGTCTGCATGCCTCTTCTCGTTGGACAACTTCTCCCATTTCTGGTGTTTGTCACATTTTGTCTTGCACATCACTTTCCTTCGGCAAAACGGCGTCTTTCGATTATTTTACATACACTGAGCTATTAATATACCCAGACGACCCCTTTGGCAAACCACAATAATTTTCATGGTTAGCTAATACGCTTAGACGGTTAATTGCCTTAATGTTGTGTATTTTGGTGATGGAATGCTGCGATAACGGCTGCTTTGGTGTCCTTGTAAACTTTTACAATGACTGTATAAAATATCATTAAAACAGCGCGTAGTTTTTAATCTTTCTTTCGCTGTTTCTGTTTGCTGAGTGTAATGAAAATATATACAAAAGGAACTCTATACTGGATTGTCGCGTATAAAATTCGACCACTTCATTTTGGCTCACGTACTTTTTCAAATGGTAGGGCTACTTACAAGTTTAACTTCAGTAAGGTTAAGCTTTCATATGCTTTTCACAGAGGTTTTTTTTTTAACTCTTTTTTTCCTAGAGTAAACCTTGAGTTGTATTATGCAGTTATTGACTCCAGTTAGGTCTGTGGATGAAATTCCACACTCAGTGACCATTCAAATGAAAGGTATTGAGCCTCACTTTCCTATTGTGCTCTAGTGCTAACTATACTGCTTAACTAGAAGGTGGTTCTAACTTAATTGTACTGACGTCTGTGGATGTGTCCATTTAAATGACAGCTTTGAGCAGTACTTTTCCATGGTACTGGCTGTTTTTTCAGATTTTACAAAATGAAATTTTTCGGTTCTTGAATTTTATAAGAACAACAATCATCAGTATTCCTAAATCGAGTCATGTATATTTGAGTCCATAGTTCACCGCGACGTCGGCATAGCGTCGAGCTGGCTATGAGCTCAGTGATGCACAAAGAGATTAACTGTACTAATCGGTTTATTATATCTAGCCAACTCTCTGGATTATGAGCAAGCTTATTTCCTAACCAAGAGAAACATTTCTGCTGAATAAAGTACTCTCGATTCCCGCATTTCGGCGACCTTTCCACTAGAAGGATGAGGGCTAATAGCCTCATAATGAGGAACCAATCAGAGAGCGCGATTGCTTCTAAATAACCAGGGTCCACTAAATTTTTTTAAATGACAATTATTCGCCGAAAGCGAAGTAAATATGCTCTGAGTGTGTTATTTTTGTTGGTATATGTTAAATACCCTCTAAATTTCATTTAGTTATTTTCTCTTTGTGTACGTATTAGTTATCACGACCAAGTAAACAGCGTTTCATATTTGATGGTTTGTCGAATTGTCGAATTACACAAAAATCTCCTACATGAGAATTTTCCCACGTTTTCTTAACTGAAAAAGGAAGTGACGTTAGTGAATGCAAAACCACTTTCTATATAGCGATTCTACTTGACACATAATGGACTTGAACCGTGATAAAGGGCACATGAATGAAATGCTTTCCATTTATAGTGTCTTAATAAGCATTGTAAGTTATGACCGATGAGTGGAAACTAAATTATCTGCTTTTAGGTCTCATATAGGAGATTGAATTGAATGGAATCCAACTGGGAAGATGGCAACATACCTCTTCACGTCTCCATCGTGCAATAGAATTGCTGTGTTAGGAAATGACGCCAGCAGATGGAATTGAAGTTTTCCAACTGAATCTTCCGATACAAGCTTCCTGTAGGTGAGAATCTCTCAAAGGGGATATCTAAGTCACGAATGAGGCATTGATGGTGAAACGTTCAAGCAGTTTAATGCCTGGGTTTAAATATGGTTGATCCCGCACAATATTATTGGCTAGATTTCTTAGAACAAGATGAAACGTTCCCTGAATGTTTATCGTGATGTTTTCTCTTGCCTTAACGTATAAGTGAAATCACATGACATGACACGTGATCATTTTTTTTTAAATAAAGCAAATTGACGATAAATTGGCGTTTCCGATGCACACCCTCTGTAAAGTGTCAGAGACAGTGTGAGGAGGGAAGTCGAGGGCAACAGCGCAGAAGTATAATATAAAGAATGTTCAAATTAAAAGCACCGAAGAAAAGTGCTGCTCGATTGCTTTAGGATTTCATTCACAGACGTGACATTAGATTTAGGTACGTACAGCATAATAAACATTGCTACAATGATGACGTCATTTTCTACCATCACCTGAGTCCTTCAGTTTTTTTGTTTATTCATGTTAATTAGGTGTATTGCTGTTTAAGTTCCACTGGGATTACAAAATGTAAATAAGAAAAGAAAAACGAAATGAATAATAAGAAGAAGAATTCTGGAAGTTCTAGTAAAATGTCGCCATCGTGAGCCTTCCCAAAATGTCGCCTATAGCTTTTCGATTTGAATGGCCACTCCTTGGGACTTATAACCGTACTATTTGTACGACGAAGCAAGGGTTCCAGTATGGTAAGGATTTGTTTAAGTTTGTTCTATTTTCTTCAACTAAAATAGGAGAAAAAAATCGCCAAAAGTCACGTGTTGAAAGCAAAAAAAATACAAACTGTTCATGACAACTGTTGAAATCCAACCTGCCACAAAATGTATTAAGTATTTACCGTTTCTAATAAAAATTTTAAAAAATGAAATGGTTTACATGTATTATCTTCTTTGCCTAGCTAACCATAGGATCGATTACCAGCGGCTTTTTGGGAAATGAGCCCTCTTCTCGGGGAGGAACACCGGACATATGAGCGACAGAAATCGAGCTTATTAAGCTAACCACAGCCTGTTATTAAAAAACAAAAACCTTATTTTAGAAACCTGAATAAAGCTGAGACGTGATGACAAATCAACAAGTGCAAAATGTCATATCTATGATTCCGTAAGGCGTGGGGATTTACAAAAAAAAAAACGGAAAAAAATCCACAAATTAGTTCTTCATTGGTGTTCCTTCCGATATTGGGTGGGATCGACGAAAAACATTTGTCCGTCAAATACCCTCTCGAACCTAATCACAACTTATTAAAAACCTAAAGGAAATAAATGGGCAGTCACTCTAAGAGTATATGCAATGCTGAATAAGTACATACGCGCATTTCTCCCGTGTTCTGAGCGGGTGAATATAGCCTATGAGAATGCTAAATATAGTCGTTGTATATCTGGCGATATCCCACGGGTTTCAGGTAACAGGTACATGTAACAAAGTTTTTGCTCCGAATAAGGTCGGCCGTGTTCGTCACAGTTGTTTCCTGCTCGCTGAAAATTTGACATGAATAAAAATTAAGTAGCTCTTCCCTGCTCTCCGTGCTCCTTGAAATGACTGACTCGTGACTTCATTCTCCCCCAATCGATCGTTTACGTCAAAAATCTTTTCGGAAAGCCTTAATCGCCTTAAGGAGACTGATTCGGATGTACTGAGGTAAAAAACAACTAAAGTTTTCTCAAGTTAAAGTTCACTTTGAACATTCTGCTCACAACATGGAAATGACTAACTCGTGACTTGATTTTTCCGTTTCAGTATTTATACACCTTCTCTGAAGTGCCTTAATGGATCATTTGCGTAAAAAAAATCCGTTTGGAAAGCCGTAATCGCTTTAAGGATATTCGGATGTATTAAGGTCAAGAACAATTAAAGTCTAAAGTTAAAGTTTACCTTGGCAATTGTGCTCACCAGGCTTAAAATGTCTTGGAATCGTGACTTGATTTTTCCGTTTAAATACACATACGCGCTCGCTAAAGTACCTTAATGAATCGTTCACGTCAAAAAAATCTGTTGAAAAAGATTTAATCGCCTCGGATATACTGAGGTCAAGAACAGCTAAAGTTATCTTTAATTAAAGTTCACCTTAAACATTCTAAACTCGTGAGGGAATTAATGTCTTTCAGTCGTTTTCCAAGGGATATATAGAATGTCGTTTTGGGTATGAAAAAGACCAGCTAGGATTTTCAAAAAAAGCAGCTTTTGAATTCAGAAGTGAGATCATATTCTGCCATAAAAGATTTTTCTTTTGTTTAACTGCCGCCAGTCTGCCGACAAAACCAACTTCTGACAATTATTTTCCTTTAACGTTTTGTGGATAACCACCGGTTGATAAACACGCGCGCGCTTTTAAGAGCAATTGGAAAGATTCTCTTAAAATATTATTATTTTCGAATAGTTCATTCTCTGAGATCTCTTTGCTTCGCCTTTCACACCCGGACGGTAGCACGAGGTGAAATGAGTGTATTGGAACGAAGTCGACTGGATTTTTTTACATTGTCGTTTTTGACAACGTTTTGTTCTATTTTTTTGCTCTTCGTCTATTTCATTTTTATCATAGTCCTTCCCCAATACTCCACTGTCGCTTTCATGAGGTCGGTAGCCTGCTTTTGTTCTGTTTTACATGCTGTAAACCCTAACCCTACCCTAAAAAATGTCATGATACCAAATAAGGTCAGCCTGAATTTTCGGAAAGAAGAAGCAGCTGTCAATTCCGGGGATAACATTCCTTTCCATAAAAGTTTCTGTCGCTGAAATACTTCAGCTAAAAGAACCTAGCTTTCACATAGTTTCCTTCAAAGGCCCTTAAATGATTTGGAAAACAGCACAACGCTATTCCAAGTGTTTTCCTAAACATTCCTTGTCGATTGCCCCCTATAGCCGAAGACTACTCCACAGCTGGTACAACGTATATTGGTAATTTCAAAAATGTTCGTTTGAAAGGCTTGAAGGACATGTTTTCAAATTTTAAAGAAAAAAAGAAGCCGAAATATACGGTACAACATTCAATTTATCTTGCAGATTGGCGATTTTGACAGTTGTGTCAAATCTATAATATTTACGATTTAGAAAGACTAAAGTTTTATTGGAATTTGATATTTACATGGTGGGACTTCCAGCACGTCATTGGAATTTATGTTTAATGTCCCGCCGAAATAGCGAGATTTTGCTTTTTTATACTGAATGTCCATGTTTTATTTCCAAATACCTACTGTTTCTGTTTTACAGCAAAACAGAAGCAGTTGTTTGGAGAAAAAAATGCAGGGTTACAAGGATGGAAGTGGATAAGAGTTCATCAAATTTCAATTGATTTCGTGACAGGCGTCCAGAAATCAGAATTGCAATTCTTGGGGAATTTTGAGTTTTTCAGTTGTTGTTTTGTCTCTTTAGTTGACATCTCTTCAGTTGTATCATCACTTTTTTGAGATTTTCCCTTCCTATTACAAAATAATAAAGCCATAATCACGAAACCACGACATTTAAACCGAGTTTTTCAGGTGGGACAAAGCGGTGCTAAAAAAGATAACTGCATTCCACGTCAACACAAAACAGCGACAGTCTGGATTTTACTGAACACTTTGTTATTACTCATGCAGTTTTGGGTCGAATAGTTACGATCAGTTATTGACGTTATTGACTATTACACTTTGTTTTCACTGCTGTGTGCAAGGCCGGGTTTTCGCCCGTTATGATTCGTTCGCCCAAGATAAGACAATGGTGGAGAAATTCGCCCATAATACAAGCTCAAAGAGTAAATACTTACTTCCTGAAATAGAAATTTCCACAAAGAACAAGGTCTGTGAATTTCCTTTGCCATTTTCAGGAAGACAAAACGAAGCTATTCCACAGAAAAGGTATCGTTAATGCACATCTCAGCTGGTTGCGAGAAATCGTTTTTCAACCCACCTGGCTAAGAGAAACAGTATTTGAACCTGCCTGGCTGGGACAAACTGAGTATATTTTTTTATCCCACCTAGCTGGCTGGGAGAAATTTAAGAAGTGAGATTTTCAGATAAGTCCAGTAAAAGATCTCCAGCTCAGCTGGCATGGGGTTAGTAAGACAATTCAAACATAGAATACACGATCCCGACAACAAACCGTTGGGAATGGCCGGCTTCCAGACTTAGATCAGAAGTATCTCAACCCTTTCACTCCCAGAGTCAATTATAAAGACATGTAGTTTAAGGAAACATAGGATACACGATCACTGCAACGAACTTACCAGGACACTCTACTAAATGATATGCAACTTATACCGCTGGAATTGATACGTAATAGCAGAGCTCTGTGCGAAAAGCGCGTGAAGCATATCTCATGGGCAAAGCAAAGACGTTAGAAATCACTTGGAATCAACAGACGCGACGAACTTCATTAACTCACTCATCACTAGTCAGTTTAGTTTATCAACCGTCAAACCATTCACCAATCATATCCATTGTTTTTGTTGTTTTTTCAAAACTACTTGTACAACATTTTTACAGTTGTAATCATTTTTAGTGCTAGCCTCTGAAGCTTTGTTTTGCAAAGCGAAATACACGTTGGGCACTTATATTCCACTCAGTTTTATTTTATTTTATTTGCGTCTGCTTCTGTTTTTCTGCCGTAAGGATGAGTTTGCCGTTTCTTTTGTTTCACATGTAGTTTCAGAGTTCAATGTTTGGAGTCTGTCGACGAAATCCTATGACGTGACCATTCAAACGAAACCTCTTTGGCAATACTGTTGCATGGTACCAATCGTTTTGCAATATTCATACTGATTCAAACGAAACCTCTTTGGCAATACTGTTGCATGGTACCAATCGTTTTGCAATATTCATACTGATTCAAACGAAACCTCTTTGGCAATACCGTTGCATGTACCAATCGTTTTGCAATATTCATACCATTCAAACGAATTACCTTTGGCAATACTGTTGCATGGCACCAATCGTTTTGCAATATTCATACTGATTCAAACGAAACCTCTTTGGCAATACTGTTGCATGGCACCAATCGTTTTGCAACATTCATACTGATTCAAACGAAACCTCTTTGGCAATACTGTTGCATGGTACCAATCACTTTGCAATATTCAAAACGAAATTTGGAATTTTTCTTAAATTTTGATATTTGGCACTCTTGGGAGTGAAAGAGCTAATACTTGAAGTGAAACAAACGAAACGGCAAAGTGATCCTTACGTCAGAAAAACAGAAACAGAAGGTAACAAAAATAAAAGTGAAACACAATAGTGCCCAATATCTCGCTTTGCAAAGCAACGCTACTTCAGGGGCGTGGACAGTGAGTGCCGTAGGCACGAGCTTCTAGGAATGGTCCGGGGACATGTCCCCTGAGGTTTATCCCCTGGACAATTTTTCTGATTTTACTTTTTAAAACGCCATCTCTAGTATTTCTGACATTCTAAAAGCGTTTGCAAATCAAGATATAAATTTCATTCCATTATTTTTGTGAACCACAAGGGAGAGACATGAAGAGTCAAGCAAATTGCAAAACAAAGCGCTGCTTAAATGAAATACAAAAACAATGAAAATGGTTGGCGAAGACAAGTGATGAGAAAGCTAATGCAGTTCGTCGCGTTTGTTGATTTCCAAGTGGTTCTATTAAAACGAGGTACTGGGCACTATTATATTTCACATTTATTTCAATTGCGTTTGTTTCTGTTTTTCTGAAAAACAGAAAAATGCTACTCGATAGCTATCATTTCAATAATTACTGTACAGGATTTCATTCCGAGCTGCCATCATGCAAGAGAGTCGATATTTCCCAGACCTCAACGCGCTTAAACGCGAGCAAAGAAAGTTCTCATAGAGGTTTGGTGCTGAGCGCGATTGCTCGATGGGTGACTTCACATTCTATCAAAAAGTAAAAGTGCGAGGAGTACTTTACAGCTGATACAACATTAAATTATATTTCACAATATTTCAGCTGGCCAAACAGCCTTCTTCAGGTTATAGATGGAACTTAAGTTTTACAAAAACTTTTTTTAATGGAGAATGTCACAATTAATATATAAATGGAAAAGGAGTGACAGGAAATGACATACATGGTAGCAAGATAACATAAATATATATAAGACATATAACAATAGACGGAAATACACGTAGATTACAATTCATCACGCTTGTTAAGGCCATGCGGTTCAAGAGTTTTAGCTTTATCCGTTTAAGCTAAGCTTCCCTGGTCTTGAGTCACGAGATGAATGAATCATTTCTAGTGGAATAATTAAAGTTGCACGCGTCGAGAACGACTGGGAACTAAGTCAAGTTGTTTATCAACATATTAAATGGCACATTGTGGGTTTAACTTATGCTTCACCGAAGATGCGCGATTCCTAGTGTTTAAAAATGTATAATATAATAAACATAATATTTGTCTTATCTCAGGAAGTTCCTTGGTCGGCCTTCGTGCACGTTTTTCGATTCAAGGATGTTATAGAAGGTTACAGAACAAGTTCTGCAAAAACCAGGAAATCCGAAATCGAAGCTTTTTAGAATAAGGTCATGGGCTTCTTTTAAAATAGAACAAAATATACACACGTTCTGTCAGTTCAGCTACGCCCATTTGTCGAAATTCAATAATGAAATAAATTCAGAACAAGTATGACTAAGTGATTTGGGTAAAGGGTGAATTTTTTAAAACGATATTACACGGGGTTTTGTAAATCATGGTATCATCAAACAGTTATGTCGCTGTATTTGTTCCTCTGTAACTCAGTTGTTTTTTTCATTATCACGGCAGGGCATTGCCCCAGTTCAAGCACCCTGTCATCAGGTCTATTTAATGTTTATCTGCGCAATTAGGGGCCATTGATCCTCGATCTAATTGAGATAAAATCAAGCTGTTCGTCAGAAACCGAACTATGATGTAACCGGTGTTAAATCGCCAAATGTTTAAGGGGCTATTTCGTGAGAATCTGCCTATTTTTTGGTCAAAACTCTACTTAGATTACTGATTACTGTATTCAAGTCTTTAACCGCCTACAGCAATTTCTTTTCGCCGAGTTTGCAAAGACACAGGGATATGAAGTCTCAGGGACCTTTTCAAGTTGCCATCTACCGTGTTCCATTGTTGCGGGTTCCAGTGAATTTTTGCGGGTTTTTTTTTTGCGGATTTTTCACGATCCGCAAAAATAAGTTCCCGCAAAAATAAATTCAGGCAAAAATTTTCTTCGCAAAAATTTACTCCACGTGTAAAGATATATACAAACATCCCCTCTTACACGTAATGTAAAATCGTTTTATTTAATACGCCTCTTTCGTTTAGAAACAAAACGATGAAACTAGAAACAAAACATTCAGGAATAAAACGATAAAATTACAGTCGGTACGCTACAAATGCAGATACCGTTTGGCTGTTAAACATGTTTTAACACGTTAAAAAAGCCTTACAAAAAGGACCGTATGAAGGTACTCCATTGAGAAGAGCATCATTCTGTAATATGTATTTTGGCTTTTCAAAGTCACTACAATATGGTGGCAAAACCCTTTTAAGTGGCGATCCCAAGTGATCTTTAAAGGAGCTACCGTAAACCTCCGAAAATACCCCCCTCCCCGGAAAATAAGCCCCCCTAATTTATAACAAAAAATTCCTTCCAGTAATAAGCCTTCCCCCACGAATACAAGCCCATACGGGTGTGTTAAGGATTGACCTGAAAATACACTATAAATGAGTCATGTTCAACTTAGACGTTGCTTTTAATTATCATCAACAACAAAAAAAAAAGAATCACCGCAGTGTTTTGGTTCAAATAAGGAAATGATCTGTCTTTTAAGAATTAAGTGTGGAATCAACGTCAAAGAAGACTCAACTGAGAATGATCAAGTTAACATATAAGGGATCAATGATTACGCCATGCCAGAAGTTGAGCCAGAATTCCACTTAGACACTTCCACAGATGAAAGCGACGACGACTCAGATAAAGCAACTGAAGATGATCGCTTAGATGAAACAGATTAAAGAATTTGTCAGTTTGTAACCATGTTAAAAGATTTAATAAAATTTGTTACTGATTACATTTTCAGAAAATTCAATGACCGCAAATGGCTCGCAAAATTTAAGACACAAAATGCCACCCGAAAACAGCCTCATTGATTTTTTTAACGAATATTTCCAAACCAAAAATAAAGCCAGCCGAATATAAGCCCATCCCAAAATAAGCCCGACAAAAGGGGACGTTGGGCAAATATAAGCCAAATCATCAATAAAACCTAAATATAATGGTCCGGATTTCTTTGAAATTACTCTTCTAGTACACTGAAACTATTGTCCAGTTTGGCTACGAATGGCCCGAAATGGATTGCAGCTTGAATAAATTGGGCAAACCATTTTAGTTCTTTGTTTGTGTCTTGGAAAAATCTTTGAGAATTGACTTGATGTCTTTCTGTAATATGTTCCAAGGGCATTTTGTCGAGTAAAAATGTAAAATGAGTCCCTCACAAACCACAAGTAGCCCACAGCGCCAGCCGAGAGCTTGACCCGGTTTTCGGCGGCAGCATGATGCAACTAGGAATATTGCTACTCGAGCTCCCTCCTGGATGGGATACTAGTCCATCACAGGGTTATACCCGTTCAGTTTATACACTTCCCTGGTTGTTGAAATGGTGCATAGCGCTATCCAGGCCACTGGATAACACAATGGATTTTGTTAATACTTATCTACTGGATAGTGATTTATCCGGTGGATTAGCGCTATCCACCTTTTGAACAACCGGGGTCTGGGTGGCCGGAGAGGCAACGTTGAACAAACGTTTTTGGATTAAAAAAAAAAACACGACGGCCGAGATCAAATCTTAAGTCCAACACGATAGAGCGCTACTGACTACACCACTCCACATTTTGTGTATGAGTGAAATTAAAGGTACTTATAATAATTTTAAGTACCTAAATCAGCTTTATTATTTGGCTATAACTGTGATTAAAAATACTGAGAACGCCGACTTCGCCTCGAATGTTCGCAACATGATCAAACAAATGCCTTTTGTTTTTGAAGGGATAAAAATGTTGTTTTGGCTACGCAAACAAAGGCAGTTAGCAGCAGGTTCGTCAATTCGTGCATTAATTTAACTGTCTGATGCATTCAGCTACAGAATCCAACAGATAGGATTGTGTTAGTGTAGCTAATATTACTCAGTTTAAAGATGGTTCTATAACTGACGATGTGATAGAAAAACAGGAAAAACAGATTCAACGGCAACCTTGTCTACTCAGTGAAATCTCTGTTTAAAATAAATGTTCTCGCTGGTGCTCCAAATACGTCTGTCCCGGCCCCTCTTTCCTATGATCATACAAGTGTATTAACCACTTTGAACTTGTAGTATTCTAATTTGGTGTGAATAAGTGTTCTAACTTTGTATCATGTAACATTTTACCAGGATATAGGTTAGCTTTTATAGAGGGCCAGAGGTTTTTAGCTAATTTTGCTGTCATGTGCTAATCCTCTTTAAATAAAGTTGTTTATTTTATTTATGTTCATTGTAAACCCGTACTAAAAAAAACAGTATGGTATTAATATTAGTGTTTCTATCTCGTGTATATTGATTGAATGAATGAAATACCCTAGCGTCACCATGGAAAACGGAATTCTTTCGAGTAGCACTTTGCCAATACTGTAGGCCTCTCCAATATTTTGCGACTGAAACGGAATCAGTGGGATCTTTTTTTCGTGGGGTTAACTTCCCTCAGGCATGAATCAACTGTCGGATATTCGATGCACGAAAAATCTCGACTAAGTAGGTCTGACTGGGAGAAATTTGAGCAATGTCCCCCACGGCAATAAAAAAAAACTTCATGATCTCATACGTTAAGCAAAGCGGCAGACAATACTGCGTGAACGATTTTCCATTTTTTGGGCCACACTCGATGGGTAGATACTCAAAATGCACGCATTAACACGATGACTTCAATCTTCCGTTTTATTCCTTAAAATGGAAATCAAATAACACCTGAAAACGTTACTGAAAACGTTTCAACTCCGTAAATACATCGACTTTCTTTACAGGCTGTTAAGGTTACGAGACCGTGCCGCAAAATTCAACGGACAGTTGTGTTCAACTATCAGTTAGAGGACGGAATTGTGGTTTTCATAAATTCCTTTTGACGGTTCAGAAATGAAACACAATAATGAGAATCTTACTGACCGCATTTTCACATAGGATTGCGAACTGTGAATTGTCGAGAAGAGTCACTTAAGAAACAAGGTACTTAGGACGGGAGGTGGCTTTTCTCATAACACAATATTATTAACGGTCTTCATGTATCCAAGAAGGTATTTGTCAACAGTTTTAGATAAACTAAATAGTCACTTGTTGGATTAGATTAAAAAGCTTAAATCTTATTCGTTCTAAGGCATGTTAAGATTTTACATTAAATTAATGTAACCCGTAAGAATCGTGTTGCACTTAAAAGTTTCTAAAAACATCCATCAGATCAATTCTACAGCTTCTTGACCTAGTTCCATCATGTCAGCTTCCAACTCCAAAAACCAAGTTATAGTTATATTTCAAGTATAACTGATCGAAAAGTAACTGATAAATAATGTTTGCTGCGAGCTTAAAGCTTAAGCTTGTCACCTATATGGCTTCTGAGTGTATGGTGTTTTGTCTATAATTCGTTAGAAAAACTATGTTTCCTTTGCTGCCGACTGTACACCTTGCACCTTGAACTTAGTGGTTCCACGAAATGTCTGCTTTCCGTTTGCCTAATTTCGGCAAAAGTATAAACGGAACTATAATGGTGGTCTATTGCAGCTCAAAACGGCGATTTTATTTCCCACGCTAGCTGTCATCAGTACTCAATATATAGCAGCACTTTGCTCACGTTTCCTCCTCGTAAATTAACCCGGACAATAATAAAGTCTAACAAGCTTTTGTTGCATGCAGAGTGACTTCAAAAGTGCTAGTTAATTGTCCATGACTTTAACGCTAAAGCGTTTGATAGCACTGTGTTCTTAATTGATCTTAATTGCTTAACAGTCATTTGTTGCTAAACTTAGCAGCCAGACAACCATATTGAAAGCGATCTTGGGAGCCGGTACAAACTGAGTTACTATGAAAAAACGGCTTGAAGTACAAATCTCATAATTTTTGTTTAACTAGTAATATAGAAATTAAATCAGTTTGACGGTTCTTGTTTTAATGTTCCTTTTTATTGGCAAAGAGAATTAGCAGCCATATAATCCGTCAAGGACGAACGAAAAGTTGTTATTGTATTCTATTTTGTATCGGTTTAGTTCAGTAATACGCTGTACACGACATGTTTTAGGTTTTGCTGTAATAATCATAACTTAACAAAGCGGAAAATGTCTTTGGTCACGTTTTTTACTCAAACGAGAGGACTTCAACCTGTTTGACAGACAAAACGAACATATTTGAGCCCCATTATCGTCACTAAAAGAGAAAAGCGCGCGCTCCGATAGCTTGCTCAAATCACCATAGCAGAATGTCTTCCGTAATAAAAAGGCAAAGTTTTTAAACTTACCTTCAATAAAAGATTTTCACTCACGGAAAACAATTTTGGCATCATGTCGTCAGTTACTTTGCCTGGTGCTCCTCAGTACATCGTGTGAAAAAATGGTTGCTTGAAAGCTCGCAACTCAACTGAAATTCAAGCGTCTGGATATTACACCGACACTCTTCAATGACAAACACAACTAGGACTGTTCTTGACGGAGCTCTAATTCCGAAACGGTCCAAGCACCTCCCAATCGGATATTTAGTCCTTGACGACAGACACTCGATCTAGATTTCTCCAGGCAACTTTTGTTGTGTGTTATTTTTGATCGCCCACAAAGGAACACCGCTTTTTTTCACGCTTTTGTGCCAATCATGAAGTCATTAGTCCAAAATTACACCCTTGGCAGCTAAAAAGCTAATTTTTCGCCTCTTCAGATCTCATCCGAGCGTGTCCGGCCTTGCTTGACTCCGACAAACCTCGGTGTGTCTAATTCCGTCTTTACAGCAGGCTTGCTTGTGAAAAACTCTTTCAGTAGCGGAAACACAGTAAGCTACAGTAAGCATACCACGCTGTGGTAAAGCCTTCACACACTAGACAAGAAAAAACCGCAGAGAATAACTTATCCTTTTGCTGTTCCTTTGTGTCGGACGCCCTACTTTGCATGTCGGCTCACTTTGTAATATTGGAGTCAATAAAAATAACGTTTGTGTGGCAGAATTTTTTTTTACTTTGTAAGCACCCCACGCGATGGGGCTATAGGAATGAACTGATTTATTCGGCTATCGTGCAAGGCGTTAAATTATCCTTCATGCCTCGGTACATATTAATATCTCTTTCCACTATTCATAAAAGGGCACAGGTTTTTACGGAAAAACACCAAACAATAGCAAATATTGTTTTATTTAACTGTTATTTAGGGAGACTTCACAGGTGATGTGTCTATATTTGTACGGTCTTAGGAAGAACCTTTTTTTCCGATGTGTTGTTCTTGGTGTAAAGTACAACTAAAGCTCTATTTCAGTATATTGGGGTGTGTCAAGTATTCGTGTATTTAAAAGATGTTTCGCACATCTTTCGGTTTTGCAAGCCATGCAGAATCATATGTCCCTAGAGCTGGGAATAACTTTGTGCCATAAGAGGATTATACAGTTTTTACAGGAAACAGCCACTTAAGGTTTTAACGTGCTTAAATTAAGCGGATTTGTATCGGATTTAGTTTAAGTAATCACTAGATATGGAAGGACTGAAAGATTGGCGCTTTAAGAACACGAAGCATGTACTTCAAAGCTTGCCGGGTGAACTTGTTAGCAATTCACTGATGTTACAGTAAATTAAATTGAAATTGCCTTAAATTCCTTAGCACTACCACAATCAAAATTTTGAGACAAATTAAAAACACATCTGTGGTTTTTACTTAAGCATGATTATTCCAACAATGAAAGCCAAATGTTGTGCAGTTCTCATTTGTTCTTTGATATCTTGAAAAGGGAAAAGCAAAAAGAAACAACAAAGAAAACGTTTTCTTTTCTTTGTTCATTTTGTTACTCTTAGTTTTTTACAGGAAGTTAACGATATCTGTGAGAGCTTTAGGAAGTTCTCTTGTTTGCCTTTTTTTGACTCAATTAAAAAGAGGTCTGAAATCCAATCGTTAATGGGGCTTTGTTTGTTTACTTTGATATAAAACGTAGACTGACAAGGGCGGAAAATATCTCTATCATAGCCTCTGAGTCCACTGACTTAACTGTAATTCCATGTGCTGCAATTGTGTACTTCGACAAAATCTTCAATATATATTATTAAAAGAAATCGAACGAATTCAGCTGTCTGATCAGCCTTGCATGTGAAGGTTTTTTTATTTAGTTCATTGCTGATCCTGATCTGCTCAAAGATCCAGCTACATTTTGCTACTGTTTGTTCAAGTGGTCCTTGCAGTTTTACAGAAGTTATTAAAACCTTCAACCCTTTTATAGAGACAGGTGTGTCAGTAAGAACTTCTCTAAAAAGAAAAGAGTGGGAGGGAAGACAATGTCATTCTCGATATAGTTTTCAATTTTCTGAGTTCACCTTGGACTCGTTCATTGGACTTACTAACTAACCTGGCCTTTTAACCGAGAATCGCAAATAAACATTACCCTAATTGTATTTTGGTTTATACTTTTTAAAGTTACACGTGTGTGTAGTGTGAAGAATAAAAGAAACCCAATTTACTCTGATCTACATTTAACGTTAACAAAATCTCTGAAATTGGCTAGAAACGTGAAGGTCATTTTTCAACCGGAACACGTTCACTGGATGCCGAGAAAAGTCCTTAGCTTGTACAAAAGATTTGTACAATACCAGCTTGTACAAAAGATGCCGCCTTGACAACGATCAATAATCATAATCAAGTGCCAAAAGTTTTGAAAACGAATTGATCGAAAGCTAATTGCCTTTTATTTGACTGGTTAACAAATTGAATAGTCAAACCCATTATGAGCGGAAGTCATCAACGCTAAAAGAGTAAACACAAATATTTTCGGCTATTTATAATGTGTTGAAGAATGTGACAAAATTATTTTTGGCACCATTTTACAGGATAAATGCAAATATAGTACGGCACGAAGGCTCGTCTTTTTTAAAAGTAGCGTGGCTAAAAATAGTTTACGTATATTATGATTGCACATTACCCTATATCGCAATGTACTTTTCAGTGCGCCAGGACACGGACCGCGGAGCAAGGTGAAAAGTGGGAGGGCTGACAATTGAAAACAATTTTTTCATATTGAAAATCGAAAATTATTTTTCTTTTTAGCAAAAAGTGGGGGCGGGGACGCAAAAAAAGTGGTGGGGCCGCGGCCCTACCAGCCCCTCCCCCTCCGCGGTCCCTGCAGGAGGTAATCAGCTTCTGAGTGCGCATACCGTAAAGTTCCGATAGTAGCGACCCTCGTTACTTTCGGAATTAGCAGCCTTTGGGGCTCGTAACTTTCAGGGGGTCGTTATTTTCGGGGAACAAAAACTGTTAAATAAAGCTGGCGCAAACTCTTTTTTCCGAAATGAAAAATAAACATTTTATTTGCATTCTATAGTATATAGATGGTGTTTCATAAAAGGAAGGTACGTAGCGATGATACCGTAGTAACAAATGCAGCAATACAGTAATAAAAATCAACAGCAGCGATAAACAAATGAGACGAAATTCGTCTGTCCAGTTTCATGTTTTTAAATGCCTCATGGATGGGCTCCGGATGTCCACCTATATTGTATTGTCAGTGGTCGGGATGAGTTGTACTAGTTTGTCTCTCAGTTCTATTCTTAGACTTCTAAGCCTTGACAGATTCGCTACAGAACACTTGTCCGCAAATCCAGAGCTCTTTATGAGTGGAAAAGTGACCGCTGGTGATCGGGGTGTGCCACGAAATGGGTGGGCACGGCATGGGAATAGACCTCGCGTCGGCTAAAAAACACAGTTATCCGCTCATTTATGAAATGTGGTATTGTACTGCCCATTTAGCAGGGACAGGGAAATAAATATCGATGGTTTACCGGACTACCGCATGGGTGAATCAACCGATATAGAGGAGATCGAGTTCTTCTCTGATTCAGAGGAGGAAAGCTAAACTGATCTAAACTGCTTTTACTCCATGACGCACCGCTGCGTTTTAGTTTGCAGTATATAGAGTTTTCAATTTTAATTTGAAGAAACGTTCCTGTTGTTATATTAATACGAAATTATACCGGTTTAGTTCTTGCATCGCGCCATAGTCTAACATCAGTGAACTGATGTCAAGGCCGAATGGTGGCATAAGGCTTCCTCTTGTTGTAAAGTGCCTTATCGTAATCAATTTGTGACACTGCACGAAGATATTATTGTACATTAAAAATTTGACTATTGATTGGAAAAAATAAACCAAAAACTGTAATAGCTGTTTATTTATAATTTTGATATTTTATCAAACTCACGATAAAATACCATACAATTTTTGTCGTTGATTGTGAATCTGGTGACCCTGTGGTCGGTCGAGTAGAGCCTATTTTTATGCTGGTCAGCGCACCATCGTATTTGCATAATGGCGGCAGTTCTTGTCCAGCGATCGAATTGCAGAAGTTTTTCTCATTTTAGCGTCTTGGTTTCAAGAAACTTCCACTGGTGTAACAGAGAACTCAAGAATAGCAATACGCTCTCTTTGAAGGTCAATCCATTTGGCAAAATGTCGGCCTTTTCTACTTCAGCTGGGAGAAGTTCATCGCTCGATGTAAGTGGAATTTTCCCTCCGATAGTGACACCGTTTAAAGAGAACGAAGACGTAAGCAACGAAAAACTCACGGAGAATTTCAGCAAGTGGAACAATATTCCATTTAGAGGTAAGATTATTTTCCATAATCGCCTACGTAGATTCTTGTATAATGTCACATCGCCAATGGAATTGTGTTCATTAACTTCTAATTGCCGTCTCCCGTTCTATAATGCGGGTATCAGCGGCCATCCCGGGGGGTCCCAGGCACCCATCCCGAGGGGTCCCAGGCACCCCGGGGCATTTGGGTAGTTTCTTGGTGTTGCGGATGATATGATCACCAAATGACATAAAACAAAAGATTCAAAAGACACTGAACAATACCCACACCACAACACAAAAGCTAACTAACAATGGCTTCCGCAACACCAAGAAACACCCGGCATTTGGAAAGACTGCCCTAACAAATGCTTGTTGAAGCCCCTGGGGTAGGGCCAAAATCTTGTAACAAATATCCCCACTCCTGAGGCTAAATGAGGCAATGTCGTGTTCCAACAAAAAGCAGAGGAGTTCTCCAAAGGTTTTAATATTTTCCTCTGAGCTTCCTCTGAGAAGAAAACACAGTACTTGGGAAGTCAGTAACGACCTCAAAATAAAGTTTAACCAGCAGTTTATTTCAACATTGCAATGTAAACACAGGTTTTTTTTTTCTGGAGTACAGTATTGCGGGATTCCCGCAACTAAAAAACAAGTAATGGCGCATTAAAATTTTCCCTGACTTGTCGCACAAGGCGCACAAAATTTTGCAAATGAAGACAACATTCTTGTATGTGAAAAGTACTTGGAAACATCAAAGTGATAAAAAGGTATCACAATTTTCTGCTAATCTGAATCCTTTCTTGATTAATCCCATTGATATTTCATTCAATAAATTGGCATATGAGGAGCCACTGGGCCCCCTGCGGAACTTTTTGAGGGCACATTTTCACAATATTTGGGCCCCAGATATTCGAACGTCTTACAGTGTTCTCACCAGGATTTTGCCTTGGGGAGTCGCAGGGCCCCCTCTGCTGAGGGACAAAGTTTCTCGCGGTCCTTGCCGGACATGGGAAAAAATCTTTTGTGATTTCTCAGCCTTCCATTTCATCAAAGCATGTTCAAATTAAAACTCTTGCGAAGGTGGCCCTTCTGCTGAAATTACCATCAGTGTGTGTTCTTCAACAAAAACCGCGTGGTATGAATAATCTGAACCCGCATTCCAAAAGGTCTGTTACATGAAGTACCTACCTGATCCAACATGGCGGACAAGATGTTTACGATTTGATAGCGATGCTTACGCAAACCTTCACCATGTACATGTGACCAACGAGGGTAAAGGCAATAAAATTAAAGGCTCAGCTTGCAGATTTTACAAAATTTGCGAAAAATCACCAGCTCCTTGTCTGGATTACAACAGTCTTGCTCATGGACAATCAAGATGGATAAATCTTGACCACATGCACCCTTGCATGTACAGTGCCAATCCCCATTCTGCTGAATGTAATAAATACCAAGCAGAACAGGCCTATAGGAAATCTTGCTTGGTTGGCACAAGGAAATCTTTGCAGAGACATGTTGTGAATACAAAACTTAGCTTCTGAAGTCCAATAAAACAGCTTACTACAGATCTATAAGATTGAGCGATTGTATCAGAATTAACTTTTCAGAATGATCGACTAGCTGTTCCACATTGAAAAAATTGTTCACTGGAACTTCAAAAGAGTTGCTAATTGAAAACTTCAATGATCACTGGATCACCAGAGCAAAGCATCGTTCCTCCATCTTGCTTGGTGCAGCAGTGGAATCATATACTGTGATAAATTATCCCTTTTCCATCAAAGGTCAATATCTGGACAATTCACTGTGTTGCAGGTTACGTTGTTCAAGGCTCCAATGGTGAATATGCATATATGAGAGCTGAAGAGAAAATTGATCTGGTGCGAAAGGTGAGAGAGCTTGCTCCAAAAGACAAACTTATTCTGGCTGGATCAGGTTGTGAAGGTAAGAACAGTAGGGACTCATTAGATTGGATGTGAGTATGAGATTGAGTATGACTTCTCGAGTCTAGTTCTCATGCTTTATGTAATCACTTGTCACACCAGTATGATTCCTAAAGACTACTTATTGACTGGTCAGCAGCGGGAAGGAGCAAGAGTTCTGGGAACACGACTGGCTTGAAATTTGAAAGTTGCACTGTTACTAAAATGTAAGAGTCCCTAAGGTATCTAAGGAATGACAACAATTTGAGCCAGGGGAGGGGGGGGGGGGGCAGCATGTACAAATGATTGGAATGCTTGTCAGAGAATTTTAGACAGCCCCTAAAATGTGTTATCCTTATCTCCATCCCTGGGGTGCTTATCTGCATCCCTGCGGTGCTTATCTCCATCCTTGGGGCGCTTATCTCCATCCCTGGGGTGCTCATCTCCATCCTTGGAGTGCTTATCTCCATCCCTAGGGTGCTTATCTCCATCTCTGGGGTGCTTATCTCCATCCTAGGGGTGCTTACGTGTATCTCCATCCCTAGGGTGCTCATCTCCATCCTTGGAGTGCTTATCTGCATCCCTAGGGGCTTATCTCCATCCCTGGGGTGCCTATCTCCTTCTCTGGGGTGCGTATCTCCATATCTTGTGTGCTTATCTCTATCGTTAGGGTGCTTATCTCCATCCCTGGGTGCTTATCTTCATCCCTGAGGTGCTTATCTCCATCCCTGAGGTGCTTATCTCCATCCCTAGGTGCTTATCTCCATCCCTGGGGTGCTTATCTCTATCCCTGGGGTGCTTAACTCCATCTCTGGTGTACATCTGAATCATTTTGTGGGGGTTAGAAACAAGGATAAAATTGGAGGAGCTGTGAGAAAATGGGGTGGGGACTTGGAGAAAGTGGCATTTTGTAAAATAGTGGGAAGCAGAAGAATGAAGAACTTGTATAAAACTGAAAATTGCATATAATATTTAGTTGGTAGTTCAGCCCGCCCCCTCCCCTTCTTCATCATAATGGCATGAAAGGGTTGTACAGCTTGTAATGATAAATATTCTAACTAATCTATATTAACTACACTCCTCTTCATTATTTCATAGCTACAAGAGACACAATAGAAATGACAAATAAAATGGCCGAGGCTGGTGCTGATGCAGCACTTGTTGTGACTCCTTGTTATTACAAGAATGGCATGACATCAGAAGCTCTTGAAAAACACTTCACCAAGGTAAAATGACAGAAAAATCATTGATATTCTCATGTGTAACATACTTGAAGTCACATAATTGGGCTATGGCCACATCTGTGATATTTAAAGGTTGGTCTGTTCCTGGATCCAGTGACAACACCCAACTGATACTGAAGTTAGTTCTATAGAGGCCTTGTTCTAAGGGCAAATTCTGACAAGTGACATGGTATTGAAACAGCCACATCGGCAAAGTAAAATGATAGTGATCGACCCCTCCCCCCCCCTCCCCCCCCCCCCCCCCCCCCGCTTCATGCCACAGAAACCGGGGGTCAATTCAATAAAACTTTTACAAGTGTAGCCATTGTTTCAGGGGTTGAAAACAATGGCTACACTTGTAAATGTTTTATTGAATTGACCCTGGGTTAAGGTCTGGCAGTTGTGAGTAATTAGGCTTGTGAAGACTTTACTTTCTTAACTGGCAATGATTCTTCAAAATACAGTCTTCATATCACATTTATTTCATGCAAAGAACTTATATTTGTGCTTGAAAATAGAGAGAGCTAATTTTGAGCATTATTTTTATTATTTGGAGCAAAATCATCACTTACATCTTTTCGCATATTGTGATGACATAACTGATGCTCTTTTGACAGGTTGCCGACAGTTCTCCGATTCCTGTAATCTTGTACAGTGTACCAGCAAATACTGGTATTGATTTGCCTGCTGAGTGTATAATAAAACTATCCTCACATCCTAACATCATTGGACTCAAAGACAGCGGGGGTGATGTATGTTATTTCAAGGTTATTTTAACCGCAATAGAGGTTTTGCATGGCAGCCATGTTTCATGGCAGGAACAATAGATTCTTTTCCCTATGGGAAAGAATGTTCTTTCTAATGTAAAACATTTTCATTGTTCTTGCCATGCAACATGGCTGCTGTGCAAAACCTCTTTTCAAGAAAGATCCCAAATTTCATTTTGTAAAATATCGAAAAACAAATAGTACCACGCAAAAGTATTGCCGGAGAGGTTCTGGTCACACGATATGATTTTGTTGGCAGACTCGAAAGTTGGAACTACACTGCATGTCTCCATAATTTATTCTGGGAGCGAAAGGGTAATTATCTTTTTCAAAGGGGAGAACTGGATTCTGAAATATGTTTAGTGTTTGGTTGCCATTTTGGTTTTCGTAACCTGGGGGTTGGCTGAAGAGAAAGAAAATCGTCTCGCTACTCCTCACTTCTTCTTTAACTTTCAGCCAGGCTTCCACTCCCTTGGTCACTTTTCTTGTCTTATCCCGATTCCATGTGTTTTCCTTATCCAAAATGTCACTTTATTTCAGCGCTTGTTCGCCCCTAAAATACACCTGCACTTCAGACTAGGCTGATCGCATTTTTCACGAATCTTAGTGCAGTTTTAAATTGAGTGTCGTAAGACCAAAACCAAAGTAATTACTCTGGCCAATCACAACCGACAGACAATCCAATGAACCAATCAGAACTCGTAGCAAATACGTGTAGCCGGCGCCAAGCGCGGGAAAACGCGTGGGGTGTAGCATGATTGGTTTTGTTTTTACTTCTGATAATTTGGTTGTTAAAGTGGCGGAAGATTTTTAGCCAAATTATCACAGTGTAACAGTATAAAACCAAAGCAACTGCGAAATTACTTTTGACACTCACAATGTAATATTAGGTGCGATTACACGGGGCACTTTTACCGTGGTAAATGACCCTCTCACCGCGGGAAACTGCATTTAGTGAGTGTGACCGACATTTCCCGAGGTAAACTTCCTGTGGTAAATATCCATGGACACATAAAAAGATCACACGAAGCTCCCATGACATTTAACGTGGTAAGTAGCAATGGTGTTTTGATGCCCAAGGTACAAGATCCAATCACGATGCTCCGTTTGACATCAACACGTTACCGCAAAGGAAAAGCGATTCACTGAATTGCGTGACTTATTTTACCTTGGCAAATCACAAATCGCGTGTAACCGCTGGTTAAGAGGTATGTCCAGAAATGCACGCTAATGAGATTCATGCTCTTTATGATAGACATCATGAAGTGTCCCCTAAACCTAATTCTCACCTAAACACAAGCAATTCTGTCAAACATGAAGTCATATGGAAATTACAAATAATTGTGTGTAATATGAAGTACCCAAGGTCCGAGTTACGTGCATTTCTGGACATAAGTGCTGGTTAACACGGTATACTAAACCCAAGTGTGATGCACCGCGGGACGATCTGCCATGGGAAATGCCATTTACCGTGATGGGTGTAACCGCACCTATTATAACCACTCTATTTACAAAAGTAAGTGATTAAAGGTCTTGCGAAGATTTTACTGAGTGGAGGTATTTCCTTGGTTGCACAGGGAAGTTTGACAGTATTTGAACTTTTGTGTCTTAATCTCCAGAGAAAATTTCTCTGAGATTTGCCAAATGTGACAAACATTTACCCGAATAACAATAAAAAAAATCAAATAACAAATTTAACAATAGAAGTAACAAATAACAAGAAATAAATAGGACAAGTCTGAAGTTACTACTGTATTATTTTGTTGGTGGCCGAGTTTAGTCTTTAGTGATTTTTTTTCATACCTTTCAAAAATAACTTTACTTAAAAAGAACTTTACGATATCTTTTTTTCAGATCACCAAGATTGGTTATGTATTACACAAGACTGCAACAAGGGATTTTCAAGTTTTAGCTGGCTCAGCAAGCTTTTTGTTTGCTTCTTACTGCCTTGGTGAGATTGAGAACATCTGATTTACCTGTAAAACTACATTGTATCAAAAAATGCAATAAAAAGCATAGGTTACCGTGCTCACGAAAGGGATGCGATGAACTTAAATTACCCTGTTGGTACTACCATAATGCGCATGTATATTGGATTGGTTCACGTTACATTTCGCGGTTGCTGGAAGCATAGTTATAACTGTTAAAAAGGCGAAGTACTTGAAAAAACGTAATAGGTATAATGCATTGAGCATAAGGAACAATGAATAGCCAGTGTTTGTGTTATTGATTGTGGTTTTCTTGCTAAATCATGACAAATAACACATTGTAATATTCTGTTTTCTTACCACAAGCTTTTTTTTCTCTCTCTGTTTTAAGGTGCCGTCGGTGGTGTTTGTGCCTTAGCAAACGTTTTAGGAAGAGAAGTTTGTCAACTGCATGAATTGTACAAACAAGGCAAAATGGAAGATGCGAAGCTTCTTCAGCGCAAGTTAATTCAGCCAAACACAGCGGTAAGCGCGTTTATACAGTTTCTAGACAGTGTATTTTTGCGTGGGTTTGTTCAGTGTATGCAAGCGCGCAGAGACGCGGCCTTAAAACAAAAGGACTGGAGCAAGTGTGAATCAGAAAATTGGGTAGTTTCTTGGTGTTGCGGATGGTGTGATCACCAAATGACGTAAAACAAAAGATTCAAAAGACACTGAACAATACTCAAACCACAACACAAAAGCTAACCAACAATGGCTTCCGCAACACCAAGAAACACCCGAAAATTGGTACTAGGCATACGTGTGACGCTCACAAGCGAATGTCTGCATTTTGCGCATCCTCCATGGGCTTAAAGAGAAAAAAACACAATTGTTTTGCAGGAAATGCAGTTTGTTAAGATTGTAGTTGGAAGTTCCTCTGTTTTTGTCCTCCCTTCTCGCTTAAAAGCCCGACCCTACCGGGTTGCAGTTTTAAGAAGATGTCCAGAAGTGCAGGCAGAGGGGAGCCACGCTACTCCATGACTGGCATCACCAAGTGTCCCCACCTATAAAAGTTCACCAAAACGCACGAAATTCTGTGACATATGAAGAAATATGAAAACGACAAACAACTGTCAATTATGAAGTACTCGTTAAATAATACTTGCCTGCATTTCTAGACATCAGTGGCACTCGGAGGGTGGTCACAATCATTGTGGGTCTTCAGTGGTAAGGTGAAGACGGGACCGCCATTTCTACATGGTCATCTGAGGCATACGAAGGTGTAACCGTTTGCAGATATCATAGCGTAAACAGCACCCGCGTACTCAGTTATTTTAAAAAAGACCCTGGTTAGTGGTCCGCCCAGAATTTACCAATGTACCAACTGAGCTTATCAGGCGGTTGTCTGTTCAATTTTCTCCTTTGATTCTAATGAACAAAATTAATTTTCCGTAAGCCACACCAACTCTACGTTTCCCATTTGTAATTTTTCGTTCTTATCGAGGGATACATGATTTTCTATTTGTCATTTTTGTTTCATTTGTTCAGGTTACCAAGACATTTGGTGTTCCCGGGCTGAAGAAATCCATGGAGTTTTTCGGTTATTATGGCGGACCAACAAGATCCCCACTTCTCCCGCTAAAAGATCCTCAAATAACTGAACTACGAGAGATTTTCAAACCGTTCGAAGGCTTTCAAGGTTAAATGAGTACCGACGTAAGGGATACAGGACTGTAACAGGATAACGGCTGACAAAATGAAATTTTTTCGGTCCCGTGGTCAAGCTTCAATCTTAAAATATCGTCAAGAAAATGAGTTTCCTTAATTTATGGAGTAATATTATAGTTTTGTTGGTGGAAAACTTACTAATACGTTCTAATAGACCGCGTAATGCATCTCTTATAGATCGTAAAATGTCGATTTTTAAAGGGTTCCTCTGTGTGCTTCTCTGTGCATATGGACTTAGTTGTGCAAAGCAGGAATAGACTTCTAACAATACACACTTACGACGTAAGCATGAAAGCGAGGCCTAAGGGCCACATCGCAATTAAAAAGGCAGAAGCGCAGCCTATAACTACGATAAAAATTCTCTGACAAATGTTGCGTCGCTGCGCTTTGTAATAATCGTTCCGATAATAGGAAAGACTTGACGTTTCATGCATTTCTGAAGGATCCTTGCCGAAGGTTAGTTTTTCCGCCGTCCACTTTTCAACTGACTTTCATTTACTATATCTGCTCCAGGAATATCTTCTGGGGTTAATTTTTAATCTCTAAATCACAAATCGCTCTTATTTCCGCTTCCATATTTACTTTTTTGAAGTTTGCGGTAAGTTTGGTGGCCCTTAGGCCTCGCTTTCATGCTTACGTCGTAAGTGTGTATATTAGAGTGGCTTTCACTTACGTGTCGATGGTCGTAAAACCAAAACCAAAAAAAATCATTCTGGCCAAATATTACAGACGTAGACAATCCAATGAATCAATCAAAACGTGAAGCAAATACATGTCACCAGCGCCAAGCGCGGGAAAATACGTGCGAGCAAGTCACGATTGGTTTTGGTTTTACTTCTGATTGGTCGAGAAAGTGGCGCGAGATTTTTTAGCCAATCACAAAGCGTAGCAATGCAAAACCGAAGCAGTCGCGAAATTTCTTTCGACACAGTGATTAACAAGTGAATGGTTTGTGATTGTGTGCAAAGAACGTTACATCTTTTTATGACTTTCACCTGTCTTGGTGATTGAGTGTGTAAAATAATTGAGTCGTATAATATAGATCTAACTTTTCAGCTGTAAATGTAATCCTAACATTTCACCATTCAAATGAAAGCTACTGAGCAGAACTTTCCTGTGGTACTGTTTATTATGCTATACAAGGTGATTCTAAATGTTGAGTCAATGGATGAAATCCTAACGTTTCGCCATTCAATTGGGCATTGCTTTCCTGTGGTACTGTTTATTATGCAGTACAAGATGATTCTAACTGGATAAAATCCTTACGTTTGATGAATGAAATAGAAGCAATTGAGCAGTACTTTTCTGTGGTACTGTTTATTATGCTGTACAAGGTGGTTCTAACTTTTAAGTGTGTGGATAAAATCCTAAAGTGTGACCATTCCAATGAAAGCTATTGAACAGTACTTTACTGTGCAACTGTTTATTACGTTGTGCAAGTGGTTCTAACTTTTGAGTTTGTGGATGAAATCCTAAAGTGTGACAATTCAAATGAAAGCTACTGAGCAGTATTTTCCTGTGATGCTGTTTATTAGGCTGTACAAGGTGGTTCTAACTTTTGAGTCAGTGGATGAAATCCCAACGTTTCGCCATACGATTGAGTATTACTTTCCTGTGGTACTGTTTATTATGCAGTGCAAGGTGGTTCTAACTTTAAAATCTGTGGATAAAATCCTTACGTTTGATCAATGAAATGGAAGCTATTGAGCAGTGCTTTTCTGTTGTACTGTTTTTAATAGATTAATTAATTTGTCAAATTTCGTACTCTGGCTGTTTTAAAGTGGCTATGAAGTAAACAATTATTGATGCTCATTTGAAAGGCTTTTCAAAATAACGAAGAATGGCGTTTTCCGATTTAAAATATCTTTTTTCTTTTCAGAGATATTTAGCAAATTGATGACGTCATAAATTTCCATTGAGAAGATAGATCACAAAATCAAGAATATCTCTGAAAATATAAGAGTGATATTATTCAAACTTGGCACCAATAATGACCGTCAAGAAAGGTACAACATGCAGCAGAGCATGTTGTAACCATGGCAACACTCTTGGCTCCAGTCCCTTTCTGTTGTAAACCATATATCTCAATTTCCTATCAAATCAGGCGAGACAGACAGTCCTGTTTGAAACACACACAGAGCCCATGCTGCTGTAGGTCTCCTAATAAACCTATTTAGAGTGAATGATGTTTGGTTAAGACAAAAAATGGGAAGGTCAGTTCTGCAAAAACTTGATCTGGAAGCAAAACTGTTGCCATGGCAACAGCACAATGGGTGTCATTTTATGCCTTGCCTGATGTACATTGCTGGTGCCAAGTTTGAAGAGCACCGCTCTAATAGTTCTAAAGATATTCTATATTTTGTAAATTTGTCTTCCTTTTGAAGCATTGATGACGTCACACTTTTTACACAAAAAATGGAATATCTCCGGAATGAGAGGCAACATTTCAAAACAGAAAGCGCTATTCTTCTTGTCTTAGCTCAGTTGATAGAGCACCGGGTTCGAACGGACCGGCCGGCCGGACCAACACTCAGGGTCTTAAAATAACCGAGGATGAAGGTGCTGCCTTTGCTATGACATCTGCAAATGGTTAGACCTTCACATGGCTCGGATGACCACGTAGAAATGGCGGTCCCGTCTCCCATGGGGACGTAAAAGAACCACTGAGGACGTAACAAACCCTGGCTCTGACCATCCTCAGTGTTACTTGTTCATGGGTGGGGTGGGTGAGATGAGATCAGCAATGGACCGATAGCAGCTGCCTGTGGCGCCTTCGTAAGCTGACGTCCGATCTCATTCTCATAAGTGTATGTAAAGCGCCATGAAACACGTGTGATATGTGCGCTATATAAGTCTTTGTATTATTTGTATTGTATTATTTTTTCAAATAAGCTTCAGTTATTGTTTACTTCATATGCACTAGAAAACGGAAAATTTCAAGAGCCACCTGGTAAGGAAGTTGGCGAAATGTGTAAACTTAACGATGTGTGGTGTTTGATTTGGAGTGAATTGAAATTATTTTATATATTTGAATGATTTTAATGAACAACTACCATCTGCTTTATTGTAGTAAAATATAATGTGAATAATATAAATCATGCTGCAGTGGCATAAAAGCATCAAAATGCTGAAAAACGTTTGTGTCGCCTGATATTGTTGCCTTGTCCCTCATGTACTACCACCCTTTGACTAGCTGGGAGGTTTTGTGTTTTCTCAGTGACCCAAAGAGTTACGTTATGTGGAGGTGCAGTGTTGTAGTGGTTAACCCTTTAAGCCCTAAGAGTGATCAGCATCAAATTTCTCCTTGTAATATTAATGCCTTATCAAGAAAAAAGGTCACGAGAATTAAGGACATGATCACACAAGATGAGTTCTCTTAATATTTCTCCGCACTACTTCTATAGGAAATGTATAGGACTAGAAATGAGAATTTAAATTTTGATGTTAGGGCTTAAAGGGCGTTGAACTTCAGATCCGAAGATCGGTGGTTCCAGGCCTTGAGTTGCTCCACAGTATCTCCCTAAATGGGTACCAGCAGCGACAAAATGCTGGAGGTCTTATCCAGGTAGGAGAAGCAATATTCCTAGTTGCTATATGCTACGGAAACTGGGTTCGTACTCTTTCCTTCCTTGTCTGAGATCAGGTAGCCTCGGAACAGCATCGTAAATGTTTTTTCCCTCACTTGCTAACTTAGATCGGGGGGGGGGGGGGGGGGGGGGGTCTCGACCGTTTCTTTTGGTTGCATTTCTATTTGGAGGCCTTAATCGCTTCCGATATTCGGTTTTAACCCATTGACTCCTAGAAATGTCGCGCAGAAAACGGCAATTGGAAGCCACTAATGCCGTTTTCTGACTGCTGTGGAGGCAAATTGTAAGCAAACTGTCCAAAACGTTGTGCAACATGAAAACTAAGCTTCCTTTCCTTTTAGGGTCAAATAAATCGACTTTTGGTTACGGGCATGCGCACAAAGCACAATTTTGAGAGCTTGACTTTTTTTCTTTTTACTCCACTTTCTTTTTCGTTCTTATTCCATTTTCTCCTCTCGTTGGCCTAATTCACTAGACTTTATTTATGTAGTAAAAGTTTCCCAGAAAACGCTGAAGAAGGTTAAAATTTTTAACAAGAAGTGGCAAGTGGTAGGAAGACCAGATTTTCCTTCGATTTTGCCAGTCAAATCTGACGGGTTTTTCGCGTGTAACTCTCGCCCAATTTACGAGATCTTTCTCATTTGGGCACTCTTTGAAAGATTTCTTCTTTCTGCGTGAGTTAGTTATGAAAGACATCCTTTATCGCGTTCGAAGATCTTGTTGGTTGTCCTGTGGTTTTATGTGCAGCAAAATTTGAGATTTTTTGGCAGACGGTCTTCCAAATGGCCGACCCTATTGGTTTTTTTCAGGGGCTGATTTCCGCCGGAAATTCCTTCGAATGCGTCTCCATAATCTGTGATTACTGCCAGTCGTAAAAAGGGATGACGTCACAAATGGTAGAAAGGACCGAGGTTCCGTCTCGGGCGATGGGTTAATTGTAATGAATAAAAAACAACAGAGTTTTCTTGGTTATGAATGCCACGCTTCTTGTATTGAAAGTAAATGAACTTGATTTGTCTTCAGCTTGGGACTTCGTAGCTATAGAGTAGTACCCGACAGACAATGAACCGTTGAGCTACCTCACACCCCTTAGTTAGTCCTCTTCGTCCCGTGCGGGACATAAGGCGTCAGTAATCTGATTCCATCTGGACCGATCCTTTGCTGCATGCTGTGCCTCGCCCCAAGACAAGCCCATCTCACTCGGCTCGGCCATCACAGTACGTCTCCAAGTTGTCTTGGGTCGCCCTCGCCTCCTTTTTCCAGGTGGTGTCCATCTAAGGGCGATCTTGGGGATACGATCTAGGTCCATTCTGAGGACGTGCCCGAGCCATAGGATCCGGCGGCGCTTGATCTCAAGTATCACACTCTGGCTCTTTGTCTTCTTATAGAGTTCTTTGTTTGAGATCTTGTTGGGCCAGAAGATGCGACATATTCTCCTGAGGCATCCGTTGTGGAAGGCGTTGATCTTGTTCATGTCGCTCTTTATCACTCTCCAGCACTCGGCGCCATATAGCAGAACTGGCTTGACGATACTGTTGTAGAGTCTCAGCTTCGTTCCAAGGCTGTATTGCTTCGATTTCCAGACAGGCTGGAGTCGTGCAAAAGCACCGCGAGCTTTCCCAAGTCTTGCCTTAATGTCCTTATGTGTCATTGTCCTCACACCCCTAGTCAGATGTTTTAACCACTGCCGAGCTACTGGAAGACTCGTGGCGAGTCATGTCATTTACCATGTTCATGTGTTGTTAAACAATAAAATGCAAGCAATGAAACGTCACACATATTTATCAATTCTATATTTAAAAATTAAGGGAAACTTGTTCTTAGTGTTGAAAATAATATGCAATAAGACTTATATAATCATGGGACATTTAAAAATATTGTTGACTCGCTTTTTACTTGTACTTGTGTTTTTCGTAGTGATCAAATGACGTTTTCTCCTAGTATGATTTCGGTATAGAGAAGATGTTTTGTCATAATTAACAATCGGTATTTTGAAAAAGGAAATAAGTCCTGTAGGCAAATAGTTGCTGCCTATTCTTGTATTTTATCCATTTCTAGTGTAAGAAAACTATGTTTCTTTCCGAGATAATACCAGTTGATATTTGGTAGAAATTCCATCTCAATCCTGTATTTCACTAAGCAACCTTGCGATCATTGAAATATTTACACAGGACTTATGCCGATAGGTGTTGAATCAAGATAATGAAATAAAACTCAGGTCAAGTTTTTCTAAGCGCTCTTCCTGGAAATAGTATTTTTAGTTAGAGTAACTTATTCTCATCCAACTATCCTCTTTTTCAGTTAAACTATATCGATTAAGGTAACTTTTTCGGACATTACGTGGAAGCTATTTAATTTCTTTTGGATTATTATGCCACCTTCTCACAAAGAAGGTAAAATATGATTTTAATAATAAAGGAACTATTGTCAATAAAGATCGCTCAAAGGTAACTCAGTGCAATACAGGGTTACTAGTGACACGTATTACTTTAATGATATGAAAAAGGCTGGACTAAGTTACTACGTTGTGTAACAATTTTCAAATGTAATTTTCACTTCCATCTGCTCCACAATTATGTAAACCTTACGATAAATATTTACCTTATAATTTTTATATTTCTCTAGTAGTTTTGTTTTGGCTGAACGGTTCCGAAATGTCAGTGAAAATTGAAGGAAAAGTCAGCTTCGACACTGACAAACATATCGAAGGAATATATGGTAATGATTTGTCTTGACCAATCATAGTGAGGCTTACGTTGGCCTACATTACCTTTTGATCTGTTTTTGACATTGATTGATAGCTAATTCTCAGCCAAGATAAAAGCTATGCGAGAAACATTCTAAGCAGAATATTGTGAAGTAGCTGAACTGTAAAGAACTGTAGAAGACTAATCACGAGTAAAATCCAGAGCCAAGAACTGAAGACTGTTTTACTGAGTCCAAAACCAGTGAGTGTAGAATAAGTTGCTAGTCCCTTACAACGCTTATTCTACAAAGTCGCTGCCCACCGTTCCAGGCGTCCAGGCGAGTCCGTCAAAAGCTTGAGTGAGTGACTCACTATTGGATGCGTGGTCTTACTGGTTGAGGACGTGGTGAAATCAGAGTGCCAACGAAACCTCCCTGGCTGCCAAGGACACCGCCTAAGGTATTAACACATTTTTACGATCGTCAAATAAGGCAGGCGCCAGTTTTACAGGACACATCGCCAAATACTCACCCGTCTACGACTGAGGCGAATAGAAGCCGGCGCGTTGTGCGCCCATACGAGTGGTGATAACGAGCTCAAGACGGAAAGTAGACGTCCAGAAGGCAGAAAGACCTAAAAGCACAAGAAACCGGAAAACAACTCAAGTAAACTTCAAGTATGAACACTGATACATGAACTTTTACTAGATACCTACCCACTACCTCGTTTTTACTCTGATAAATGTACCTGAATTTAACATTTATTTATTTAATTACTTTCAATCAATATGCGATTTAATTAACGCCTTAGTTATCTCACTGAACTAGGAAGAAGCATTTAATAAGATAACGCCTTGTTTGTTTGCGTTGTAGGGGACTAGCAACTTATTCTACACTCACGGTTTTGGACTCAGTAAAACAGACTTCAGTAGTTGGCTCTGGATTTTACTCTTGATTAGTCTTCTACAGTTCTTTACAGTTCAGCTACTTCACAATATTCTGCTTAGAATGTTTCTCGCATAGCTTTTATCTTGGCTGAGAATTAGCTATCAATCAATGTCAAAAACAGATCAAAAGGTAATGTAGGCCAGCGTAAGCCTCACTATGATTGGTCAAGACAAATCATTACCATATATTCCTTCGATATGTTTGTCAGTGTCGAAGCTGACTTCTCCTTCAATTTCCACTGACATTTCGGAACCGTTCAGCCAAAACAAAAATACTAGAGAAATATAAAAATTATAAGGTAAATATTTATCGTAAGGTTTACATAATTGTGGAGCAGATAGAAGTGAAAATTACATATGAAAATTGTTACACAACGTAGAAAAACTGAAGGTGACAAGCTTTTTCATCATACCTGATTGGCTAAGTTTAGTCCAGTCTTTTCCATACCATTAAAATAATACGTGTCACTAGTAACCCTGTATTGCACTGAGTGACCTTTGAGCGATCTTTATTGACAATAGTTCCTTTATTATTAAAATCATATTTTACCTTCTTTGTGAGAAGGTGGCATAATAATCCAAAAGAAATTAAATAGCTTCCCCGTAATGTCCGAAAAAGTTACCTTAATCGATATAGTTTAACTGAAAAATAGGATAGTTGGATGAGAATAAGTTATTCTAACTAAAAGTACTATTTCCAGGAAGAGCGCTTAGAATAACTTGACCCGAGTTTTATTTCATTATCTTGACTTGACACCTATCGGCATAAGTCCTATTGATTAATCAAGGTGTGTAAATATTTCAATGATCGCAAGGTTGCTTAGTGAAATATAGGATTGAGATGGAATTTCTGCCAAATATCAACTGGTATTATCTCGGAAAGAAACATAGTTTTCTTACACTAGAAATGGGTAAAATACAAGAATGGGCAGCAACTATTTGCCTACAGGACTAATTTCCTTTTTCAAAATACCGAGTGTTAATTATGACAAAACATCTTCTCTATACCGAAATCATATTAGGAGAAAACATCATTTGATCACTACGAAAAACACTCACAAGAGTACAAGTAAAAAGCGAGTCAACAATATTTTTAAATGTCCCATGATTATATAAGTCTTATTGCATATTATTTTCAACACTAAGAACAAGTTTCCCTTAATTTTTAAATATGGAATTGATAAATATGTGTGACGTTTCACTGCTTGCATTTTTATTGTTTAACAATGTGACACGCGTCCTGCACACTGCTATGATCAACAACAACAACAACAACAACAACAAGTAGTTTATTTGCATGACTATAAATCCTTACAGTATTCTTGGTTTGCAAATGACGTCACGGCGGCCATGTTGGAGGACACCTACAAAAGAATTTTGTTCTGGTACCAACATGGCCGCCATGGCCTTTGTCATTTGAGTCCCACAGGACTGAAGGTCACGTGATTGCAAACCATCAATTGTAAAAGCATTACAACATAAAATGAAATAACAATAATATAATAAAGAAGGGGAAAGTTCAATTGAGACACATTAGTCTGGATTGATAATTTGATTATTGCGGAGATCAAAGCATGAAATAATGGATTTTACTACTGATCGAATATTTACAAAATAATTACGAAAGTACATTAATTCATTCGTAACTTCTGCGGGAGATAACTGTTTTATATTTGGTAGGTGATACCCTATTTTCGATATTTTCAATATCGAAAGCGTCCTGTACCACACAGGTAAATTTTAAATTCGGTCAGCATGAAATAAGACAGATTAAACGGTTCAGCATGTTTCGTGCATGAGATAAAGAAAACTTCAGATTCCCCGAAGGCAATCGAACCGATGACCTTCTAGAAACCAACCGGACGCTCTATAGCTAAACAACTGAGCTACTGGTAGACTCGTGGTGAGCTGGATCATTTGCTAGGCTCATATGCATTTTTCCCTACCCCTTTTCAGACCCACTTTTCAAGCCAAAGTGGCAAAAATCCATAACCGTTTTCTGACCAAAACGGCTGATAAACTATACCGGTACCCTTTAGGGCCTGTACCTTTTTAGCTCACTCCCGGCGCCTCCCACGCACCACACCATACACCGCGCAGTCTATTTTCGGTTCTTTTAGCTGACTATTTAAGCCGCAGAAAATTTTAGGGGAAAAAATCTTATCCCCCGAATTTAATAGCTGACCTTATTTCGTACCCAAAACGACATTTTTATCTCCCCGGGGGGGGGGGGGGGGGGGTACTCCCTATCATGGGCTATACGGGGATGCTCCGCCCGAAAGGGGTACTTTTTGAAGCCGGAGGTATATGGAGGGGTCGGAATTTCACGATTTGAAGTATACGAAAGGGTAGGGATTTCACGAAGAATAGGAAAAGGTAGCGAAAACACAAGTTGAAGTATAAAAAAGATAGGGAAAACTGCCATTTAAATATTATAAAAACGGCCTTTCAAAATATATGAAACAGACGCACGTAAACGCTATATGAAAGGGGTACCATTTTCAATGAAAGGTATATGTAAGGAGTACCTTTTCTGTCAAAAACGGTATATGAAAGGGTAAGGGTTTGGACCTCGGGGCGGAGCATCCCCGTACAAACCTTTGTTCAGTACCCCCCCCCCCCCCCCCCCGGGCCCCGAAGACAAAAGGCGTTAAATTGTCCAATGTTACTAAAGTTCGAGGCGACATTTTACAAAAGTAAACTCTAGGTTTTAGTCCGAATTAATTACAAATTTTTATGATGGCAAAGGTCTTCCGAACGGACTTTCGACCGAAGCGATTCGTTGGGTCTGCTGAAATGTCCCCGGTTAGGTGCTTCTGTTTGATTTTGGCACCTCAAAGGAGTTAAGTTAAACCATTCTTCACTTTATCATAAAACTTATGTTTATTTATGTTTGGAGTTAACTGCTGAGCTATCGAGGCATCCAGACACCAAAGTCTTTTAATCTGCATGCAAACAGAAGGCGACAAATACTTCCTTAGCGTCTGAACACTAGAAAGCTTTGTGAATAGGATATTGAACTGACATCGATATGGAGATGTTTATATGGTGTGAATTGCAGCTCGCAACGATCGTGCTCTAATGCCGTAATACACCTATTATCGCCTTACGGGCAAAGATAATCACACTAAATAACTTCAGCGTAGTTTTATTGCCAAGGCAATTAACATGAAGTTTACTTTTGCTATTTGCAAATACTTTCTGTGGACTGACAAATGCCGCTAAGCAACCGGAAGACTTTTCCACACTCCATTTCATCGATGGATATAGACACTATAAACATCACATCTCAATTATTTGATATACTTCATATATGCAAAAAAAAATTATTTAACTTCTGAGCGTTCAATAATTAGATACTTTAATCACATATGCAAATGATAATTTAACTTCTGAGCGATCAAAATGCTTTTCGAAAATTGTGCAATTATATAGCTAATTATGCGGTATGCATTGTTCCAATGTTTCATCAAACTCAATGTCAACTTAACTCATTTGTGTTCAATTTCGTCCTTGAGTTTCTTAAAACAATCATCTATCCTTCTTACATTCTAACAGAGTAGAACTCGGCTATTTACTTCCTTTCATGATTTAACGTTTGACACAGTGGAAGAAACCCTAAAGCGTAGCCATTTGTAAATGAAAGGTACTGATCATGAGTTGTTATATATAAATTTCAATATCATTCCCCATTTTAAAGTTGGGCGCACTTTGGACTGAAGGGTATAAAGACCTCATTTTAGGGATTGTTCGACCCAAGCATATCGCACTTATTTCACTACGACTGAACAGGCCAGCTCTGCACAAGTACATATACAAATGTCTGCAAACACAGACATAAGAATCGCTATTCGCCACTGCTTGCACAAATGCCTGCTTTCGTTTATTCCAACTTGACGAAACTCCAGTGCTTTTGTCGCGCTTGAAAACCTTAAGAGTTTACTTTTGTAGACTTGCAGATTTTGGTGAAGATTTCTTCGCCGACTGCACAGTCTTGGGTCGTTGGACAGCTCCACGTTCACCAGAAGACGGACTTGTGGGTCTCACCATGGCCAAAGTTTCCATTGATTTTGTCTTTCTGATGGGATACACATTGGGAACATCTAACCTTGAGCTTCTAAGCGGTGTTTGGCACTGCTGCCTTAAAGCGCTTTGAATATTTTGTATCGGCGATTTAGACTCGTCATAATGTCCTGTATGACCGCGTCGAACTTTTTTCAAGTCATTTAACATCTCGTTACGTTGTTGTGTAATTTGGAATCGTTCGCGTTTCTCTTTCTTTGTCAGTCCCGTAAACTCCTTTTGATGCCTCCAATCTTCTACCTTTGCATTCCCTTTCAAAGCTCTCTTATCAAGATCTGCCGCCAGTAGAGTATGCTGGCGGTCAATCTCTTTTTTCGTTTGACTGTCAAGAGATGGGATCTTCTGCCGGACTGGAGCTTGAGACATGATGATCTCGAAACCATCTAATTATAAATACTGACAATAAAAAAAGAATAAATCTTTCTTTTGTGTTAGTCCAGACGAAATCGAGATTCTGTCAGGCAATGTCAGAAGGGCAGAAAGTCATTTATGAATTCTTGTCCTTGTCTCTGTCTTTTGGGATTCGTCTTCTCGGCTCTTAGGTGCCGAATTGATTTCCAAACGTTTCGTGCAGAGTACTAAACCGTTTTTCCGCAATCTTCTTGGGTAGTTGTGAAATAGCTCAGAGTAATTACTTCCAGTAGAAAAGTACTTTGTTTGACGGTGGATTTACGCGTGACAGCTTTATACAGTACCTTTGTTAGGATTTCAAAGGAATCTATGGAAACGACCACGATAGTTCTTTAATGACGCAATTTGTCACGGTTAATTCTACATCTTGAAAGAGTACTGTACTTAGCCCACACGAAATCCGACTTTCTTTGCTTGGAGCCCAGAAAATCAGTGATTCCTGTATCACATTAATTTTATTACCTCTCTGGCGTTGTCAGTATCTACAATAGCTTTAATGGTATTCAAATTATCATCTGACGTTTTCTTCGATTAACTTGGTAAATTGCTATTTGACTGACTGTTCGAATTTTGATAGACTTCTTGCACGACACAAAAATATAACAGAAGCTGGCCTGGTTATAACCCTTACAATGTGTGACATGTGTCAAAAATCGATTGAAAAAATGTAGTTATCTGCGGTCTCAGTGGGACTTCTACTAAAGGTCACCTCTCTACAACGACCACGTTTTCCCGTTCCGGCCAACGTACCATTGGCTTGATTCCCGGACGGTCGCTCGCTTGCTCGCTCGCTCGCACTCCCTCCCTCTTCACCCCGTCTTACTTTGTTTGAGGGCTTGTTCTTGACGTCTTCTGACGTATTAATATTTCCACCAATCAGGGTGGTTGTTAGTCGTTTTCTAGCGCGTCACGGATATCTGGCCTTTTTACGAACCTCGTTCCCAGGACCTCCTCTGCTTTCAAAATGGCGGGACGCAAGGAAGAAATCCCTGGACAAGGTGAGTAGTCAATGCTCCAAAATTGTGGAGTATTTTGTCACGTGTGACACGATGAGATGGCGTTTTCGGAGGTTATTTCTTAAGATTGGCAGCAGTGTTTGTTTTCTGCTAATCTGAAATATTTGTTCAAACAAAACGAACAGTTTTGAACAGGAGTATTTTGTCAGCCTTGTCCCGGGGTTCTTACGCCCGCCCCACGCAAGACTTCTACGGAATTAATTAAGAAAACGAGTCAATTTCATCTTAGGGGGAGTTTCACCTAGTCTGCCACGCAGCCCGGCGTTATTTGTCTCGCCACGCAACGCTCCTCCTCGTGACGAGACAAATAACGGCTGCGTGGGAGACTAAGTTACACCTGGATTAAAATGAACTTATTTTTGAAACCTTGTCAACAAACAGTTGATACCCACGCAACAGCACCTCAGCTTGGTGGCGGACTGTTTTGGTGTCCATCTGTACTAATTTTATTAACTTCATATTCTATATATTTCCTCAAATCTTCGCTCCCCCCCCCTTTTTTTCTTTTTCTCTCACACACTCCTAAAGTCACCAACAAATTCACAAAACGTTAATTTTCCTTTCTCTATTTGAACTTAAAAGCCGTCCCTACGAATTCAGCTCCTGGACAATTCAGTCACACAACACAAATTAAACAAATTGGAACCGATGGGGAAAAGTGGGGGGGCGGGGGGGAGTGGGCGGGGGGGAGTGGGCAGGGGGGGGGGGGAGGGGAGAAAGCATAGAAGGAAGAACCAAAAAAGGTTAAATTTGAATTATGACTCTAAATATTAAAATCGACTGCCCAACGACAAAAAGAACAACTTGTTAAAAACTGAACTGGGACATTTATTTACTTTAAGGCTAGTTTCATTTTGTGTGGCATGCCATATTTACAATGTTTGTTTGCTCTGGTCAGCATATACTATAAAATAATCTTAGGCACTCCGTTTCCTGTTGCAAATATCAGGAAATAATGACTGTGAGATATGGCGAAAGAAGAAACAATGTTTTTTTTTAACCCTTTTACTTCCAAGAGTGCTAATATCAAAATTCAAGGAAAACCCCAAATTCAATTTTGTAAAATATTGAAAAACAGGCGTCACCATTCAAAAGTACTGCCGAAGAGGTTTTATTTGAATGGTCACACCATAGAATTTCAGCTACTAAATCAAAAGGTAGAACTACACTGTATGTTTCTGTTATGGACTCTGGAAGAGAAAGGACGAACTCGCTACATAATAGACTTAATAGGGCGATCTTTGTTGATCTTGTAACTAGAAATTCAGCCCGTGATCATACGTATATCACAACAGTCCATAACTAGGAACAACACATTAAATTATTACAAGATACTGGTGGAAAACACAAACGTTTCAGAGACGAGCAAGAGTTTTGACAGAGGTGAATTACTGTTCAACAGAGAAACGGATTTCAGTTCGAATCATTAAAACAAAAATCGCCCATACGGAATTTGTCATCTATAATTATGCAGTAATGTTGGAAAATGTCAACAAACAAAACCGACTAAGAAATAATGTTTCGAAGTACAAAACTATCGATTTTGTATTTTCGCCCAAAAAATAAGACTGAAATTTATTTTTAACACCCTTTACAAGTTTTATCGCGTAGCTAATTCTGAGTTAATTAACTATGTACAAACGTTTTCATTAGAATTAAGTTTCCAATAGCTATGAACTACACTTGAGAGCCATACCACGGTCTACGTTAACTTAACAATAAATACAACAAGAAAATGAGGTGCTTGATCCTTGTAAGCCTTTAAGCACCCTGCTAGCACAGCCTCCTTTACCTCTCGTGTATTAAACTCGGGAAGAAAAGTAAGCTGCCAAAATCGCGTCAAGTCTTAAAAGTCGCCGCAGCCCCAAAGTTTGGTGTTGACTACATGTACATGTACTGATTGTTTCAGTGGTTTGTCTACGTCAGTTGTGATTAGCCAGAGATTGGTGATTGTGATTGGTTTTGATTTAGAGCAGTTTTCAATTGAGTGTCGAAAGTACTTACACAATAGGCCATTTGCACGATGACGTCATATGACTACAACTACCAGAATCCTTCAGTTTTTTGTTTTGTAGTGCAAATTAGGGCTATTGTTATTTAAACCGCATTGGGATTTCAAAATTTAAATAAGAAAGGAAAAACGAAATGAATTCTGGTAGTTGTAGTCAAATGACGCCATCGTGCAAATGGCCTATTGCTTTGGTTTTGAATTGCTACGCTTTGTGATTGGCTAAAAAATCTCGCGCCACTTTCTCGGCCAATCAGAAGTAAAACCAAAACCAATCGTGACTTGCTCGCACGCGTTTTCCCGCGCTTGGCGCCGCCGGGATGTAATTGCTTCGAGTTCTGATTGGTTCATTGGATTGTTTACGACTGCTGTAATTGGTCAGAGTAATTACTTTGGTTTTGGTTTTACGACACTCAGTTGAACGCTCTATCCAAACCAATACTCCTCACCATTGCCGTGAGAAAACTGTTGTATGAAGATCCTTTAAGATAACGTGTAGGTTGCTATTGGGGCTTAAAAGCTAACATAACAATAAACAGCAAAACAGGCCCAATTTTGAGGAAGTTCAATGTACAAACGCCTCTCAAAACAATTACAAAAAAGACAGGCTATTTTGCAGTCTAAGAAATACATGAATACATGAATCGTGCAATGTAACATAAGTGGTTCTTGTTGTCCTTGGAATTCAAAGGATGTGTCATTTCAACCACGGCTTAAAATTGCAATCAGCTTTGTCAATGTTACATGGGGGTGGGACTGGAAGACTCCTTGTAAACCTTTAACTTCCAAGAGTGCCAAAAACCAAAATTCAAGAAAAATCCCAAATTTCATTTTGTAAAATATTCAGTAAAAAACAAATGGTACCATGCAAAAGCACTGGCAAAGAGGTTTCACTTGAATGGTCACACCATAGAATTTTGTTGACAGACGCAAAAGTTAGAACTACACTACATGTCTCCATAACTGACTCTGGAAGTGCCAGGAAACCTACTCATACCTACGCTTTTGAGATGTTGTAGTATAAAACAGGACAACGATCATTGATTTTTTTGGTAAAAAAAATAGCTAATACAAATGGAACCACAAGATTCTAGACTAATCTTTTACAAAATTCAGTTTGGAGGTTTTCTTAAGAATTTTTTGTCTTCTTGGGAGTAAAAGATGACAATTCATGGGAAATTAATCTCCACAGGACAAGAAAGAAGAGTAACTAAGTAATCCTAAAATAATTAATTGTTACTAAATAGAGTATGAATTTTAGAGAACTGAATGTAAAATGGATATGGAAAAAACTAATTTCTAAGAGAAATTTGATGGGGATTTGAAAACTGATTGCATATTTCCACCAACAGTTCTGATAAGACCTAACTCAGTGAATCCCAGGACACAACAATGCAAATTACTGTATACACTGTACAACGAAATGAAGTGACTGTCAACAGGCACAAGGGTGACACAACCAAACAAATGAAATCAAAAAATGAAATACATTTGTGATGCAATTTAAGGGCTGGAGTAAATTCCACCTTCTCTTACTTGATACATTCCATCCAGCTTTTTTTTCATTGGAAGGGGTCAACATCTAGTTTGGCCAGTGTGCAAACATTTCCTCAATTTGCTTTGCTTCAATCAGGCCAATGAAAATAGAGGTTTATGAGAGGTACGACCCTTCCGCTTCAATCAGAAGTAAGGGAAATAGAGACATCTCAATGCAGGCTCCATTTACTGCAGCTTTGATGACTTTAGGGGGCACTTATTTGAGGGGTCTTATTTGAACGAAGATCTAACTTAAAGCAGCCATTAAACTTGACAATACAGTGGAATCCCGGTTTTTCAAACCTCCAAGGGAAACAGAAATTGGTTCGAAAAATCGTGAGTTCGAAAAATCGAACGTGGTATTGACTGAAATCAAATCCAAGGGAAACGAGTTTTGGTTCAAATAATCGGGAGTTTCGAAAAATCGAGTATTCGAATAATCGGGATTCCACTGGACTTGATTAATTCACTTGCTGGGTTAGTTATGGTTGTCGATGGGTACTTAACTACATGTAACTAGTTTGATCTGGTTTTGCTTCTAGACTACCTGATTAACCATTTCAACAAGCTTCTGCTTGTAGATCACCTGGTTAATAACCAGTAGACAGTTGCAACTGTCAGCTACTGTATCAAGTTTGCTATTGAGAAGAGCATACAGAAAATATAAAAAAAGCAACAGAATACTAACACTACAATGAATTGCTCTTTCAAATAAATAAAAAAGCAAACAAAACAAAGCACTAGAGGTGTAGCCTGATGCTCAGATGTTCCAAGGTCGCTTGCACTTGGAGAAGCCCTGCCGGGAGGAGGGAGGAGGGTCTCAGTATCATTTGTCTCTATTTCCAAATGTCTTGTGTTGCTGTTTTCCAAGTTCATCCATTCTGTATCATTACAGGCCCACAGTGTAGATGGATCTAAGTTGCTGCTGTTGGTATTTCTTAATAAAAAATTAGTTTGTCACAATTTCATTTTAAGTGCTGTCATTACTTTCCCCCCACATCACTTGTCAGAATTTACCCTGATAGCGCCTCCTTGAACAATCTGAGAATTATGCTACCAGATGTATAGCAAGTATTGGATAATACCAAAATGCATGGGTATCTTGTTTTAACAGCAGAAGCAAGGTTCTGTTGTGTCATTCACAGGTTTTCAATAATTCATTCACTCATCTCTTATTTCATGGTTTATGCCAGTCTACTTGCTTTGTGCATGGGTTGGTAGGAAGATCAAATGGGATCTTTTCTCTGTTACTAACTGTATATCTACCGCCGTTCTGAAAAAAAAAAATATTGTGAAAAACAAATTAGTTTGGAATATATAAATAATTCACAATATTATTAAAGAGAGGTTTCCATGTGATTGTCATAAAACCAAACCTAAAGAAATTACTCCGGCCAATCACAACAGAGGCAGATAATATAATGAACCAATCAGAACTCAAAGCAAAGACATGCCGCCAGCGCCAAACACTGGGAAATTGTACAGCAGTGAGTCACAACTGGTTTTGGTTTTGCTTCTGAGTGGTTGAGAAAGTGACACAAGATTTTTTAGCCAATCACAATGCATAGCAATGCAAGATCAAAGCGATCATAAAAATTACATGTACTTTCAATACTTGATTGAAAACTGTTCTATAAGCCCCAATCTGTGCACTAAACAAACTGCCACTGAATTACCTTTAAAGTGCCTATCACCCATAGAAAGTTATTTTCAGCATCAACTCTATGTTCATTGAATAGTTGAATGGTAAAATATTTCTTGTTTTGAACATTGCGTTTGTGAGTTATAGAGATTTGAATTTACAAAAATATAATGCTAATTAGGGGTAGATGACATTGACACAGGAATTTGCCATTATTTCTAATTTACAATGCGCAATTTACAGCTTGAGGATAATTAATTTGATAAATACTGATGATAGTCAACTGATTCGTAAAAAATATTACTGGGAGGTGAAAACAAGTAGTTGTACATTCAAATCTCTATAACTCACTAACACGACATTGAAAACAAGAAAATATTTTATCATTCAACTATTCAATATACATAGAGTTGATTCTGAAAATAACTTTCTAGGGGTGATAGGCATTTTAAAGGCCAACAATGTATTTTATCTAACAGGTACCCCAAGACATAGTTAATTAATTAATTAACTAAGAGGATGCTTAATACATCATTTCTGACTTGCCTTTACACGTAGTTTCTTTTGGAAAACGAGGCTAAGTACAAAGCCTTTCATATTTGAATATTAGTTTTCTTTCAAATGCAAATAAAACTCCTATTCATATTCATGAATGGTTTTGGACTTGACCCTCGCCTTGAAAAAAGGGGGCTAAAGACATCATGATTAAAAGTGGCTTTTAAGGGAGGGTATTAACCAAGGAAGGGTGCTTAACCCATGAACTTTCCATAAATTTTGCCTAATACTTCTTATCCTTCCCAGCCTTCTAGCCTTAAACCTTGTTAACTGGCTCGTCGCTCTGCGACGAGTCAGTTATTAAAATACCCTCTTTTTTTTTCCCATGTCGGGTCACCTGCCCCGGGAATCGCTTTTGCTGCGGCCAACACCGTACCTAGTTTACTTCCGGTTATCAGAAATGGCGTAATCAGTGATGTCGGCAACTATAATTCAAATATTTACCGTTCTAATTTCGACGGAATTGTTAAAAATTAAATCTCTGTGATTTTCGGATGCGATCTATTTCTGGTAAAAGGAAAGCGAGTTGAATTTTTCTAACCAAATCAATTGTCAAACAGTCGAGTTTAGATCAAATTAATCGTTGAATAAAACACGTCCCGGCAGGTCACAGAACTGCTGAGTAAACAATTCTCAAGCATTACTCCGTGGAGTCACATTCAAATTCCACACATCTCGTATTTATGTCATGCTATTTGATCGATCATGTTGATATTGTTAATTTATTCGAAACCCCATCACCGATTCTCCAAAATGCCTGTGTTTAAACAATCCTGATTCCTTGTAGTAGGTGTTTTCAAGGATTTTAAAGCGGAAAAAAAATATACAAAGTTCTAAACTTATGCTTTTTTCTAACAGTACCAAGTCGATCAGAGAAAAAAATATAGACCTGAAATTGTAGCCTACTAAGGGTGGACAATGCTATTTTTGTGGGGGGGTGGGGGAGGTGGCGGTGTTGGGCAATCTTTCTGATCATGAATTTTTTCCGTCTCGGATGTTGTGCAAGAATTTTTTTCGGGATTGTTCCATACCTTTTTTCCTTTCGCTCGCTGTGCATTATTTTTTTCTTTACTTTTGCTGTGCAGAAATTTTTTTTAGTAATTGCCCAAGCCCCCCCCCCCCCCCCCCCTTAACAATAAAATAGTCCGTCCCTAAGGAGTGCTTGAAACGGGCTGTGGAATGTAAATGTAAATGTGCATATTGTGGATTGCTAATATAAGACTCTAAAATGAAAACCGGGTGGAAACTGGGACCAAATGAGCCAGTTTCGAAGCCCGTCGGGCTCCTTGTTGCAAATCAAAGGCTCCTGTGAGCCAACTCACAAATACAGAACAACCTTTGGACCCTCCCTGCATCCCCATGGGTAAGGCAGGTGACCATTACATATTCACCAATACCCCATGCCCTGTGTCCAACTCCTCACCCTCCCCTCCCTCCAATGCCATCCCCATGGGTAACGCAGGTGACCATTACATATTCACCAATACCCCATGCCCTGTGTCCAACTCCCCACCCTCCCCTCCCTCCAATGCCTTCCCCATGGGTAAGGTAGGTGATCATTACATATTCACCAATACCCTATGCCCTGTGTCCAACTCCCCACCCTCCCCTCCCTCCAATGCCATCCCCATGAGTAAGGCAGGTGACCATTACATATTCACCAATACCCTATGCCCTGTGTCCAACTCCCCACCCTCCCCTCCCTCCAATGCCATCCCCATGGGTAAGGTAGGTGACCATTACATATTGTGGGCTCAATGTTAACAGCCAAACGACCAAGTGAAAATTTTGCATAGTTTTTCCTGTATCGTATGCCATAACTTGTTCAACCCTTTGCAAATTCACAAGTTAAAAACAAACAAGATACTAACGCCCTGTTCTTTGTTTGTGTCTGGCACTGCTGGTTTGCGGTGGGGCAGTTCCTGGAGCCGCTGTTGCCGCTGCACTCATTGATACAGCTGTTGCCTGACTGGCATTCTGCTTCAGGAGCGTCCAATCAAATGTGTAGTCGTATTGGTGGTTTAATGTCCTGAAGAGTATTCTGTACAGTTGGCGGAGGTACATGTAGTCTGGTGCCTCTTCAAATCTCAGTCCTCTGCAGTAGTTTAAGTACATGGCAAACTCCGCAGGACAACCCTAATGAAATAAAGGTCATTAGTCTCTGCACAGCTTTGATATGAGCTTTGATAGAGTGAGTTTTGTACCGCCTTGAAATGATTATCTGTCAACACAACCAGACCAACAAATGAACTGGAAAGGAAACAATTTGATTGGTTAAGCAAACAAAGGCAAACACATACTGTGGAACCCCGCCTAACGGTCACCTCAATAATACGGTCAGCTCGTTATTACGGTCACTGTTTTTTGTCCCGGCAAAACGCTCATACATTTTCTTATAATAAAACCCTGTTAATGATGTAATCTCTGCGAGAAGGTGAGCTCTTCAACCAACAGAAAAGATCTATGGCTTGTTCCTCAATGCCTGCATGGAAAGCATTATGCACAACATGAATGCTGCAAGTAAGACCAGGAAGTCCTTTATCTAAGAGTATGTTACTGACTCTACTCCATATGGTTTACTCTTTGCTTGACCCTGGAAATTCACTGCCTTTGTTACATCCACCAGTACAAAGTTCATGTGCTTAGCAATAATTTTTTTTCCCATTTTTATTCTGAATAAAATTATACGGATTATAAGACATCTTTTTAACTAGTATATAGGGAAATAAATTATAGGGAAATTGAAAAAAATATATAGGAAATATAGGGACACTTGAAGCCCTGCACACGCAATGCAAAGCAAAGCAAGGCAAATGGATTGTAAGCTTATCAGCATTACTGGTGGATGAAGCAAATAATTATGAAAAATCGCTCTACAAGAACTATAAAGAGGAGTTGGGGGGGGGGGGGGGGTGGTGGTGCTTGAAAATGTTAGAATCTGAAAAACATTTTCTGGACTTTTGGGCCCTATATTTTTGGGCAAGATGGGGGGGGGCGGGGGGGGGGGGGGGTGTCCTCCCCTTGGTCCGCACTGATGTTGGCATATTGGCCTGAAGCCAGACAAAATTAAAAATCAGTGACAGAATAGAGAAATAAATATTAGAGTATGTTCAGCAAGTAAAAAAAAAACACCTTGAGTACGCAACAATCCAAACAGCTCTGGTGGAATGAAATATTAACTCATGCTACTTACTTTACAAAGTACTTCAACAGGTGTAGACATCTTTTTCTCGCTTATTCTCTCATACTTTTGTTTCTTTGTGGCAGCCTAAAATGACAGTTTTTTTTTTCATGAAAATTATTACGGGTATAGATAAGCAACTTTGTTTGTAGCCCGCATATAGCAGGTGTTGGGGAGAAAGGAACTGGGGAGAGAGTGAAAGGACGCCTGCAATAAAGACTCCTATTTGTTCATTTCTGCGGACGCTGGCGGCTGCAAAATTCTGACTGGCTAATTCGCACTGGGTGGAAAACATAGTAAATTCCTGTGTGAAGTCATCCATGCATAAAAGCGCGTGCCAGTTTCTGATTGGTGAATGTATTGACAGTTGATGTCATCTGATTACAAGGAAATCGGTGGGCGCATAGACTACTTTGTTTGTAAAACATTTGTTTTGAGTTGCATTTTACCATTCTAGACCAGCTATTGAAAACATGGCTCTGAGCAAGGATGTAAATAACAGGTCAAGATGCACACGAGTCACAGGTGGCCCACTCAGCTGGGGCTTAACCCGGTTAACCCATCACAGGGTTACTAACAGCATTTTGTTGCTGGTACTTATTCATGCACCTGAGTGGATGGAGACAATGTGAAGTAAAGTTTCTTGTCCAAGGAAATAGCACGATGGCTGAGATCAGGCCTCCAACCACAGACCTTTGACTCTGTGTTAGATTATACAGGCTAAATATTAAATAAATAATAAATGGCCACTTTGAGCTCATACAACCTGATCTAAACACTCACAAAAGTTTGAGGAAATTCAAAAGTGCTTTAGTAAGCCCTCAAGTGCTGCTTCATGGTTCACATAAAATTTACAATATTATTGAAGGGCTCCTGACAAGAACATCCTAATTAAGTTTTTGGTAACTTTCACTAAAATTGTATGTTTTAGGCCTTTAAAAGCACAGTTTTGTCAAATTATTGATTTATTATTGTTAAGGTACTTAAAACAGATCCAAAATGGGGAAGAAAATCCACATCTTTGAGAAAATGTTTTGGGCCCCTATGACACCCTATGGCCCCCAGGACACCCTATGTATCTTTTCAACAAAAAAATTATTCTGTTCGAAGATAGAAGATTTGTTGACCTGGTTTAAATCCTTTCAGTCATATTTACATGATCCAGTCATAATTTTGGCAAGTGAATAGAATAGAATAGCAAGTGAGTCCCTTTTGAGGCTAAAAATCCAAGATTCTAGTGAAAATTTTCCAAAAACATACGTAGGATGTTATTGCAGGGAGCCCTTCAATTCTAAAGTAACAACCTTTTGTGTTTGTATCAGTCGAAATTATAACCATTATCATTATTGCAAGTTGAGACCATGAGGAAACATGTTTGACAATGACCCTTCATGCACCAAGCCCTTCGATATTGCAAAAATAGTTTACTAAAAAAAATTGTCACCTTGAGCCCTTGCCAGGGAAGACTGCTCCTTGTAAAGTACATTAATACATATCCTAATGATTCCATATCATCTCGACGCCTGGTAAAAAAATTACATTTAAGATAATCGCAGGAACATTTTTCTGATAGTTTTATAAAATATACTATTAAACATGGGTTCTACATTTTAAACTGTACAAAGAATAAGTAATAAGCATCTTGGATCCCCTTTCATGAAAAAGGCCCCCTAAAAATTCAGAGGGAGCACTGGCCTCTCATTGGCCAATTTCTGAACATTATAAAATAGATTTTAGTGACACTGATTATTTGCAGTTTTAAAATTGTCCACCAAGAAGGTCAGAAAGAGTGGAGTTTCCCTTAACCAATTGGCCAGAATTGTAGGTTGCCAATTTAGGGGAATTATTTTCTTGATTATGAAGGTATCATAAATAGTACAACATTGCTTAATGCCTTACAACTTCTGCTTATAGTCTTCTGACACATTTTTTAAACTTACGACTGCTCAATTCCAAGATGTGCATTTATGCTGGCATATCTAGCAGTGCCAGTGAGATTCTTGTCTTCCCGGTATGGTATGTGTTGTTTTGTTCTACTATCGCGGAACTTTTTTGCCAAACCAAAGTCGATGATGTAGAGCTACACAAAGTGAACAAAACCAGATAAAAGTTAAAATAAAGTGACCAACACAGATTACTGGAAATTTAAATTAGAAGAGGGAAAAGTAAGCGTGGGAAGATCGAGAAAGGTTGTAAATCATCAAACAAGAAAAATTTAGGCCCTCCTAAATAGATGTCAGACCATACAATAAGCCATTTTTACAGTGGTGTCATTTACTGCAACTACCAGAATCCTTTTTTTGTTTTCTCTTTTTAATTAAGACTGTTGTTATTAAGGATAAAAAGAACAGAGCATACCTTGTTACAATTTTTAACAATCCCCATGAGAAAGTTGTCAGGTTTAATGTCTCGATGAATGAAATTCTTGTTGTGGAAATATTCAATGCGACCAATCATCTGGAAAAAAAAAAAACAGTAACATTTACGTAGTTATGAGTTGCAATGGAAAATTATGCCACTTTAAAAAGGTAGATCACGCAGCAAAATAGAGTTACATGTATAGCAGATGGTGCAATTTTTATAAACTAGTAAATTATGCCTGTTAATTTATTTTTTACACTTTTCAGAAGAAACAGTTATGTTACTTTTTTCTGTCCCCATGTTTTATGCCATAATATAAATTATGGTACTTTACAACAGATAGAGCAAAAAAATAATTGGCCCAAAAGCAAAAGGGAGCAATTTTAGGCAGTGTTAAGGTCATGTAGTAATACAAGAAGTATAGACTGTTGACCATAAATGGGTCGATATTCATTCTCATAATTTTGTTTTCAAGTTTTCAGGCAGATTTTCAGTGTTTCTGATGTGTTTCTGACCCGTTTATTCCCAGAGTCTGTCAATGAAATCTTATGGTGTGACCATTTTAAATGAAACCTGTCCAGCAGTACTATTGCATGGTACCATTTGTTTTTCAATATTTTACAAAATGAAATCTGTTTTTTTTTTTCTTGAATTTTCATGTTTGGCACTCATGGGAATTAGTATAGGTAATCATACGGTTTCGAATTCAATTTGGGATTAATTTGCACGAGTGAGTTTTTCAAAAAGCTCAAATTGCATGAGCTGCTTCGGCGAGTGCAATTTGAGCTTTTTGAAAAACTCACAAGTGCAAATTAATCCCAAATTGAACGAGAAAATTGTATGATTACTTATTAATAATTATACATGAAAACAATTTGCATCCATTTTTTTGGAATTTTTTTTTGCAAAATTTTTTTTTTGGAAATTTTTTTTTGCAAAACATTTTTGTATCAATTTTTTTTAATTTGTAATTTGCACTGGTGTTACACTTTTTGCACCAGTGTTACACTTGAACTGCACTGCTCTTAGCCAATCAGAATTGGGTAATTTTTTCATGTATATTATTAAATGGTTAACAACGACACTTATCAAACGGACACTGTCCCGCCAAAATAACAAAATTGTGTTTACTTAATTTCCATGTTATATCGCCAAATGCCACCAAATATACAACTAAATTGGATAAAAAGATTCTATAGAGCAAAACAGAAGCAGTAGTTTGGAGAAAAAGTGCAGGATTACAAGGATTGAAGTGAATTACAGTTCATCAATTTTGATTTTGTGACAGGCAGTCAAGAAATCAAAGTTTCCATTCCGGTGGAATTTTGAGTTTTTGAGTTGTCATTTTATCTCTTTAGCAAATATTTCTTTGCTTTCAATCATCACTTCTGGTGATTTTCTCTTCCTATCGCCCATTTAAAAAAAAATACCATAATAATTTTTTATGTGCAGGCTCAGCCTCACTGGGGTGTAATTCAAGTCTCCTTTGTTAGAATGTAATGGTGTAACGATTAATTGAATTCTCGATTAATCGCAATTATGACCATTTGGTTCGATTCACGATTCCTTGCTTCCACGTTTCGATTTTGGTTCGATTTTTGCATACATGTACCTTTTCCAAGGTGCCCTCAATGAATTATTATATTGTGAAATCAGAATTCAGAACTCTTTAAAATCTGCGTTTGTAGTTCGTGTGCCATTTTGTGACGCCTGGTAAAAATGCTGCCCCCCTATCACCCTTTGAGAATTTCCAAATAAGGCAAACCATGCGGGACGCGTTCTCAAACATGGCGACGAATGACCAAGCGATCGTGAATCTGCCTGCATCTTTTAGATCAGCTGTAATGTTATGATTTTCTGGCTAAAGACGGTACAACAGATAAGTCTAAAACTATTTACACAACTGAATCGAAATATTCGAAATCGAAACTTTGCAATAATCGAAATTGAATTGAATTGCAAGGAGTCTGAATCGTTACAGCCCTATTAGAATGGCACAATGGGATTCAGAGTACATGTAGGAATGCTAGGACGTAGCATTGTGTTTGCATATAAATGTGCATCGTTTTCAAATTGCCAAGAAGTTGAAGCATAGCACGTGCAGTTCGTGCTGAAAACAAAAGAAATTGGAAAAATCAGGCTTACATCAAGTACCACCCAAACCTGCACTTTAAAAAGTATTATGGTATTTTTCTAAGTGGCCTATTGCAAGATAACAAAGCAAGCTTAGCAAGCTCCTGGCCATAATCATGAAAACACATTATATATGCCAGGACCTGTAGTGTCTCTTGAACCACACAGCATTCACAAAATATTTACCTGATCAGCTAACATGAGCACTGTTTTCATTGTAAACTTTCTTGAGCAGAAATTGAAAAGGTCTTCTAAGCTGGGTCCTAGCAAGTCTATCACTAAAACATTGTACTCCCTCTCCTGACCAAACCATCTGTTGAGGAAGCATGTTACATGGTTTGAATGACAGTAATGATGATTCAATAAGGAGAAAGTGCAATCTTACATGAACAGCATAGAGAACAGCATAGAGAAATTTTGAGTTTGTTTTGGCGTGGTTGCAAACATTCGCAGGAAAAAGAACCAATAAACAATTTTTGGTGCTCTTTCTAGAAAATCAAAAAAGACTGAGTTGAAATTATTGACATTTTACAGAGTGACACTTTTTTTGGAGGTACGCAAGTTACTGCTTCCAAGGGGATATAAAATTTCCCTTATCTATCCAAGCAACTACAAAATTTCTGAATTCGTGGTTCCAAGTATTTCTTGCTTGATACAACTATCAGAAATAATGTTCTATAAATTGGTGAAATTTCCAGGCGTTTGCACTGATGCAGGAAATTTTATGTCCCCTTGCAGACAGAAACTAAGCCCACCTTAAAAATAATGAATGTAAAATCTCAAGAATTTCAACCTGGCCATTTATAACTGACTATAAATTTTAAGGTACTCTCCAGCAATATCAAGGTTTTTTCTACCACGTCTAAATCCAAGATTTAAGTCCAAAGAGTACATGAATATGCAGGTCCGAACATCCTATGGACAGCTTCTTTTTTAAAGAAATTCATAAAAAAATCGCTTAAGTAACAATGCATGTAAGAACTACATGTAGGCAATGCTCTATTGTTCCACAGAATTTCACTTTCCCCACATAAGATTGTTTAGGTTTTTCTTACTGAGAATACATCAACCTATGGACAACATGTTTTTTAAATAAAATGTACTGGAACTTCATTTTAAAGTGATGTTTCTTTTGTGCTACAAGATTTCATCCAATCGTAAACTCCAAAACAGTGGCCAAGAAAGGCTTCTAATTTCACATGTTTCCCACATAGAATTTAAAATTCAGAATAGTTTTCACTAAAAGGGAACCAATTAGTAAACTAGAGAGAAATAAATGCACCACCTGGTTAAGTGACGGTAGATTTTCATGTTTTAGCCAATCAGGTGGATTGACACCTTTCTGCATTCCTTGCCGTTGGGTTGCCTAGTTCTTACTTAGGACCATTACTTAAACTTTTTTACAGAAGACATGCCTCCAAGTTACCATTTTTGAATCTCTGGCTAGAAGCCTCCTAATGTCAAAAGGTATGTGTTTCTGTATTATGGAGTGAATTATTTAAGTTTGCAAAACCATTAGGAACAAGGAGAAAAATAAGAGTATGGCATCCAGGAACACAACCAGGATCACAAGGAAAGCAACGACTTTTTACATGTCATGTCATATTATTACTGTACCTGAATTTAGGAATACCAATTCCTCCTTGTAATATTTTATACAGTTTAGATTCATATAGCAGCTGCGGATGCCTCGCTTTCTGGGGTTCAAGCTTTACAGCTACTTCCTGCAAAATATGTTACAAAATAACGCCTGATCACAGGTTAAATCTTGGGTTAATGTTAATTGGCTTTTGAACAACCAGGCCCAGGTTTAAGGATGTACATCCTTACTGCACATGCAATTCATGTCTCAATGCTATGCCACATCATGTACAAAACTATGTTGTAAAGATTTTAACAAATGTCAGTAAAAAGGGTGTTAGCTGATTAGCACATATGAACGCTTACAGTTTGCGCAGGACCCCTTAAAATTATGAAGCACAGGATCACACAACTCTTTTTTCCCAAAACCTAACACTGCTTTAGATTATTCTGATATTGAAACTGTGTCCACTATATAACATTAATGTTAAAAAGACAATATGTACATTGTATTGCAAATTAAAAATATCTAGAATGGGGCACATATCTGTAACTATTGTTATAGAGATGACTGACAGTAAACAAACAAAACAAAATGGATCCAAAAAGCTGGGAGATAGTTAACACATACAGAATAAAACATACACTGTACTGCAATTTACCAACAGCTCTTTAATTTCAACAGCTCTTTGTTAAGATATAATTTTTAATCTACTGTAATGATGAATGTATCAGCTTCATTTCTTTTATCTTTGGCAGAATTATTGATATATATAATTTTCAGTTAAAAAATATTGATTGTGACATGTTAAATCAGAGCAGGTCAAAATTTAATGAAACTCAGTCTTCACTCCAGTTTTTGATACTGTGTTAAAAATCTTTCAGTTTGACCATTCAAATGAAAGCTACTGATGAGAGGTACTTCCCTGTGGTACTGTTTATAATGCTGTACAAGGTGATTCTAACTTTTGAGCCTGGAAATGAAATCCTAAAGTGTGACCACTCAAATGAAAGTTATTTAGCAATAGCTTCCCTCGGATTGTGTTTGCTTTTTGAGATTTGAAAAATATAATTTGCAATTTTTCCAAGTTTTAAAAATGGGAAAGCTTAAGTTAAATTCTTGGGATTAAAGGAGTAGTTGTTCAAAACAACCCGCTCAATATTGTTCAATATACGAACCTCGCCATTCGTAATATTCACTCCTTGGTAGATATCGCCAAATGAACCACTGCCTATTTTCCGTAACAATTTGTATTTCCCTCCAACAATGAACTCGGAGCGCGCGCTACTGGGTTTCTGCATTCTAGAAACCTGAAAACAAGGGGAAAAAACACAGAGAAGATAAACGCCAGAATTAGAAAACGAAAAGAGCTTAATTAAATGAGAATGTTAATATCATACAGAAATAAAATCCGTCTAAGAAATATTCAGCCTTCGCTTTCATCGCGTCGCTCAAAAAATTAAACGCAATGATTGCTGTTTACCTTGCGAAGTGTATAGTTTTATAAAGTAATTATTTGACCGACAGGTTTTGCATTTTGCGCGGTTTTATAAAAGTGGATGACAAAAAAGAAAGCTTCCGAGGGGCATATAAAATTGCGACACAAAAGAAATCTTGTCAAGGGCCACGAAATTATTACATATTTATTTTTTTGAAGTTCAAAAGCGTAAACCCTGTTCACTATGGTCTTATTCGCGTCCTGTCGGCCCCCTTGTTTTGACATCTCCTGTTGTGGCTAATGTTATCATAAATTATTCAATTCATCTACATGGTCAGAACCCAGAAATATACATACATTTATACTCATACTTTTATATCTTCCTCGCGTTCACTCTTTCACGAAATTTCTAAGCCCGCCCTTAAACTTAAAAACCCTTTGTGAAAATACAAATGGAATTAACCAACTCGAAAGGAAGGGTCGCCAAAGTACCATACAACGAATTCTTTTGTGTGAATCATTTTTTCAAGAAAGATTCGTCGAGACAACTCTTTCCTCTTCGTACAATACGCCTTTCTTACCTTAAGAAGAAAATAGGGATTGAATTATCGTCTTTGTCATCGGCTTTAACTAGCGTAAGGCGAAAGAAAACTATTCTTCGCTCGCAAACTACCAAAATCTGAGATTACATTCTAATCTCCATATTTCATCGAATGTCCTCCATGTTTTTCCTTCCGTGCAACAATAAGTATTATGGGATATGCGGTAACCAGTGGCAACAAAGTGCAAAATAATCGATATTTCGGTATCGATTGAGGAATCGCAGCCATGATGGCGGCCGCGACCAGTTCGAAAACGAGAGTTGTGTTGCTAAGTTGTGGGTCTTTTAACCCGATCACTTTTCTTCACCTTAGAATGTTCGGTAACGACGACATTTTTGAAAATTCTTTCTCGTTGTCATTCGGCTTGTTTCCGGTGTCAATATTTTGTTTTTAAAATGTTTTTTTGACCAGAATTAGCGAGAGATGCACTTCACAGCACAGGACTTTATTCTGTGGTCAAGGGATTATTTTCTCCAGTGAATGATGGATACAAAAAGAAGGTAGCTGAATTATAGAACTTTGATTATTCTTGTTATTCTTCTTTTATCCATGATGTTGTTTTTTATTTGGATAAGCAGTAATATAATTTTATAAGCTTAAATAACTTGAATTACAATAGCTTCTGTTGATTAAATATTTGCTCAAAATACGTTTGATTGCAGCTGGTCTCTGCCCATATTTAATATTTATCCAAAATTTACGGAGTTAAATTTGAAAAGGAATATTGTTGAAGGTTTGTCTCTTTGCCGACGTTTTGGCTCTGTTTTAAAACGAGCCCAAGCACAAAGACTTTATTCCCTTTCGGGGGGGGGGGGGGGGGAGGAAGTAATTATCAAAGTTTCGTTGGAATGTGGCATCAGTGTCTTAAATTCTTAGCCCATTTCAGGTTAAAAAATGTAGATTATGCAATTCCTGTTTTTCTTCTAAATCAATTTTATGTTTAATGAATACATTTAGTATGTACTTATTGACTAAGTGGGCGGGATTGGAAGATATTTGGTGCGAGATCATGGTGTATGGTCCGAGCACAGCGAGGTCTATGCACCATGACTGAGAGCCAAATATTTTCCCACCTTACCTGATCTAAGTTTATCATAATTTTTTATGACCAATATAGAGACACAATGGAGTACTAAAGTGTGACATCACAAAAACTTAAATTTGTGAAATTATGGGATTTGATTAGATATTTGGAAAGGGCATGACGAAAAAGGCCCGCTTGCCAAAAATCAGCGTCTTATTGCAATTTGGGCCTGAGATATTGACACCGTTATGCTCGGATGACTCCATACAAATCCTTCTAATTTTTGCCTTGGTTCATTACTAAAATTTGAGCTTCAAAACTCGGGGTGTGGCTTATCTGCGAGTGTGGCTTATACACTCTGGTGTTTATGGTATATTGATCACTTTGTTTTTGTATATAGATTTTTTCTTATTTTCCTTGTATCTTTATTTATAGGACCTTGTCAAATCAGAGCACAGAGTACAAATGTGTAAGCTTGGAGTTGAAACATCAGACTGGATTAGGTAATAAAAAGAATGTTCCATATGCAGGTTAATTAAGCCAAAGATAAAACTGGCAGGGAGATCAGACAGAGATGCATTTTTTTTAGCAGGGGGTGGGGGAGGAGGGGTGGAATTCAGAATACAAATGGTCATTTTGGTACAATACATGTTTTCAAGACCCCTTAGGGGGACTCCCCCCAAAAGAAAATGACTGCGGTGCTCATCATACCTTTTAGGAGTAAACATTTATAGATTGGTACTTAGGGTGCTAAAATCTAAAATGACCACCATTTAGAATAATTATCACTGCACGTAACTTTAAGGGTATTGAGCTGCAAAAATATGACTGTCACAGAAACTATTTCATTTTGTCAGTCATCTGGTTTTCGTATGTTGTTTTAGAATTGGTACCTCTTATGGGTAAAAATCAATTTGAGCCACGCCCATCAAATGAGCTTCTGGTACCTTTTAGGGTGTTTTTCGAAAATTTTTGATGAGCACCCCCTTGCCTTTTTATATGGGAGTCGCTTCCTGGGGTCTTAACAGCAGTGCATCAATATTTTTGGGTAGTCATGTTTCAGAAGGTATTGGGAGAGTTAGAGTTTTTTCAACTGAGTGTCTGAGGGCATCTCCCTGAAGTTTCCTATGGTGTGACCATTCAAATGAAACCTCTTTGACAGTACTTTTGCATGGTACCATTTGTTTTTCAATATTTTACAAAATGAAATTTGGGTTTTTGTTGGATAATTTTGATTTTTGGCACTCTTGGGAGGTAAAGGGTTAATTACTGTATATGATTGTCTTTCGGTGATTCTTTCTTCTTGTGTGATAGTGTTCATGACTGGGAAAGTAAACAGTCTGGTTGGCTAGAGACAATGAAGGTCCTTACTCATATGACAGAGGATGTAAACAAGGATTTTCCAGGTTTGTGGGAGAGGGGGTGCTAAAAAGAGAAGGAATGCCTGCTATAAGAACAGGGCTATTTGTTTTATGCCCACCAATTTCCTGGTAATCCAATTATGTCAACTGTCAATACATTCACCAATCAGAAACTGGCTCGCGCTTTTACGCATGGCTGACTTCATGCAGGAATTCACTGTGTTTACCGCCCAGTGCGAATTAGCCAATTGGAATTTTGCGGCTGCCAGCGTCTACATAAATGAATAAAAGGGGGTCTTTATTGTAGGCGGCTTTCCCCTCTCTCCCCAGTTCTCCTCTCCTTGATGCCTGCTATGCGGGCTGGAGTAAAAAGATCTAGATTGAGCCTTGCCAGAGGCACAAGGCTTGCACCAAAACAGAGGCCCACACATGTAGTTTTGCAGTTTACCTTGAACCCATCAACCCATCAACAATGTCTAAAATGGGTTTGTGAAACTTTTGTAGAACTGAGGGGGGGGTGGGGGGGGGGAGTTAATTTATTACGCAAAAAACAAATTAACATCACCAAGTTTTTAGCTGCTTGTTAAGCCCACCAGTCTTTTTGATATAAAATTTCTGTACATCATAACATGTATACAGTGTGCATGGTCGAAAAGAAGCTGTGGATTGATCTCCAAATGGATTCTCACCCAACTTTGGGAATCACTTAAGCCAACGTCCCAAAAATCATTTTGTGTAAATAAAACTTACAACTTGATTTACATGGAAATGTTGTATGCAATTGTTAAAAATCATAGGTTTGATTTACTTGAAACAATAATCATTGGAAGCAAAGTGAAAGCATTTTAGTGAAATTGTACACCATCTGAATCAGCCCTTGATAGTTGTGCCAAATGTATATCAATTTATTTACAGGTCCAAGTCCTATAGTAGTAAAGTTGCTTTGTGGAGCTGATCTTTTAGAATCATTTGCTGTTCCAGATTTGTGGAAAGATGAAGATGTAAGTCTAAATTGGAGACCATTTTATTCACAAATCAGTGAAGTTACCTCCATCAAGACCATTATGTGGTGGTTCAAATTTTTCTTTGGTTTGAAAAGTTTAATTTTTATTTTCCTTTGAAACATTTAAACCACAACATAATAATCTGCAGTACTTGTATAATTATTATTATTATTCGACTGTGACGTCATTTTACCTTATAAGGGAAAGAGAACACGCAAAATATCCGAGCGTATTACACAGTAGATTGCCGTATTACACCTTAGTATCCCGGTATAAAAAGAATTTCAGTCGAATAATAAATCCCTTATTCGATGGTTTAACAGATAATACGCGCGGACATTTTACTCATTGCTCGCATTTTTTCTCGCCCCTTCAGGGCTCGAAAAAATACTACGCAACTCGTAAAATATCCGCGCATATTATCCGTTAAACCATCGAATAAGGTGTATATAAAATTATACACCTAATTGAAATAACCTTGTCATAGAAAACGGAAAATGAAAAAAGGCCAATAGGAATTAATTAGACATACAAATAACAATACTATAAGCCACGGCACGATTAAGAGTGCAGCGGCTATTGTTAATTTAAATTAAGCGTGTAGGGGCTTTTGTTATTTTTATGTGATAGATAAAATATGAGCGGGAGATCTGTATGGGTATTTACAATGGCGAGCCAGATCGGAATATTTTATCTGACTTATGAAATGAAACAATGAGTAGAGATCTGTATGAAAAGTTAATGCATACTAATTAGCTCAGCAGAGATCTGTATCAAAAGTTAATGCTACTGTTTAATAATTCATCAACTCAGTTGATCTGTATTGGGGTTTACAAACCTTCATTAAACATTCATTTCTTTTGTATTTTCCTTATGAATTATTAATGAATTTTATAAGTTTAATTATTAATTAAATAATTAAACATATTAATTGTTTAATTCCTATTGGCCTTTTTTCATTTTTCTTTTTTACATTTTCCATTTTTCTATGACAACGTTATTGCAATTAGGTGTACACATACTGTAAATTAATAAGTGACTGAGGAAAGGTTTATGGGAAACAGGGGCCACACACCCCTTTTGTGTAACATAACCATTTACAATTTTATAGGAAGTCTATGGGATTTACATAAATTTCATATTATAGCAACATATCACCAAATGTATGTACTGATTGATGCTAAATTAATGTAAAATTAACTTAACGTTAATTACCAGTACGTACGTTTGGTGATACGTTGCTATAATGTGAAATTTAGGTAAATCCCATACAAAATTACAAATGGTTATGATACACAAAGAGATTGTGTGGCCCCCCTGTATTTTTACTTTACAATTTTTGAATTTAGAAAAAATGGTGAAAAAAAGGAAGTAATAGGTCGAAAGGTAAAAGCATGAATGGGACACTAGGTCCCATGCAAGGCACCCACCCAGGAAGATCTTTGTATGGGTCCTTGTGTCCTGTTCACGCCTTTTAAGTGATGCTCCACATAAGAACTACTGTAAACTTCATTGTTCTGCCGCATTGGCTCTTTCCCACAAAGAATATCTTTGATTTTAAGAATAGAGGAGGGGCTGATGGTTCATAATTATATTTCAGTATAAAAATAAAGAAAATCCATTTGCATCAAATAAATTTTGGGAAATGTTTGTGCTTAACCAATCAGAATAGTAGAAGACAATAGCTAATAATTTTGCTTCTTTGATGAACTTCCCCAAATACAATATATTTTAAAAATTGCTTGTTGTGCGATTGGGTCTCAAATTACTTGAAACCTTAAAATAATTAGACAAAATGCACCTTGAACCTTAACTTTTTAGCGGTTTTCGAGTCTAGGCCAATCAGATCACTAGTTGTAACAATAAAAAAAGTTGACATTCCATCGTGCATTGCGTTTCAGCACTTTCCTTCTTATGCGGATCATTACTTAATTCCCTTTGGCACATCTTATTTTGTAGGCTTGTCCAATAAAATTGAATATTGCATGTTTAGAAATCCCCCCGCCTTCTGCCTGGTACAGCAATGGCTAGTTAGCCAGCAAAAATCTTGATCACCAAGAGCAATATCTGGAAATGTCAAAATAATATCTGCAACAAAAATCCCTCCCATGGTAGAAATACTAAATCAAAAAATTGAAGCTTTCATTTGACTGAGTTTCATGACTGTACTAGAGTGTTTATATATCCTCACTTGATTTCTGTATGTTGTGAAGTCTCTCACTCTCAGGAGAAGAAGGAATGAGAGCATGTCCTTTGAAAGAACAATGAAATGTCATGTAGTCTTGTGTTTTATTTTGATCTCCACACCAGCTCCTATTTGATTTGGAAGACATGTCTTTCTTGATCTGTAATTGGAGACATTTTTCTATCCATTGACAGATTGAAAAAATTGTGGGCAAACATGGTCTTGTTGTAATTTCGCGGGAAGGATCCAATCCAGAGTCTTTCATCTATCAGTCAGATGTTCTTACAAAGCACAAAGTAAGTGACAAGTGTACATGCACAATCAATTCATTTACATGCACAATAAATGCATTTACATGCACAATCAACGCATTTACATTCACAATCAATGCATTTATTAGTCACTTCCTCCAGGTCTATTAATAGAGTTTACAGTTAAAATGGAAAAGATTGCAACTTACTGTAAGTTTTAAACTTCAAAATCAGCCTTGAAGGCTGTTACATCAAAGAGTGAATGTTTACTTTCATTAACTTCATATGCCATGGGCTGGGTAGGTTTACAACAAAATCCAAGATAGATAGCAGTAGCTGGAGTTACCTTCATAAAAGGTTGAATCAAATCTATCTGTTAATGCTATGTAAAGAAGACATTAATGTTGTTTAATTCTTGGTTTGCACATAACGTCATAAAAATTAAAAAATCTAAACTTTACATCCTGCAAAGCTGTTTCTAACATGGCATGTAGATACCAGTGTTAGAATCCTTCACAAAAATTTCATGTTTTAATGATGTTTTGCTTCCGATTTGTAAAGGTTTTAAATGTGTCACACAATTCGTCACGCTATTTCAGATAAGCCGTGAAAATAAACAAAATTGAACCAGTTGAAAGTTATTTTTGCATTATAGATGTTTATAAGCCGTTTTACAACTTATAATGAATAACTTATAACTTATAACTTATAACTTATAACTTATAACTTATAACTTATAGTGAATCCAATCTTTTGTCATGAGATTTTTTGCGTAATTATGACTTTGAAGTTTTGGCCGCCATGTTGGTGTACCAAAGTGGTACACCAAGATGGCCGCTCCATACATTTTCACTAAAAATGTCTAATGCACATTCGCCTATAACTCTTGAACGAAATGCTCTGGCAGTTCAAAATTTGGCCCAGATGTGTAGTTTTAAACTGTCTACAATTCCATAAACATTTTGGAATCGAAATCTATTTTTTAATGCTTCTGAATTTTGATATGCCAGGATGCCAGGATGACGTAAGTGCAAGCCAAGAATAGTCAATTATTTGCCGTGTTCTTCACACTGGAGTTCACAAATCATGACTAATAACAAAATACATGGTGCCTTCACCCCCCACCGATGCAGCACCACAGTTTCTCTAGAAACTAACCCCATTCTATAGTGCTTACTGCCTACTATTTCTGTCACCATACCTATCACTACAAAACATTCCAATAGGGCTGCATCATCATCATCATGCTTGGCTGTGAAATTAGCTAGTCTGATGTAAACATGCATAAGGGCTATTAGGAAAGACTTAACATTCATTATCATATATTCCCTCAAAATTATTTATCATTCATTATTTCACATTTCATCGATTCACAGAATAACATTCACATAGTAACAGAGTGGATATCAAATGACGTCAGTGCTACAAAAATAAGGTAAACTATGCTATACATTTTGGTATTTTATCATAATATTTTATTTCAATGGACTTTGTGTTGCACAAATTTTACAGGGAGTAATATTACCTGTATTTGCCAGCCAGGTAATTTCAAAATCCAACAAGCACTATCAGTGCAAGGCAAGTTTGAAATTATGAGCTTGATTACTCTCTGATTAAATCTCATACTGTTGGTGTTGTCACCATGTTGCAAAGATGATGATGACTCCCTGGATTTGTGTTTGTAAAGTGTCAATGAAACAATCTTATCTTCTTACACACACAACTGGGAGCCATGCCAAGCCAAAGCATGCAGCCTGACCTCTAACAATAATTTACAACCTAAGACACACAAAACAACCACAAAAAGTAACAATGTGCAGTTCCAGAAAATATCCATACTCCCCCCACAGAAGGTTTTTTGTTTAGCACATCCCATCCTCCCAGGAAATTCCAGTTTAGCTTCATACTTTGCTTCTAAAATGTTGGTTTTTAAGATGCCCCCCCCCCCCCCCTAGGAATTTCAAATGACCTTCCATGAGGTGGATTTTTTCTGGAAATACACAATAACTAGGCCTGTAGCATATTTACATATATTTTTATCTTTTTGTTAATACTTTCATAGTTCAGTTTTACATGACCCCACAAGCTGTACAGCTTTAATCACGAATTGTGTCTAAATAAAGGTTTTACATTATATTACTACATTACACTGTACATGAGGAGGAGGCAGTGTGGTCGAGTGGTTAGGGCGCTGGACTTGAAACCCGGTGGTCCCGAGTTCAAGTCCCGCTCTGACCACTATCTGGAGTTGTTTCACGGTAGTCCCGAGTCCAACTCCTCGGCCTTGCTTGTAAAATAGCCAACTGGTTTGCCTCCTGCCAGTTGGGATTTTTAACGTGTTATGTTCTATTTGCAATATTTGTTTCTATATTTAGTGTCCCCAATTAGTGCTCGCGCGCTAAATACCTTGACACTTAAAATAAAGTGATTATTATTTATTATTATTATTTATTATTACATTACAGCAACAAACAGTTTCAGGACTGTGATGTACATGTAGATCCACTTTTTAAGCCTAAAGAATAATCTGCCCTTGGTGAATAGACAAACAATTATATCCAAAACAAAAAATCTAATACATTGGAAGGGTGGGTGGGTGGGAGGTCAACACCTGTAGATGACAACAAAGAAAGTTCATCACACCATGTGACCTAGATACCCCACACACCTAGACTCCCAGCTGTGTGAGAAACGTTTCCCACTAATTCATTCCTCAGTTGGCAGAAAACAACACATTAATTTTTTATTAATGATTTTCTCTTTTCCAGGAGAGCTCTGAGAAGAGGTGAAAGTGTGAAATATTTGATACCAGACTCAGTAATTGAGTATATAAAAGCAAACAATCTCTATCTTCCAACAAAGTAGTAATAATAATTATTATTTTATTCTTCATGCAGCTATAACAAATTATAGGGAATATTTTTGTCATTCATTTTATTTGTTAGTTAATACTTACCTTGGTGTCAGCATTTTGTATAATTGTTTATTATTGAATTTATGAAGAGTGTTTTTACAAAACCCCTGAAACAATATTATACAATGTTGTTAATTAATAAATAAACAATGGAATTAGTGTGTAATAGTGTGTGTGCCTTATTTCTACTTGTTGTAAACAAAAATCTAAGTTACCAGTGTACAACAAACTAAGAAAAATCTTGAATATCTTATTAAGCCTGAAGGGACATTTCCTTCACCCAAAATCTTTTGAATTGATCTATAAGGAAAAATTATAGCCATCAATATTAATTCATTTATCACTCATTAGTAAAACAATCAAGTTTCATATAAATTATCTATCCTTCTTCTCTAAAAGACTACTTGTGAATATGCACTTCCCCACCCACGAGCCCCAGGGGCCATCTTGGTCTGTGAAATTTCACACTTTTAAAACCAACATTTACCATGCTGTTGCATTTTCCTCAGTCTTGAAAAATTCCTTTGAAGTATTCAGATCCATTTTAATTTTCCAGGACTTGAAGCCCTATGCTCTGGTAAGTTGAATTACCAGAAAAGAAACAACCGAGCGATGGAGGGAATGAAAATTTGTACATTTGTCACCATCTGTGATAACCCGTTCATTACACTCAACATATTCACAAGTTAAAAATGGGGGTCACCAAGCTCATTTTTTACTACTGTTATAAATAGACCTTATTCGCTTGGGCATATTTGTTTACCCATTAGAGACCATATGTCATTCCCCTGGGTATTATTTCTTTCTTTTCCGTTAACGCTTGAGAAGACACATTTCTATGGATGTCGTTCAGACAAAGAATTTAACTCCCAAGAGGTTTGTATTGGGTAAACATTACGCCCAAGCAAATAAGGTCTATTTAAGAGTGTATTTAACAGGTTGTTACCATGGTAACAGGTTACATCATAAAAGGTACCATATCTTGTTTGCCAATGACTGAGCATTTGTTTGATACCAATATTGTGGCATCAACTGATAAAAAAAAAATTGCAATATTGATCCATCACAGTGTAAGTGATGGAAAATGCTGTAAACTATTACATGTCGGGGCCACCTGAAGCAGTTTTTCAAAGGCACAGGGGGAACAAAAAGCAGAGCATTAGTTTTAGATTTTCATCAATAGAAATATGTCTTTTGGGCTTTTCAAAGTAATACTACAAATAGGTAGCAGGCGTAGGGGAGAGAAGAACTAGGGAGAGAGGGAAAGGACGCATGCAATAAAGACCCCGTTTTGTTCATTACTTTGGATGCTGGCGACTGCAAATTCGATTGGCTAATTCACACTGGGTGGTAAACATAGTAAATTCCCAGTGAAGTAAGTCGTGCGTGAAAGTGTGTGCCAGTTTCTGATTAGTGGACGAATTGACAGTTGACATAATTCTATTACTAGTAAATCAGTGGGCATAATGCAAATAGCCCTGAGTTCTTTTCGCAGGCATTCCTTCCCTTCTCCCCCTTTCCTTATTTGTGCCCCTCCCCACGCAGGCTACAAATTGGTGACATTGCCAATAATAATAATAATAATATGATATAATATATAATAAGAAGCAAAGCACAAATAATGCAAACAGTATAAAAATAAAAATCTGAATGTATTTCTGTAAGTTTTTTGACATCCAATAGTCCTTTTAACAAACTTCCAGCAATAAATAACAAGTATTAGTAATAAATTAATATACTTAACTGAATGAAATTAATTTTCTGTACAAGTCAAGCATAGCATGCAAAATTTATTTTATTAATTTATTTAAAATAAGATATTATTTGGTTTCATATGCAATGATTGCATTTAAAAATAACTAAATATCTCTTAAAGAAACATCCAAAATTTGTGATGATCCAGCATTGAAAACTCATATATTAAATGAAGAGCTCTTCGCCCGTTTCAAAAATAGAGATGAGAGGATCAAATTTAATTTATGCTGTCAGTGAATTTTAACCAGTTAGCCTTGTTGCTTGTTCCAGACAGACTTACAGGGAGCAAAAAAAGTCAATGTATAATGAAAAATATTGCCAACTCTCCTTCTTTTTTGTTTTCTTCTTGTGTTATTTTCCCTTCATATACTCCCATTTTTGCTTTGCACAATCTAAGGCCATCTTAATAATTAATATGGCTCTAATTTTTTAATTGAATTTAATTGAGTATTGCCTTGGCAGCTGACATGTCATTTCTAAGGGTTGATCTACATGTAATATGAAAATAATACAAGATCTAACTTAGAAGATCAGATCTATAAATTTAATAAAGAAAGGCTTTATCACCTCGAGTTGGCAAAACTATGAAGAAAACTTATTGCTAGAGGGTTTCACAGTTCGGCGCATGCGCAAGCTATGATGTAACCCATTTAATTTCATTGTTTAGACCAATCGGAAGCGAGTAGATTACTCTGGCAGGAAATTTGCCCGTGAAAATGTTGCGGTCAGTCCGCTGATTGATAGATGATTATACATACCCATGTGCGCCATGAAAGCCACCAGAGCGTAGAATAAATCCTTTGTCGAAGTAATCTGTTGAAACTTTCTGTAAATTTTGGTCATCCTTCGCTTTTTTGGACTAATTATAGTATGTGATTAATGAAGTAAATGTGAGTTTTTTTTTTAACCGATAAAACTGGTAAGAAAGAAAATAAAGCATTTTAATCTGTACACATGTGCCGAACTGTGAAACCATCCCTTTAATTTAAACTGAAAAACACTCAAAAGATTTTCTTTGTTAGACATTGGACAAGGGAGCTTTGGCACACTTCATCCTTCCCACTTTCCACAAAAGAATCAAAGCATTTTCTCATGGAAGTGGGGGAAGAGAAATTCAATCCATTGCAATTCTACTGCATGTAACAACTCCCACGCACATCTTCATCAACAATACTTAATCTTTGCTCACCCCTGTAGCTTCAGAGGGTGTCGAAGTATAAGTTTTAAAAATTTTCCTCTTGGCATACATTGAAAACCCACAGCAAACAACTGCAATGTAGCTTTCATTTGAATGGTCTGGAGAGTTTAGCATGCAATGGTAGCAAAATTTCGCTTAGCTTATTTCCATGTTAAATTGCCAAATGCCATGAGATATACAACTTAGTTGGATAAAAAGATTCTATAGAGCAAAACAAAAGCAGTAGTTTGGAGATAAAGTGCAGGATTATGCAAGGATTTAAGTGGATTACAGTTCATGAAATTTGATTTACTTACCACCTGTCAATAAATCAAACTTGCCATTCTTGTGAAATTTTGACTTTTTTAGCCGTTATTTTGTATGTTTAGTTCATATTTCTTTGCTTCTATCACTTTTAGTGATGGCTTCTTCCAATTTCAAGATAATAAAGTAAGCAGTAGCTTAAACCAAGCTCCTGCTCAAGCAGTTTAAGGCCTGGGTTAAAGTGTGTTCGGAAAATATGGTTGACACTTAATATCTTCACTGAGAAAACCTAGATCAAAGTGAAATTTTTCCTTAATGTTAATCTTGATGTTCTCTTTTGCCTTAACGCAAAAGTTTGGTCACGTGACATGTCACGTGATTAAAATTTTAAAATTACGTAAATCGGCGATTTGGTAGCGAATTTTCTTTGTACAGTTAAATAAATTAGCTTTTCCGATGGAGGTTTAACATATTCAACCTTCTACGTTTGGAATGATTGTCCTCAAGTCTTTAAATTACAGTTATAAATAATTAAAGGTTGAATTTTGGACTGAAAATTGACCTTTGTCCTCATAATTTTTTTTAGAGATTAATGGACACTCATTCCAAACGTGAAGGGCTGGAGATATTTAATCTTAATCAGAAAAGCATTTTTAATTGATGTTTTCTCTTAAACCCGTCACCAATTCGTCAAATATTTGCTATTTTGAAAAAAATGGCCACATGACATGTCACGTGACCTATACCAAAGCTTATTATACTAAAAAATTTTAAGGACGATAATATCTTTCTATGTGCCAAATTTCGATGCAGTTCCATTCCGTTTGTAAAAGTTATTATGAATAAACAGTTTTTTCCTGGTCAAAGCCCTTGACCCATACCTTAAACTACTTGAGTGGCCATAATCATGAAAACACGATATTTAAGTCAGGACAATGTCCCTTTAAGTGCCATTATTATGTCATGTTCATGACAGATGTTCATGACGTATCTTTGGGGCTAACAGCTATTTGTACACAGTATACATAAAAGAGCTACTTTCCACAGAGCTGGAGATTTGTGCTAATGAATTCTCAGCACTGTTATAACTGTCAGATAGAGATTTTTCAGAATTGGCATCATCATCCTCTGATGTTAGGATATTAATTGCAGATGACGAAATATTCCAGTTAGAAGAAGTCAGTAAGGTACATTTTTCACTTGAACAGGCTCGTAGCATTTTGTCAGGCTCTTCACTTCCACTTGAAAGTTCTTGTGAGCTTATTAACTCTTCAATTGAAGCATTTTCTCCATACTTTCCTTCGAGAAATCCATCAATTTCCTGTATTGGCAGCTGAGTTTGTAAGAATAAGTGAAGTCCAGCGAATGAGAGGAAGTCATTAATTTTAACAATCCTGCAATACAAAACATGAAATTTAAATATTAGAGAAAGCCTCATTAACCAGATTTTGGCTTTTAAAGTGTTACCTTTGACACATTGCCAAAAAGATATTGCATGTCCAGACATTTGGTCGATAACACCCAATATCTTGGAATAATTATATTATAATAATAATAAAAGCAGCTTAAGAATGGTTTGGTATTTTGGCAGCCATTGTATCATTGTTTTATTAATAAATAGCTTAGGGCATCAGTTGTAGGGATGGCGAATGGTACCTTCAAAATCGTGGGTCTCGGAAAATTTTGGTCCGGTCTCGAAATCTCGGCAGTTTTCGTTTTAAGTCTCAAAGTCTCGTTTGGCTGGTGCTTTTTCTGTCTCGGAGTCTCAGATTTTTTTTCCTCGAGGTCTCAGAGTCTCGGATACTTTTGTCAAGCATTCTCATTCTTCATCCTTGTTTGTTGTTTGATAGGTGAATCGGACATTTTTGGCACTAAGTCTCGGGCTCGGTTTTTTCCCGCATTGGGTCTCGGGCTCGGATTTTGTAATGTAGCTGCGGTCTCTGTCTCGAATTTTGAAACAAGGTTCTCGGCGTCTCGGCGAGTCTCAGATTTACCATTCGCCACCCCTAGTTGTGGCAGTAAGGGCACCCCACTTTTCAGTGTAATTACATATCTTAAGTCTAGATAGATTAAACTGTTGGTTTAAAGTAGGCTTTTCCCAATTACAAATCTGCCATACAAATCAAAATTAACTTCAGGTAGTTAAAAGACATCGCATGAATTTAATGTAATTTGTGTGTGCTATTATTTTTTTTATGAAAATTGAACAGTTTTAATATTGTTAATACCACATTTAATCCCCACTGGGACAATAAAATATAACGGTTGGACAACAATGTATTTACCCGCGACCGGTATAAACAGATAAAATTTGTGTAACTGTCTGACGTGTAGTGCACTTGACAAATGTTGATTTTTCTGTTGTCTGTATATATTTATTTATTTAATACACACAAAATGTACCGGGGTATATTAAGCTGGTTAATTTTAGAGAAAATGGATGGGCTTTTCGCATGGGCAAAGAAAACTAGTAACAAGGTGTCTGTAATAAGCGGATTCAAGTATATAAAAAAAAAAATTGCAATTTTATTATATTTTTTACCACAACAAACACAAAACTCACTCTGTTAAGAAATCTTGCAATCCTTTTTGTCTTACATCGACTACTTCTTTAGTAAATCTATTGAAATAACTCTTTGGAGGAAGACACGGTATACTTCTGTTCCTAATAAAAAAAAAAGATGTTAATTGTAGCAACTTAACTCACCCAGGGATGGAAACTTAATGTTTAGCTAAGAGCACCCACCAGTTGAGTGAGTGACTTGCATAATGCAAAATTGCCTGCCCAGATTAGTTTTCACTCCACCAGAAGAGCAGTAAAAGTGAAAATCCTACTCGCCAAAAGGGCAATTTTCACAAAATGATTCAAGATCGCATTGGTGAGTGGGCGAGTGCTTATTTCTAACCCTGTGCACGTAGAACAATACCTGACTGTTCTAACAACAAGAAGTCTGACTAAGAAGTAACATATCGATTGGGTTCGACTGAATGGCTCAATAAGTTACGTCAGGAAAAGATTGTTCATTTACAGTGCAACCTCGATTGAACGAAGTGCCAAGGGACTGGGTAAATTGGTTCGTTATATTGAAAACCTCGTTATAACGAATTTGCGGAAAAACAACCAAACTGTTCATTATATCGAGATATAGTTAATAATTGTTTTGCAACAGTGTTCCAGATCTTAACAAATAACATTTGCACTTTAATGCCTTTATGAAGCTACAGTACACTATAAATATAACTGCGGCATTTGAAAATTGACATACAGTTTATACCTTTTCCCTACAGCACAAACTGTTGGTCTGTTCCGAATTCACCTTTTGTGGCCCATTTATTTGTTATGTCAGGGTAGATTCTACGTTTGGGCTACCGGATTGTGTTCATTATAACGAGGATTTCATTATTTCCAGGTTTGTTATATCGAGGTTATATGTTCCATACATTTTACTTGTAATTTTGCCGGGCTGAAAAATACCATTCGTTATACCGAAGACTTCCTTATATAGAGGTTCGTTAAATCGAGGTTCCACTGTACTTTAGTTTGAACTTGTGATGACTAATTGTCCATTTTGAGCATTTAGTGTTTGTGCCTGCAACGCTCTTGAAGCCAGGCTGAAACAAACTCACTGTACTAACAAGTGTCTTTCGATTTTACTTTTCATTGGCCAAGCCCAAACAAACTGTGCACAGCTTAATATTGTCAGATTTTCAATTTTGACCAATTTAATTAGGTATTTCATAATTGCAAAAATCTCCCAAGGAAATATGTATCAGGTCCTTCATTTTCAATTTGCTGCTGCTCACATGTATTAACGGTAAAGAGAAATTAGTGCTTAATCATATTAATCTCTGCTCAGCGTTAAAGGAAGTTTATGTAGAATAAGATCTACCTTCCGAATCCATTTATCTCTGTGCTGGATAACTTCGCTCTAAGCCAGCAGAAATCTGAATACCTTCGCCTCACACTGGAATATTTCCTGAAGAAAGCTTTATTGTTGGTCTGTTTCAAAAGAAAGAAGCTAATATTTAGTTGATCGGAAAGAATCACCACAACTATTCATTGAACTTTCACCTTGAAATTCAATATGAACGATGAGAAAATACCCAAGATTTTTCCTTCCACGAAAACCTACCTCAATGCTTATTTCGTAGTCAACAAACTTGTTACCTCTGCAGTTATGAAGTTTAGGTTGACTGACGTCTACTTTCACCATCTGAAGAACAAAATGATTCAACAGCATCTAATAAAATTTGCTTTTTGTTATGAACTGACCTACACCGTAGTAAAAACTGTAACATTGTTTGCCCACCGTAGTAACGACATACTAACAGTATTCACTTACAAGATTTGGGGACAAGCAAAATAAAGATCCGTTAATACAAATGTCCCAAAGCAACCAAGAAATGATAAATGGTGATTTTGGAGAAATCAAAAGAAAACGTCTCGAAAGCGGAAAAATTACCACAAAATGGCGCGCGCCAAAAATGAGTAAATGGAAACCGCGAATTGTGTTTTCACTAGAAAACTTACCTCAGAATGCTCTATAGGCGTAATCGTCATTCTGCTGTAATCTTTCTTCCTTGTAATAGGTCATATAATGATTTTTACATAAATACGATATAGCTACAGCGTAAAATCCACAACGAAGAAGCGACAACTGAAAGTGTAAATTAGATTACCGGTGTTTTGTTTTGGCTGACGCAATGAACTCAAGTAAAGCACATGACTTGTCATGTGATTATTTCACGTGGGACCAAAGTTCGTCTTGGTGTCACGCAACACGTAATCTGTGACCGAGGTTCACAAGTCCAAAGATCTCCGTAAAAAAGTTACTTGTCAAAGTACCATCAATTCACAATAAAATAGCATCAAATCTGTTATTGTTAACAGAATCATTTTTGTTATTATTATTTGTGACCCTAACCAACTCGAAAGAATCATCTCGTGAGATGGAGTCGGGTATTGGAAATGTCGTGTCGTGACAAATTGTCACGGCTTGTCTCGAGGTTTCGCCTTTTCAGATCTTCAAAAGAATAAGCAGAATGAAATGTAATGTCATGAAATTATTTTTTGGGCAGCAGATACTGAAATTTGGTGTTTTCGTTGATATTTCCTGGCCAATTTTAAGCCGTTGAAAACAAAACTACAGCAACATAGACACCACCAGCAAATATGGTCACTTTTATACACTTGGGTTGTTTATTAAGATGATACATTCCGGGTACATTTCCTTTATTGATTGTTTTGAAATAACAGAAAGTGCAGTTGAAATCAGTAGCTCCTGTTAAAATTCGGGGACTGAAAATCGCAATGAGCAGAAAATCGACATAAATAAACCAACCTTTGTATGGCTCGACGCTGAAGAAGCCGTTTTACCGAGGTCGTTCATGCCCGTCAGGGCGAGCCCTTTCTTCACTGGCACTTCTTCAATAAGAATTCGTTTAAATAGAATGTGGGGGGAAAATCCCAAGCGTTTACGCATTATAGACCATTCTATGCAGTAATCTATGTGCAGCTTTCATGTGTTCGCTTCAAGAGGTGTCCGATTACAAATGCTGCTATTTCTTAGAATTCTTATGTACTGTTTATATACAAGTCTGAGGTTAATATACTGATCCTCCTGCCCTGGGGTGCCAGATGCTTTTCTCGCGCTCGCATCTCTCTCATATTATATTTATTTTGAGTGAAATTTGTGATCCTCGCAAATTGATCCTCACTCATGTTTATCCGCTGTTCAAATATATGATTTTCATATATTCACATTCATATATATTTCTTTTATTATGCATGGTTCTAGCTGCAGTACCATCCCCACGGGACAAATCCGGTATTTCTGGCCCGGGGGTGGGAATTTTTTTCAAACGTTCTTGTCCGGGGGGTAGCGGAGCGGGATAAATCGAAATAACTACTCGCGCAAGGACTTGTGGGTTATTATAATATAAATCTTTATTAAAAAATTCTCAAACAATCTTACGTTTACAATTAATTAAAAAAATTCTCAAATAATTTCATAATAATAATAATAATAATAATAATAATAATAATAATAATAATAATAATATTTATTCAGGGAGCCCACTCGCGGTGGCGGTTTTCAGTGGGGCCCTGCAAATTAAAAGTTTTAAAATCGTTAAAAAAGAAAATAGTTAAAAATAGTTTTAAAATAGTTAAAAATAGATTGTAAAATAGCTTAAAAATGGAAAGGTTATTTACAAACTTTTAAGCTTTGCTTTAAATAAGCAATCCAGAAACTGTTAAACACAATGGTGTCGATCCATAACTGTTATGCAAACTCGATTTGCATTGGTAATTAATACCCTGGGGATTATGTTAATGAGATTATAAAAGAAGTTACATGTGCCCCACCCCATCACTCTACTCGAGGCCGCAAAAGGGAAGATAGAGTTTGGCAACCCACCTTCCCACCCGATCGAGTAAGTCGGTGGGCTTGATCCTCTCAGCTCCCATCCTCGCCTGGTCTTGGGCTTGTCCAAGGCCAGAGCGATTCTCCATATCTTATTACCATGTCATTAATAACAATACCCAGGTTAGAATATTACACTATGAACGTTTTTTTGGAGTCGGCATTCTTAACAGCGAATTCAGGAAATTTAGGGTGTCTTTTTGAGGGGGACATTGAGGGGCTCTGAACACCGCAAAAAAAATTACCGAACACCGCATCACCGCAAGAAAAGTCGACGAAACACCGTCACCGCAATATATATTTTTGTCAAGTTACTTATAAATGGAAAAGGCTTAGGATTGGCAACCAGACAGTATTGGACTGCTTTTTGTTACAAACAAGAAGCTGTACACAGCTTGAACTCGTGGCGCCTTTAACTCATTGCAGCATTGATTCCCAAGTGATTTGAGTGCTTTTACAGAGAAACATAAGCTTAAAATTATATCTAATCAAAGGCTCCTAAGAGCCAACCCGAGAAGAGAAGAAGAAATTCTAACGCGTAACGCGTAACGCAATATTGCCGTAAGCTTTAATACGTTTTCACACTGACACAGTTCGATATATATATATTTTTTAAATTAAACGTAAGGATTTTTGACGAACGAAAAAAAAAAGTACATCACTTTCATAATGTCCAGTTCGAAAAAAGAAAAAAAAGGGGAAAAAAAAGAGGACTTGATGGAGATTCGAACTCGGGCCGTCTGAGACAAAGCCACAAACTCAATCACTGCGCTGTCTAAGAGCACATACTACCTACGAACTAAATTTTATTATTTTAAGCTAGATACGCATCAGAACGCGAATAGATCGATTTTAATGTTGCACTAATAACTCCAAATGCGAAACATCTGTAAGCTTATTGTTGTCTATATTCGTTTACATCAAATTAATTATTGTTATCGTTGGATTCACGTTGAATTCCTGTTACGAAACGTGTTCGTAACAAAGCATTTGCTCACTAAGTTTACAGCTGATGGAAGGAGCGAGTGAGTGAGAGAATGAATTTTATTTAAACACCCTTGCCGATAACCTGTTCATCATGCTTTCACGTATACACGGGTTTAAAAGTAAGACTACACTGCATTCACTAGATTCAGTAGCTGACACTTAAGCTCGACCCAGAGCTCGATCGCTAAGCAAATGGCAAGTTTAATATATAAAACACAGAACTTGCCAGAGCAAAAATCCCACAGGAATAAGCGGCGAACACAATATCAAACGGTCCTATTCATCCATGAACGCCTTGAATTGTCTTGAAAGTGTGCAGTTGTACGCAGTAGTTCTTTATCTTGCTTCTCGAGTACACAAACGGAGAGATTTTACGGTATGTATTTCATGGCCGAAAGCCATATAGACGTCTATATAGACTTAAATATGCGTGCATAAATTTGCATGCGCTAATGTGACACGAAAAAAAACAAGAAAAGTCAACGCCGGATTTATAACTCGTGTGCTTCGCCACGAGTAATTAAACATAATGGTACGTGCTTTTCATAAATAAGTACGGAATAAATAACATATAGAGGCTAAATTTAGGGTCAAACAGGAAACGACAACACCGCAGATAAACACCGCAGACTTTAATAGGTTTCCGAAACTGTTTATTTTTAGTTTATGTCAAGAGTCCCAGGGTTGGGGAATTATCTCTTTCTGTGTGCCCGGAGGTGGGGAATAGAATGTCAAGTGAAAACAAAAATTTTCAAATCCCCGGCCCCGAGGGTTTGCCCGGGGCTAAATTTGGTCGCTAGATACACTGTAGTTTGTGTCACCTGTCTTAATCCCGCCGTAGGCCCGATTCTCGTTCATACCCCAAACAACAGCTCACTCGCATAGATTTTCTTACTGCTGTTGTTTAGTATAGCTTGGCTTACTTAAGGCGTCCACATGAACGGCATTTTTCCACCGTTTGACATGGCTTTAATGGAAATATCTCGTTCACGTTTCAAGCAATCCAAAAACTCTTCGCTCATCTCATGAATCTATGTTATGGGGTGTTTTGTAAATTTTTGGGTGATTTTTGGGTATGTTTGGAAGGAAATAGTTTTTCTCAAAGAATTTGTAAAATTAAGAGAAATAAGAAATATTGAAGATTTAGTGAAGTTTTAAAAATAGAATTTGTAGTTAATAATTAATAGACGGACACCAAGTTAGTCCACTAACAACCTGCTCTATGCTCTATGCTCTATGCGAATTAATTGAGGTTTATCAAGGTTGTTTTGCACAAATAATGTGTCACTTAATAAGACGTCAAATGAACCATAAGTTTTGTTCCGTACTTTCCTTAAAATGCTCCTATATTTGCGAGGAATACTTTAGAGCTTAAAGTTTCAAGCTTATAAGCAACATTATTGAGGACGAAAAGTAAAGGTACAAAAATAACATGAAATTTAGGTAGCAACTTTATGGATTTTTGGCAATTCTTAAACCCCTTTTTGGATTCTAGGGAGCAACTTTTCAGCATTTTACGAGCGCAATCTGGAGAGGCCTAGGCACAACCCCTCTCGTTACTTCAAGAGCGTGAAAGCCACGACAAAGAACCCTACAGGGTATATGGTGCGTTTAAAACTGTTTCCTTTGCGGTCCGCAAAATTGGACGAATACGTTAACTTCATTCGGTCAGCTTACAATGTTAAGGATGCAATGCAAACAATGTTATGCACAGCCAACAAAAACAAAGGGAGGGGACGTGGGCAGTCTAAACGTTGTGACCTTTTTCGGGATGAAGGCGAAGGTAAATTCGCACTGAAGTCGAACATCAACTCACAACCTTAAAACATTGAAATTTATTCAACCACACCAGCCAAGCAACGAGCCACGTTGGGTATTTTTTTTAACATCTCGGAGAGGGTGGAAGGAGGAAACATCGTGCGAAAAAAAGGGGGAATGTATGGGGATTAGCTACGAAATAATTCCTCGTGATGAGAGCAATAATTTTTTCACGGTCCGAACGCCGGATTGAATCTCGTCTGTAATTTGTTCTCAGCAATATTCCTTCCTGGCCATAGTAGGGGCACCAGTTTTGGGGACACGCTGTTGGCCACGAAGAATATGAATCTACGGACCAGGAGGTGCTGAGAAGACACGTGAAAGACAAGTCACGTGTGCTGTTCTTATGCCACTTGGCTTCTTCAGTTTCCTTTTATTCAAGTCCAGGCCAGGGCGTACAGTTCCATTTTCGATCACGGAGAATAATGTGGAACTCACGTCCACTGTTCTGGCTTTTACATGATCACAGCTACTTGCCAAGTTTTCTTTTCTTCCGGTTCATTGCGTTCGTTTCCGCTTGCTGGTTAGATAACATATGCTCTATTTCCTTCACCTTCCGCATGCGTTCTGCGTCCCTAGAAAATAATGAAAGACGACATTTAACGGCAACCCATCCCCGTAAGATGACAATTGAACAACGACCAAAGCACATTCGGTTGACAAAAGCCATCTTTGGCAAAAGAAAGATGATTTTGATTAAACCTTAAACTCGCGGCCATCGCGTTGCCGGAGCGATGCTCTACCAATCGAGTATGTACCTTGAGTGTCGAAAGTAATTTCGCAATTGCTTTGGTTTTAAATTGCTTCGCTTTGTCATTGGCTAAAAAATCTCGCGTCACTTTCTAAACCAATCAGAGGTAAAACCAAAACCAATCGTGACTTGCTCGCACGCATTTTCCCGCGCTTGGTGCCGCCGACATGTATTTGCTACGAGTGCTGATTGGTTCATTGTATTGTTTACGACTGCTGTGATTGGTCAGAGTAATTGCTTTGGTAAACCGCTCTACCTAAAGAGCAGTTTTCAATTGAATGTCGTAAAACCAAAACCAAAGTAATTACTCTGACCAATCACAGCAGTCGTAAACAATCCAATGAACCAATCAGAGCTCGAAGCAATTACATGCCGGCGGCGCCAAGCGCGGGAAAACGTGCGCGAGCAAGTCACGATTGGTTTTGGTTTTGCTTCTGATTGGTCGAGAAAGTGGCGCGAGAAGTTTTAGCCAATCACAGCGTAGCAATGAAATACCAAAGCAATTGTGTAATTACTTTCGACACTCAATTGAAAACTGCTCTAAGTCCATGATAGCATTGAATGTAACAACAGTAAATATATATCTTGTTCGCGAAAATGGAATGAAATGAAGAAATGATCCCGGCACTGAAGATCGCAATTAACAAGTTCGTTCAACTGCGGATAAAGCATTACATTTCTTTATTTAACCAATGTCCCCTAATCTTTCACTTTATTTACTTGCACAACACTGCTAATTTTATCCAACTTACTTCTCTAGCTGTTCTTGTAGTTTTTGTTTGGCGAGAAACTGGTTATCCTTTCTGATTTCACGTACAGCACCCTAGAAAGTCATGAACAGACAAACTGAAACAACACTTATATGGGAGTACCCCCCCCCCCCCCCCCCCGGAGAAGTTTCGATTGGAGCGACTTACCAGTCCTGGCAGGAAGGGGGGGGGGGGGAGAAGAAAGAGGGGGAACAGGGAGTAAGGTGTCAACTTTACAGTCAAACAGTCAACTCTCGCCTTTCCGAAACCTCGTTTTCGTTATTACGAAAAGTAGTTAAATCTTTACAGTTTCCCACGCAGCTGAAAACCAGCGCGCGAACGAGCGGGGTGCACGAGACGAGACTATCTGAACGCCTGGAACGGACTACTGCAATCACATAATTGTGGATGCTAAACACGGTTAATGTTACTATTTACTGTCTGGTAAGCAGAGCCATGATTTCCCTACCGAATGCTTCCATACCGCCTTTTTTCATACCTTGAATTCCTTCTTGTACTTGTATCTCAGTTTCTGTTTTTCGTTGGCCGCTTTGCTTCCCGCTCCTCGTCTTGAACGGACTTCGTAACTTAAAAACAAAATAATAGGAAAGGTTGCATAATGGAAACATAATGTTATCGAAATGAAGTATTTATGTTTGTGCAGAAGACTTGTAAGAGTGCGAAGTGGTTAATTTATGGGGCATTTGCCATCGGACAATAGTCCACTTTACAGTTGTGTGCTTGGTGACCTTGCCTTTGAGTGGAAGTGAGGCTGGAGGTGACCTTGCTTTGATACAAACCTTTCTGTCTTTCACATGTTAATAATGCTGTTCTCATGCTAACTAGGTAAATTTACAGCTGAAAAGCTCCAAGGTCTGTATCACAACAAGGTCAACTTCAACATCGCTTCCACTCAAAGGCCAGGACACTAAGAAGACAACCGTAAAATGGTCTTTTTGCTGAAAGCTGAAACAGGAAAAGGGCAGACGTCCCGGAGAACTTCCATATAAAACGGTGGTAATAATCAACATACTCGCCCCCAAAATACGCCTGCATACACTGAGGGCTGAATTACATCTCGTGTCTTCATTATTTTAAAGAACAAAAATTAAAACAAACGAGTGTCTCTTCGAGAAAAAAAAATTCCAACTCACTGTTCCTCGAACTTCGGTTCGAATGTCTTGATAGGTTCAGGTTTACGGGCTTGTAAAGTCAGATGCTTTCGAGCCAAGCTCGCACTATAAAGGTCGGTTATTCTTGACAAAAGCGTACTGTGAAGCTCCTGTTATACGAAATATAATAGTTGAGGTCAGACATCAGCCTAGGAATTACGCTATTACTGGTCTGTATTTAACAGCATTAGTAAAACGAAATCTCGTCTTTTGTGATAACTGAGATTTAGTTTTATGACAGCTACTACAACACTCGTCATAATAACGAAAACATTATGGTTAAGCTTGATATACTTTCATACACCTTATTGTAATGAATAATCGTGCTCTACATTCTCGTGGGCTCTCAACGACTTTTGTACGCACTGAACGGTTCTGAATTTCTGTGGTCTATGGTTCTGGTTATTCTCGCGGGTTGGAAGGGGGAGGAGAGAGGTTTACTGCAAAAGTTTCGCTGAAGTACCCATAACATCAGCTATAAGCTTGTTTAACGATTTTCCCTTAATGCTGACAGCAGGTCGTCAGTTCGTGCAAGCTAAACAACGTTCGTGTAGCTGCGGCTTTAAAGACAGTGCCAAAAGCAATGTTACCTTGAAGGAGGATGGATAAAGGTCCACAGGTACTCTGCAAAAAAAAAATAGAACACAATAAAATAAAATAATTTGTATGATAAATTGCTGGAGAAATACTGAAGTTAATGATGTAATATAGTTCAATAATGACTTGTTTTCGATAGTGTATGGAAGTCCTGGCGTGCGTTTCTCGAAAGTCCCGAAAACTTTTCGGACCCTAAAAGCTGTGTAACGTGCAGAACGTTTACCAATAAAGATTCGGTTTTTCTTGAATTTGAAAGCTAAGCAATTGAGTGTTGTAAAACCAAAACCAAAGTAATTACTCAAACAATCCAATGAACCAATCAGAGCTCGAAGCAATTACATGTAGCTGGCGCCAAGCGCGGGAAAACGCGTGCAGGCAAGTCGCGATTGGTTTTGGTTTTACTTCTGATTGGTCGAGAAAGTGGCGCGAGATTTTTTAGCCAATCACAAAGCGCAGCAATGCAAAACCAAAGTAATTGTGTAATTACTTTCAATACTCAATTGAAAACTACTCTATGTTTTTCTCAGAGCATCTCTCGTGATTACAGCACCAACAATACAGTGGGTTAAAGCAGCGAATGAGTAAGTCGACAAAACATGTCTAAAGCTGCCTCTATCAGTTTTTCAAAAAATATATATGACACGATATTTTTGCTGGCTGTTAGATAGCTTGTGTCTGAGCTGATGAAAACGCTTACGTACCTTTGTAAATGTTCTTTAACTGGCGCAAAAATCTCCAAACTTGCGGGAAGGTCTTGGTACAAGTCGACAAACTTGTGCAAGACAGACAGGCAATGACTTAACGAGTTGACCCTGTCGAGAAAATTAAACATTAGGCAGCCAGAGACAGCACAAAATCAAAATGGATTGAAAGGAGTGCGGAAACTCTGTGAGCGGAGTGGGACAAGAATAACTTCGCGTATTCTAGAGTTAAAAAGGGGGTTAAAATAAGCGCGTTGTTGCCGTCGTCGCTCACTCACTCCCGGTCCTTCTTATCCTTCACTTCTTTTTACTTCATCTTGTTTTTGCCCCAGACCAGGAGTTGCTTGAAGAGGAGGTTAACAAAACTTTTGGCTATTAAAACGATGAATGCTGCGAAAAGTTACTTACATCTGGCCAATCATAAACGCAATTAACCTAATAAACCAATCAGAATACCAATCAAAAGCGTACAGTCGGCTGCAAGCGCGGGAAAACAATGAACCGGAGCCAAGCGCGGGAAAATATGCAACCGGCCCTAAGCGCGGGAAAACAATGAATCGGAGCCAAGCGCCGGAAAACATGCAACAGGCGCGAAGGGTGGGTAAACTCACGATCGGCACCAAGCACGGGAAGCAACAAGCGTCAGGCACGGGAAAACGTGCAACTGGCTGGCGTCAAGCACGGAAAAATATGCAATCGAGCCAAGCCCGGGGAAACATGGAATCGGTGCCAGGAGCAGAAAAGCCCACCTCACCCAGGTCGACAATTACAGAACTCTGCAAGCACACGACCAAAGCAAACAGAAATGTGTCGTCCACAGCAAGTCCAAAACTGCTATGTACTGGTTATTGTTTACTTTACCTTATTTCATCAGTCGTTAGTTCAACTTCTGTGACTTCTCCAAGAGTTTTCGTTAGCGGTAAGGGTTTGACAACCAAAGAGCTGAAACGGAAAGTATAACTTAGCACAAAAGGTGCTTCGAAAATGTTTCATGAAGTGGGTGAATTTCGAATCAACAGCAAAGTTGATTAAAGATGGCGTGCTAATTAAATATAAACACATTATGTTTTCCAAAATAACAGCATATAGCGTATTTCCTGAAAACACGTTGAATCCAATCGATTCCAAGCGAGATTACCCTTTTCCAGATTCCATAACCCTTTCATAAACAAGTAATGCCATCACGATCTAGGCCATTTACGCATATAGCTTATTAAAGGTGATGTTACTCGGGACGATTCGCAAGGACGATTTTTAGCGCAACAAGGGTGCGCGGACGATTTTCTTCGCAATTTTTGCGTTGCGAGTTTTCGAATCAGCTTCAAAAACTTACAATGCAAAAACACGAATTTTGCTTATGTTGTTTCGTGTAACAAACCTGTCGTTAATTTTGTTGCGCTAAAAATCGGCTTTGCGAATCGTCGTGTGTATCATCACCTAAGTTGATTAAAGATTCAAAGATTCGAAGATGTTTTACCCACCTTGCATCCGATTGAAGTTTGAGAAGATCGCGCCATTTACTAGTGTGTTTGAATGGGAGCACTAGTTGAGCTGAAAGGATAATAACAGAGTTTACGTGTTGAAAATAAAACAGCAAACGTGAAAAATAGCGAGAAAGTCATGATCGCGAGGTAGTTGCTGCCATTCGAGTTTACCGTAAACGCACCACTTTATCGATTTTTTAGGTAAATGAATTCTATGTAGTGGTGCCCAAAACAGCCTTCAAACGCATCAAATACTCCAGGCCTCGAATGCATAGAAAAAGTTAATGGAGGTTCGAGTGCTACGCCACCAGGATTGGCTGTTTTTTGTTTATTTTTTTTTTGTTAAACCTGTGTTAAAAAAACATATTTTTATTATTTTCTTTTTAACATTTTATTGTATAACTTGTCTTATTCTGCAACTGACTAAAACAATTATTGATAAGTACCTACACTCATGCAAAAAAAATTATCTTTTAAAACTAAGAGGAAGAAGTGACATAAAAATTGGTGACAGCGTCCTGGAAGAACCACATGGCTAATTTGCATTATAATGTGAAAATCAACATGACAGCAACACTCTCGAAACTCCTGAAGAAATTTCGGGCCCAAAAGCTAGCTCAACTTGTGTTATGAAGGTAAGATTTTATTCCATAGCTTTCAAAATCAACAAAAACCGAATCTTTATTGTTAAACGTTCTGTACCTAACACAGCTTTTTGGGCCCAAAAAGTTTTCGGGTCTTTTAAGAAACGCACGCCTGAGTATTTTTTATACTGTAGCCTATGAACAGCTTCCATTTGTAGGAAATAAAACGAAAAGAAGTTTGAATGATCCGAGGGGAAGGGAAGATTAGCTGCTTATCACTCAACCTCGTTTCAAGGTGGCAAGAGGAGAGTTCCTGGGAAGGAGTCTGCTGAGTTCCCGTATGTCCCCGGATACTTACGAGTATGGCCTTCTTTACTGGAACCCATAAACAGAATTCCACACAAAAAATTAACAGCTTCTGGTATTAATCGCTTGGATAACACTACGTACTGCAAAAGATAAAATAACAATTACTGTAAAGTCTGTTAATATGATCACCATTAGTGGATGTATCAATGAGGTTAGATCTTTGATAGGGCCAAGAAAAAGTGACCGTAACAACTTTTAAACAGGCTATCAATCAATCAATCAATCAATCAATCAATAAACTTTATTAAAATGTCAAAAGACCGCCTAGCCAGGGAGAAATCTCCCTTACTAATATGGGGACATTCTAAAAATTAAATTAAAATAAATAATTACTAGTAATAATTAAAAAGCTATATACAATAGGATATCTAAACTATTTACAATAAAATTACAATTTAAACCTGAAAAGCAATAAAATAATAAAATTTCTTTAAAATTATTACTATATTTTAGGAAGAGCACAGGCCGCAACCTCTGCACCCATCGTCAATTAATTCACTTAAGTTAAAATCTCTTATTCGTTTTTTAAAAACATTAAGGGATTCTACGTCCCTATTATTCTTTGGAAGTTTGCTCCATAATTTTGGGCCTAAAAATCTAATAGAATGTTTTCCATACGTGACAGTGTTAAAACGAGGTAACGTAAAATGATTAGAAAATGAAACTGTTTAATTTTCTGCGGGGAATGTTCAAGCTACATCCACAATGCAAAGCCAAGAAGGTCGCTTAATTACGGGAAGTGGTCGCTTACGATGAGGTCAGTGAACCTGTAGAAATTTCAATGGACAAAAGCACCTATCAACGCATAATATTGTATCATGTAGAAGTTTTGATTTATTGCAGTTGCACTGTAACACATTATTCAATTTGCGTCTGTATTGTAGTGACACTGAAATATAGGTGACGGTGAGAAAAATGAAAACAAACAAACCTCAAGACACAAATCACAGATAAAAAGACCTCTGAATACATCTCTCATGCACCGCACAGGACTCTGCAAAAACAGCGATAAAATATGGTTAGGTTCACGACTTAGATTGGTCCCTTCAGAGAACTTGAGTTGTTGAACAACAACAACAACAACAACAACAACAAACAAACAAAGCCCAATTGTACTAAACGCACCTGAGCCAGAACTTGAGACATAAGGACCATAGCTGGGGTACAAACAGCATGTTTGAAGTCTGACGTGGAAAACAGCAAGGACACGATCCGAAGATTCAACAACTACAACAAAATTAAAAAAACCCCTAGATCTCGATAATGATTAATTGAAAGAACGCAACAGCGGAGACTTGGGGGGAGAAAGAGTGTTTTTATCACCAGATACGTTTATTTTATCAATTCTGATCTCTTCAGAACCAACGTAAAACGTCCGCAATAAGGTGACTGCATTACGAGGCTACAGTTTACATGAAAATTAGTTTGCCCGCGACAAACTGATTGTAATCAGGAGATGTTTGTATCACTGAGATAGAGCTTATATCAATTTTGGTCTGTCTGGGACCAAGTGCCTGAAATAAGGAAATGACGGTTTTTATTATAATAATGGCTGGGTGCACAAAGGGCCTATGTCGATTTTCTATGCCCATTTTTAACCCGTGAATACGCGCAAGTGTAATGAACGGGTTATCGGTAACGGTGGCAAATTCACTCACTCACTCGCTCACTCGATCCATCACTCGGATGTAAACTCTTTTCGCATATCTACGTTGAAATAAAGAAAATAATTGGGTCTTGGTGATTAGCCAAATCCTAGGTAGCGTAGTGGGTAAATGCGTTACCGTTAGCATTTCGTATTCACGGGTTGGCTCGCTAGAGCCTTTGATTCTATTTTGCTCGGATTTTGTTTAAATCGGAAAATATCTGGGGAAATATTTTACATATAAATTGAAGGCCAAATGCAAAAATGATGCAAATCTGAGCAAACCATGACAAAAAATGACCAAAAAATTCGACATAGGTCCAAACCGTTCCTTTCAATTACTTCAATTATCCGGTGTTGTCTTTACTCGTGAAATGTTTAGTTCCAAATTGTTTATTCGTTTCGTCCATGTATTTAATGTTTCTATAATTAAGGCCAGTTTACACAATCTTGCGACTTTTTGTGCAATTTCTGTTCGCGCTCGAGCTCGTGACGAAAGTCGCAATGTCGCCGCAATGTCGCAGAGGTTTTGAACACGTTTAAAATTTAACACAACTTGGCGATGATTTTTTGGGAAATAACGGCAGCAAATCGCAGTAAATGTCGCACCCAAATCGCACAGAAATCGCTGCTAGTTTACACTTGCGACAACCAAAGTTGCTTGGGAAAGCGCAACGAAAATCGCATCAAACTGGCCTTAAAGAATTAACCACTTTTGCAAGCACTCATACCTAGATCTACACAGGGCAAGGATTTTAAAAGAGAACAATGAACAAATGTTTTATAATAAAGCTTGTACATATGGATAGAAGTATTACAACTTATCCCATGTTTATAAGAGAAGCTTTAAAATTTCTCTGGCACAGCAATAACGAGATGAGTCGGGTAAATAAACAACTCATCTCCTGCCTGCTGTGCATCACACAAGCTAAAATATCACATCTAATTTCTCATAACAATATTAATACAATATCAAGCAAAAACGTGATGAGAATATGAAAAATTATCAACTAGTAAACACTGTCTTCATGCACTGCCAAAGTGTCAGGACTTAGATTATAAATCATGCATGGCGATAGATAAACAGAATAAATATTATCAATCGAAAGTGGGTTAAGGAAGAAGAAAATAAAATCAGGAGGACATTCATTCATGGATGGTGCAGACTAAGATATAACACATAAATACAACACATTTTCCGTGAATAAGAGTAATAATCGTGAACCACACCCACAAAACGAGTGCCCCCCCCCCCCCCCCCCCCCCCCCCGCTCGGGTCCGCTTGCAACCGATGTTCCCGTGCGGGAAAAATCCATAAGTGGAGGTTTTATTGCACTTAAAAAAGTACGAAACAAAGGACTTAGCTCTTACCTCAGAAAGACCAAGAAACATTCCTTTCCCACCTGAAATATAAAATAGGTAAACTTATTTTTTTTAAGAATACAAGCGATTCATTTGATAACGTCTGTAGCCTTCTTGCTAGTGCCTCCTCCGCTTTTAAAATGGCGGGGCGGGCGTAGAGGCCCCTGGACAAGGGTCAAGCCAAAATCATACCGACCAGAAGGACATCGGACACCTTACTGAGACTTATATAACAGAGTAAATGGTTAACTTTCAGTTGAGGTTGGGGGTAGCAGTTTATGTAGTTAAATTTAGGACTAAGCAACCCGAGAAGCTAGGTGGTACAATGGTACGGTAGGCTATGTAAGCCTAAGCCTAGCTAAGGTCACAGGTTCAATCCTCAGTGGGGATTTTACATTTTCTTTTTTACACTTAAAAATTTATTGAAAATAAAATTCTCTGTGTCGACATTACGTTATATAAGTCTCAATAAGGTGTCCGACGTCCTTCTGGACGGTATGATTTAGGCACAACCCTGGACAAAGCTGCCAAAATACTCCAAGAACCGCCGGTGGTTATTTCCAACGATTGGTAGCCGTGTTTGTTTTCTGGCTAAATGAAATCATTGTTCAAATAAAACGAAGACATTTCACCATGTTTTACGCGACAAAACACTCCACGATTTTTGGAGGATCTTGGCAGCCTTGTCAGGGGATTTCTACCCCCCGGTCCACCATTTTGAATTTGAAAAAGCGGAGAAGGCCTAGAAATCAAGAGCGAATAATCTAATTGTTTTAGAGCAGTTTTCAATTGAGTGTCGAAAGTAATTACACAGTTGCTTTGGTTTTTCATTGCGATGCTTTGTGATTGGCTAAAAAATCTCGCGCCACTTTCTCGACCAATCAGAGGTAATACCAAAACCAATCGTGACTTGCTTGCACGCGTTTTCCCGCGCTTGGCGCCGCCGACATGTAATTGCTTCGAGCTTTGATTGGTTCATTAGATTGTTTACGACTGCTGTGATTGGTCAGAGTAATTACTTTGGTTTTGGTTTTACGACACTCAATTGAAAACTGCTCTAGTACAAATCTATTAGACGTTCAAAACTTAACAACAAGACAGGCTCGCGTTTTTATTGAATAATGATATAGATAACAACCGTACACTGACAACCGCACACACTCACTTTCTACAACAGGATAGATAGTGAGTAGCGTAGCCAATAAGACAACAGCATTCGTGATAGAACCGTTTTATATTTATTTATATCTCCTAGTATAGTTTTTTTTTACTGTTTTAGGAGCAAATGATTAAAGATTAAAGGATTAAAGAACGCTAGTAGATTTATACTAATATATAATAGACTAGCGGTAATCGGAGATTATGGAGAAGCGTTCGAAAGGAAACTTCCGGCGGAATTAAGCCCCTGAAAAAAAAAAACCAACAGGGGCGACCATTTGGAAGACCGGCTACCAAAAAATCTCAAATTTTACTGCACATAAACCACAGGACAACCAACACGAAATTAAGATTGCGTTCTTCAAACGCGATAATGATAACATGATAAAGGAAAAGATGGTAAAGTGGAGCTATCATGAAAGTAAATAAAACTGTAATCTCCATGCATGTTAATGAGTCACAACATGAGTCGAACCCTTTGCTTGATTACCAGCTCCTTTTCGGAGAATAAGCCCAAGCTTACCACAACCCAGAGTAATTGCTTTGGTTTTGGTTTTACGCCACGCTCGAGAGAAAACCGCTATAAAACAATTTTTACCTTGTCTGTCACGATTCTCTGTAAACGTCTTGTGCATATCCTTCACAATCTGCTGCATGTGTTTCGCTGAGTGAGCTGGCGAATATTGTGCCACATCAAACAGGTGTCTAGGCATATCAAATTGAAAGGGGATGTGTCATGGGAACTGTCTGTTATTAAAGGGATCGTAGCCATTTAAAAAAATACTTAAGTGAAATAAGAAAAATTTGTGAATCCGGCCCCAGCTACGGGGGGGGGGGGGGGGTAACTCCTCGGAATCTTTGGTGGGGGTGTGCCGCCCGGTTATCCAAATCTTGACCCTATTTCAGACCAAAACATGCCATTTTCCACACCCGTTTTCAGACCTGGCCTCTATAATCCATACCCGTTTTCAGACTGTTTAGATTAGAACACCAACAAAAGATTTGTTAAAATTCAGCTCGAATGATATATTTCGGTTATTTCGCTTTCTCTCTCTCATTCATTTGAAGTTGAAAAGACAAATACGTTTATCTGCTCTTGTGGTTTCCTTGAAAACCATACCGATGTCAGACCATAATGGTCAAAATTTATACCCGTTTCAAACCAAAACGGCTAAAAAACCATTCCGTTTGGGACCGCACATACCTATATAGCCTATATAGAGGAGTACCCACCCCACCCCCGGGTACCAACTGCAGTTACTCATCATCATCATCTTTATTTAAAAAACACGGTAAATACATCAGACATTAACAATTTAATATAAACTACAACTTAATAAGAAACTATGTATGTAAATTAATCTTCTATAATTTAAAAATATAACTAACTATTAAAGAAAAGTCAACTAAAATAAAGCCTGTTTTACATGAATGCCGTGTCGGAATTAACTAAGAATCTTCGGAAATAATTAAAATTAAAGACAGAATCATTATAATACTACTACTCAAGTAGATAATGTCCTTACCTAGAAAGCTTGTCTATCATCTTTAGTTCCTCAGATCCCATCAACGAGAGATCGTTAATATACTCCAATAAAATATTAAACAATGCCTGAAAGTTAATTAATAACGTTAATAAGATAAGGGCTGCATAGGAGGACAAAGATACCACAAAAAAAGGTCATCAACATGTCTAGATAATCCATGTTCAACTGTTTTACACTGTCTTTGCAAACTTACCTCCATTTTTGGTTTATTTTCAGGAGTTATCTTGGGATTATGACATGCCTTGATTCTTTCAATAATTGTCAACTGTTCTTTATATGACCTGTAAGTACAAAATTAGCATATTTTCAGCTAAATGCATACACTACCGTGGTTGAATCTATTGACCTTTAAAAGTGCCAAAAATCAAAATTCAAGAAAAATGCCAAATTTCATTTTGTAAAATATTGAAAAATAAATGGTACCATGCTGACGTACTGCTAAAGAGGTTTCATTTAAAATGGTCACAGCATAAGATTCTGTTCACAGACTCAAAAGATAGAACTACATTACATGTCTCTGTAATTGACTTACCAGCCTTTGAGAAGTTCTTTAAACTCTAAAAATGATTTCGGTGCTGAAAGCAAAAATGACAACTTTATCAGTAACAATAGTCAGGATATATAAGAACTAGAACAATCTGTTTTGCATGTTTCAAATCAAACTTGTTTAACTGCAAACAATTTAATTTACTTGTTTTTAAACTGAAAATTTATTTTAATGCAAGATCGCTTGTTGAGTGGTTGGCTTTCAAAAATATGTAATCTAATATCAGGCGAAATTTTAGCCGCACTCTTATTTAAGTACTCCTATACAAGAATATCTCACTAAAACGTTTTTCACATTTCCTGCAGGAATAATTAAAGTGAAACAAAAATATGAAACAAGGAAACATTAATGCAGAAACATTGTTGCAGGTGCAAATGTTTCCCCATTTACAACAACAACAATACAACAACAACAACAACAACAATTTATTCAACAAGAAACAATAACAACAATGTATTCTTAGTATAATAATGAAAGAGTTGACTGATTTGTTTGCCCTGCAAATAGCTGGAAAGCTAATTGGGGCGGGGCAAAACAAGTACATGAAAATATAAATATCTACAAAATCAAAAACCTTACACTATTGAAAAGCCTTGCAGATTGCACATAATAATGAATAAAAACACAGAAGTTAAGTGATCTAATTGAATTAAGACAAGGATTCTCTGACTATAGTAAGTGTATCTATGTACTTATACTTTATTAATAATCATGGAGATTTGAATATAGTCATCCTCCTTTTCTAAAATATTGAATAGCAATTTGCGGAGAGCTCTTTTACAACATTTACAACAGCGTTCCGCCCAGATTCTAAAAACAGAATTGGCGCACTGCATCATGGGATTGAAATGCGTACAAACATTCAAGAACTATGCAGGTAGCTACGAAAAAAACAGGTGCTACGAAGCACTGTTCTTGGGTACAACTCAACAATTATTCACAACATGTACAGGAATCGCAAAAACTGGTGTTTCTGAAGCAGTCATTTTGAAATATTTGTCCGCATTTCGATCCCACAATGCAATGCTGCCAAATATGACGTCATCTGGGCGGAACGCTACTGTAGCTGCATGAGAAACACTTGTTGAGGATGCAAATCTTGCTTCCCGTCCTTCCCGGACACAAATTTTGCTTCCGAAACAAATGTTTCCTAGTTTAACCACATAAGAAGAAATAATTCTTGAACCACAAGTATTATGTTTCATAGTTCAGTTTAGTTTCCTAACACATTCAAGGGAATCTAGATAAATGCTACCTTTAAATGTAAAAGGCATCTCCTTCCCTGGCTGTGCAGCGTCATTTAATACGTCTTTCTGCAAACCAGAAAGTAAAACAATAAATAACGAAATAAGTGACTCAGAAAAGTAACTGCAATATTCTTAGACAGGAAACAGCATGAATACACATACAAAAGGTTTGTGGATAAAAATTTAATATAACCTATGGAGACCCTTTCAGTCTGGACAATTATACATGCGAATGAACCCAGGAGAAGTCTGTAGAGTGACCATCCAGGTTAGTATATAGTTATGAACCTAACTGTTGTTGTTGACAATCACTGACATTTTGACAACCTGAGCAAAAGTCATCTTAAGTGTGATGTGATGGTATATTGTCATTTGATGGGATAAAATATTTTAATGCCAAGATTAGTTTTTCCTTTACTTTATGACAATGAGAACAAAACACTGTAGCACTTTGAGGGATCACATATTGTAAGGAGCAACCCTTTTTAAACTATTACATGTATTTGTCCATGAAACTTGATTTTGTCCTGCAGTCAAATCACTGTTAATTATTTGTGGGGTTTTGAAAACAACCAGCTCTCCTAGATAGATGACCACCTTTTGAGTGGTTACTAACAAGGTCTGAATGTAGATCTATATCAGGACTGTCATGTCATTGTTTTAATACATTGGATTCAGGTTGAGCGTTTAACAGTTCTAGTTGTCGCGTTCGTTGTCACGGCTGATAACAGAATGCCATCATTCCTGCCTAGCAGCGGCTGTCATTTTGCCTCGCAATGCAATCAACCAACCGTGACAATGAATGCGACAACTAAGACCGTTAAACCCTCAACCTGAATCAGCTGTAAGTTAGGAAGTGAAGAAAGTAGCTTGGGAAAACAGAGTTTCTGGTGTTGTCAATGTTTTGTTTTTCAGCCAAATTGGCGGGGGCTCAAAATGCATCACAGCTGGGTAAAATCCTTGACCTCCATCCCTTAATGATGGCCCTATAGCCTGGTCAACATTCTTCTCAATTATCTATAATTCACAAAATGTCATACCAATATTAAAATATGAAGTACAAAATCTCTATATGGAGAAAGAACAGATTTACCTGGTTGTTTTGATGCTGCTTCTGTTTTAGTGGCAAGCTGGAGCCAGAGTTTTCTTTTATTTCATCACTGCTATCTGAAATATCCCAATAAGGCAAGATTATTTGATTGAACCACATGACAAGAAAAATATATTTTTTATTATAATAGTTATTACTAATTATAATTATTATTTTGAACATTATTTTTATACATTTTGAACATTATATGATCAATGTTTTTAAAGGTTATTGACATAGCAGATACAATACAATAACTTTATTTATCCACGGAGTCCTTATCACTAAAGAGTGGTCTTCTAAAGAGCCATGCGCATTAAACCTAGTACAAAAAGTTAAGACTTAAAAATTACAAAACTCCTATAATAAGTGCTAAACTAAGTTAAGAAAATACTAATATACAGTAGCGGAATAAAAACTATTTAAAGTAGTGGCCTGCTTAGCCTCCGCTGACAGACTGTTCCATGTTACTGCACCCCTATAACGAAAATGACTTAACTTAAATAACTTAACTTAACTTAAATAAGAAGAAAGCTATGAAACGAGTCAATTCAGCAGAAACCAGTTATAATAAATCCATTTTTTTGTTACAATAAAATGGGCCGCGTTACGCGAAAAGGGCCCGGGCAACATATTTTCTTGATTTTGAGTTTTCAGCTTTTTTTGCCCACTTCAATCCCTAAATAATATGATGGAAGCGAAAAAAGTCTGGAAATAAAAATTAAAACCGTAAAAATCGCGCCTTGAATGTACACATTGCAAGGCTTCCGCCATTTTTGAGCAGCTGATTTCAAATGCAAATTACTCGAAATCACGTGTCATGTCATCCAGGCCCTTTTGGCGTGATGCGGCCCTAATTTATTTCAAATAAATTATTTAATGATTTCTAAATACTTTTACTCAGAGTTGTTTATTATCAAAGGTGAAATTTACCATCAGATTCAAGGTCAGAACCATTGTCATCCTCGCCACTTCCTCCATCATCATCATCATCATCATCATCATCATCACTAGCGCTGTCTTCAGCGGAACTATTGCCTTGCTCCTCCTGTCCTCCCACCATACCTTCATCATCATCTTGTTCTACATCACTGGCATCACTACCACTTGACTGATCATCACCTTCTTCATCTGATACATAATGTGTCATGAACAGGTGTTTTAATATTTGAATGTGTTGTGCCAGAAAATAGCCCTATCCCTCCCATGGAAGGTTAGTTTGGTTTTTGGTGTTGGCCACTTACGGGAAAGACAACCATATTGTCACCGTTGGCCACTTACGGGTAAGGCAACCATATTGTTGCCGTTGGCCACTTATGGGTAAGGCAACCATATAATCACTGTTGACCACTTATGGGTAAGGCAACCATATAGTCACCGTTGACAACTTACAGGTAAGGCAACCACATAATCACCGTTGGCCACTTATGGGTAAGGCAACCATATAGTCACCGTTCACCATTTACGGGTAAGGCAACCATATAGTCACCGTTGACCACTTACGGGTAAGGCAACCATATAGTCACCGTTGGCCACTTACAGGTAAGGCAACCATATAGTCACCATTGGCCACTTACGGGTAAGGCAACCATATAGTCACCGTTGGCCACTTATGGGTAAGGCGACCATATAGTTGCCGTTGGCTGCTAAAGGGATAAACAGGTTTAAATCCAGTACAGTTTAAGCTGACTTCAAACATGAGTTTGTCGTACCTTCCATGTTTATTATTGATCCATCTTGATAACTTAATATAACCCTGTCATCCACTGCAGGTGTAAAGCTGTTCATCACAGAAATCCAAAAACACACATGACAAAATGAAAGGAAAACAATACATCAAATATTATCAAAAATAATAATAATGAATCCATCTGATCTCATTTTTAAATGATACTGCATTCTCTTCTCCCAAAAATGTTCATATATAGACACTTGTGACACAGATTAATTTATTTATTAAAAATATTGAGCTGATATTTCTCAGTTCTCACACACCACTGGTAGCCATGCCAAGCCGACCGCCGCAGCCTGACCTTTATTGTAAAATCAAATCTGTACACACAGTGCTTATTCCAGGAAGCTAATGAAAAATTACATGGTTGGCAGCAGCAAGCTAGGGGGACCTATAAACTGAACTGTATGGGTGGGTGGGCGGGAAGGTCAGCAATGGCGGACGCAAGAAAAACAACTGCCCGCCTTAGGTCACATGACCTAACCCCAGGCCCCAGCAGCGTGTGAGAAAAACATATATATAGCTTATTTCATTGCACTCAGCCAGCGGAAAATAATCCTTATTTACCTGTCACCAAGATCATCAGCCGATACATGTTTGGGTTTTTTATCCACAGCAGGCAAACCTTTCATTCTTCTTTGTCGCTCAAGCTAAATAACAGACAGAAAAAAAAGAATTTCAGATTCAATCTGGGATCTAAGGGCAACTGCATTAGTACTGTTAGTCAAAATAATCCTAAGAAGTACATGTAATTTTATTACCTCTAACTTTTTGAGGCGTTCCTGATCTTCTTTGGCAAGCTCTTGTTCTGATTTCAATCTGTCAGTGGCCTAAAATAATGCACACAAAGCAAGACAATCACGGTCTAGGTAGACAATTGATAAATAGACAATATTAAATTGATTAATTTTACTAAAAAAAAACCTCAAGGTAGCAACAGACTGTTTAATAAGTCAGTTTGTCTGCAAAACACTTTGCTTAAAAACACTTACTTTGCCTTTCAATTCAAATGCAAGCTGTCGGACAGCAATGTCATAGTCATCAGCTTTAGAAGCAGGCACGGCCTCTCCACTGTGTGGTCCCTATAATAAGATGAATTCAAGCTTGTCTTTAGGTCTATAATTATGAATCTTAGTTAGTGGGTGTCTTCAAGGGAATCTTTTGCATAGAAATCTAATACATATTCAACACTGTACAGTTATGTACAGCAACGAAGAATCCAAAAACTTGTAAATTAAATTTAAAAAATGAAAAATGGTAATAAAATTGTAATGCTCTAACAAGCACAAGCAAGCCTTCAAACTATAAATTACTGGTAACGTTTCCATAGCTGGCCTTTGCGTTATTGCGTACGCAATGAAACTGGACTAAATCATTCAAGCAACATGTCTATGGGCTAAACAACAAATGTTGAGGTTTTGCAAAACTTGACATAACCAATGGGAGGGTGGGATAGGGGCAAAGATCAGTAGCAAATTTAATTTGGATATAAGGCAAATGAGAACAAAAGGTCTGTAGCAATGAACAACAGCGACAAACAAGGCTGAGCAGTTGAAGGTTAAAGGTCACTCCTGCAAAGGCACATGGGATGCCCCACATGTGCTGATGGAAGGAGACTGCTGACCAGCAATGACTTAAGTTTAACTTTGCTTAAATTACATTTACAGCCTAGTGCCAGTCCACAAGATAGTGGCTTAAGCCCTGGGATATCAGCTCTCTGAAACATACACCCTGCATGGATATAATTATGGTGAGCAATAGAAGAACACTGATGGAGTTGATGTTCAATGGAAGATACCTTTTTTGAGATAAGATTTTTAATACTTTTCCAGTCTTTATCCAGCTTGTCTGTCAATGTAACTGTCTTCTCCTTTGCCATTTGTCGTTCATGCTAGAAATAGATCATTAATGCACAACAGACTCTAATCAATGTTTTGACTTAAAAGTAAGAATAAAACTACTACCAATAATAATTCAATTTAAACTTATATTACACCTGTTGCGTGAATGTGTTCACATGTATAACGTTCAATAGATTGAACTGAAATACCATTCATTTGATAAAATAAAAAACTGCCAACTGCCAAGATACTAACTAAAGGCCATTTACCTTTAGTTAAAACTCAAACAAATTTTCCAAGTAAAATAATAGGGGAGGGGTGGTTAAAGTCGCATGTCCAGTCTCCCATGGAGGGGAGGAGGGTGGAAGGGGGGATCTTGTTGTTATTCCATAGTGGGTTCAGGCCCATGCAGACACTATAATTAAAGCTGACTCAGTGGATTGGAGCTTTCCACAATTCACCAGTTAACAGCTCTTTCACTCCCAGAGTCAATTATGGAGACATGTAGTGTAGTTGTAACTTTTGAGTCAGTGGACGAAATCCTATGGTGTGACCATTCAAATGAAACCTCTTCATCAGTACTTTTGCATGGTACCATTTGTTCTAACTTTTGAGTCTGTGGATGAAATCCTATGGTGTGACCATTCAAATGAAACCTCTTCAGCAGTACTTTTGCATGGTACCATTTGTTCTATCTTTTGAGTCTGTGGGCAAAATCCTATCTTGTGACAATTCAAATGAAACCTCTTCAGCAGTACTTTTGCATGGTACCAAAATAATATTTGTTCTAACTTTTGAGTCAGTGGACAAATCCTATGGTGTGACCATTCAAATGAAACCTCTTCATCAGTACTTTTGCATGGTACCATTTGTTCTAACTTTTGAGTCTGTGGACGAAATCCTATGATGTGACCATTCAAATGAAACCTCTTCACCAGTACTTTTGCATGGTACTATTTGTTCTAACTTTTGAGTCTGTGGATGAAATCCTATGGTGTGACCATTCAAATGAAACATCTTCAGCAGCACTTTTGCATGGTACCAATTTTTATGAAGGCTGGACACTTTCAAAATTTGTTCCAGCAATTTCTCTTAGACCTTTCACCCAATGGATTTCAAACTTTGCCAGACTTATTTTCCAGATAAGGGGTAACTGTCCACTAAAAATGAGTGAAATTGGAGAAACTAAATTTTTCCATTTTCCATACATTCTGTTTATAATAATGGCGTCATTTTGAGTTCTTCCAGCTTATGTTCTATGCAGTTTTGGAAGCAACTAGGGTTGGAATGTACAGTCAAAGTACTAGAAGGCCAGAACTCTGCTTTTTTTTCAGGTGAACTTCATCAAATTCCTTAGGGTTAGTCCATAATTTTGTTTTTCAACATTTAACAAAATGAAATTTGGGATATATTTTTTTTAATTTTGATTTCTGGCACTCTTGGAAGTCAAAGGTTTCAAGAGATCTTCCTCTTGTCCACTCTCACTCCTGGGCGGGTAAACTTGAGTTGTGTTAAGTATGATTAATGTAGCTCTAATTCTTTTTTTTAAAGTAAGGTACCTCTCAAAATTTTGAAACCAAAACATACTCATTACCTTTTTGATCTTGGCTTTAGCGACTACCTCCTCCATGATCTCTTTCCTACTCTTGTGTTTATCTTCATTCTATATATAAATTAAAAGTAAAAGGTTAACCATGACTGGAATGCTAAAGAATAATTAAGTAGAAATAACTTATAACTCCAAAGTACAAACGACTGGTAAGTTTTTAATATGGAGATGTTGAAGGCAGATTTTTTATGTGACCTGTCTTGTGCCACTTTGTGCCATTCATGATAAATCACACAAAACTATTAATGAGAACCTTTATGGTATAATAATAATAAAATAATAATGTTATTTCTAATGCTTAAACTATACTAGGCAATTACAAAAACATTGACACAACATTGTCACAGACAGTGGTGGACTTAAGGGAATGGTCCAGGTCAAGGGAGCTGTGCCACTCATTTCTGTTTGTCGTGAATGAATAAAATGAGACCTTAACAAAGGAATGCTCTACTTAAACATTTTCTCTCTGATCTCTCCTACCCCCTCATTAAATTAGGGAGCTTAAGCAACAATGACGGCAACGCCAAGCAAAACGTCACTTTAAAAACTACTTTGTAGTTGTTCTAATTTGTTTAGTTTGTCTTATGTATCTGGATTGTCCAGGAGCTGAATTTGGAGGGATGGCTTTCCAGTTCAAATGGGGAAAAAGAAAGGTTACCGTCATGTGTTCAGGTTCTCCTCAATTGCAAAACCTATAATTTTATCATTTGACGCAGTTGTTTTGTAGGGAACGGCAAAGAAATGTACCGAAATGTAAAACGCACGTGCAGAGGCATTGTTTTCGTTCATTAAACCTATTGTTTTGTGCCATTCTCGCTGCCATCAATGTCCTGGTCGCTTAAGCTCCCTATTACTTTGTACTTAGAGATCCTAGTCTGCATTACAGATGGAATCATCCATGTGCAGTGGTTGATTCCATCTGTGACGCAGGCTTATGGGACCCCAACTTACAAGAAAAAGGATTTATATCTGCCATTAATTGACAAGAAAGAATCAAAGATGTATTGTCCATAAGTTGTCATTTGACAGGAACTGGTCAAAGTCATGGATAAAGTAAAGTAAGTAAAGTCGCACACGGGCCACGGATGGCCCACACGGCCGGAGCTTAACCCGGTTTCTGTAGCATGAAGCAACTAGGAATATTGCTACTCCCCCCTGGATGGGATGCTAGTCCATCGCAGGGTTACCCCCAGCAGTTTGTCGCCGGTACCCATTTATACACCTGGGTGGAGAGAGACAGTGTGGAGTAAAGTTTCTTGTCTAAGGAAACAACACGACGGCAGAGACCAGGATCGAACCACCGACCATCAGGTTGAAAGTCCGACGCGCTAACCACTAGACCACCGTGCCTCCACACAAAGTCATGGATAATTAAGTTAAATTTATTACAAAAATTAATATTAATTATTTTTTATTTCTACCTTTCGGATAAGTAATATATTATTATCAAATGAATTAAAATGGAAAATTTTTACCATATCAGACTGCTTGTCATCTGGTCTTTTCTTGGTCAGAAAGCCACCAAAATGCAACTCTTTCACATCCTCAGCTGCTGAAAAAAAGGTTTTCTTAAAACAAGATAATTTTCAATATTTAATAGTGACATTCTATGAAGGCTAATTGTATATTTATTTCATAATTCCTCGCAAAGCAAGGTTTATAAATTTGTTGGGCATGGATCGCTTTAGGGTGGTGGAATCTCAGTTTGCCACAACAAAACCATGACAAGGTTCCAAGTGACGTCATCTACATGTAGTATGACAAGCAACTGGGAACGACTTATTGTGGCCATGCAACCAAACCTCTCCAGTTAAACCAGAAATTCCATCCCTCCCCTGTCACTAAAATTAATTTGTGGTGCACTCTCCCCCGAGCTTAGTGAGATTCTGCGAGACACAAATTATTTCTAGTTATTATTGTGAACTCCCACAAGAAAAAATACCTGATTCCCATTTTGGGATTTTTAGGGTATTTACAGAACACTAACAAAATTCCCAAATTTGGCAAAGTGAGACAAGTCCCAACCTGGGAATTCCCAACCACGTTCCCTGGTTGGGACTTGTCTCACTCTTCCAAATTTGGGATTTATATGGGTATTTTTTAAATACCCTAGAATATCCAAAAATGGGAACCTGGTATTTTTTCCTGTGTCCCTTTAAGCCATGCAGACACCTCCCGAACCAACTCTTGCCGTCCATCTTAGAGAGGTATCTTCCATATAGAGAGTTTAGTCAGAGACAATTCGGTGAGATTTAGCTGGAACAGCCATCCACAGATGTAGACCTGCCTAAGAGAGGTGTCTGCTTTACAGTGGAGTTTGCTTTGAGAGAGTCAACTGTATAATAAAAATACATGTATTACATGTATGTCTTACCACCATCTTCGTTGTCAACATTGTCATCTTCATCACTCAGCTGCACGTCATCAAACTTGTCAATTTCACCAAGCGATTGTCCCAAATGTGTCAGTTCCTCATCTTCCAGTCTGTACTTCCCACGTCGTTCATGATGATGCTGATGGTTACATAACACGTAATACTCTTATTTTATTGTAAATGGTTTAATCCCATAAAAGTGCATGACTCGTAATTCAGTCACTTAGACTGCAAAGTGTTGATTTCTTAACATTCGAATGATTTACTACCAATTCACAGGTTGTTCTTAAAAGGTTTTGTGATCCAACACAACCTGTGAAGTGATATCATATCATTCACTAGTGAACTGACATGATATTATCATGGCAGTATAGATTTTACTTACAGTTTTATTAAACTGTTAATATTTCCCCAAAGATAAACAGACATAAATTTATAAAAGTGGTTTGTTTTAATTGATAGTTCTAACTAAACAGTTATTGACACCTTTTTCTCCATGGTAAATCTTTTCATCATCTTTTCTTCTAGAGACATCTTCTCATCATATTCACCAAAGCGGCGATCAATGAACATATTTGCCTAGAATAAAGACAAGTGGAGAAATGTAGCACACATTATATTAAAGATCATTCATGATATGGCAATAATCCTGCAGGAATCATCAAATAAATGTTACTCTGCGTTTAATATTATTACTATTTATTATTAAATTCGTTGTTCTATACGCAGAAGAACAATAATAACAAAATCTTGAATATCTGAGGGTACTGCTTATCTATAGACCTTATTCATAAATGGTGGCCAATTTATTATTCTTTTCAGGGCGCGACAAAAGTGCTGTCCAATAGTCCGGGGCTAGTGGAGCATCCTGTTGGGCTGGTACGTGTATTTTTATTGCAGTTTGCCCAACGGCAAGCAACATTTGTTGCTTTTTACTCATCATTAAGTTAAGAAAGAAGTGTGTGTATCAGACAGTTCCCGATGAAAGCAAATGTTAGGAACAATTATTTTAAACTGTAAGGAAATATCAAAGGTGAACTATAGAAATTGAATGATTGCCATCTTCATCTTCTTTGTTATTCATAAGTTAAATATATGTTGTAGGTTAAAATTATTTTTGGTAAAAAATTATTTCAACTAGGTTAATTTTTACAGTGTATTTTCCTTTGTCCCAGATTTATTAACATAATCTCAGACAAAGGAAAATAAAAATTAACCTAAAATAATTTTAACCTACAACATATACATGTACTTGTAAATGTACTTGACAAGGAAAGCAACAACAATACTTTAAAAAGTCGCTTCCTGGCGACCAGTTCTAAATTTTTGGTACGCAATATTTAGTCACATTGGTGACCAGATGGTTGCAATTGCGTACCCTGAATAAATTATTGATTTTTGGGCTAGCTCCTCAAAGCTACAGGTGTACATGTACAGGCTAGTAAGCTAAAGTAACCCTGCCTTTATATTATTTCATGCTAATCACAACCTACCTAGCCTCATTTTAGAGCAAAACAAGGTTAGGTAGGCTAATAGTCCAGTTTCGAATTCGCTATGGTCGCTGAACGAAAGCACTGAAGACGCATTTTTACAGGGTTAGCCTCAATCTGAAGTGATAAATTCACAAATTCAGGCGAGAGGATGATCTGTTTAGAGCTCTGTCTATTGTTTAATTTTCAATTTCATGCACCTTTTGCCGGTATTTTTGAATATTTTACATCAGGTCGAGTCTAACCCTGTATCAATGTGTCATTGGTGTTTGAATTCAGCAGTAATTTTAAATACGAAAATAGCTTATTAGCATGAATATCAAAGAATAATATTAAACAGTGCATGTAAGTTTGCATGTAATAAAGAACTCACCAACCTTATTTTTCTGCTTGTATTCAACCAAGAGTGTCTTTTGTCTCTATAATAAAAAAAATTAGTTATTACAAGTAATTAGTAATTAGACTGAGTGGAGTCAAATTCAGGGCATAATCAGTCAAGTACTTTCAAATTGGCTAAGCAGGTCATGCAATATGTGAGGACAATTTCAAATTATGATTATGCCAGAATTGTACGACATGGAGTCCAATAATAATTATAATCATATCAATAACAAAATTCTCGATTGTGATTGGTCATCCATGTGCCTATTTCTCACGTAATTGGCGTGTGGTCACGGGGGGTCCAATTACAGCTATTCAATTACAACTTTTTGTAATTGGATAGCTGTAATTGGACACCTATGTTGAGCGCACGTCAATCAGTTGCACTTGAATGGGTTCTTTTTTGCTGTTTTTCCTTGTACTTTCAAACTGATAGAAAATATCCTAGACGTTTTTAGTACAAAAAAGTCGACATAGACTTTTTAATCTTGAATTTGGTTATTGATGCAATTAATTAGTAATTGAACTTCGTGGCGTACGACTCGGGGTAATCGTGCTCGTAATTTCAAATTGTCTGATTACTCCCTGAATTGTACTCCACTCAGTGCAATTACTATAACTTATTACCAATTAATCACATCAATAATACAATTTGAGGAACAGAAATCAATTGCATATATCTTTTCAGATGCATATGTGATGAAATCTAAGTAAACACAGCTTGCAATGAGTTTTAGTCAGTAATGACAGAAACTTATCAATAGTCAATAAGGGGTCTAAGTATTTAAAATACTTTTTCCATCTATTTTGAAAACTATAAGAGCTTCTTTTCATTCGTTTTAGATCTCCAGCATTTCAATTTAATTCAACCGGGCTGAATATGCCAGCCTGGTTTTATTAATTAGCTGTGTGGTTGAGCGAAATTTTAAAGGTACAAGCATGTACGGTCATTGAATATCTGTTGTATGAGCATTTTACTTTGGAGGTGGACCGGAGGTTTGGGCAATTGCTAAAAATGAACAGTCCTGCACGGGTTTTGCAAAAGAAAACCATTGTGTACAGTGAAGAGAATTTGAAAAATATATTGCAAACTAGTAATTAAAAATATAACAGCAGTTACACTACTGGCTATACTTTGAATTTTTAATTTCTTATGTATGCAAAGCCTGGTTTAACTACTTGTAGGGCTTCTTGTTATTAAAAAAAATTGCTTTGGCTTTTTTCCAGCCCCTCATATCCTTAAGTGCACTTGATTGATGTGCACCAACATAAGTGTCCAACTACAGCTATCCAATAATTATTACAAACGTTGTAATTGGATAGCTGTAGTTGGATAGCTGTAATTGGATAGCTGTAATTGGATAGCTGTAATTGGATAGCTGTAATTGGATAGCTGTAATTGGATAGCTATAATTGGATAGCTGTAATTGGATAGCTGTAATTGGATAGCTGTAATTGGATAGCTGTAATTGGATAGCTGTAATTGGATAGCTGTAATTGGATAGCTGTTATTGGATAGCTGTAATTGGATAGCTGTAATTGGATAGCTGTAATTGGATAGCTGTAATTGGATAGCTGTAATTGGATAGCTGTAATTGGATAGTTGTAATTGGATAGCTGTAATTGGATAGCTGTTATTGGATAGCTGTAATTGGATAGCTGTAATTGGATAGCTGTAATTGGATAGCTGTAATTGGATAGCTGTTATTGGTGCATGTGGCCATGCACCAATAACATAAGAAATAGGCCGGGGGGGGGGGGGGGTGGTACTTCCTAGTAATGGGCTAATGGGGATGTGCCGCTGGATAGGGTCGCATTTTCACGACTGGATTGACTATAATGGGGTTGCATTTTCAATAGAGTTACTAGAATGGGGTCGCAAATTGTCGGGATTTTTTGGGGTAAGACGATTCTGGCAAGTATTTTTTTGGGTAGTTTTAGTTTGTAAATATTTTCGGTTAACAAATGTACCAGAAGGTTTGTAGGTGAAGAGTAAAGTCTTCTACATTTAATAAATGTGTCAATCCATTTGAGGATGACCTAGTTAAAAGGGTTCCGAACTCAAGGTACATGGCTAAACAGAAAAGTGACTACCAGTAAGTTGGGATTGCAAAATTTACTTTACTCAAAAGTGACTAAGATGGGGTCTATAATTGGCCACAGAACAGACTATAATGGGGTAGGGGCTCTGAGAGGCCAGCAGCACATACCCAGCAAAAGTTGACCCAAGTCCCCCCCCCGGGGGGAAATAGGCATGCAGATGACCAATAACAACCAAGAATGTTGACGTGATTAATAATGAAAGAATGCTTTATGCAGTGTTACCATTTCCAGCCCAGCCTTCATCTCACTGCCTGGCTAATAGAAGAAATCCTCCACTTTTGAGTCACTTAGCCAAAAAGCTGGGTACATGTCTTCAACAGTTTTATATGATATATCCACTTAATAGTTTGCAAGGGAGGCATACAGTCTCCTTCGCCAAAATGTGTTTAATAAACTCACCTTCTTTATTGCCTTGGATCGTGATATTCCAGGTAAACCCCGATCGTGCTTAAGTTTCCTTCCAAGTATGTCATGCTTTCTCTTATTTGTGTGAATTTCAAAAGGATTGTTTTTCACTTGTTTAGGTCCAGCTTTTGGTGACTTTCTAGCTAACTTAAGAGCAGCTTTCTTTGACTTTACCATGATTCTTTCCAATGGATAGAACACTAATTAAAAAAAAAAAACACATAAAAAGCTAAAAGCACTGGTCAATCTGCACGCGTGTGTAGCACTCAGCCGCCATTTTGTTTCATTTGTGTGGTATTATATAAGGTACAACTTTATTTTTCAATAATCGCTGACCAGTATGTTTGGGTATTCATGATGCTGGTGAGGCTCGGTGACAGGATGAATGACTGGAAAAAGATCGTGTAAAATATCAATGCGACAATTATTTAAAAAATACAGGTAAGCTGCTAAACATGGAAAGTCATCTATATATTGCCTTGGATAAAATGCCCATTTGAGGACTATTTTTTAGTTGAAGAAAATGGAAATTTAATCAACCAATGAACAAGTGTGTTTACGTTACGTCACGCATGGTGTCTCAGCTATGCTCTTTGCAAGCTTGCAAGAGCCGAAAAAAAGTGCGAGTTGTTGTGATGGATCGGACGTGAGCAACAAGCAACCCAGGAAATAACTGGAAATTGTTATCACAAAGCGAAAGCTTTTGCTGTATGAAGCTGCCCGCCTTCGGCATTCCGGCTGAAGGGGGTGGATTCGAACTTTCGGTTGCCCAAAATAGGCTGCTCAGACAGCTCACTGATGGGCGCCATACAATCAAATCGAAAACCCTCTTACGATGCGAACGGGGAAGGTAATTGAAAAAAAAATGATTTCTTCTTTATTTGAAATAAGTGATGATTACTCATGCTCTTTTCCTTTTCCTTATAGTGGATTTCGATCACTTTCAAATACTCCGCGCCATCGGAAAAGGGGCTTTTGGAAAGGTATTCCAATTCCGAATTATTCACTGATCTCTTTGCAATTGTTCGAAGCCTCGATGTTTTGATTCGCTTCATCTTAGTTAGTTTATTCCTTTTTCTTTAGGTGTGCATCGTCCAAAAGAAAGACACCAAGGCCATGTATGCAATGAAATACATGAATAAGTCTGCTTGTATAAAGAAGGATGCCGTTCGAAATGTGCTTCGTGAGTTGGAGATTCTCAAATTCCTCGAGCACCCGTTTCTTGTCAATTTGTGGTTCGCTTTTCAGGACGAAGAAGATATGTTCATGGTCGTAGATCTTCTTCTTGGCGGCGACATTCGTTATCATTTGCAGCAAGTAACCAAATTTGACGAACCGAGAGTGAAATTATATTTATGCGAGCTTGGGTCAGCTCTTGGTTACCTGCGAAGCAAGAAAGTTATTCACAGGTGATGCTTTTCACTCTTTTCAACAAATAATTTTAGAATTCATACACTCTGTTTGTTTGCTTTTTAATTTTAACCTTCGCTTGCGATCGTACAATACGAAATTTAAATTTAATTCTCCCTTTTTCAGGGATTTGAAACCGGACAATTTGTTGCTCGATGAAAAAGGTTCGTTTATGAGGTTAAATAATCTTCATTTTATTGGACTAATGTTACGTAGTTATTTTGTTTCGTTGCAATTGTTAATATAAACTCCGCTACACAAGTATTAACTTACAAATAACCGTATTGCATCAAGTCTGTTGCAAACTTTCAGTGACCGATAACGCTGTATAATATTTTTTTGTAATCGACCTTATTTTTGCCACTAATTTTCGGTATATATGCCAGTGTTTGACATTTCCTCAATCTTAGCATGTTGCTGGGACGACGAATTTAATATTTTAATTTAACTTCCAATGTTTACTTTATCTCAAGGCCATGTCCATTTGACGGATTTCAATATAGCCACAATTTTGGAGGATGGAAAATTAGCAACTTCTATGTCTGGGACAAAGCCATATATGGGTTAGTATTAAACTGAAGTACTTTTTTTAAAACCATTCACTGCTGACGCTTAGGCCCAGTTTCGGACTTAGGCTCGAACTTCACATGTGCCGAATCTAATGCAAATAAGCAAGAACAATAGATTTTTCTCATTTGCATTAGGTTCGGCACATGTGAAGTTCGACGTTTGAACCGGGCCTTGGTAGGTTTTAATTTGTTGTTGGAAAAAATATATATATAAATGGGATAAGATTTCATGATTTATATCATGGAATCTCATTTTCAAGTGACATTTATTTTTGTATGAATGCCTTGGAGTTCTCAATTTTTAAGACCACATTGATCATTAGAACTGACTGGTATTAATCTTTAATAAGAGTTTTTAATGAATATATATAAATAATTTTCTATCTTTATTATAAATTTGTTAATTTCAACTGGACCCCTGTTGGTAGCATTTATATTTTATGTACAGTATAACATACATTTAATTGTTTTGCAGTTACTTGCGCTGTTATGTTTAACTGTCAGTTATTGAATTAGGAAATCCAATTTCTAATATATCTTATGCAATCAATTTTCACAATACAGGAGCTCATACACTATAAATTACTGGTATGGTAATATTGAGTGGCTGTTATGTGGTCTTTTAATTTGAAGGAAATGACTTATATTGGAATCTATTGTTATTAATAATAACTTTCAGCTGTCACACTTAGCACTTTTATGTGCTAAAACACAGGTAAAAATTCATTTTTAACATTTGGATTGTACACAATTTCTTTTAGTATGTTGTCAGGCAGTTTAAATGTAGCGGAAGCAACCTGCTTTATTTTTTACATTTATTATTTGACACAAAAGTGACATTATTTTACCTCATAAGGGAAAGAGAACATGCAAAATGATTGAGCGTATTACACAGTAGATTGCAATATTACACCTTAGTGACCCTGTTTTTATCTTGGGAATACTCAAAGCGTTGAACGAGATTCAGTATATGGGGACAAATATGCAAATGTTTGCTCTTTCCATCATCTGTAAACGTTTTTTAATTCCCCAATGTACTACATGTTAAAAGATGATTGCTGTAATTGAATTAAGTAATTTCCCAGTGTATTGTCATTCAGTTGTCTAGACAGTCTCATTTCACATAATGCATGTTAATGTCATGCTAAGATGTTTTGGTTAATTAAAACCGATCTGTGGACTTCACCGTACATTGTTTCGTATTCACAAGATGGCTCCCAGCTAGAGCCTTTTGATATCAAAGACATAAGCTATTATTGCGTTCGAGGAACGAGAACGCAGTCCTAATTTGTGTTGGGAGTTCTGTGCATTATTGGGTGTCCTGTGCAACTGATAAGGGAGGTTTTTTCGAGATTGCTTTGGTTCGTCGACACACATTTGCCTCGCTTTGAGGCGCTTGCTTACGTTTTGCCTCACTTTGACGAACTAACTCACGTGGCGAGATTAGTTCATTCATCTCATCCTTGCTCACATTCTGTATTTCCATGTGCTTTTCGTACGTCCTTCTGCTTTCGAAGCTTTTTTGCAGTTTTCACCGAACTACACGCTCACAACACGCTGGCACAACACACTTAGTGTGTCCTAAAACATATAAAATATGCGAATCAGCGAGAATCAAATCATGGCGATGATTCGGCTGACACGAACGAGACAAACAAACGAGAATTGAGCAAGAACAGAGGGAGACATATGTACCCGCCGTGACATTCGGATGGCTAGACTGAGCTTGAATCGGACCATATTCAAGCCATCCCGTTCGAAAATTTATGGCCGGACACGAGCGAGATTCAAGCCAGAAAACGAGCAAGAATCAAGCGACGAATTTTTTTCTCACTTTGATGGAGATTTGATGCGGATGGATCGATGGAACGCTCGCGAAACCAAACGCGGCTTATTTATTCCCGGAGACACTCCAAACTTTCTGTGATTTTTTTAGCGCGCGTGGAAAACTTGGAAATGAAGGCTGAGAGTTTGGAAAAGCTTAATCTTAATTTGGCGAGCGAAACTACAAAGAAAACGGAGAATTTGTAGAAGCGCGTAGTCTGTTTACACATGTACTTGCGAATTTCGCTTTCGCCAGCGTGATTACCGTTTTGACATATGCAAATTTGGTGCACCTTTTCCACTTTTCCCAAGGGACCGCCAAGCACTTTTCTTTACCGACAACTACAACAAACTTCAAAGGATTTACACATGTAATTTGTTTTTCTGCTACCAAAGTTTCCCTACCGTCTTCATACACAGAGTAAATACAGGTTTCACTGTACACAATAACCCTTAATTTGACAATATGCCATAGACATATTCATCTATCCCAATAACCAAAAAAACAAAATCCCCCCTTTCAACCGCCGAACGCACTACCCTAAGCTCCGATTACTCCTAGTAAATAAAATAATTTCAGTCGAATAATAAATTCATTATTTGATGGTTTCAGTTTTACTTATTGCTTGCTTTTTGTCTTGCCCTGCTGAGCTTGTAAAAATACTATGCTACTCGTAAAATCTCCACCTCTGTTACACCATTGAACTAAGGGTGTATCTATTTAATGTTTTATCCTGAAATGGGTTCTCCTGAAAAACATCCACTGATAAGTTTGGTTCCCTCACTTAATATGGTTTTATCATTCTTATTAATTGTTTTTGTTAACATTTTTATTATTATTATTATCATAAACTTTTTTTAAGGGAGAATAATAAACTGGAAGGTTTAGCTGCCTAATCAGACCTTTCTCAATATTACAAATTAAATTATTATCAAACTTAAATATTTAAATATTTATTTGGACTACTTTATATTACTTTATTTTCACATGCAGCATTGCGTTGTAGTTGGTTTCTTTAACTTTAATTGAGATAATCGTTTTAAAACAGTGATTTGTATACCTTATGTAGCTAAGAATTGTACAGTGTAGTACACTACTGATAGACAGTGTCTCATTGCTGTATGTTAATCAATTATGTAGTTAAAAGACGAGTGTGGGCCTGTTTTTAGTTACTGAACAAAAACTGTCAGTGGAGTCTTAAAAGTGACGTCATCGTGGTGACCTCTATAATATGGACACCTCTCTAATACGGACACTTTGCTCTGGTCCTTCGGTGTCCGTATTAGAGAGGTTCAACTGTAATTAAAGGCGCATCGGTTTGGTAAAAAAAGTAAAGTCGCGCACCCGAGCCAGAAGGCTCATAACGGCCGGAGCTTAAACCCGGTTTCTATAGCATGAAGCGACTAGGAATATTGCTACTCCCCCCTGGATGGGATGCTAGTCCATCGCACGGTTACCCCCAGCATTTTGTCGCCGGTACCCATTTATACACCTGGGTGGAGAGAGACAGTGTGGAGTAAAGTTTCTTGTCTAAGGAAACAACACGACGGCAGGGACCAGGCTTCGAACCACCGACCTTCAGGTTGAAAGTCCGACGCGCTAACCACTACACCACCGTGCTGCCCACAATCAAAGTGACGTCATCGTGGTGACCTCTATAATATGGACACCTCTCTAATACGGACACTTTGCTCTGGTCCTTCGGTGTCCGTATTAGAGAGGTTCAACTGTAATTAAAGGCGCATCGGTTTGGTAACAAAGCATTATTCTGGTTACCCCCTCCTATATATTTAAGCACACCGTAGTAAATCGTTAAAGGGGCTCTGTTGCGAAGTTTAACACCATCGCTGTGGAAATCAGGTACAATTTATTCAATCCTGAGGTACTGTGTATTCCAAAATTTCTCAAAATTGTTCACACATGTAAATAATCTATTTGTGTTGATTTAGTTTTGGTTATTTTCTCGATTTTGGAATCGTATGGCTCAATATTTCAATGTCTAAAAGTACACAGTGGAAATGGACAAAGGTTCTTCTCTGGGCCAAGTTAGTTGTTGGGTCTCTTTGGAATCAAGCAAGAAGTTATCAGATTTTCCTTGCTTCTAGCACCATTCTGGTATGTTTTGAATGAACTAACTTGATTTTACTGTGGTTATCTGCCTGATTTGGGAAGCTTTCGCCAAAATACCAACGTCTCTTCTTTGCAATGTTCTAAATTTTAATTCACTGACTGGCCGCGCCAGGTGAACCCAGATTAATTATTTAGCCCGCCCATCTAAAAATTCAACTAGATCGTCTTTGATGCCTTATTGCAAGGATGAAAATTAGATTTTGTGACAATAAGAATAGATTATTGTGATCTTTGTATCTTTTAAAATAGCTCTAGTCCTCATTGTGTTATATGGTAGTTGAGCATTATGAATAAAATTTGTTTGTCTCCCGATTAAAACAACCACGGCAGCTATGTGACCTTGTTTGACATTGCATGCGCGTGTTATTAAACAGATTAAATTCTGTTAGAGCATTGAAAGCAAACTACTTTCGTAGAAGGGAGAAAAATCTGACAATCTTTTGGATTGATTCATGTGAAAAAATCTGAGACCTATTGGAGTACACAGGACGGCAGAATTGAAGGATTTTGCCCGATTCCATGGCGATGGCATGAATTTGTTTGATGTTGGCCCAACGTCAGTGCACAGTTCACCATTCATGATACCTCAGTTGTTAAGTTACATCGGGGGGGGGGGGGGGGGAAACTCTTACTACAAATTTTTGGGCGGGGGTGTGCTGCTGGGACTCTGAGACCCTTAACCTGTACTGGACCATTTTGCCTGCATTTTGCAACCCTAACCCTAACCCCAACCCTATTTTGCAACCCTATTCTAGACTAAAAACCGAAAAACCGACCCTATCCTAGACCTACAGCTGTATTCCATACTCACTATTTTCCAGAAACTCGTTCACTATCACAGTCTACGATACCAGGGATCAGTAAAAATGCCGTACTGCCCGCCGTACCGATTTTTAAATGCCATTTGCCAGTAAACCTTATCTAGACTAAATTCTTCATGCAACTGATCAGTTTCATGGAAAATGATACCCTATTCTAGACCAAAAATCTCTGTTAATACTATACCATATCCCAGACTAAACTGCCTGAAAACCATACCCTTCACAGCGGCACATACCTATATCAGCTCAACCCAGCCCCTAACCGTAACCCACCCCCCCCCCCCCTCCCCCCGTGTATTCGAGTCAGAGTTTTTTTTCAGGTTTTCTTTGCAACCTGTGAAGTTTGTAAACTTATTACTAACAAAAACATGTCACCCATGACACGACATGACATGACATGTCGCCTGTTTGATTATTTATTTAATTGTTAGGAATGTTAATTTTTACTTAACTGTTTGGAATGTTGTTTAACCCTATTCAGACTGGGGGGGGGGGGGGGGCTTTTCGAACCCCCCTCCAGTAAAATTGTGATAACTCTTACACCGAAATAGCTATGAGGCTGAAATTTTCTTTCTTTTCCTAAAATTTATCTAGGGACATTTTGGTATCCATAACATGTCAGTGTCATTAACCATGTTGCCATGGCAACCGGTTTTTGACACATAGGTTTTCAAAATATTAAAATATGGTGAATTTTTTATTTTAAGATCTTGTTCTTTGACTTATAGTGCATTTTCTTGTTAGAATAGTTTCTTCTTAGGACTAGTTCTTGAAAGACATCAAAAATTTTTAACATCAAATATTTGGGGGGGAGGGGTAGGTAAATTTTTGCTCTCTTTTACGTATAGAGAAAAAATTTGTACTATTTATAAAATAACGCTTCTAAGTTCATTGTTTGGATAATAGACATTAGTTTGATACGTGTTTTATACATTCTGATCCTTTTCTCTTTTAGATATTTTTTAAATTTTAATTTAAACAAAAAAAAGGAAATCCAAGATGGCGGATCCAAGATGGCGGACAATAATTTCAAAATTATAGTTTTATTGCCTTTTTTTTGCTTTTTCTCGCCTTACAAGTGTGTCCTTGTTTGTATTTATTATGTTTTAATATTAAAGGGATGATTTTACAGTTATATTTGATATTTTAAGTATCTGGATGGAAAAATATCAAAGAAACGTCGGAAAAACAAAAATGACGTCATTGTGACGTCATAATTGGGTGTGGCAGGTCAAAACTGGGTGTGAGGTTTCGTTGTATGGAGGTGAACATTGTGTCAAAATTTCATGGTCCTAGCCTTACTGGTTCCAGAGATATGAAGGGGGGGGGGGTCCGAGGAGCCCCATCCCAGTCACAGATTGCCAAAAAAAGCCAGTCTGAATAGGGTTAAAGCACCTAGAGCAGGATTGGATAGGCGCTATACAAATTTAAATTATTGTTAAAATAATAATAATTATTATTATTAATATTGTAAGTGACTTTTTCTTTTTTGTTTGTCAGCTCCTGAAATATTTTCCACAGCTTGTGACGAGGCACAGGGATATTCCTTTGGTGTTGACTGGTGGAGTTTAGGTGTTTGTATTTATGAAATACTCAGAGCAAAGGTAAGCTGATCAGCTTTGTTTGTGTAGTCCTTAATTCCCAAGAGTGCCAAAAATCAAAATTCAAGAAAAATCCCAAATTTCATTTTATAAAATGTTGAAAAACAAAATGGTACCATGCAAACGTACTACCAAATAAAAGTTCAAATAAACCAAATTTTGTTTCTAAAAAAATGTCAAGATTAGTGCAACACAAATATGCATTGTTTCAAATAGGAGAGAACTGGACACATATTCACAAGTTTGCTCACAGGAGCCTTTGATTGTGTTGTATGAAACAGTCATAAGGAAGTTGTAGGTTGCTAGGCTTTGTACAGATCAGGTGCATGTATCAAATGAATTAAACTTGTTCACTGTGGCCATATATATTTCAGAGACCCTATGAAATTCATGCTAATACTGGTCTGTCTGATGTCCGGCAAATTTTTGCCTCAGAATCAATTCACTACCCCACTTCTTGGTCAAGAGAAATGATACACCTACTACACAGAGTAAGTAAACCCTCTCTTAGTTTGCATTCATTTCAAATTGGTACTTTTCTTTCTATTCTTATTCTTGTTGTAAATGACATTACACAGAATGTAGCCTGCGTAGCAGGTGTCGGGGAGAAGGGAACTGGAGAGAGAGGGAAAGGACGCCTGCAATAAAGACCCCCATTTGTTCATTTCTGCGGACGCTGACGGCTGCAAATTCTGATTGGCTAATTCACGCTGGGCGGTAAACAAAGTAAATTTCCGCATGAAGTCAGCCATGCGTAAAAGCGAGAGCCAGTTTCTGATTGGTGAATGTATTGACAGTTGACATAATTAGATTACAAGGAAATCGGTGTGCGTAATGCGAATAGCCCAGTTCTTTTTTTTACAGCAGGCGTTCCTTCCTTTCTCCCCCTTTCCTTTTTTGCGCCCCCCTCACCCCTCCCCGTTTACGTCTGCCATGCAGGCTACACAGAATGTCAATTCCCAAAAGAAAACAGACTTACCTAGTAAATATAATTGTTAAAAATCCAAAAAGTCCAGTCAGACAAGCAGATGTAACAATATTACATGTATTTTTCACAAAATATTTCCATACAGTTAAATCTCCACTAACAGACATGTATCTCTTGTAGGCCAACACCTTTTGAGCCACATGCATGCAAACAAAAAATCAACATTGCATTTTGTACAAGTTTATATTAATTTTAGCTTTCAGAGCATTTGGTACAGTCAGTTACATTGTATGCTTAATTTAAAGGCACAGTATTGTCCAGTATGCTTCACGCGTTATTGTGTTTGGTTTGCATAGGAGCGAGGCAGGTGTTCAGAGGCACGTAAAGCAAAATGGACAATACTGGGTCTTTAAGCTTTTTTATTGAGGACTGTTAATCCAAAAGTGAAAATAATATTGTTCTGCCAAAATGGGTGAGTGATTGTACAATTTGTACTCACTGGCCCAAAAAGATTTATAATCGTATTCAGCGAGCAGGCTAGCACTAATTTCTAATCCTGTTTGTACATTGTACCTTCCATAAGAGGACAAATCCCATAAACAGATACTTGAATGTTATTCTTCACGGTTGTCCACTTATGGAAGCTCTCATTCCAAGAATGATACCATGCTTGTAATGAGTGAACTGTGAGTGAGTGAGTGTATTATTTTATTTGATTCATGGCAAGTTGTTGTTGTTGCACATTGCCTACAGCTTCTCCAACAAGATCCCAAGAATAGACTGGACACTATAGAAGCTCTGAAACAGGAAAGTCTCATGGCAGATGTTGACTGGGAGGCTGTGGAGTCTGTTGATGTCCAACCTGCATTTGTGCCTCCTGTAAGTTGTTAGGACTGTTGAGTCATCCTAGAGTTGAATACTTACATTCATTAATCAGTGCTAAAAATTGGCTGTCACCCGGTCACCAGAGGCAACTAAAAACTGACTTGGGCGACTAAAAATTGAGGTTTGATCGCCGGATGTGCGACTACGTTCGAAAAATTGCAAGGGTAGTACGAAGTTTAAATAAAAATAAAATACCATAATTTAGTTGGACTACCTTTCTTTTCCTTTCTTCAACTCTTAGTTCATCGATTTCAGAAATTCCAAGAGCTTGATTTAACAATTCATTCATGAGTATTTAGGCAGATTGATCCACAATATATTTAGACACCATTTTGATTTCCTATTGCCACGTGACTTCAAACTTACCCAGATTTCTATACGGCACATTCAAGCGGTTGGACATGTCATCACTTTGAGTTTTCGCACATAAATTCGGCATTTAAATACAACGAAATGTTGAGATCCCTCCCTAGTTAACATGGACACTGTTATAAAGCTGGATTTTTTCTCAATACAAGTCAGGGGATAACAGTGCACTGTTGCCTGCTAGCACACATGATCAGACCGTGACAAAAGGTGGCATGATTACATGTATGATCCGATTGATGTTTACCTCGAGAGCACATTATTTTTTCAAACTGTTTATTTCCACGACAAAGAAAGCAAATCACTTGATGACTGATCACTCACTCAGAAACAGTGAATTTTGTTTCCCTCGAATCTCGATGTTTCTCTCGGCTTCGTCTCGGGAAACATCAAGATTCTTGGGAAACAAAATTTACTGTTTCCCTTGGGACCATTAAGGGGTCATTAAGTGTTAATTATAATCTCTACCTCTATAATATGCATGGATACCTCCATTGTACAGTCACTTGAGACTGCCCCTTTGGTTAATTTATCTGTGTTAAAGAGGTTTGACTCTATACTATCAGACAATTGAAAATACATTGTACAACTTCTATCCTCCCTGTGTTATTACTGTCAGTGTTTATGTAGCAATCTTTTGTCCATGATTCTAGAGGTTTGGCTGCCTATATACCTTTCAATGATTACAGTTCCTATCAAACTGGTTGAAATTTTTTGAAACCAAAGAAAAATTTCAACCACAACATATGCAAGACTTTTGTCTAACAGAATTTCCAAGGAGCCTTTAAAGCTCAATCATTAAGAGCTGAGGCTAATGAACGTCTGCCTTCTGAAGAAACGTGAGGTGCTAATATTGGGTGCCATGCAGCCAGTGAAGTGTTCTCTCTGGTGTTGCGGTGGGGGTGGAGGTGGAGGAGCAGGAGAAGGGAGACATGGATTCAAGGTCTTTCTCCTTTCTCCCGCTCCTTCACCACTTTTGAGAGCTTGCTCGCAGGCTAGATGCCCTGAACTATATCAAGCTGTTGTTAGGCAGCAGTCTTAATTTAACGAACAGTCATGCATATGATCACAACAATTGTGAATCATAATTCAATACTTTTGTTATTAATTTTAATTAATAGAAAGACCACTTAAACTGTGATCCAACCTATGAGCTTGAAGAAATGATCATTGAAGCAAAACCACTTCACAAAAAGAAGAAGCGACTAAAAAAATTGTCAAGTAAAATAGTAAGTAAGAAGCAGTTTATCTGATATCCATAGCCAAGAAAAAGTTAGTTTTAGGCTGCATTTCTTGGACTGATAGTACTGATATTCTGGTTTAAAAATGCCCGGTCAAGTTTGTGATACAGTCAAACGTCCGCTTTGAACTTGCAAGTACCTCCAAGCTACATGCAATCACTGAACTGACATAAGCAAAGACCGCCCTTAACCATTACACCCCTAGAGTCAATGTTGTAGACATGTAGTGTAGTTCTAACTTTTGAGTCTGTTGACAAAATCCTGTTGTGTGACCATTCAAATGAAACCTCTTCAGCAGTACTTTTGCATGGCACTATTTATTTTCAATATTTTACAAAATGAAAATAATGTGGGATTTTTTTTTAAAAAATTGACTTTTGGCACTCTTGGAAGTTAAAGGGTCAGCATGGTGGAAAAGGCATTTGCTTACTGGAGGTTATACTGTGTGGAATTTGAACTCTCATTTAACTGTGGGTAGAACGGAAAAGCAATCTTTGTGAAACTGATGCATTTTGTGGGGGCTTGTACCTGGTTAACTCAATTAAACAACTCCCCTCATTTTAGTGCCCTTTTTAAATTTATGCTCCCATGCAAATAAATGCCTCTCCGGGTGCTTAATGCATGAAACTGTGTTAGGTTGACAAGTGACATCATGTTAAAAAAATATTAAGGAAATTAAATGATCATAGAGAACAAGGTTGTCTTCTTTTTGTTTTGTCCTATTAAATTGTAAATTATGCCAAGCGGTATCAAGTTTCATTCTAGGTTTTTATCTAATGTCAAGGTTCTTAGAACCATATTCAATATGGTTTGAGAGCTAAATAGAAGTACAATGTAGTTGTTTTTAAAAGTTATGCTGTTGATGGTCTAATGGTTTTAATTTTTTATTTTTTAGGAAAGTGACGAAGAAATGGACCCAGTACAAGTTTGTTTAGAAGAAATTAAGAAAGATTTCAAGATATATAACAGAGAAAAGTAAGTTGAATTTTCTGAGAAATTTTGCATTTGTATTGAAGATTCATCTCACTTTAATACTGTGAAAAAACTTCCCACTCCCAAGGTCACCCAACTTGAAAACATGGCATGTCGTTCACCCGTGGGGGGGGGGGGGGGTACTCAACAAAGCCACCCCAAGGTCCAAACCCTTACCCTTTTATATACCATTTTTTACAGAAAAGGTACCCCTTTCATATACCTCCAGCCTTAAAAAGGTACCCTTTCAGGCAGAGCATCCCCATGTAGCATATACCATTATGGTGAGTACCCCCCCCCCCCCCCCCCTCCCGGGTTATTCAAAACCAAGCAAAGCCATAGGAATATCCTGTTCAAAATTTAAGAGTGGTTATAATTGTTTTGTACAGCTGGTGTGCTGTCTGTAATGGATTTATCCCAACTCTATAAAATGAAGTTGCAGATGGTCATACATTGAGCTAAGGATTGTGCATTTAAGGACGTTCGCGCCAATTGTTTATGCGCATCCTTTCTGCGCACGCAATTCATGTCGCAACGTCATGCACGAGCATGCGCGCAAAGGAAGAAATCTATTCACATGAAGGGATGGTAGACGTTGCTTTGATTTAACTCGCTTGGATGGTTGGTGACCCCTATTTTTTTCTTCATATATCACTTTCTTTACTGATTATCTACAGTTCGTAAAAAAAGAAAAAAATCTGTCTTGTAGAAGTTTGATTTTTTTCATTTTTTTATCCACGCGACATCGAATTGCACTCATATCTCAGCTTATGTTGTTTCCAAATGCCCTCTTTAAAGGGTTAACTCATTTAAAGGTTGAAAACAGTTCAAATTATTTATGAATCAGGCCCACTTAGATAACATTTGAATATAATAGTTTCTCCCCAGCGATTCATCTTTGATATTTTTTAACTAAAAGCCATGGACACCATGTCATGTTATGAGGACTAACTTTTCAAAAACAGAGTATATTTCTACACACTATAGACTATTATACTTTACACTATTAGAAATCTTAAAGTTAGATAATATTTTTAAATTAAAAATTGGTATTCTTGTGCATAAAATACAATTTCAAAAAAAGGATACACCTCGTGTTCTCTATGATTTAACTCAACCGGTTTCGGCTGTTCATGATTATAACACTAGATATGCCACTAATCTAAACCTGTATAGACCGTTTTCCAGAACTAATTATGGCCTAGCCAGGTTTAGCGTAGTGGCATCACAGATCTGAGAAACAATACCGATGAAAATTAAGTGTCTCCCTTTTAATAGTTTTAAAAAAAAATACAAACTCTTTCTATTTGATAGTCAAGCATGTTAAACAACTCTAATTTATTATTTAGTTCTATTTATTTAATTATTAAATTTAAATAGTTATTATAACAACTAGTTATTAAAAGTATTGTATAATCTGCACCCACTTGCAACTGCTCTGTGGTAGTAGCCAACTCGAAAGCTTGGCTCCTTTGGCTACTACACACTCTTCTTTTGTTATGTTTAATTCAATGTATAGTTAGCTCTGTTCTTACTTTTTTTTATTTCCTTAATGTTGGTATATTGTAATTGAATAAGTGTGAATAAAATGAACTTGAACTTGAACTATATCTCTTAAATCAATTCAGGTGACCCCCAATTTTTTTGCATTTCTGACATCAGTAACTCACTATCAGACCGTAGCATAAGTTTGAAAAAAAATCTGTCTTGTAGAAGATTTTCGCGCGAACGTCCTTAAAAAAAATCATAAGAGTATCTCATGTATAGTTTAATTCAGTTTTATTATTACTTATGGTGATATTGTACAGTCTTTTTAGAATCAAAATTATTCTTTTTATTTTGTAATAGTAGGTGTCCCCAATTAGCTCTATGAGCTAAATACATAGACAGGGTAATAAAGATTTTATTTTTATTATTTATTATCCCTTGTTAGGTTGCCATCAAAAAGAAAATTAACAACATCTAGTCCCAGCCAGGGAGAAAGAACAGAAGGTAAAAATGCCGACTTAGCACTGACTGATGTGGGAGACTCATGATGTTGGTGTAAGCAGACTATGTAGAGACAGATCTCATTTCTGTGTCTCTGGTAGTTTCAGAAAATATCCATATCCCCAAGAGTATACCCCTCCCTCAGAGTAGTAGGGGGAGTAGGGACATTTTCTGGAACAACACAGTGCATCAGACCAATCAGCTTCAGGTCATTCAGTGTGGTGTTCAAGGCTGTTACTGATTTTTGAAGTAGCCAAAAAAAAAAGCTGTATTTATTTAGTATCATTGCCTTGTTTGTCTATAAAAGTACAGTAGCCAGGACTCACAAGTGCAAAAATGTAGTAGCCAGAGGGAATACCTGGCTCCCAGCCCTTAATGACAGCTTTGGTGTTACAGCTAGGCTAAAACAACAAGTCATTTTTGGAGTGCCTTGTCGATCTTATACAAATTTCATGTAATTTGTATTAAAACTTATTATTTAATAAATGCAAATGGAGTATGTTTATCATATTTCCTTTAATCCCTCCCTCGATTAAGTGCCCACCCAGCAGATAAAGAATTTAATACAGGTGACTGGTTCATGTAATATATATGTAATATATGAAACACAAGGAGGAGTGTTTTATCAGGATTCCCAAACAATGAGAAGTGGGTTTGAAAAACAAGGCGCAACCGACTTTTTTTAACCAACTTCCAGGTGTTTGGATTCCTGATTAAACACCCTTTCGAGTGTTTGATTTTGCTTCTAAAACTGATAAAATACAGAGAAAACGGAGGAATAAAATCGCCAAAATCTATGCTTATTAAGACGGTGGGTTTCCAAACCACCATTGCGCTTATGATTTTCTTTAGTTAAACTTGATGAATTAGAGCAGTTTTCATTTGAGTGTAGTAAAACCAAAACCAAAGTAATTACTCTGACCAATCACAGCAGTCGTAAACAATACAATGAATCAATCAGAGCTCGAAGCAATTACATGTCGGCGGCGCCAAGCGCGGGAAAACGCGTGCGAGCAAGTCACGATTGGTTTTGGTTTTACTTCTGATTGGTCAAGAAGGTGGCGCGAGATTGGCGCCAATCACAAAGCGTAGCAATGCAAAACCAAGGCAATCCACCGTAGGAAAAAAGATGGCGGCTGTTCATTTTACCACAATACCTTGCGGACCTAACACAGCACATAAGTCACAAAGAAAACCAAATTTTTACAATATTTGTTCCAGTACTACGGACAAGGTTTTTGTGCGCTAAGAATTATGGGTAAATGTACCAGTCGCCATCTTTTTTCCTACCGAGGATTGTGTAATTACTTTCGACACACAATTGGAAACTGCTCTTTGACTAATATATGATATGTAGTAATAAGTTTAGTAGGTTGTTGTGAAATTATCAAAAATTTGTTGGAATGACTGTGTGAATCCTACAGTTGATGGGATTATGTGTGCCACGAGTGGTACAATTCATAACAAACTAGGTAAAGTGTGTAAACTAGTGTATTGTGAGGCGCGGTCAAATTATCCATGGTTTGCTTAAGCCGTGGCTACATGTGCAATTTTTTTCTTGCACAGTAACCAGCTCATGGTAAAAATCACATGTGTAGCCACCCCTGAGATGCAACGCAAGAGCTCTCGTGTTGCCACCCTGAAAGTTTTTTCTTGCACTTGCGACGCAACTAAAGGGTATCTAGCCAAAAAGATTTAAGAACTAAAACAAGGCTCAGGTTTAATTACCAACACAGTCCTGTGCAGCTCGCATGGTCTTTGTTGCAAAATTTTGTCACCAAAATTTGTCACAAGTGTAGCAACCAACATGCAGTGGCAATGCGACAATTTTTCAAAAAATTTGCATTACTTGTGCAAGCAAAGAATCACATGTGTAGATGCAGCTTTAGTTAGCATTATGAGCAGACCTTTGAATTAAGTCATGTATCAGATAAAGAAGGGGTACCCAACAAGGAATGTTTGGAATGGCATTCTACTATTTTCCATTTCATTTAATTGCTTTTAAAGATCCAGTATTGTCCATTATGCTTCACGCGCCTCTGTTATTAGTTTGGTTTGCACGGGAGCGAAGCTTCTATTGTTTTCCGGGGTTTTGATTTTCTCGCGGCAAACATTCTATCGCGTGGAAAGGAATTATATCGTCATGTGCTTCTGTTCTGTTCAAACGTTTTATATTAATTTACGTTCTTATGCGTTGCCTGATAAATAAGGGACTCGAATAAACGTTTAACGACCGACATGGCCGATGCAAACGGATTACAAAGAGCTAGACGACCTACCGGATGTTTCAACATCAATTAAATGGCCGCCGATGCTCGCAGCGGGCAATGCGTAATGGACAATACTGGGTCTTTAAAAGAAACTATGTGAGAGCTAATGCAGTTGCAGTTCTTTGAGCTGAATATTTCAGCAACATGAAATTTCAGGGAATGGAATTTCTTACCCCAAATTTTCTAGTTGCTTTCACCTAAGTTCTGAAAATCCTAGCTGACCTTTATGAGGCCATGCCAGGGTAAATTCCGACAGGCGACATGACCCAAAAAGTAGCGTAAAATGAAATTGCGACAAAAGACCATCTTTCTCGGCACAATTCCGACAGCGACATCAAAGCCAAGAATTAGCGACAAAGAACGGTGGTTTGGCATATTTTTTTCACCAATATGAGGTCCTTGAGGACCCTTGAGGTTCCCTTGAGGGTCTCTTGAGCATCGCGTTATACATCATTTATGCAACTCCACAACTTCCTGGGAGACCTGGGACCCTGGGTGTCGGGAATGCCTCCAGTAGCAATTATAAAAGTTCAGTTTCCCCAACAAAGGTCACAAGTCACAAGATAATATGAACAGATTTATTCACCGCACTTCACACAGTTCACAATTCTCAGCTTCGGAAAAAAGTTATTTTACGCTCGATTGCGCTCACATGTTTATAATCACATCTGTCAATCAAATTCCTAACCACATTCAGGCCCAGTCTCCGACACTCTCCCCCCATTATCAACAAACGTGATAATGTAGTCTACTATTCAGGAGACTGGGCAATAACAACGTTAACAAATGCTTTAGAAAGTTACTGGTAAAATCCCATGTCTATTCAAGAAGGGATTTAATATCCGCTCAAAGTTCTAAATGTTCAAGTTATCCTGAGTTCTGTTCTGATTCAGCAATTTGACGGATCCTCTCTTCTGCTTGCAAGGAGGCCAATCGTCGTGGCCTGAATACAGGCGCTTCAACATTAAGCTCTTCTACTGGTGCCCGAACAACTGTATCACAAGACAGTTCCAAAGGGTAAACATGCTGCACTGGTCTTTCAAGGAAGTTTCTCCCTGCTCGTAACTTGACGGCCCTCGCTACTCCGTCCCTTCCTGGATACAGTTCCTGGACAATGCCGAGTGGCCACTTTCTCTTGTTTTTCTCCTCACACTTTACGATCACCACATCACCAACCGCCAAAGTACAGAGTTTGCTTTGATGCTTGAGGTTGTGCCGCTCCCTCAGGTTACGGAGGTACTCACTTGACCATCTTCTCCATAAGGTGTCCTTACACTTGCGGAGATGTTTGGCTCTACGTCGCAAATTTGCATCATCAATGTGGTGTGGTGACAGATCAGGTATAATGTTGCTTTGAGGAAACATCATGAGATTAGGGGTGATAGTTGGTAACGCCACGTCCTCCTCTACGTAGCAAAGGGGCCTATTATTCAATGTTATTTCGACGTCAAGTAGCACTTCCTCCAATTCTGCCCATGACAGGAAACCGCACCCGATGGTTTTGTTTAAGGCGTTTTTTACTAATCCAACCATCCGTTCGAATTGTCCGCCCCACCACGGGGCGCGACTGAGATTAAATTTCCACATAATACCATTCTCAGCAAGGAACTTGTTAAACTTCTCGTCACACATAGCTTTCCTCAACCATCGTGCTGCCCCCACAAATGTAGATCCATTATCAGAGTATATGATTTGCGGACGTCCCTTCCTGGCAATCAGCTTCTTCAGACTCAGAATGAACTCTCTGGTTTCCAGTGAGGGCACCAAGTCCAAATACAATGCACGGCACAGGGAACATGCATATAACACAATGTACGCCTTGCTTTCTGCTCTTCCACGTTTCTTGTATTTGATCGGCCCTGCATAATCGACGCCAATCACCTGGAATGGGTGCGTTCCTTGCGTCCGATCCACAGGAAGATTGCCAGGTGGAGGGTTCGCTGCTGCTACTGTCTGGAATCGTTTGCAACCGTGGCAAGCTCTTATGGTTTGCTTTGTTAGCTTTCTTAGGCGTGGGACCCAGTGGTTTCTTCTTACACTCGTCATTGTTAAGCTCACTCCCCCGTGTAGGGTGCGCAGGTGTTCACGATGCACAAACTTCTTAGTGTACAAGTGCTTGTCAGGAAGGTATAGAGGATAGAGTCCCTGGATTCTTCCACGGCACTCGAAAACCCCATCCGGATTAGGTTGCAGGTTCAGACGCAGACGGTCATCTTCAATCTCACAACTCTGCTGAGCTCTTTTCACCCAGAACAAGTGCTGTTTCTGCAACTCCTCAGTTGTCAAGGGGCCTCTCAATTTCTGATCAGAGTGGCGAGAATTGTGCACAAACCGTGTAATCCATGCACAAATGTTCAGAACTTTCCTTAGTTCAAACTTGTCGAGAACTTCATACAGCCTGTCAGCTTTATCCACAGCAACCTTGAACAACTCCTTGGTAGCTTTCAGTTCTGCTGTACTTGCTTCAGAGGGCTGAATAGCACGTTGTGGAGGCCAGTGCTCACAATCTCCCAGCCAGTCTGGACCCTTCCACCAAAGCTCACTGAACTCAACATCACCGCCCCTGCTCGCAACATCAGCCGGATTTTCCTGAGTAGGGACATGCCTCCATGTAATCTCTGGATGTGCACGGAACTTCTGCACCCTATTTTCCACGAACTGCCTATACTGCCCACCACCACTTATCCAAAAGAGAGCAACTGAGCTGTCCAACCATCCATTTAGGCTTACGACAGGAAACCCCTCCAATGCGACTCTCACGTTAACCAACAAATTTGTCACCATATGCCCCGCTATTAGCTCGAGTCGGGGGATCGTTAAACCCTGTTTGGCGAGCCTGGCTTTCGCTGCTAGGAGCCGTTGAGTTGTCCCAGATTCTTGTTTAACGATTGCATACACTGCTGCACCTACACCACAACTGCTCGCATCTCCAAAGCCGTGCAAATGAATATCATGGATGGGTTCCCTGTGGTCAGCGAGGGCGCGACTTACAGATATCTGTTTGGGTAGACTTTGTTCCCACCTCTGCCACTTGAGTTTCAGCCTGCCTGTCAACTGCGCATCCCATGCCAACTTTTCACAACATACAGCACGGTACAAACACTTCCCTAGCAGAGTCACTGGCGAAACTAAGCCTAAAGGGTCATAGATACTTGCAAGCTTGCGAAGGACACCTCTTTTAGTTGGAGCTGCTTCCCAGTCAGGGAAAGATACAATGACTTCATCACTTTTCTTGTTCCATCCCAGTCCGAGTAGGCTTGATCCTCCTGCCTGGGGTTCTCCAAGCTGCTGCTTTGCGAAGGTCCCCTCTTCTTCTGGAGACACAGTACTTTCTTCTAGTTGAGGCTCATTTGACTGCCACTTATGCAATGTAAAAGTTGCGTCTTCAAAGATCTCGATGGCTTTTTCCTTCAGCTCTTTGGCTTCTTCCACTGTCGCTCCACCACTTAGCAGGTCATCCACATATAGACTTTCTCTCAGTTCAGCTACTGCAACATTTTCACGTTCTTTCCAGGTGTCCAGGTGGCACTCAATTACACCACCTAGAAGAAAGGGAGATGGCGCTAGGCCAAATAAAGCTCTTGTAAATCGCAATGTCTCAATGTTTGAGTGTTCTCCCTGCCTCCAATGAAACCGCAGAGCATCACGGTCAGCTTGTCTTATTCGTACTTGCAAAAACGCCTTCTTTAAATCTCCTACAAGTGCCACAGGATGCATGCGTGACCGGACGAGGACATTCCACAATTTATTCTGAAGAGGGGGGCCAGGATACAAACAATCATTCAATGACACCTCATTAGGCTGGGCTTTAGCAGATGCATCATACACTACACGTACTTTGGTTGTTGCGGCATCTTCCCGGATGACAGGTTTATGGGGAATGTAGAACTGCACTCCCTGAGCTGGCTGATCAGCTGTTTCCACAATCCCTTCAGCTTTCTGTTCTTCGATGATCTCGCTGTAGGCCTCTTCCAACCCGGTCCGTTTCAATTTACGCTTCAAACTCTCCAGGCGGCGAAGACTTCCATACTCATTTGAAGGTAAAGGTGGGTGGTTGCCTTTCCATGGCAAGGCCACTTCATACCATCCCATTTCACTGCGCGATAACTGCTCACGAAACTCTCTGTACACTTCACCTTGGTCATGTTGCGGTGTGTCGGCAAGTCCTAACACGTCTAACTTGCACAGTTCCTCATAATCCACTTGACTAGTTTGAGTAAGGAGCATGTGTGTAGTATCAATCTCCTCTCCTGGAGAAAGAATAACCCATCCCAATTTGGTGCGCTCAGCTACAGGTTCCCCTTGGTTACCAATCCTTGGTCGAGTATCAGTTTTAATTCGAGCATACACTCCAGCACCCAAAATAACATGAACTGGCAGCAACGGTTTGGTATCCGTATCATCCATTTCCACACCCTTTAAGTGGGGGTAAGTGTTAGTCAACTGTTGGTATTGGGGATTTTCCAGGCTAAGGAGCTCTCCTCGATTGACCTTGGTGAGACTGACTTCTAAACAGTAATCACCAGACCTGGAAGAAACAGTGGTCTTGAAAACTTCCATTCTCGCTGTGGTTGAAGCCATAAGCATCTCAACTCTCTTAGGCTTGATCTCTGTTGGCTTCTGTCCCAGCATATCCAGTAGTTTGGCTGAAGCATAACAACTAGATGAACCAGAATCCAACAATGCGCGACACTCGATACCACCAACCTTAATCACTACAACCGGGTAAACCACTTTCTCAGCATCGACAGAAGACAACACGCTGTCTGTCTTAGGTTGTTGATCAGGACAGATGGAGGTGTGGTGCTTCCTGGAGCATAAATTGCATCTTGTTTTGCTTGCACACTCAGCAGCCCTATGTTTTGGGCAAGCACAGTTAAAACAGAGTTTGTTTTCTGCCAGAAATTTCTTCCTCTCGTCGCAACTAACAACGCGTGTACATTCCGAACTCTTGTGCGAGTTATCTTCGCAGTAAACGCAACCACGTGGTTTCGCGTCGTGTTGCTTTGTATGGTAATTTCGTGAGGGCGAGCGATCACGTTTGAACGACCGCGGTTCATCTGAATCTACGGGATTCCGGCGAGTCCACGACTTTAATGCATCACACAGCTTCAGGAAATCCCAGCTTTGCCATTCTTCATCATTCTGTACCAAATCTCCACGAATTCCAGAAAGTTTATCGATCGTTAGAGCTACGTTTCCATTCACCACACTTAGCTTTCCCATGGTCTCAAGAGATTGAACGTCGTATAGCAACCTTTCGTAAAATTGATGAATTTTTCGAGGTTGGTTTCCATTTATTTTCGGCAAATCCAAAATATCCTTAACGTAGGCTTTCACCACTTCGCTGACGTTGCCGTAACGCTCAATCAAAACAGCGTTTGCCTTCTCATAGCCCTCGGCGGTAAACGGCAACCCATCGATGCCTTTTCTGATTTTAGGATCAACAAATTCCTTTAGATATGAAAATTTAGTGATAGCAGCCATTTCGGACTTGTCTATTCCCTCGGTGAACTGACCCCAAAACCTATTCCAATCCAGATTAGTTCCATTGAACCTTGTAATAGTAAGCTTCGGTAACTTCGCTGACGGAGCACTTTGTTTACCGTTCTGACTTCCCGCTTGATCCGATAAGTTCACGCTTTCGAGCGCTTTGGTGTATTGAAGCTTCTTCTCGAATAGCTCTTTTTCGAAAGCGAGCTGATCATTTCTAGCTTTCTCTATCTGCTCTTGATCAACACTATTCAGAAATGAAGAAATTCCATCCATATCGAGGTCAACAGCTGCGATATCCTGATCTAATTTAGCGCCCCACGAGGCAATGGCGGAAAGTTCTTCACCGGCAGCAATTTTCAACTCTTCTACTTTCCGCTTCGCTTTCTCCACTGAAGCAACCACTGAACACAGCGCATCTCGATGTCTTTTGATTCTGTTCTCATTCCGGCTCGCAAGAACGGCGTCAGTTTTTCCTTTGGTGATCTGAAGTTGTGTAAGTTTCGTTTCAAGATCCTTGCTCGCGGTCTCCATGCTTCGCGATAATAAACACAGTAGTTTTCGATTCTTTCCGTTCGAAGATCAACACAATGTCCCGTCGGAGGTGCCACTTTTGTCGGGAATGCCTCCAGTAGCAATTATAAAAGTTCAGTTTCTCCAACAAAGGTCACAAGTCACAAGATAATATGAACAGATTTATTCACCGCACTTCACACAGTTCACAATTCTCAGCTTCGGAAAAAAGTTATTTTACGCTCGATTGCGCTCACATGTTTATAATCACATCTGTCAATCAAATTCCTAACCACATTCAGGCCCAGTCTCCGACACTGGGAACGAGGTTGTCAGTCAAGCGACAGCAACGCCGATATCTCTTCACCATTTTGCATGACTCTTGCATGTCTTGCATGCTTGCCGCTTGCTTGCTAAAATTCCGACAAACTATGTTCGATCAATTTCCGATAGCGACGTGAAGCATTGATAAAACACCAACATGAGACATTTTAAAATTCAGACAAGCGACACGCCCCCCCCCCCCCCCCCTCCCCTGGCAGGGCTCTTCTATCCCTCCAAAAACAAAAGGCATTAAATTTTCCGATGTTACAAAAGTATGAGGCATCTAATTTATTACGAATTTTTTAAGATGACTGGCGTCTTCTGAAAAGCTTTCCACAGAAACCATTCATTGGAAGGGTGCTCTTGATATATACATGCTATCTTATTCCTGATATTTTATCCTCATTTGTACATGCAGTAAGAAAGTAATATTATAGTATATTTTATTCAGAATAGTTTTTTTTTTGTTTTTAGTAATTTAGTTTTCATTGTTGCATCGATAAACTTTTTACAAGCATAAAGGTCACTAATTTGCTAACTTAGATCCATTTTCTCAGTTTTCATAAAGATGATATAATATCCCATACATACATCATACTACAAAGGACTTTATTTCTGATGGAACATAATTATTTATAATGATAGTATTTTAGCAGTTCATACATGTAGTAAAATCTAACCAAATATTTATGCATGTTTAATACTGACACTACTGTGAATACCTTATGCACTACTTAACCTGTATACACATCTACTGAAGGACCTGCATTTCTAGCATTGCATGCTTGCGAATTAAAGCTCGCTTACCTGCCTAATTGCCAAAGCAAGTACAAATCATTTTGGGCTTGAATGTACAAATTTATACATCACTCGTCGGTTTGGTGAGTACAATTTTCATGTCAGGTTAATAAATCTTACTGAAAACAATAATTTGTTCACTTTCAACAAAAATATTTTGACTTAAACCCTAGGCCGATCATTCAAGCATTCAAGCATGTAACATGTTTTGTTATTTCTGTATAGCATTAGGATCTGATGCTAGTGCTAGAAACCCTCCATGACTGTTAACTTTCTACGTGATATGTCTGTTCAGCTGAGGTTTATTATATTATAAATTATAAGTAAAGGTTTGGTAATAAATATAAGCATGTAAAAATAAATGATAAAATCGTCATGATGCCATTTTCAAGTTCAAAATGATTAGACAGTTTATTCTAATCATTTTGAACTTAAAAATGGCGTCATGGCGACACCGAAACGTTGTTCGATGATTTTATAATCGTTTATTTTTACATGCTTTTTTATTATTTCGAGGATAAGACCTTTTAGTCAATTTCTTTTCACTTTTTTAATGCTCAGGAGTGATTTACACCCAATTTCTGTCTTTCTTAATTTATTAAGTAGGAAAAGCCCAGAAAATATAATAACCAAAATAATTATCTATAAGAATAACAAGACTAACAAATATTATTGACAATTATACAGCAGTTGACTTGAGTAATTTTTTGCTTGCTCAGATGTTAAAAAACTTTTGCATCAAGAGAAAAAAGCAGCACATTTATTAACATACTGATCAATATAAGCATTGTTTAAATGGTCACACTTAGGATTTCATTCACAGATTCAATCTCATTGCTAGGGGCGATCGTTTCCCTAGAAACAAGGTTCACTGATTTAAAATTTGAAACCAAATTAGAAAGAAATGGTTTGAATTATTGAACTGAATGGGACTTGATGTAGTTTCCATGACATTGTCGGTTAAAGTTGCTTGTATCAAATTTTCATATCGTTGTAAGTAAAAATACATAAAATGAACTCCTCTCACTGACAATAAAACAAATAATATAATTTTAGAGAAGATTGAAGAAATATGATAATTATTATAAATTAATGATATATTGAACCTAAAATGAAATAATTTAGTGTGACTGGCTTGACTTAATGAGTGACATTGTATCACAAAAGAAATAAAAATGCAGCAATGTTTTCTTACTTCATTGACCGTGTTTGTGTAATATTGGGGGCAGTACGCAGCTCTTACAAGGTCTTCTCTGATTTGCTGAGAAAACAATCGAACAAACAACACAACAATGGACCCTAGCCCTGAGAAGAATAGAGCTGCGAGAGGTCCATTGAAATTAGAGGTTGTAAAGAGCTGCGTGGTATGTGGAATATGGCTTGTACTTCGTGGAAGGCTTAATGACCTTAATTATATGCACGCAAAACTTCCCGGCACTTTTTTAGGGATAAAAACTCATTTTGAATTGGTTAGCTGCTATTTACTGTTATGGATATCACTACCCAAAACAGTAAATAAAAGCTAACCGGGAAGTTTTGCGTGTATATTGTTATAAACACAGGCATACCATCCTCCGTGTGGTGTGCTAATGGCCGTATCGGTTTATCAAATTAGCTTTACTAAAGGGTAAACTTGGGGCTCTTAAAACGGATGAAAATGAAATATAATTATAAAAACCTTCAAAATCACTGACACGTTGTCTAACTTTGTTTTTCAGTGTTTATTTTCAATTGGCGATTTTAAGCTCGTGAAAGCGTTTTCTTTAGCGAGTCGAACTGTTATTAATTTTTATAAATACCGCTTTTGCGACCCTCAAATCCTTAAAACAAAGTTTAACAACAATGCGGGAGAGGGCCCAAACGAAACAACACCCTGTTCCTCCAGGTTGGAGGCTTTTCTTGGGGCCAGCAATCCCACAACGTGAGGATAAACTTGATACTAAAAAAAAATGTTTTTTTTTAGTATCAAGTTTATCCTCACGTTGTGGGATTGCTGGCCCCAGCATCGTTGGTGGCGGTGGTGAAAACACAGATCTGTGCTGGCAGTTTTAACTCACCACTACCACCATTGTTCGCAAAAATATGGAACAAATTTCACACACAACTTACAACTTCTTGACTCGTCCTGACGAAAAACTAGCGCTTGAAACGTCAGGTTTTTGAATATCTGCGGTGGCTAGTTTACTTAAAGTGCCTATAACCCTTAAACCCATTTTCAGAATCAGCTCTCTGTACGACGACCTGACTGACGTCATAAAACCTAATACAATACAACCTAACACTACCTAACACAACACATCACAATACAGTCGTCGTACACGAGCCATGACCCATATGTCTGTCTGCTTCATCCATTGCTACCTAGCTGAATTCACTGGCGAGCTCAAGTGTGCTAAAACCGCCTTGTCTTTTTCACCGCCTCAACGGTTAATCCTTGGCAAAGGAAAAGCATCATTATCTCCAGACCTTACTCGCAATTAACGCTCGATAGTCCACACAAAATCGAATGGATCCGTTCTCTTTTCTTGACAATCGCTGACTGTTGAGGCGCACAAGTATTGGAGGAAAGTCTTCACAAGCTTAACCTGGTTTCAGTAGCATGAAGCGACTCAGAGTATTATTGGACGCCCCCCCCCCCCCCTACGTTTTTTCAAGACCGTTTAAGATTAGCACATGCCGTCTTCAGTTGCTGCTCGTTTATCCTTGAGACACATTTTGTAAAGTTTGGCGACTATGGTTGCTATGGTAACGAGATATGACGTCATAAGTAACATGAGGTCAAGCCAATTTGAATAAAATGCGTGTTTTTCACCTTTTTTCCGGTGCGAAAACATACAAAATGTTACCAAAAGTATCAAAATGTTTAATTGAATGTTATTTTGCAACTCTAGCAAAATCGACGTTTTCGACGAAGATACAACTTTATACGGTACATTTCCTTGTAGCGACTTGCAATGTTTGCCCCTGGCGATCCCAGAATCCTTTGCGTATAGCACAGGTATTCGATTACTGGTAACTCATTCACTGGTCGACACTCAATGCAATTTCGAAGTTGCGTCGTGTGTCAGGACTTGAAAATAGTTGACATAGCCCCTTTAACGAGAAACTGCGGTGGTTTCTTTCTCTCCCGTGTCATCTTTCACGAAACATTAAAAAATTGGCAGCTCTAAGTAGCCCTTTAATCGGCATGAGAACGTATAAGGGCTTTGGTGAAAACGTAAAAATGATCTTGTCCACTTATTTGTCAATTTCTATAACTTATAGCTAAAGAAAATTCAAAAAATTCACACTGTCTTTGATATCTTTCGCAGCTAAGTTCAATCTTGGATTACGTGGACACCAAAACCAGCTACAGTTTTTGGAGCTAATGCTTTTAAGCCCCAGCCAAATGGGAATGCAATAAATTGCGTTCACTTTGATCGATCGCAAATTTGTCCGCAAGCAGACGCGAGTATTTCACCGTTTGGCCACACAAACGCAAGTAGACACAAGTGACCACGAGTTGTTTTAGTATCGTTTGCTTTGGTATGATCGTGTGCACAAGGCTGCAAATGAAATGGCTTTTTACAACTTGCGCCGACTTGTGTCCCGTTTAGCCACTGTAAATGAGTGTGGGGAGAACTTGTGACAAGAAAAACAGGTCAATTTTCTAAAGTAGTGGTCTTTTATTGTGACAAATTTATCTATATACACCTTAAGTTAAACAAAGTCCAGTGAGAAACTTTGACAAACATATCATTAAAAAGCAGTTTGTGCAACTGCTGGATAAAGCAGCAAATTACTAATTATTTTATACTAACTTCGATGTTGATTTATATACATAAAAAAGCTAATCATTAAGTGAAAAGATGGTACGAAGGGCATCGAAAGTGAATTTTACGTATCCAAATGAAAGTACAGAAAAATTCTCGGGTTAAAATAAGCCTTCCTACATGCCGCTAGGTTCGGCTGTCCTTATACCACTCTTTCAACTCAATGTGCGAATTTAGGGACCAAAAACTCTGTCCAGATACTGATTCGGTTATAACCCACATGAAGGAAGGGAAACGGTGAATTAAATTGATCGAACTGATACTAATCATATCACCTCTTTGAGCACTGTCAAGTGGAAGAAAAGCAGCTTTTTTCTCTCTGGGATGTAAGTTGGTTCTTACTTTGCGCAGATTGATAGCACTCGCCTTCCACCATTGTGTCAGGTTCGGATCCTGGACTTGAAAACCACCTATGGGTGATGTGGTTTTCCTTTCTAAATTTAAAATATCATTTACTTAGAGGCTAAAAAAACAACCTAGAGATTCACGTCACTTAAGAAGATTTGGATCGTAAATTGCACCTTGCTTAAAAGAGTCCTAACTAGAACATAATGTAATGTGTTGGACATTACTACTAGAGAATAAAAGGACCCAAGTAAACAAATTTTAAAGGAAAAACGTCACGGTGATTTTGACGATTTTTAGGCAAAACTATTAACTAACAATCTTTGCTCGTACAGATAATTCTCCGAGAACGTCGATAGGAAAATATTAAGTGATTCTTCGATAGGAAAACAAAGCATTATCGGTTTTTAAACTAATTTTCCAAGACAAGGAAAGAACTTCGAAAAACATTTCGCCAGTTTCTTCAAGTTGCAATCCATTTCCATCCTGGCCATCTGCTGCCAAAGACACTTCTTTATAGTTTCATTGCAATAACATAATGATTGTTAACAGAATTGGTCCGTTACTTGTAGATTTCCGTTGATGCAAATATGTTTTTTGGATTGTCAAAGTGATGCTAAAATGTGACATGGCCCCTTAGATGTCCAATTACATTGGAAGTACCATCAACCTCTTTATTGTAAACCCACTGCTCTGAACGTAGGAATTGCCCTTAAAACTCTAATACTGATTTACATTGTAAAACAGTTCATCTTAAAAATAAATAATGAATTTAAACTCATTGGGAAAATGCACTACATGGCTATCAGACCTCCAAACCAAATAATCCCACTTGCCTTACAATGATTCAACATTTCAATTGACTATAACTAGTTAAAATCACTTTTTCTACACCTCTTTCTGCATCAACCACATTGATTGGAAACCCGATCTTAATTAATAGATGTCGACGATTTATTCTTTCGATTTTCCTGCATTAAATGATCCGTTTGAGAAGCTATATCAAACACTCGAAAGAGTGTTTCATCAGGTGGCCAAATACCTGGAAAGTGAGTTTTTTTTTTTCAACCCACTTCTCGGTGTTCAGAAATACCGATGAAACACTCTTCCTCGTGTTTGATAAATTACATCCACTCTTCCGAGAGATAAAAATAAGCACAATCAATTCCTTTCAATTTATAAAATCCATTCAGGCTCTTTCTTATTCCTTTTCTAAATTATCTAGTTTTGGTCTTGGATGATGTGCCTGGCCTTTGATAGCTTTGCAGTACTGTTGTTTAACAAGTAAAATTCTACAATACATGTTAAAATGCTTTGTCAGTATGAAGATAGCTTCCTAATAGCACTAGGAATAAGTATTAGTTTTAAAGTTTAAAAAGAAGACGAACAGTTACAATCATGGCAAGCATACAAAAGACGCGTTGTCCAAGAATATTTCTTAAAGCAGCGAGGTAATGATGAAGACTTTTATGGCCAAGTTTTAGTGAGACAAGGAGGATAAAAGTTACATTCGTGCATTGAACGATCTGGTGTGTGACTGTCCTTTACTCTAGACAAATGAGATAATAGAATGAGTTGAGTTGAGGATGCTGCTGCGAAGGTTATTCTCCTCTTTATCCAGGCCATTCTAAGGGAATACAAAAAAAAAAAAGCTGATCAGATCCTTGCTCAATGTATAGGTGGTTTTCACGTTACGTCACGGCGGCCATGTTGGTGCACACCTACAAAAGAATTTTAATGAACTTCTTTTGTTATGTGCACCAACATGGCCGCCATGGCCTTTGTCATTTAAGTCCCTCAGGACTGAAGGTCACGTGAGTGAAAACCATCTATAGCTAGACACTAGCCTGGGTCACGTGCTCGTACTCTCTCTCCCCCTCCCTTTCTGATATCATTTGTTTGAGGGTTCGTTCCTGATATCATCTGAATATCGAATGTTTCAACCAATCAAGGTGTTTTCGGGTCCCATTCCTGGAAATCCCCGATAGAGAAAATAACCATCCAACAACCAATCTAATTTGTGGAAATTCAACTAGCCTGCGAGCAAGCTCTCGGGCTAGGGCTCGGGGGCTCCCCCATCCCCTTCCCCCCTCCCCCAAACCCGAGGCCGAGAGCTTGCTCGCAGGCTAAAATTCAACAGAACAAGCCCACAAACAAAGGAGTATATCGGCGTGGAGTGGAGGGAGCAAGTGCAGACCTGTCAACTATTACGATTTTGCCGTGAGTCTCACGATTTTTTATATTTTTTCACGGCCTCGACAAGACTTCCAATCTCACGTTTTTTTTTTTTGGAGGGGGGAGATCATTTTGAAGTAAAATATTATCTTGTTGAGTAAAAAAATGGAAAATAAATGAGAATGCTAGTACCATAAACTAATAATTTTGTACTCATGTTCACCGTTTTTTTTGCCTAGTTCCTAGGCCCCTGCAAAGCTAGCGGTTTTATGCAGCAGTTTAGTCATTTCCATGCTTACAACGTACTGGAAAAACACTTAATGACTGCCCCAATTAAAAAAAAGTTGCTTAATCTTGACCTGGGTAAAAAAATAAAATCTCACTACTTTATGTAGAATCTCCAGGATTTGTTTTCATGGATCTCCAGATTTTCATTTTTCAAGGGATTGGCAGGTCTGCAAGTGCTAGTGACCTCGACCATCCGAGAATCGGGCTGGATAGATACCAACACATTGTGACCATGTTACATTAAGCAATCTGTGCAACTTACACGGAAAAGTGCTTTAAAAAGCATTGCGAGAAGTTGCATGATTGCAGAATAATGCAATCTGTGCAACTTGCACAGAAACTTGTTTTAAAGGGGCATTATCACGCAGATTTTGCTGTGTTTTGGTCAAAATTCACTAAATAGTTGACAAAAACCTTTGCTCAAACGTAAAATTGCTTTTAGAACACCAAGAAGATAATGTCAAGTGATTTCATCAAAGAAGAACAAACCATAATAAGTTTTTCTGCTATTTTTCGACGACACTTGGGACTATTATAAAACGACAAACAACATTAAATACAGCAGTAAAATGGCGGACGGAATCGTGTCTGTAAAGACTTCAATTCAGACTTGAAAAACAAACTGAACAAGCATGCGACTGAACAGAGCGGGAAGCTATCCGATTTGGAAAAACTACAATCAAGGCAGCCTTACAAAAATTAATAAGCTTACATTTTGACACAAATTAACGGTTAAAAAAAGAAACGTTACCTGCACTCGATGTAGCTTTTTAGTCCCTTCCTTTAGCACCCAGCTTTCCAGAAAATTAAGTTTACAACTTTAAGCTCCTTTAAAAGTCCACACATTTCAAGTCCGAAGTCAATCCGCACTGAAATCATAAGTTGTTTTCTCTTCAATTAACAACGGCTTTTGGGCTGCACAGCGAGTCTCCGTTTCAGTTCATAAACCATTTCTCCACTGAGCAGACTGAGTTCGACAAAACTTGCACGCAACAGTCCGTGATGCGAAAAAAAATACAAACTTGCTCCTTTTAGTTCCTACAGCCACGTTGTGAGATTTTTCGGTTCCAATACGCTTCAAACAATGTTTAGCCGAACATTTTCAAAGAAGCATAAAGCATATACCATATTTCAAAGCCAATTTATATTAGAAGAGATTTTCATAAAATTGTGCTTGTTCGTTTCTTCCAGATCAAGCGGTTTGTTTGAACAGCTTTGCCAAGGTGAACTTTCATTCAGCCTCGCCAAGGTGAACTGCGATACGCGACAATAATTTTCGCACCTTTTTTCGTTCAGTCATGTGATCAATACCTTTTACTTTTCCTTTCGCTATGTTATAAAAGAATTGGTTCATGCTTTTAGCTGTGCATCTATCGAGTTATGGATGCACGCGGGAAGTTTGGAGAGCACTCGAGAAGCTAGAGTTGCTCTCTGCTATCGCCTCGAGCAACTCTTAATAGGCCATTTCCGAGTTGCCTTTAGCCTCTCTATCAAAGCGAGGCTAGGTGCGAACCTTTTATATGAAAATGAGTTTCATTTGCATGTGAATGAAAACTCATTTTCATATGAAAGGTTGTGCACCTAGCCTCGCTTTGACAACGAGGCGTAACGTAACATGGCCTATTACGGTTCTCTCATGCTCTCCAAACTTCCCGCGTGCATCCGCGTGCTCATCATGAACCAATTCTTACTTCAAAGTGATCCTATAAATAGGTGACAAAGCCCCTTTAAAAATCATTGCGAGAAAGTTGCATGATTGCAAAGTGACACATAATGCTGTGTTAGAAGCATAGTAGCCAAGAGGATTTGCAAAATTATTGGTGGATAGATAACTTTATTATTATTAGAGTGATTTTACTTTAACTGTATCACAAAGTGTCAGTCAGTGATTATTAGACTAAAACAGACCAAAAAAAGACTAGCAAGTGTAGGGAGAAATTAAAATAAGAAAAGTCTTTTAAAAATACCCAGCTTTATAACAACGTTTTGCTGATTACTCCATAAGTCTATTTAGGGCTGTCTTTAAACTTTGAGGTTGCTAGGTATGTGAGGAGAATAGCAGTCATTAACTCAGGATAACCTCTCCATGGCTGTTGTCCTTTAGTCATCTTCAAACTTTGAGTTCCCAGTCATCTTTACTGCTGTTGCTGACCATAATACCAAGGAAGGGGGTTAACTGGAGTACAGGACAACCAAAAAAGCTGGACAGTATAATTGTCCTTCAAATTTTACCAATTGATAGTATTTAAGAATTAATTCCACTTACAGCAAACTCATTATAGGAGGTGCAAACAACCAGAGATTCATCTTTTTTGCTGTTTGTTTTGGAGCAACTCACAACTTGAATTGACCTGTTGCCAGAGGTGTTGAGCAGTTTGCTTGTGTTGTAACTTTTCTCGCCCAAAACCTTTCTTTTTACCGCTAGCCTGGCTGACATTCTCCTGGAAGGTGTCTTAATAAAAAAGGAAGGCACGAGAATACAAATCGTCAGTTGTTGCTTGATTGATTTCTCATATTATGTAAATTACAGTATGCTTACACATAGCATACACTAATGAAACACCACTGTTTATGCCAGACAGGAAGATAAATAGACATTCCCCACTTGACTGGAAACTTAAACAGAATGGACCAGCACAAGTCTAGCAGATAACTCATTATTTTTTGCTGTTGCCATGCCAAAAGAGAGCTGGGCCTGGTTGTTCAAAAGGTGGATAGCCCTATTCAACGGATAAATCACAATCCGGTGGATAACACAATTGATTTTACTAATGCTTAATATCCACTGGATACATATTTATCCGGTGGATAGGGTTATCCACCTTTTGAACAATCGGGGCCTGGTGGAAAACCTGCATTTTCTTTAGCCTATAGTTTTCAGTCATTTGGCAAAATGTTTAATTTGTGCTTTAACCTTGTAGCATACAGCCACATGTTTGCAGATATAATGATGTGCAGTGCTGTTGGCCACAACATTTTTTGTTTTCAACATCCAGGCACATTCATTGGAAACTGATATATACCATATTGTGCGGTGATCGTGCTTTCTATGTTTACATGTATATTGTAGAGCTTAGCCTTCAAAATCGCGGAGAATGTTTACTTATGTCTGAACATACGAGCACTGCTGTGGGACATAACTGCAGTTTCAGTGGTTCAGAGACCAAAATAATCCCCCAAAAGCTAAAAACATCCAGGCCTTACAACCTAAAAATATACTAGCCAGTATTAGGCTTATTTTAACTCACAGTCTACAAGTTTACAGTCTTGGTCATAAAGCCACATATATGAGAAAACTGGCTTTACTCCGGATGCCATGCACCGGCCTCTTTACAACTTTGAATTTCTTTGGACCTCTTCAGGGCTACTAAGGTCCTTTGTTTTGTTGTTTGTTCTATTGCTTTTTTGTTCAGCCAATCCTGTGAGGTGTGCTGAGAGGTTCAGAGTACCTCCTTTACACTGACAACTGTGATCATTAAATATTTTTTCATATCAATGAAACTTACCGGTACCTTTTTCTTTATAGTCTTCACGACTTTTCTAACACTAGATTTAGTGGAAATCGGTGGACGGCCTGCTGATTTGCCAGCAACAGGTCTAGGGGATGGACAGACGCTAGAATGCAGTGGAAATTTGCCAGGTGTCGAGGCCGTTGTGTTATCCTGCATCTGCAAAAATCAACAACAAGAAAACATTGATCAAAATACTGAAGGCATTCAAGATTTTTAATCAAAAAATTAAAAAAAGGTGCTTTGCCCTGTCATTATTGCCTGGTAATAACAGAGAGTTTACCCTCACCTTTATCCGTTTCGGTGTCTTTGATGGAGTTGTTCCCAATGTCCTATGATTTTAAGAAAATGAGTTTTAAATTTGTCGCTTTTATAAAAAAGGTTAAGTATTTACAAACCAACTGTTTTCATAGCTTAAAACAAATGCATTAAAACTTGTATGAGACCTCATATTAAGCGGGCACCCTCTAACAAGCGGACACCATATTTACTGTAAAACGGACCTGTATTCAGTGGACCCCTCAATTAAGAGGACACTAGCGAGGGTCCTGAGGGTGTCTGCTTAATACAGGTTTCACTGTAGGAGTATTGCTCAGGTCCATCAAGTGGATTAACATCCAGAATTTATATTTGGGGGAGAGAGACAATACAGAGCAAAGTTTTGTGTTAAACAACAGTTCTTGAACTCATTTAATTCATGACGAGAACACAAAGTAAATCCCTACAGTTGAACCTCCTTAATACGGTCACCAAGGGGACAGACTAAAATGTCCGTATTAAAGAGGTGTCCGTATTATAGAGGTAAGGATTGTGTGAATTTGTGTGCATTCGGGACCAAGAGAACTGTCCGTAATAGAGAGGTGTCCATATTATAGAGGTAAGGATTGTATGAATTTGTGTGCAATCGGGACCAAGAGAACTGTCCGTAATAGAGAGGTGTCCGTAAGGAGAGGCTCGACTGTACAGTGAAGGACTCTAGTTTGGATACCCGTTCTTAATTTGCATAGATTTTGGCGATTTTATCCCAGTTCTCAGCATTTAATAGTCAGTTTGAGAAGCTAGGCATGTAATATCAACTGAACACTTGAAGGAGTGTTTCATCAGTTATCCAAACATCTCAAAGTGGGTTTCAAAAAACGTGGTTGTGCCTCGTCTTTAAACCCACTTCTCAGTGTTTGGATATCCTGATGAAATACTCTTCCTCGTGTTTAATATAATTTTATTACTGTCCTCTCCCTCCCCACCCCACCTTGTTTTCCAACCCACTTCTTGGTGTTTCGATATCCTGATGAAACACTCTTCTCACACACTGAATGCCATTCGTCTGCCACACTCTCCTCCCCCTTCCCCCCCCCCCCCCCCCCCCTCCCCCTGTTTTTCAACCCACTTCTCGGTGTTTGGATTTTCTTGAATGAAACACTCTTCCTCATGTTTGATATATTACTCCCCTCCCCTCCCCCCCTTGTTTTTAAACCCACTTCTCAGTGTTTGGATATCCAGATGAAACACTCTTCCTCGTGTTTGATATAATATATATTACATAGCAGAGACGAGGAGTCAAAACACGGACCTTTTATAGATTTAAGGTCTGAAGTGCTAATCACGTTTAAAAAGGTGGAAGCTATTTGGCATTTTTTTCCCTGCATGCTGGTGTATGTTTCATGACATTTTGCAGTTAAAGAATTTCAAAGTTGAACAGTCTTAAAGGATTAAAAGAGTTATGTACAATAAAAACATAATGGTGACAACAAGTTAGCCCTGACCTTTTCTTTGGTGTGGTAGCTGGTTTGCTTCCATATACCATTTCTTTCTCCATAATTTCCTGTTGCCTTTGGTGCTTTGAAAAGCAATTAAACACGATAAAATATTATTTAGTTGAACTGATTGATTTGTACAGTAATCAACAGCCAGCAGCCATGTTTTTGTTGCTGTTGTTCTGGGGCCTGCTTCTCGATAGTCCCAATATTAACTTTATGGGCCCATTATATATGCAGGTACTGTATTTCTCATCCTCGGAGACCCGGGGGCAGTCAGTTGGGGCGCGACGAAAATTCGGCATAAGTTTTCAAGAACGGCGAAGAGAGCCCTCTCTTCGCCGTTCTTGAAAACTTATGCCGATTTTCGTCGCTCCCCAACTGACTGTCCCTGGGTCTCCGAGGATGTGTATTTCTGTGCATTTTTGCAGATAAAAAAAAAGCACAAAAAAATCCACTAGCAAGGAGGGATCAGTATTGAATGTAACTGGGCCCTGTTCTTGACCACCAAATAGATCAAATGCAATTTATTCTTCTTCGTCGCCTTACTACAATATGTTGAGTATTACATGTTGAGGGTGACCGTTTCAGTTACATCACTGTACATGTATGTCTAGTAAAAAATAGTTATTGACATCTGGGAAAACACCACCACAGTATGTTTAATACAGGAACCCAAATAACCCTGTATCAGGAAGATTTCTGAAAATATTTTGTAAAGTACTTATAATTTGGAAAGTGAGAACTGAAAGGCAATTTGAAATGTTACAGTTAACTGAAGGTGGCTCCCTATAGTTTTATAGCCGCCGCTGATGACGTGAACATTAGTAAATTTGCGCGCGCTCACACGAAAAAGTAGATTTTTCCCGATTTTATGACATCAGCAAAGCCAAAAAAGGCAAAATTAAGAGCGGATTTTCTCACGTTTCCTTTGGTGAATCTTTTTAAAAGTTCGCATAGTTTGAGATAAAAACTCAATCTTTCACATATTCTTTTTAGGAAAAAATCTGTCGGAGCAATTTAGTTTAATAGTTAAATTTATCATATGACCCGTACGGCCCTTTGAACCTTTTCTTTGCAAAACCATTGATGAAAGTCCCGTATGAGGGCCATACGCTTTTGCGCGAGCAGGGCCGGAAAAAGGCGTACGGCCCTACTACAAAAGCAGACAGCCTCGCGCGTTAAAATTTCAAGTAATTTTGTCTCCAAATTGGTCATGATAAAATACTTATTGACTAAGTTAGATCGGGCTGGATGGGAAAATATTTGGCTCTCAGTCATGGCGCACGGACCTCGCTGCGCTCGGTCCGTACGCCATGACCTCGAGCCAAATATTTTCCCATCCGGCCCTCCCACTTAGTCAATAAGTACATAATATGAAATTGCGTGATATTGCAAAAACCGTCTGAACGACCCCATGTTTTTATCTTTCCAAAATGTTGCCCGTGATCATTTCCACAATATATCAAAGTTGAAAAAAAATTCACTAAATATTAAAAGAATAAAGGTCAATTTTTGCAAAATATTTGCCATTCTTTAGATGCTGCGTTGCCATGGAAACGGCCTCTACTAAAAAATTGACAATAAATAAACATGCATAAATATGTTGGAATCCTTACTGGTAAATCTCATGAACCAAAATTGCAAGATAAGAAAATTGGGCCTTACTTTGTAACTCATGATAGGTAGTGTAGGTGCTTTTGTTAATACTCTAGGGGGCCACCTTAATATTAAAATTAAATAAAAACTTACTCCTTACCCTTTCAAGTTTTTCTTGCTCTTTCTGTGCATTGAATGCCGCCCACTGATTAGTAATGATGTCCATGTAATGACAGCCATTGATTAGAAATCGTCGCTCATGTTCTTCTTCCCACTTCCCTACCTCTACCTTTAGTTTTTGCTCAATCTAAAACAACATTTTAATAAAATAGTAAAAAGATGATATTAAAAGATGGCCTTTCAGTAATTACTTTCTAGTCACAGCAAAATTTATAAAATTTATTTTAATCAAGAGTTTTCAAATGCTCCTTAAAAATTATGTCAGAAAGTCAAAATCATTGTGCTTGCCCAATAATACAAAACTGACTTAGAATCTAATAAATAAATACACCAATGGGATTTATTGACAAGCAAACGTAACATTTATTCAATTGTCACCTTTGGTAATTCTCTGTTTATTCCTTTTCGAATCTTTTCCTCTTTGAGGAGAGCTCCTCCACGGTTTGCAAGTCTGTTAGTATCATTCTTTCGACTCTGAAAGTAAAATAAACTCAGGATCAATGTTGATTTTATCCCAATAATTTTTCCTTATTATATTTAACAACTATTCACCGAAGTGGAGGTGGGTTGTGGTGAATATTTACCGAGTTGCGAAGCGGCGAGGTAAATATTCACCACTACCCACCTACACTGAGGTGAATAGTTGTTTTAGTATATACTGAAACAGTGAGATAATATAACGAAAATGATGCTTTTTAACTCATTTATTCTGTCAACGATTACAATTTTCGCATGCAAACTGCTGGGAGGTGAATAGCACTTGCTATTCCGAGTTTCAATAGCCATGCAATCAGAGCGCGCCAACAATGCTATCCACTGTTTCAGTATATACTAAACTCAAATATTCAGAAATTGTTTGAAGTCAATTCATTCTAAGTGCAGTACTTCAAATGCTTCCATTGTCTTGAACAATGCTTCCCTCTTCTCCACCAGTTTGAAAATGGTCTTGTTTTCTTCATAATAGTTTTTCATGACTTCCACCTGATGTTCATGGGTTGTCAGCAATTCCTCTGTGTAGTTTTCTAAATTACAAGTAAAGCAGTTTAATTAACATTCAACGTACTTTTTGTAAATCAAATGGTAATCTGTATTTTATTTCTTGGTTGAAGCTGAATTTCAAGTTACAGAAGGTTACAGAAAATTAATTTCCAAAAATGTTATGTTATTAAATGATGCAGTTGTGTTTCATTGTTAGAGAGCTTAAGCAACCATGATGGCGACGGCAGCGAGAACAGCATGAAACAAAAGGTTTAATGAGCGAAAACAATGCCTCTACACATGCGTTTTACATTTTGGTACATTTCTTTGCCGTTCTCTGCAAAACAACAACATCAAATAATCAAATTATAGGTTTTGAGGAGAACGCGAACACATGGTGGTTAATTTTCCTTTCTCCATTTGAACTGCAAAGCCATCCCTTCAAATTCAGCTCCTGGACAATCTGGTCACATTATAGACAAACTAACCAAATTGGAACAACTTCAAAAGAGTTTAAAATAGCGCGAATCCTTTTTTCAAGGGACGTTTTCCTTGGCGTTACCGTTGTTGTTGCTTAAGCTCCCTGTTATCTTAATGAGGCGAGTGCAGTTGGTTGTTTGACTGTTATGTTAACAATGCGTGCAAATGAATGTTTGGTTGTTATGAATATTTATTTGAAGGCATAACAGATGACTGGGAGTTCAAATTCATGCTTTGCAAGTTTAACATTATCGATGCTGCGGTCGACTTTCAAGCCTTTTCGTCTGGGATCAGTGATCAATAGTGGAACGCTTGTTATAATTATTGTAACCAATGCAACAGTGGCAAATGATAATGCTGACACCTACCATCAAAAGCTGGCGTAAACTCCTCTCGCTGAGCTGGTCCAAAGAAACATTTGTCCCACAAATCTAACAGTTCTTTTCTAGATTGAGGAAATAATTGGGATTAAGGAAATAATTAACCAGGATGTCAGTGGATATCATCATGACATCATGACCTCATCATTTCATCATTTTTATTTGCACTTATGTTGTTTACAATTCGCACTTTCCAATGAAACTTGCTGTATGTTCATTAGGATTTTGCAAGTAAATCATGTAGATGAAAAGCACATAATGGACTCAAATGGATGTTAAAATGACCTTAAAGTAACTGTCAAAACATGGTTGCTACATCAAACTTCGGTATAACTTGGGGATACAATACTTCTTTAACCTTTGAAAGACTTAACTTAAGATTTTTACATGTATACATGTATCTAGTAACATTTCCAGAGAAAAATTTCAAATCTTGAATTGGCACAATTGAAGGCTTTCCTGCAAAAGGGCCGTATATTGCACTTTGTGGGCTGATTTTAATTTTTTGCAGGATCAAGCTAATTTTAGGCAGACTGATTTGTTTTGACATGACAAAAATCATTCTGTAACTTTTTTTACTGATTTGTGCCTTGTGTTCAAGAAATAAATGTCTTTTGTTTCTGATTAAACAATACCTTTGCATGGCTTTCCAAAGACACTGCCGCGGTTTTTTTTTTGCAATGTTATTTCTCGAAAATGAGGTGCAAATCAGCAAAAAAAATTACAAAACAATGTTTGTCATGTCAAAACTAGTCAGTCTGCCAAAGATTAGCTCGATCCTGCAAAAAATTAAAATCGACCCCAAAAGCGATATACCAGTACGCCCTTTTTGCAGGAAAGCCTTCAATTTTTAAAGGGATATATTTGAAGCAATTCGGCTTTATCAGCTCAACAATTGCAGAGAAGGAAGTCACAATCACAGTCAACATTGGGTTAAAAAATGTGTTCAACTTGTGTTCACTCAAAGCATATGTTTGGTGTATTTTGTGTAGTGTGCATTGCAACAATTTTGAGAATGACATTCCTGCAAATCCTAGTTCCCCGGACTCCCCAAAAAAGGTCTGAATAGGCTTGACATGTCTTGCTTTTTAATTGTTTTTACTGCAATTATCTTAATTATATTATGAGCTGATTTACCTGAGACCAACAATGAATTTTTGCATGTGCTGTAATTTCAAAGCTTGTAATCTTTCCACCTCATTTTTCAGCTGAAATGGAAAAAAGTCAAAACAAACATAAGCTTATGGCACTTACTGCATAACCGCTGCCGAAATGAAGCTAAAGGAAGATAATTTTCGTATCTTTGCTTCAAATTGTAATACATTTGTATTATTACAGACTGAAAGCATTATCAACATCTAATAATTATGTAGTGAGGTTATTTTCTAGAAGCACTTGTAAATTCTTAGTCTACAGACCACCAACTGGTAGCCTGCTTCTCCGTCGGTCTAAAGTCACTGATTCTCAACCTCTCCCCTGCTCAGGGCGTGAGATTATGAGTGGCCTACAGTTAGGACTGTCTGAAAATGATAGCCTGCAGAGCAGGTGTTTTTTAACGGAAACTCAGAGGTACATTGATGGTGGCCGCCATCTTGAAAAGCAAAGGAAAAGACTAATTGAAGGGGTGAGTGGAATAAAGCCCTGTGACTTCTGATCAACTGTTAGATTCTCCTTCTAGTTTGTTTTGTATATGCTCATGTAATAAAGGGAGAATTTGGTTTTCAGATCAGGGGTCACTTAGGGTCTTATTTGATTTTCAGTTTGGGATAAGGTCCTAAGTGACTCCTGATCTATAGCCATATTCTCCCTTTGTTACATGAGCATATACAAGACAGACTAAGGAGAATCTAGCAGTTGATCAAAATTCACTTAGTGCTTTATTCCACTCACCCCTTCAATTCCTCCCCACCCCCACCCCTATTTTAAACCCATCATCCTCTCCCTTAAAATCAGTTTTCAACTCTTCCCAACTCTCCGGCGTATTAAAGTCATTCCCAAAAACAAATCCATGGATCGCGTTCCGAAATACACCTGCTTTGCAGGATAGAAAATGAGGCCACCAGTCCCCCTTGAAAAACTATAGACTGAGACTATTGTTTGAAGTATAAGTACAAGACATACACCTTATTTGATGGTTTAACTGATAATACATATTTTACGAGTTGTGTAGTATTTTTTAACCCCGCAGGGGCGAGAAAAAATGTGAGCAATGAGTAAAATGTCTGCATGTATATTCTGTTAAACCATCGTACAAGGGATTTATTATTTGACCGAAATTCTTTAGATTGTGTCTTGAAACCGGGATGCTAAGGTGTAATACCACAATCTACATGTACTGTGTAATACGCTCGGACATTTCGCGTGTTCTCTTTCCTTGTATGGTAAAATGAAGTCACAGTCAAATAATAACAAGTTGACTTTGTATTTGGTACTGTTACAAGGCTGTGCTGTTAGAAGAGTCACAGGGATCCCAAACACTCCCAACTACATGAATGGCAATTAATGAGCTTTATGCAAAGAGGAAGTTTTTCTAGTCGCCCAAAAACAACAGTAAGTAGTCCAAGGCCATCGGGCACTGCTGGAATATACCCTGTTTCGAATTTCAATTTCAATTTCCTACAGCCCACACTCTCCCTTTTTACAGTGAATACACTGAGTGGCAAACCAAAAAGGCCATAGATTACTGTTTACTTAAGCACTGTTAACTCTTGTCGCACAGAAAAAAGGGTTTTGTCCTGAATTGTCAGGAGTCAGATTTTTGTGCAATACCGGTAATTGTCAACTAACTTACCTTACAAATTACAGAGGGTTTGCATCCCACATTTATGGCAAGAAAAGCTTGTCTTTCTGACTCATCAACCTCAAGTTTGATCCACAATGATTTCATGTTCTCCCTCAAGTCAGATGCCTCAGAGATATTTCTTTTCTGTTGGCTCTCCAGCTTTCAAAAATAGGAAGTTCAAAAGAATGTCATAAGTCACAACTCCTACCTCACACATAGAAACATTCCTGTTAAACAGTAACAGTTTTCTAACTCCAAATGAGAAATAAAGGCTTACCTCTAGATTCAGATTTCTCAGTGCCTCTACATTATGAGAAGAAAGCTTAAATGTTGTTTCAGCATCCTCTTTCACCATTTCTTTTCCTAGAATTGTTGATGGTACTGTCTCTAACTCTCTCCACAAGGTCTGAATTGATTGTCTTAGTTCCTTAAAAGTATTCAGTCTTTTCACCTAAAACAAAAATGACTGGTCAGAAAAAGTGAAAGACAGTATGATTCATTAATAGCGCAAATTCAAAATGGGGGATTAAAGAGCTTGTGCGGGGTTTTATCATTTGCAAAGTTTCCTTTACTCCATAACAACACATACTGTACATGTAGTTTTCATGAAAACAAGAAACATGGAGAGTTGAATGAATTTGCTTTATAGACCTACTGATATAACATTTGGCATAGGAAGATGCATTCGAGAGACATTCATTTGCAATATTTTTAGACATAAACGTGACAGTTTGGATTTTGGTGATTTTATTCTGACCTTTATTTTCTCTGTATTTAATGATCAGTTGTCAATTCAATAAAACATTTACACTTACAGGTCATTTACAAGTGTAGCTATTGTTTTTCAACCTCTGAAACAACAGCTATACTTCTAAATTACACTTGTAAAAGTTTTATTGAATTGACCCCAGGTTGAGAAACTACATGTATATCAAACACTCAAAATAGTGTTTTATCAGGTTTCCAAACACCTCGAAGTTTGTTAAAAAACTCGGCTGCGCCCAACATGTTATTGACCCACTTCTTGGTGTTTGGAAATCCTAATGAAACACTTCTCCTTGTGTTTGATGTGTTACACTGATATTGCTAAAGAGAACTGAAATTAAAAACTGATCAAATGTCTTTAGAAGAGCTCACCTGTTCCTTTTGTAAGTACTGTACATTGGCCTCCAGCTCCTTGAGTTGTTCCTTGGTGGGTACATTAAGTGTTCCCAGGTTATGAGCGGGAAGACATAATTGCTCGCAGAACTTGGTTTCTCTTTCTCTTAAATTCTTCAAGGTTTTCATGCGTTCATGTTTTTCCTGTGTTGTAAATCACACTTTGATTATAATGGGTTTGTATGTACATGCTAAGTTCAATTTACAATGTATTTATAATAAGTGGTCGTCCTTGTAACGAAGGACAAATGTAAAGTAATTTACATGTAAACCTGACTACTGGTAAAAATGGATTACAGAAAAATGTATGAATAGGTCAAAACTGAATAAGGTACTGTATTTAGTCGCACACAAACTACAGGTGGCCCACTCTGCTGGAGCTTAACAGAACCCAGTTTCCATAGCATGAAGCAACTAGAAGTATTGCTACTACCCCCTGGATGGGAATGCTAGTCCATCGCAGTGTTACCTGCCAGCATTTTGTCACAGGTACCTATTTAAACACGTCGGTAGAGAGACAATGCAGAGTAAAGATTTTTTGTCCAAGGAAAGGACACAACGGCCAAGACCAGGCCTTGAACCATCCATCGACCTTTGGATCTGGGCCCAGTTGTTCAAAAGCCGGTTAACGCTTATCCAGGATTAAAACTTAACCAAGGATTTATTTTCTGTTGTTGTTGTTGTTGTTGAAGTATTTTCAAAAGCTAGTTATAAGTTACATGTGAAGAAAAGTAAGAGACAAAACTAAAGGGCAAAAATACTTTGGAAAAATCTCCATTGATTTATTATTTAACTGAAATCAAAATTGATGCTAACCCTGGGTTAGCTTAACTGTGCTTTGAACAACCTGGCCCGGAAGTCTACTGCGCTAACCACTACATCACCGCACCAACCTCCACACGGCACCTAATAAACTGTCCTCAAGACACCTAGTGTTTCGCTGGGGAACCTTTACAGTTCACCACCTGGGTTCCTAAAATTAATTCTCAATTTCGGGCTCCTTGGAATTTTTCTTTTGTCATAATACAATTTACACAATTACTAACATCAGTATTGTTGGTACTACTTATTATTTCAACATACCAGTTTAAGACTGTCCACCTTTGTCCGAAGTTCATTTTCAAGCATGAGAATACTCATTGGTTTCTCCGGCTAAGGAGATAACACGAATAATAAATCCACAACACATATAAATAATGCAAAACAAGTGTTAGTAGCAACAGTTTCAGGTAGCCATTAATACATTGAATAATGAACCAGAAGTTATGGAAATAGTTGCCTTGGGAAGGGAAGGAATTCAGGTATCCAAAAATTAATTACAGCCAGAAAAGACCCTTGCAAGTTACATTGATATCACATTTAAATTCTCCAAAGTGAAAATTACAGGTAAATCGGGCTTTCAGAACATTTCAATACACAGTCCAGAAGGTTTTTAAATAATACATTGTAAGTAAAATACATTATATTCCACATGGCTTGGTTTCCTTTGTTCTCGTAGGGGATTATCTAGAGTAATCCCCCCTAATTATCAACTGTCTGAAAAGCTGGTGGCGGCTTTTGATTGTTACAGGGGAGTGCGGGGCTGAAACAATAGCAAAACATGGAATATATTCACCTCAACATATTCCCCCGACATATTCCCCGGACATATTCCCCTGACATATTCCCTTCTCAACACCCAAAGTTGCAAACAAAAATAACAGCAAAGCAAGAACAATTTGTCACCAACTTTAAGGATTCTTACATTTTGAACACAACCGAGCAATTTGTTAAATTGAACGCAGACGATGATCGTTCCGAAATACTGGATTACTGGATTCTACTTACTGCTGCGATATCTTGACATTGCTTAGCATCTTCGAACAACACCTCAGTCACTTCTGCAACGCTAAACTGCGTATTATCATAAGCACCTCGAGGTTGTTCAGTCGCGAGCTCCTCGTCTAGCTTACTGCTTACATATAATGAACCACTGAAACTGTTCCGAGTAAGAAACAAGTCGTCTGCTGAGTCACTCATGTCTTCTGATCTTGGAGTAAATAAAGCTCAGACACGACGCAAAACATGTTTGTTCTGTACGAATTTACCACGTCGAAATCCCAGTGCGTACGTTCAGCATTTTTATTCTATTGTTCTCCACGGCATACAAAGGCATTCCGTCATATGCATTGCACAAAAGCGTTTGTTTGTCATTGGGCAGTCAACCTCGCCCATGTGGAATATAAGCCGGTTATTTTTAGGCACCTCATGGATACGTGATTTATTCACCTTGGGCTTCACCCTCGGTGAATAAATCACGTATCCCCTCGTTGCCTAAAAATAACCCTTATATATTTTATTTAACGTGGAAGCACACTTAGCCATTAGATAGTTTCCAGGTACATGTACTCCACAACAAACGTCATTGTCAAAATAAAAACCTACAAGTATTTTGAAAGAAAATAAAGTTATAATCAAAAGTAAACAGGTTATGACTACATGTACAATGAGAATGATTTACCCAAAAGTGAAAATCATTCTTGCCAAACCAGCCAGTGATGTACAATTTTGTATTCACCCAAAAGGAATTATACTCACATTAGCTTAAGCGATACCGGTAATTTCCAACCCTGTAGCACCATACGCTTTACTCATACCCCATTTAATGTGATTTTGTGGCAAAATGGTGGTACAACAAACATAAACAGTTTCCCGGGTTTGTAGCTAGGTTAGTGTAATTAGATTAGTATTTAGGCCACCCACCTTGGAAACTGGAATCCCTAGTTCTTCACTCAACTTTTCCAGCTCTTTGGTACAAGTTTCCACATTAGCTTGAAGTGTCGATTTTAACTCTTCTTCCTCGTTTACCATCTCTTGGAGTAAATTTCGTAGATGATACAAAACAGACTTAGTCCTTTCTTCTTTTTGCTCTTCCTGTAAACCGATTTCGCTCCAGATCTTTTGCAGTGTTTCCATAGCATTCTGTAGACATGGTATGACCTCAGACTTAATCATTTGGACACTCTCTTCCAAAGTTGATGTGGAAAGATTCCTACTTTGATTCCTAGTTGAACTGACAAAAAATATTCACCATTATAACACCAGAAATGCACAGGACTTCTGTTTGTAAAGTCGCACACGAGCCAGATGGCCCACACGGTTTCTGTAGCATGAAGCAACTAGGAATATTGCTACTCCCCCCTGGGTGGGATGCTAGTCCATCGCAGGGTTACCCCCAGCATTTTGTCGCCGGTACCCATTTATACACCTGGGTGGAGAGAGACAATGTGGAGTAAAGTTTCTTGTCTAAGGAAACAACACGACGGCAGAGACCAGGCTCGAACCATCGACCTTCAGGTTGAAAGTCCGACGTACTAACCACTAGACCACCGTGTCTCCACACAGGACTTCTGTTTGCCTGCCGTCAAATGAAAACAAACTGGGGCAAACAACGGTTACCTTACCACTCCATAAAGGACTAGAACTCTCTACCAATGGATGTAAGAGGTTACTATTCAATCTAGAGTGTACTACTTTCCGATGTGTACAGCACCATATTTTTTGTAAGTGTTTCTAGCTATAGAACTTTGTCAATATTGATGGTTTGCACAAAAAAGCAATAGAAATCGTTTGCATAAAAATAGAGTTTTATTCCCAAAGATTGGCAATTTCATCGTTCATAAAGTCAAAGTTATTCGCAAACAGGCAAAATAACGAGATGCTTTTTATAAGAAAATAATTACTGCGATTTGGCTTCCAAATACGCAAAATAGAGCTTGTTTAAAAAACTTTGATCAAAATTTGCAGCAATTTGTCAACAGACCACCACGTAGTTTTACTAATTTTTGTTAATATTTTAGTTTGAACAGGCAAACCATCGATGCTACTAGAAAAAGCGTTACAACGTGCTGAAAAGGGTCGGTGAAAAGATAATTATCATACTAGAGCACTTTGCGTACCGCCATGCCATACAAACGTCTGCAAAAAATTTAAAAACTAGACTATATCTTCGCTTCTAACCAAGAAATAACGCTCAAATTTGACGGTCTTGCTAAATTTAAAGTTTCCTTTTTGTTAGTATCGATGGTTTTCCTGTCAGAGCAGAAATTACAATTTTAGAACAATGAAGTGCAAAATATTGACAAGAATATTACGATGGGAGGCATTCAACGATTCAACTGAACAGCACGATTTGAGACTTGATAAATAACAAAGAAAAACTCTGAATATAGCTCTCGTTTAATGAGAACTTTCACCTATAACAGGAAGGAAAAATCTTGGATTTTCTCTAATGAAATCCGAGCTGGGTTGAGTCCGCCATCACGAAACGATAAGACAAGTTACGACTCTGACTAGTTTTTGCGATTTGCCCTCGCACAACAAATAAACCTTTGTGAAATTAAGTTACAGAAATCTCTTACCTTTCAGTTTCCATTTTAGCTTTATAAATCACCGAAATATTGTACAATTTCCAAACGGGAAAACACTTTACGAAAACAACTGCAAGCTTTCTTCATTTGAAACGCCCGCAAACGGTCACAGATATGTCACGTGGATATTTAGGCCATTTTGATTGGCTTCTTTTCTGGTCAAAAATAACATCATCTTGGTGTAACTAGTCACGAAATGTCCTTTGCGTTGTTTTCCTAACTGATATGTCTTGTCAGTAACTGTGCTCACACTGTGGGTGGCTCCTCCTAAAATGTTTTGCAATTGGTATAGGATTTAATGGAGCCGAAACCAATTGTGGAATTGCACGCATTTTGGGCATCCTACTGATAAACAGTTACGAAATTCAGATATATTTAGTAGCCACATTTATTTGCGGTCTGTCCCCTTTGAATTATGTTTGTTTCTTGTGCCTGAATATATATATATATTTTTTTTGAAGCAAAAACTTTTTTTTTTCAAGCGATTTCGGCCACCTACAAAGTTAAAAAATACCGTAAAATTAAATGGGTTAGTTTCTAAAGAAATTATCGTGCGATATTGGTGGGGGAGTGAAACACGGAAATAAATTAGGTTTTATCAACTGATAAGATAAGTTAATAGACCTCTTTAGCTTGTATGTTTTGTTTTCCCAATGTAGATCATGTGATGTTACCCTAGAGAACTGTTTCTTTCAAATTTTGTTTTCTTCACGTGCATATGTATCCATAATTTATGAAAAGACAAAGGACAAATTCCCTTGAGAACATCGCATGACCTACATTGGGAAAACAAAACATAAAAGCTAAAGAGGTCTATTGCACACCGTATAAAAAAAGATTAAAAAAAACTAACGCGTGACTCCCGTTTACGTTTCGAGCTCTCGCCCTTCATCAGGGCGACTTTTGAATTTCTTTTCGGTGGCCAATTTACTCTTGCACCATTGGTGAGTACTCGTCACATGACGTAATTCTGGTCCGTTCACACTGATACGTTTCCAAAAGTCTCCAGGGGCGTAGCCAGCACTTGTTCAGAGGTACGCACAATCACTGTTTTTAAACACTCCACCTACCTCCTCCCACCACCCTCAAGTCAAGTTTTTATCCGACTTTTTCAGGTACACACGTGCGTACGTGCGTACAGGTAGCTACGCCCCTGGACTCTCTGTTTGAGGTTTCACCAAACTAGCGAAATATTTTGGTCCACACGAGCGTTTTTGTATCATTTTCACGGGTCCACATTAATTCGTCTTTTGGCTAAAAACTCCCTTATATCCTTCAGTCGCAGCTATTAAGCCAAACAAGGAGCTGATGGCGAAACCAAACACAAACATGTCAAACATCTCTAGTGAGATGACTCGCCTCGCGTATAAAATGGGGCCCCACCCACTTATACGTTTCTGTCCGAAAGCGCACATTTTTAGGCGTTTTGCCAACCACCAACACCTAAACAGTGGAATACACTGTTGAAATGGGTCGGGAGGCAACAGTGAAAACATTCTTAAATCGATTTAGCGATTGTTTTTAGGGACGGGTGAAACGGGAACCTTTGAAAACGATGGCGCGGGTTTTTTTCGTTATAGTGTATACGGTTTATTTGATAGTAGGGGCTCCTTATACTGTAGGTTGAAAATGGACCAGTGCCCGTTTGTGTCGGGGACCGCAACTCAGCTATATTTGGGGGGCGGGGGGGGGGGGGGACAGGGGTGTGTGGTCACAAATAAGCCCCGGACCATAACTCGATCTCTTGTGAGACGTGTCCTTTACTACATTGGCGGATCCAGCCGATAAAATGTCATGTCATAGAACAACTTAAAGTTTAAAACGACAACTCCTTTTATTAAAATCTTCATCATTTTCTCCTAATTTACATTTTTTATAATTAACTATCGGGAAAATCGACAGTCATGATAAGTAAATAAATAATTAGATTAATCTGAAATAATTAAAATATAGCTCGAAATATTTCCAAGTGGGTATTCATCAGACAAATCTCAAATAAAATATCATACAAAAACCGTATTTCATGCAAATGTACAATATGGAAGACGGAAATGGAGTTTCCGCCTTATTTAAAAATATAAATTGTCTTCTTTTTAATCCTTACTACGGTATGTATTTCGCTTCTCTCCAAACAAACCATACGATAAAAAACTCAATTTCTCTCAAGTATGTGTAATGCATTACATACGCAAGTTTATGACCTGCAAGTAACGCTGACGCTTGAATAAAGCAAATTCCTTGCCTCTTGCGGAAATAAGCGTAACAAGGAGATATAAAAATCTATAGCTTCTTCAAAACAATTTGCAATGCGATTCCCAATTCGAAATTGTTTCCAAATAAATACATAGTGGAATAAAAGGTAATTATTTACAACGGTTTTCAATTAAGAAAGTAATTTCGCAATCCTCGGTAGGAAAAAAGATGGCGACTGGTACATTTACCCATAATTCTTAGCGCACAAAAACCTTAACGTTCATAAAAATGTAAAGAAAAGTTATAAAATCTTCAAACCTGGTCTACATATTGTCCTTAGTACTGGAGCAAATATTGTAAAAATTTGGCTTTCTTTGTGCCTTATGTGCTGTGTTAGGTCCGCAAGGTATTGTGGTAAAATGAACAGCCGCCATCTTTTTTCCTACGGTGGATTGCTTTGGTTTCGCATTTGCTACGCTTTGTGATTGGCTAAAAAATCTCGCGCCACTTTAGAGCAGTTTTTAATGAGCGTGAATAGTAATTACACAATTGCTTTGGTTTTGCATTGCTACGCTTTGTGATTGGCTAAAAAATCTCGCGCCACTTTTTCGACCAATCAGAAGTAAAACCAAACCCAATCGTGTCTTGCTTGCACGCGTTTTCCCGCGCTTGGCGCCCCCGACATGTAATTGCTTCGAGCTCTGATTGGTTCATTGGATTGTTTACGCCTGCTGTGATTGGTCAGAGTAATTACTTTGGTTTTGGTTTTACGACATTCGATTAAAAACCGCTCTGTGCGGCCGATTAGGCTCAGCAAGGAGTCGATCCCTTGGCGCGCTTTGTGTACGGAGATGACCAAGTCGCAGATATGACTAACTGGTAGTATGACCCCCAAAGGTAGCTTTCATCTTCTTAAAAGCGTCGTGAAACTTTCTTGAGCCATGTGAAGATGATACGTGGAAGTTGCTGGCATTCTCAGAGGCTAGAGCGTGAAGGTTTTCGTTTTTGCATTCGTGAATGCGCTGTTTTAGTCTGGCCTTCAAATCTTCGTCTGTCTGGAACGCATAGCGCATCTGTTTAAACAGTCTAAGTTGATCCACTAACCGTGCCACGGATCTGTAATAAAAAAGAAGAAAGTCAATTGAGTATGATGGGAAAGAGAAATGGAAAACGTGGTTTGTACGCCGGCCATGTTGGGGGTCCGAGCCGGGTTGTTAAAAGCACGATTAAGCTAACCCGGGATTAGCTTCAATTTTGTATCCAATTAAATAACTCAAGAATTCAAAATTTTCCAAAGTTTCTGCCCTTCAGTTTCGACTTTAACTTGTCCTCACTACTAGCTACAAATGACCTTTGAAAACATTTTTAAACGAAGAAATGGAATCCTCAGTTTAGTTTTAATCCGGGATTAGCGTTAATCGGCTAATGATATTTCCATTCTTTGGGAATCAAATCTATTTTTATGCAAACGATTTCTGATCACCAGCATGGCTGCCGTGCAAACAACCAATGGAGTTATAAGTGTTTTCCTTAATTTACGTATCTTTCAAATACACGCGGAAACATTCCCCCTACAAAGACCCGGGTATCTTGCTTTTTCGGAACATTATTTGAAAAAAATGGTCAAATTTTACGAGGCAAAACTTACCTCATCTTGGTCCATTTGTACATGTTGCTAGGCAACGTGAAGCCTCCGAGCTCCTGCTGCTGCACGTGAATGACAAACAGAAGAAAGCACGGAATTGTGGGCTTGTCGCGTGACGACTCACTCTTCATCAACCAAGAGCTGTCCGTTTTCAACAAAACCTGATGAATAACAAGAAAGAAAGTGAGAAAGCACAAACTTAATTGATCATTTAATTAAAAATTAAGCCCTGTGTAAATGGACAGTTGCTTATATCACAAGAGTGTTTCTCACCTTGACAGCCTTAAGTTCCTCCAACACTTCTACTGTTTTAGTTGGAACCTGTTTCCAAACCTACCAAGAAATGAACGTCATTTGTTAAGACGTTTAAAAGAGCAAACTACAATCTTCGACAAAACTATTGAGATTCAATTCTAAGAAATTTTGAAACTTGATTGTAACAATTCTTGCTTCGACATTCCCTACCCTTCACCCCATTATCAATGTTGTTTTGGCTATGAAAAGAAACCAGAAAATTGTTAGACCCAGCCTAGTCCCAAGGCGTTCTCGGCTCGGTCAAACCTGGACCCTACTTTGAGCCGTGACGTCACCGAGAGAGCCTCGTCCCAGACTTCGCGCGGACAACGGGGCAAGAGAGAACGCCTAGGGACTAGGCTGTGTTAGACCAAGTCTGAAGTATCAACAGCTTTCTCGCCCTACCCCTGTCAGTGCAGCCCACAGGGGGTAGAGTGAGAAAGTGGCTGACACTTCATACTGTTTGACCTTGCAAGACAATATTAAGAGAGAGGAGGAGGGTAGATTGTACTTCTGAGATACTATCTGTGTTTTTATTGAGCGAGTTGTGGAAAAAATGCGCCCAACACTGAGTTTCTCTCAAGATTATAGCTCATCGTGCCCTGATCAATCATACCTACGTCATTGCTAGCAGAGCCAATGAGGTGCAACACATTTATCTCACGTGACCGTTTCTGCCCCTTTTTACCTACGTCGAGTTTTTTTACTATTTTGGCTTAGGGTACATGACTGTCATTGGAGAGCTTATTTAATGAGAACGTACTGACTTACCGGCAAATGTTTGACGACGAACATTTCCAGGGCGTCAATGATTTGAATACAGGTGCTGTAGTTACGAATCTCGCAGCAATAACGTGCAGCATTCACGAACTTGGTGATGAGAGCGAGCTGGGCCTAAAACAAAAGTCAAGAAGACTTGTTTACAACGTGCTCAGTATAAAGTCGAGAAAACGCGCGTTTTTCGAGATACTGGATAAAGTGAATAACATCAATATGTAAGATCCAAGTTTGAAAAACAAGGAGGTTTATCAAAGAGCCCTGCGAAAGAACCAGGTTTAAATAAAAAAAAACTCTCTCCGAACTTCACCTTTATTGAAGATGCACTACAAATCTCAACAGCCACCCACAACGACACGTCTTGCGCATGCTCCAAGAGGTCTTCTAAAGCACCCTCACTGCTGGGCTCACTGACGTATAAATTGTGCTCCCAAGGGAGGGGTCCCTGGTCTGAACCCGGAAACTCTGAGATACGTCGACTTCCCGTGCTAAAGCCAAATATGTTGTCGCGTTCTCTGGAAGGGGACTGGCTCCTACCGACACCGATGCCATGCGCGCGAGAGTTCAAGAAATGAATTGGGTGAACGCGAAAGAACAAATCCTGAAAGAAAACAAAAAACTTAGATCAGCGATCTTTCATTCAATGGACATTTCGAGCGCGAGCCTTTTGTCACTGAGAGCAGAGGTAAGCTGACTCGAGTTCGATCGTTCATGAGTTGTTGCGTTCTTTTCTGGTTGGACAATTATAATGGAATTGTTGAAGAAAATTTGATTAGTTACTCCCCAAATGTAAATACCGAGGTCTAATGCTCAAGACAACACAAAGGATGAAATTGTTAATTTTGCTCGGCGGGACCGTGCCGGCTGAAGGGTGTTTACAGACGACCGTATAACCACAGCCGTCCCATTATTATTATTATTATTTTTTTTTGAGTAAACATTTTATTTCACAATACAAAGCTTACACTACTTACAAATCAATATACTTCTTACAGTCGGGTACTTACACTACTTACAATACGATACTTACGCTTATTACAAAAACAATACTAACAATACTTACAGAACGATACTCACACTAAACAATATTTTTTAACATACTTAAACCCTTATAGCTTGTATACCAAAAGAAGGAAAGTTTTAGCTATTGTTCCAAAAGAGGGAGGAAGCCGTGAAGGGTGTTTACAGACGACCGTATAACCACAGCCGTCCCATTATGATGATGATGATGATGATGATGATGATGATGATGATCATGATGATGATGATGATGATGATGATGATAAATTATGACCCTCAGGATAAGGAAAGGTGGTTGCCTATAAGAATGAGAGAATCTAAGTGTTTGATTGAGAACGCATTCAAATGGGATTAACATTTCATTGTCAGACTAAAGATGTTACCTGTTGAATCAGTGTAAGCTGCTCTGCAAGGATTCTCGATGAATGATCCAGGACTGAGAGAGCCTTGAGATAAAGAGTGGCCTTGTACGTAGTCTCCTTCTCGGGCGTGGCCCTTCTGAAGCACTGCACTGGGGATTTGGCCTTTCGGCTGTTCAAAGGCTGCAGGAAACAGGACAAAACTGCATTTAATGTTTTGACTACAGTAAACTTTTTTTAAGACGGACACCCCTGTAAGGCGGACATCCCTGCAAGATGGACGCCACTGAAACACGGAGAACCCTGTGAGACGGACACCCCTGTAGGACGGAAACCCCTGTAGGACGGACACCCCTGTAGGATCGACACACCTGTAAGACGGACACCCCTGTAGGAGGGAAACCCCTGTAGGACGGACACCCCCATAAGACGGACACCCCCGTAGGACGGACACCCCTGTAAGATGGACACCCCTGTAAGACGGACACCCCTATAGGATGGGCACACGTGTAAGACGGACACCCCTGTAGGATGGACACCTCTGTAAGATGGACACCCCTGTAAGACGGACACCCCTGTAGGATCGACACACCTGTAAGACGGACACCCCTGTAGGACGGACACCCCTGTAAGACAGACACCCCTGTAGGACGGACACCCCTGTAAGATGGACACCCCTGTAAGATGGACACCCCTGTAGGATGGGCACACGTGTAAGATGGACACCCCTGTAGGATGGACACCTCTGTAAGATGGACACCCCTGTAAGACGGACACCCCTGTAGGATCGACACACCTGTAAGACAGACAACCCTGTAGGACAGACACCCCCATAAGACAGACACCCCTGTAGGACGGACACCCCTGTAGGATGGACACACCTGTAAGATGGTCATAGATGGACACCCCCGTGAGATGGACACCCCTGTAAGACGACCACCCCTGTAAGATGGACACCCCCATAGGATGGACACCCCTGTAGGACGGACACCCCTGTAAGATGGAAACCTCTCTGACGCCTCTCTAAGGCGGACATGAATTATTGGCTGAATTTAACTTGTTTGTCTGTAACTAAACTCTCTATAAAGCAGACACCTCCAAGGACACCTCTCCAAGGTGGACACCTCTCTACGGCAGACGCGCTTCTCAAATTGAAAAAAAGTTTATCTTACATTCCAAAGAGCCATTCATAAAGCGTTACGCCAAAAAGTGGCGTAACAAAATTCTAGTCAAGTTTTGCAGTTTATACGAACCTTTTTCAATGAGTCCTTTTTGCCTTCCATAGGACCAAGACCTGGGAAGAAATCAGAACAAAGAAAATCAGTCTCTCCTTTAGAAATTGTCCGTGAAAATGTTTAAACAGCAACTTGACAAGTTTAGTTACCTTGCGGGTCTTCTAACTGAAGTACAGCCACGAAATCAGTGGATTCCTCTGTTAAGGAATTGTTGTTCCAATCTTGTTTCTGTTTTTCTGCTATAAGCTCCATCAGATAATGTCCTCTTTCACTTCTGTCCACGAGGATTAACTACGGAGTAAAAAAGGATTTCATCCATATTAAAAATGTTTCGTTCACTATCAAAAATAAACTGTGCAAGAAAATTAAATATATCACCTGAGGGTGGTGGTGGTGGCAATGGGATTTTGTGTTGAGAGGGGCGGGGAGGGGAAAAGGGGGCGAAAAAAAAACCGGGGGGACCAGGAGAAAAAAGCGTTTACGATATGGCGGGAAGCGGGAAAAATCAATACATTTTCCCAACATTTTTCAATTTAACAAAAGAGCAAAGAGACGGGAGCCGCCAAGAAAGAGGCGGGAAGCGTGAGTCCCGGGTAGGGGAAGGGGAAATTCATACCTTCCTGATGTCCCCCTAACCCTAACCCTAATCTTAACCCTTCCCTTCCCCACAGAGTGGTAAGAGACGGGTTAGAAGACAACCCTGTCCTATAAATAAGGCCTAAAAACGACGGCGGTCTAAGAGGTTTTCACCAGGTTAGGTAACATGAGGTGACACGATAGGAGATTGGATTCTTACCTCATCTTTGACAAATGCCAACAGCTCCTTGATAAGGTTGGGGCTCGTTTTGAAGTCAAACTGATAGTAGCCGTCAATCCACTCGGACAGCAAGTCCAGTGCACGGTATCGGATTTGCAGCTGGTGATTGTACACCTGACCTGATGAGTCCGTTCTGACGAGGAAAAAATATGTCGTCATTTAGTTTATTCGTGGAAAACGCTTACGTTTTCAGTTATTGGACATGCAGTCGCCGGTGCGCGAACAATAATGTTTAAAAGCCACGACTACTTCACAAGCGATTTCTCGCTTGCACAGGCAACCCTATTTTTCGAAACTTTCGCACCGTCAGCGCGTTTCAAAAGTGGCACGTGTATTTACGGTTTTCAATTGAGTGTCATAAAACAAAGTAATTACTGTGACCAATCACAACAGACGCAGATAATCCAATGAACCAATCAGAATTCGAAGACAATACATGTAGCCGGCGCCAAGCGCGGGAAAACACGCATCTTTACTCAGACTTTTATTCAAATTCTTTTTTATGTTCTTACCTGAGTGAGGCGGAGCACTTTTCTCTGATGAAAGCAAACAGTTCTTGCGGTTTCGCAATGTAGCGAAATGTGTACAGAAAATAACGCACATACGCCTGGCTCATGGCGTGTCTGGGAAGAGAAAGAAAAGAAAACAGAATTAGTAACTGGACCATCGGCTTTTATAACGCATTTTTAGAGCGTAATTTAATCAAGAGGTGAAATCCTCTTGTAAAGGTGCACACAGCAGCCGCTATCGGTACATTCATTATCTTGCCCCACCCTCCAAACCCATGAACGAAAACAGGACAGACCACAGAACTAGGGACAATACCATACTCTTTTCAAACAGTGATGTGGGTTCTTCAAAGTACACTTCTAGTTTAGCATAAGAAGGTGTAGCAGACAAGAAAAACGGCCTAACAGACGTCACCACCCAATGATTCAATCATAAGAACTGATAAAAAGGTGTTGTACACAGCCAACAAAGAATCGTGTACGATAATAGCATGAATTAAGGAAGGGTTCTCAAAACACACTGGCGAAGAAAATCTCAAAGTATTACAAATTATAGATGCTCTGATATGCCATTAAAATAAGATAAAGTAAGAAATAGCACACAAACTGCAGTGACAAACATGACAATAAAACGCATGTTGGAAAACAAATCAAATGGGACCACTTTGAGATATTGGCAAAAGGTCGGTCTGATACTCACTGTAAGATTAAGGAGACTCGGATCTACTTATTCAGGAACTCAGACCTACCCTAAACGATAATGTCAGCAGCGAAAAGCTAATTCTTTATTAGTTTGCATCTTTTATATGCACATTTTTCTCATCTTATGTTATTGTTGTTGTTGTTAATTAGTTACTTATTATTCATTTAAATTTAGTTGTTACTTGTATTCTAAACGGTCACTTCTGAGGATGTATGTTGTAACATACGAAACGTCAAGTTAATATTTTTTTTCCAACATGCGTTTTATTGTCATGTTTGTTACTGCTATTTCTTATTAGCTACGATGGCCAAGGAGAATTAATTTTTAAGATAAAGTAAATATTCAGTCTTATTCACCTGTCGAAGAGATACGAGAATAACCCCAGTTTCGTTCCTGACTGAAGTGAGGGGCCAATTAAAGACTCGTCTACGATATCGGTGCTTTCGTTCGCCCTCTGATTCCATATGGGAGAGAAATTTAGGAAGGAATTGTTTAATTCCGGTTCCAGTGTCACACACGATTTGTTGTAGCTGCAAAGAAAAAGGGAATACATTCCATTTAATGCTTTCGATCCAATTTACAGTAACAAATACATAGTCACTGCTGGAGAGAACACCTTAAATTAATAAAACGCCTAAATTTGAGAGTAAGAACTTGTAAAATAGCGAAGACATAATTCCGCAAAGTCAGGAAATGTTCGAGCCACTTGTAAACTGTAGAGGGGGGGGGGGGGGGGGAGGATGGTTTCTCTGGGGAGGGGTGTAGCAGAAACGTACATTTCTTGTTCTAATAATTTCGCATCCCATGATAAGCGATGTTGCATGCAAAGCAATCAGATGTTCGAACTTGTAAATAGAGAAATGAAATCAATAACAGGTCCTTTGTATTTGTTGTTACTTAACAATGATAAGCAAATCACTTCATTTTACCTCACAAGAAATGCGTGAAGCAAGGTCGTATCCACTCCAAAGCGCTCGGCATATACATTCTGAAACAAACATTGACAAAATCGTCTTGAATACATATTACTTACGCTGAAAACTAAAAGAAAGAAACTCGTCTTTTCAGCGGCCAGAGATATCGAATAATTCAAAAAAGAGGAAAATGCTACAGTACTTATTTTAAAACTCACCCTCAGTTGTCGCTGAACGAGTTTTAAGTAAATGATTTTCTTGTCACTTTCCGCGATCTCGTTAACTAATTTAGACGCCAGATCTTTCACATCTACAAGAGAAAGAGATACGCATTAGATCATCTCCTTGACAACCAGAGGTGATTTACACAGTACAAGTTTGACGCATATGCTTACGACAAAATTGCGACGACGAACGACGACGAATTGACGACGACTTACAACAAATTGTCTGCATAAGTACTCGTTCGGACGACAAAGATGCTACAACTTTGTCGCACTCCATAAGAATATGCTTACGAAAAACTACAACTTACGACGAACGAAGAGGGGAGGGAGATGATAATGGAAACACTTCGTGTGCTTCTAGAAAAAAATTGTCAAAGGGGTAAAATTTTTTGCCATGACTGTTTTGTATTTTTTTTCTAAAACGCAAAGTGTCAGCTCACCCCTCTTATTATCTACATCCGCCATCTTGTTGTAAGAATTCATGCTCTTTTTCTTGGCTCTTCTTTCCAACATCAGCTGTTGTGAAATTTCCTGTAGAATATTATAACATATTGCAATTAATAGATATCGCGTCTTTACACAAAGACAACTAGGAGGTGCATGCGCAAACAGACGAAATAACCTTATCCCCCTCCCCCTTCCCGCCCCCCCCCCCCCAAAAAAAAAAAAAAAAAAAAAAAAAACAAAGGCGACGAGATAATGCAGTTTCTAGTATAAAAAACGGCCGGAAATTTGAACTGATATAACCACAACAACAAACCAATCAGAACTCAAGTAAAAATTATCCGAAAAAAATCTATATAAAACTCGCTCTCTGTGGGTGGCTGGGAGCCTTCACGGTTAGTTGGTTTTGACCTTGCTCCTGATTGTTCAAGAAGACTGACTACATCTTTATTATGATTGGTTAGTTTAAGTTGTGGAAATTAAGTTCACGAACCAGCCTTAAGCCTCAGTAAACGTATACAGTTGAAACTCTTCTTACAGCCATTGTCGTAAGCGACAAACTCCCGTGTCACAAGGTACACTCGAGTTTAAGCATTTATTCTTCTCCTCCACTAAGTATATCTCTTCACATGTTCGTAGTTTAAAATTCAATACTCTGTTCTACACTTGAAACGTTTTCATCGATATCAAATCACCGTAAAAAGTTCGATGATCTTCACTCAGCAACTAACAACACGAGGTTCTCGTTCAAAGGTTCTATGATCACGTGGCTACTCAGTCTTTCCTGTCACATGTACGCAATGAATTTTACACACCCTGAGCGACCACCTTCACGAAACCGTTTACTAAAATTCTCAATAAATCTCTGTAACTGAAATCTCTTGTAAGCGGCCAGCTCTAGTTGAGACCACGTTTTCCAATACCCCGAGGTACAGTGAAACCCCGATATAACGATATGCCAAGGGAGCAGTGAAATTATATCGTTACATCGAGGTATCGTTATATCGAGACTCCCGATATAACGATATGGCCGCAAAATTAGACGAAAATATCGTTATATCGGGGTAAAATTTACATGCACGTTTTTACTACATATTATTTAATTAAACTTGTAATGAGTATCATGATTCACAGATGTAACGTTCAAACACGCAGCAACGTCCTTAAACCATTTGCAAAGCGTTAGACGTTTTCAAGGTTACACAACAAAGTCTGTGGTGTGAATCGTCAAAGGGGAACAAAACTAAACTTAAACATTTGAAGTTGCGACTGTACAGATCGTCTTTACTTATCGAGGTTCGCGTGTTCATTGTTTTTCTTTTTTAATAGACACTTGTTCATTAATTAAAGTACTCTTCAAGTTTGGTTTGCCTCATTTGTCTCATTCGTTTTACTTGCAATCTTGAAAACGCATCCTCCATCGCTTGGCGGCGATTTTTGGGAAATCCCAGCAAATATCGCACCCGAGTCGCACTGAAATCGCCGCCCGTTTACACATGTGACAAAAATTGCATTGGAGAGCGCGACAAAAATCGCATCAAAAATCGCATGTGTAAACGGGACTTAATGTTATTGTATTAACTTCAATGTTTTGCTTAAATTGTAACTGTGTACTGATACTGTAATATCGTTATATCGGGGAAGATTTTACGCTCGGTGCGGTAAATTCTCATCGTTATATCGGGAATATCGTTATATCGAAGATCGTTATATCGGGGTTCTGTCCCATACATTTTACTGTAACTTTTGCCGGGACATAGTATATTCATCGTTATACCGGGGATATCGTTATATCGAGGATCGTTATATCGGGGTTCCACTGTAGTCGCTTGCCAGAACTTCAAATGTTGTTGAAGTGACTTTCAAAGACATGGAAAAGTACACTGTAATAAACCAACTCCTTGTGGTTTTTCTAATTATTCTTTTTTTATGTCAGCTTGGACAGACAAACTATTAATGCGGCTGGAAAGAACAGCTTTAAACTTACTTAACAAACCTTGTAAATCTTAGCCTTATACCTTGTCTAGAAGAGGAGATATATGTCAGTGAACGTTGAGATGTTTGTATCGGGGTACGCAAATCCTGTATACGCGTTACGCAAGATTTGCGTACCACCATACAAACGTTTGTAAAAATTTTAAAATTCAATGACCTATATCTTCACTTCCAAGCAAGATACAATGCTCACATTTTACGCTCTTGCTAATTATAAGGTGTTCTTTCTGTCAGCATCGATGGTTTCCCTGTCCGAGCTAAAACTATAAATTAAGTTAAACAACGAGAAAGTCTATTTATATCTCACCATTATTTTAGTTCCCAGTTTGTCCGACAAATCTTCCACACTCGATGCCAATTTTATTCCCTAATCGTGAGAAAACACAAATAAAATGGTGAACAACATTTGTAGATCGAAGCGTCGTTGCCATGCCACAATAGCAAATGAATACACCTTTTTACCTTCTCAATGAAAGGCAATCAAATTGATAACCAAATATATAATGCAAAAAAAAAAAAAAATCCTGAGATAATGAGATTTGTTTTCCATATCAGAAAAGGCAATGTGATAAACTTTATTAGTTTCCAAGAAATTCAAACGGGTGTACCGTAAGTTCCGTTGCTGGGATTATTTGACAAAATTCTCGGCAGTTTAAGCCAGAAAAATAAATGATAAACCTTTAAAATCGAAATAGGCCTTTCCTTTCTTTAATTTCCAAGAGTGCCAAAAATCGAAATTCAAGAAAAATCCCAAATTTCATTTTGTAAAATTTGAAAAAACAAACGATGCCATGCAAAAGTACTGCTGAAGAGGTTTCATTTGAATGGTCACACCATAGGATTTCATCAACAGACTCAAAAGTTAAAACAAATGGTACCATGCAAAAGTACTGCTGAAGAGGTTTCATTTGAATGGTCACACCATAGGATTTCATCAACAGACTCAAAAGTTAAAACAAATGGTACCATGCAAAAGTACTGCTGAAGAGGTTTCATTTGAATGGTCACACCATAGGATTTCATCAACAGACTCAAAAGTTAAAACTACACTACATGTCTTCATAATTGAGTCTGGGAGTGAAATTGGGTTACAAAGGTGTACTTTAACTCTGTCGGTTTTTCATAAACCACTCACCATTAATTTGTGATAGTCCTCAAAAATTGGCGTTAATAACTCATGAATATCCGCTTGCATTTCCGGAGCAATAACTTTGATGGGCAAAAACTCGGTGGCTTCTCCCAGCGGTGACACGAAAACGTCCCTCGCCCCAGTCCCACTCCTCTCACTGCTGCTTCGGGAGATGGAGTTAAAATACAAAGGTTCCAAACTAAGGTAGGATTCCTCGCGTGACAGATGAATGGACTCGGGACGGCTAATGTCGCTAACTGTGCTCTCAGAGAACTGCAGGGTTGTCCTGTCGATCAAAGGGAGAAAAAATGAGATGCATACTGTCATTCGAAGAAAGGTTCTAGCCCAGTTTGGAAATGAAAATGTAAGAACTTGAAAACAGTTAGGCTGACCTTTTTCAAGTTTTAATTAATTCAGACGCAGTCCGTCTCTGACAAGAGGCACTCAGTGACAGTTTTGGTGCACCAGCAGTGGCGGATCCAGGGGGAGGGTCAGGCGGGTACGGACCCCCCCCCCCCCCCCACCCCCTTTCAGACCTGTGTCTCCCTTGTGGTTCATAAAAATAATAGAATAAAATTGTTTTATAGGTAGTTGTTTCACTTCCACCAATTGACTGATTGTCAATTTTTTTTACTTAACAAACGTTTTTCGAGTTTCAGGAATGCTGGCAATGGCGTTTCAGAGGGTAAAATCTGAAAAATTTTCCGGGAAGGCATGCAACCGGACTTCCCCCCTCCCCCCTAAAAGAAATTCCTGGATCCGCCCCTGACTAGATTGGTAATTTATCACAAAGAGGGACCCGATTGTTTTTTGGTTTCTGTTAATTAAACAAAAACGTTTCTTTTTTATTAATCTCCATGACTCTGCCCCTTTAAGTAACTGGAAGTATTGCATCTCTCTCTTTGTCTGAATCGCTTTGAATCGATTTACAGACTAGTTTTTAATTCAATCTGGCCCAAATTATTTCTGAAATTAAATGAATTTTAGTATATAACTTTCAAAAACATTTATAGCGATTGAATCTTTACGGTCTATATAGACCCTGAACATAACATAGGTTTTGGGCCGAAGAGTCGCCGAAATGTCATCAGGACTTTACAGAATCACATGCATGCCTGGCCTATTTCATCAGTGAAGGCACTCACCTTCGGCTCTGCTGTCCTCCTGTAACAGCCTCATACATCTCGTGAAGCAGGTCTTCGTCCCAATACAGGTCACTATACTGATCCGTGATTGCCTCTTTGAAATTTTCCTCGCTCATCCCAGCCAAAGACAACACATATTCAGCTACAAAAAGTTAAGAAATGAGTTAAGATTCTAATAGCTTACTACCATCTACCATTCATATTGAAGGTAGTAACTTGCAATGTTACACCATATTTAGGTGGCCGAACACAGTTTCACAGTTTCGCGTGATGGCGCGGGTTTTTGGAAAGAATGTGAGACAGCTCCGCTTTGTAAACAAAGAACACAAACGACAATTTCTCAAAATCCACTCATTAAAATTTCATGAAATTTGTCAGAATTCTTTTTTTTTTATCGCATTTCAAATAATGAGAACTTTAAAACAGAAGTCTAACTTAGGAATTCTGTGACACGATCAATATTGACTGCGGACAGCCATGTTCTTGAATATTTAAAAAAACCGTTTGTTGAAATTTGGTCGAGCCAATTTTAAACAATAAGAATTATTTATTGTAAGCTGTGTGCAAGTTCATGAGAAAATCTTATGACTGGATTTTACGTGAACTTATATAAAAATGAAATTTTAGGGCTGTTTTCAATCATCCACATTGCCATGGAAACAGTCCCAAGCGCAAATTTTAGCCGTTAATTATAATCTTCCATCACTATATTTTCCTTTTGCCAAGTTTCAGCTTATAAGCTGCAACCATTCTCACATAATGGCGTAACGAATGACATATACTAACAACCTATCAAAACTGTGTTCGGCCACCTTAAGTTTCGTGGTTTAACCGATATCTCCTTTCACAAATAAGCAACTTACACAAGTCGAGCGACCCTTTATCCAGAGATCACCTTCCAGAAATTTCGTTTGAATCACTTTTCAATCGAAGATTGGGCTAAACTAGTAGTAGAAGTACTACTACTGGTAGTATTATAGAAGTATTACCTAACTACTGGATCGGCGGTTCGGCGGTAAACTCGACTGCCAAGCCGACGAGCCGCACCAAAAAAAATGCCTTCCTAGTTCTTTAAACACTATCTATACTTCACTGGTGAGCTACTAAAATATATATTATCTTCCTCGTTCTTTAAACACGAGCGAGAGAAAAACAAATAAGTATACTATCTTGCTGTATAAGCTTATGAGCATAGCGCCATAGACGCTAATTAAGCAGTACTTCTTGAAACGTGGTTCTCTATTGTTATTATTGTATTGTAGTTGCTAAGAATGTACTCCAGGCCTCAAAACTGATTTTCATGCTTTGGTACATCGCGAAGATGCGAAAAAACAGATAATAACGCTTCGCGAAATTTTGCTGCAGTAAGATATAGAAAACACTATTGGGATACCCAAGTGTTTTGCTTGGTATACTGACTCAACGCATCGCCATTGATGGTGGTTTCCATTGGATATCCAGATCGATACATGATGCGGTGCATGTAAAGCAAGTTGAAGGCTGCCCTACCAATATGGCCTAAACGGTTTACAATACTAGTCGAATGCCTGCCCGATAGGTCCTTGATGTCCACTTCAGTCTTATAGTTTGATAAGTAACTGCCAAGGCGGACTATTTCGATATTCGAGAACTAGTTTGCAAACGATACTGGGTGCTATTCGCTCACAAAAAAGAAGTTTAATTTTAATATTGTGGTAGTGTATTCAATGTTGTTATTGTGATTTTAGTACCAGTTTATTTACGTCAAACTCTGCATTCTCTATTGTGCTTTATGTGAAAGTGTTTGAAACAGTCTCTTGGGATTACTCTTCCAACAAAATTGCATGCTAATTACTCGTTGTTCTAATTCTATTACGTTGTAAAACTGCCTCAAAACATAATAAATTGATAAGTCAATAAATTGACGATGAACTAACTTTTAAATAGAGTTAAATCAATTCTGGTGGACCGCAAAACCATCTAAGCTGTTCTCTACAACCACCAAACCATATGGTTTCATTAACACAAAACGTACCTTTCAGCGTGTTTTTAAAACTTAACGTTGAAGCTTGGCCGAGGATTTGGACGAATTCTGTCGATCTTTTACAATCAAAACCCGTTGCGCGAATGAAACGAGTGTCAGACTTGTTCTATACTGCAATTTTCTCGACGAACAATTTAAAAAAAGTCGTATACATGCACGCATACAAATTAGTCATCCTTTTATTGAATGAGTGGAAGATGAATTAGTGTTAATTGGCTGTTTCATTGTAAACACTGGAGATTAGTAACTCAAAAACGCTCATTTGAGGAGAAAGCATCGAACGCTCTTTTGTTGCGGCGCGTCTAATTAAAAGAACATGTTCCGAAGAGCGTAAAGTGAGGTATAAGCGACGTAAAGTAATTTAATTAGTCCGCACTGAGAAGCTTTCGAGGGACTTCATTAGCGTACGCGCGTAAGCCACCATAGCTGAAGACAAAATTAGACTATATAGGACAATTGTTGCTTCCTTTGATGAGAACTGATAATATATTGGTTCTTCTTTATGTGATCCGCAATTCAGAAATTCATGACGCAAATAAAACAGGGGACAATCATTAAATTCACAAACAAAGGGCAACATCTTAACAGCGACAAACAAACGCTCTGGGTCGGGTTGTTCAAAGCGCGGTTAAGATAACCCAGTATTAGCATCAATTTTGATTCCAATTATAAATAATTAATCAATGGAGATTTTTCCAAAGTATTTTTGTCCTTTAGTTTCGTCTCTGACTTGTCTTCGAATGTACCTTTATATTATAGGAAATTAACGCTCCTGTAACTTAAGGTCTTTGGAATTAGCGCGACTTAAATGAAGGAAATTAACGCGAGAGAGGGGGCAAATTTTCAAAATGAAGAAAATTAACGCGATTATATATGTCTCTAAAGATATTTTGGCTGTAGTAGAAAGCAAGAATGACATATCTTTAAGGATTTTACATTGTAAAAGATTGAAAAATAATGCGGAGAAAAGAGAAGGTTATTGTTTCCTAGTTGCTGTATGTGTTCGGGCAGTATCCTGAATTTGGAGTGAAATTAAGGTCTCGGAAATGAACGCTCCACTTAAATATTATAAATGTCGCGGAAATTAATGCTCACAAAAATTAACGCGACTTAAATTAACGCGAATTTTGAGAATTCGCGTTAATTTCATGGAGCTACTTCTAACAAGAGGCTAAACATAGCCTATACTCATGCGCCTGAGACTCTAAGACGCATTGATTGAAGCTACCAATTTTTCTGTAGTCGCTTTGAATATTTAATTTATTGATTCCTGATCAAACCCACACTAGTGCAATACTTCACAAACGTTAACCGTGAATTATTTCTATTACATTGTCTTATTCCAGAAAGAATCCACCCCCACCCCCCACCGACGTTTGGCAAGATTGTTTGACTTGAAGCAAGATTTCGTCGCTTATCAGTCCGGGAGTATGCCAGTTTTGGCAGAAGCGGTGACGTCACGATTCCATTGTTCCGCTAAAAATACGCAAAAATCGGAAAAAATCACGAGAAAAAAGAGAGGTTTTTCAAAAGCTGTCCCAGATCCCCTCATTCAATATCCGGGACTTCCAAGCAAGCCATCTTGAAGAAAGATCATTCTTGAGTCTTCAAGGGAAGTTTCGTGCAATATTTCGGACGTTTTGTGATAAAATAGCGAGAGTTTCAAACGGCCTTCGAAGACGCCGCCGCCATCTTGACGGGCATTGAATGTAAGTACATGTCTTTATGCTTAGTTTTCAGTATCTTGCCGAATTTTTTCGAAATCAAGACTAATTTTCCTTAAAACTACAACATGTAAGTGATGATCAGGCAAAGTTTCATAGATGGCAACAACCTAGTAAAAATGGCAACCACACATTGAAAATTGCCTACGGATGCGAAGGGTTACCGTATAGATGAGAATGACTTATTCAGCCTTTGTAATTTTAGGTATAATGTATCGCGTTTGTTTCTATTTTTCTTCACAGGCAATGTATTCATTCATGACTCTCATCTAGAAATACCTTAGCTTAACTGATCCAAATCATACTAAATCATGCCTGTGAAATCAGTTTTAATCAGTGTGAGTAGGCTAAATGTGGACTAAATTTTCTGTACATGATGTTCAATACTTAATTGTGCCGAATGTTGTTTATACATATACCAAATACAAATGTTCAGATACAAATGTTTAGCCAAAAAGGGGTAATTACATCAAATATATATCAATTTATTATATACCACCCCTGTGCTGTGGCATAACATCAAACATAGATCAGGACAAATGCAGCCCCTGTGCATAAGCCCACATTTATGTCAAAAATTATATCAACAGAAGTTTGTGTTTGGATAAATCATAAAATCTTGAGATTCTCTCGCAGTGAAATAATCTCCTTTATATTCATACATGAGAGACAACTCACAAGATAACTGTTGCAAATTGATGTCAGATACCACTATCATTCATTGAATTTAATTTCCATTTTTTTTTGTTACAGGTACAAGAAGGCCTTAAAAAAACAAGGTCATGGATATTTATCAAATTATGACTACAAAATATAACAATAAATAATATTGTTTTTTTTTTTCAATCTGGTGTGCATTTCTTGTATATACTTGCAAGTGTTGTTCAATATAAACATGGAGAGCTAAAAGAACTTTGAAAATCTTTCCTTGTGGTCATGGCAAGTATAGTAATCGATATTATTATTAGACTGTGAGCCGTCTCTTATTTTTCTTTCAGCTAGTCGAGTGAGCATGGGCACGCTCACTCAACTAACTAAAGAAAAATAAGAGACGGCTAGCAGTCTATATTATTATGGGTCAATATAATTTTTGTGGGTACCCACAGAGAAGAGTGCCTCCCAGAAGCTGCTGTTCATCGCAAACATCTGAACTTTTACAATGTCTTTGGTTTGATGGCCAAAGCCATGATTTTATTTTCAGATCTAACACCTTGGTGAAAAATCAATTCCCATATGGCAGGATATGTTATAACATCCCTCAACCTTGTTGATCAAAGTTCATTTGAGACCTGCACATCTTTTGCTTCATTTCCTTGTGCTATAACCTGACCTCTGGTTAAATCTGGTGGATTATAGTATTAGTTCGAGTTTGAGTTCAAAAAATGTAACTCACTTTCTTAGTTTTCCAGGATATACACCTTATTTTAATGAGTCTTTTAATTACGGTATATTTTAATTACGGTATATTAGCTGTTCTTCGAATACTAGAACTTTTGCCAGTTCACTACCCCATGTATAAAAAAATTGTTGTTGTTGTTGCATGCAAATAATCACTGAACTCCAGACAGTGGAATTGTTGGAAGCAAAAGGGTTTGAGGTGGGACAAAAAATCATGAGGTCTTACTTATACCTCATTCACTTTCTATCACTTTCAGGGGTTCTGTCCCGGTGTACCGGTACACAAGGACAAAAAAATTAAACACAGACACAATACATGGGGAATATACAGTAAGAATCGGCGTGTAAGAACCTGCTGACAGAAATCCATGTTAGTACCAAAAGTATAAGAACCTGTTTTACCAAAATAGATCAAACAGGAACCTTCTTATATGTAGGTTACAGTTAAATTATGATAAACATTTTAACCAAGGAGTTTGACTTTTGCGATTGCAAAATTATATTAGAAGAAAATATTTTATTTTATTCATTTTTCAACTCTTGTTGTAAAGATAAGACTACATATACATTCTGTCATCAGTTTTGTTAGGCTTATTTATCATAATACAGTTGTCACGAATAAATACTGTATATTTAAGGAACAAACCCAAGTTTATTTACTGCAGATTCAGGTTGAGCGTTTAACGGTCTGAGTTGTCGCGTTCGTTGTAACGGTTGGCTGATTGCGTTGCGAGGCAAAATGACAGCCGTTGCAAGGCGGGAATGAAGACGTTCTTTCTTTCTACAAACGCGTTGTATTCTAGGCTCAGCAGGTCTTCTTCAACAAAAAGTACTAGAGTTATTCTTTTTATAGAATAGTAGGAGTATTCTATCTTGATTTCAATCGCCATGATACTGGTAAGATCCAAGACGAGAATAACTCTTCTAGAAAAGAAATCGCTAGACGAGCGACAACATGCTTTTTCCCAGACAGAACGTCGTCATTCCCGCCTAGCAACGGCTGTCATTTTGCCTCGCAACGCAATCAATCAACCGTGACAACGAACGCAACAACTCAGACCGTTAAACGCTCAACCTGAATCCGCAGTATTTTTCTGGTAATCTACAACTACTGTATATCTCGTTCATGGAAATTAAGAACCTGCTTTAAGTAGCCTAAATTGCCAATAACTACCCCAAAATTGCCAGACTTAAATCTCTTGTGAGCTCGTACACCAGGACAGGACTCCATCAGAAAAAAACAAACAGAAAGACAAATTCGAAAACCCAGAGATTTTATTCGTAAATGAAAGCTTGTGCCGAAACGGAATCAACGAAATGCTTAACCTCACCATAAACTACGTGTAAACCGGCTACGTGATAAAACCGCGTACTCGCGACAAATTACTCAAAAAATTACTCTCTGCAAACATCAGAAAAAAATACAGGGCAGCTCACTTTCTTATTTGTTTCCAAAGCATTCTTTTTTTCTAACAATATGACAATTAATTGAAATAAACAGGCGCAAACTTGTTAGCGTGCTTACCAATATTTTTCGAAGTAGAGACAAAGTGCACGACAAACTATGAATTATAGCGCAAGAATGGCTTTTCTTTACCCTCGATGTGTTCCTCAATTCACAGACATCGAGAAGACAAGAAAAAAGGCACGATTAAACGAGCATTTTTGTCCATACTCTTCGAGTCCTCTCACTTGTCCGCCATTTTGAATGTTTTGAAAAAGACCATCGCCATGGTGATCATGTTATGGTTGGTGACGTAGACCATTGTTTTCGCTTCTGCCAAAACTGGCATACTCCCGGACTGCTTCTAGCTCTCCTTTTTCTCCTGAGTATTCTTTAAAGCTTTCTCTTTCCATTTTGAGTATTTTGAATGTGTGTTATTATTCCGACAAGTCAAAACTATGGTTTTGAAAACCAAGCACATGCCGAGCGCGGCAGTCATTTTTGTAGAATTTTTATGTGACCTGCGAACCGGTTAGTAATAATATATGCGTGCATAAATTTGCATGCACTAATGCAACAAAAACAAGAGGAAACGCAACCCATTTTATACCTCATGCGCTAAACTAAATCCTCGGTAAAGTTTTAATCCTGGGTTAGCGTTAACCGGCTTTCGAACAACCGGGCCCTGACCTTAACTTCCTTTTTTAACCCTCTGCAGACCACTAAAAGGATAGGAATGCACTTTGTATTGGCTGCTTGTAAGGTTTTCAGCTGCATTCAAACGACAAAAAAGTCAAAACGACACGTTTCTTTCTTCTTGTTTTGTTTAAAGTGTTTTAAAAGAATCATTAAATTTTCTGGGACATGGAAAATTTAAAGATAAACTAAATAAACCTTGGAATTGCTTTTAAACCATAGAACCAAGCAGAAGAAAATTTAACGATAAATACTGTGAAATTACGAAGGAAAAACAAAGAAAAGACGAGTTTTTCTCACCCATATTGACGTCTTCAACTCCATCATCCAGATAACCGTCAAACGCAAATTCGTCATGTATCATTTCGATAATCTTGGAAAGAGCGTCTTTGTCCTTCCACTCAACTAATTGTTCCTGTTAACAAAACAGGTTGAATTATTTCATATTCAGGTTCTTTAACACCTGCGCTTGAGAATAACTATTACTAACTATTCAATTTCTTCGATGCACAAATCACTTAAAAAAACAGTGCGTCATGCAACTTAGGGCGATTGTGTCCGATCAGAATTTACCGATTTTGGCAGGGTGGACTTGTTGGTGTTAAAAAAAACTTGGCTGTGTTAATAGTTGGTGCGAAAAGCGTTCTCCTTTTACTAAAATAAAACGGGTTTCAATAGTGGACTCAGTGTGCGTCATATGTGGGTTTAGTTTACTGTTTTCTTGTCCTTTCAGCGAGAGTTTTCTCCATGTTTTCCTTGCAGTTCTCTTCCCTCCGAAAAATAAAAAAACGATAACAATAACCAAAAAAACTGTATTTTTAAATTTCTGTTCGATCTGAGATCCGAAGGCCCCAGACTGTTTAGGTAAGACTTACAACCTTCGTTAAACAAAGGCGATTGATTCCATTTGATTTTTTTTTTTATCGAGCTTGTTTTCAATCAAGTGTCGCAAGTGCATGTAATTTCCGTGAAATGCTTTGGTTTTGCATTGTTACGCTTTGTGATTGGCTAAAAAATCTCAAGGCACTTTCCCAACCAATCAGAAGTAAAAACAAAACCAATTGCGAGTTGTTCACACGCGTTTTCCCGCGCTTGACGCCGGTTACAAGTATTTGCTTCGAGTTCTGATTGGTCCATTGGATTGTCTGCGCCTCTTGTGGTTGGCCAGAGAGATTACTTTGGTTTTGGTTTTGGTTTTACAACACTCAGCTGAAAACTTGTTTAAGGTGGCGCCATATTGTTCAGCCCTCTCGTCTTTTGCATGCCATTACAGCTAGCCCGATGGTGTGGCTAAAAATCTATTTTGCCTTCACTACACAACCGAACACACTCAAACGTTGAGGCATGGGCGCGTTGGTCAGCCAGGCCCACGATACATTTTATTATTGACAAAGGACTATCGTATTACAATATTACTATAATATACTATACTATAATATTACAATAACTCTAGGTTGGCCGGCCAGGCCCACGATACATTTTGTTATTGACGAAGAACTATAATATAACGATAACTCTAACCGCACCAGAGCCGGACACGTAAACCCCAAAAAACCAACTGTTGGAAAAAATAGGGACCGTGTACCCCCGACCTATGCAGTGGTGCTACCTTTGGGGTTTTAAGGTGTTTTTAACTAAGAAACAAACGACTAAAATGCGGCTAAAACTGCCGATAACAAATCTTAAGGTATTACAATAAACAACTAAGACGAAAGTTAACTTGTTTGAACAGTACTAGAGGCGGCGAGGCTGACCGTAGAATGACACAAATCTATCAACGAACACTTTTCAAACTCACGAACCGTGAGCCCCTGCGCACTACACTAGAACCCAGTTCTCTGCTCCGTGTCGGCAAAATATTAATTTATGTTAATACCGATTATCACAAATTACATATTTTGCCTTCACTACACAACCGAACACACTCAAACGTTGAGGCATGGGCGCGTTGGTCAGCCAGGCCCATAGTAGACAGCAAAAGAACGGGCTAGAGCTCAGAGCGACAAGGACTTGAAGACTTCAAGTCTGCTTGGTAGTGAATCCTTAACATAAATGTTTTAGCTGCTCGCCTCGACCAGCTAACCTGCTAACTGCGGGCAGTGGATATTCTCAGCTATCCGGGCCTTCTGCGTTTAAGTTATGAACAAAGCTAAACTGGACATCCCTGCTACGAATAAGACATAACTCAGAGCTTCTAAGGAAACCTGAAAAAGTGAGAATAAACATAACTAGACTTTTTAATTGCAGAAGATTGTCCCAATCAGTTTTCTTTCAGCAAGTTGCTTGAGACGAGTAACTTCGAGGGGCTCGTTCCTCCTGGTGGTAGGTTGGCTGGCAAGGCGAAGAGCGCCTTCTTTTGCAGCAATGACAGTCGGGTGTACTGAAGGGGAATCAACTCTGGCCAGCTAATGCGCCCCCTTAAAAGCGTATAGTAGAAAGCACAATTGATGCAGACACTGACTTTGTGGACTCGAGCAGATGTTGCAGATGCAGGGCACGATCCAAAGGTCTGACCGGAAAATCAGGAATACGCAACACGTCTTTAGCAAAGTCTCGCCATCTATTAACGGTAGTTTTGCGATGACCCAGTGGTTTTGGAAGCAAGCACGGTGAATTTCAGATTCTGTTTTAGCTGGATAACTTGGTACGTTGTCCGGGCTTCCTGCAGACCAAAATGCGGACGAGGAGATATCTAAGAACATTATGAAACACATATAATGTAAGAGACGAACTCATAAAGAAAAATGTACGGACGAACGGGAAATAAAAAAAAAATGAATTTAAATTGCGCTCGCAACCCTGCTGTCAAAAACAGAAAACTATCCTAACTGATTCGACAAGCATAATACCAAACTTAAACCCCGTTTAGCTCCTCTTAGAAAATAGGGATGATCCCCTATAGGGCATATCATCATGCCCCTCTTGGACGTAACATTGAGCCTGTCTAAGCCACTCTCGGGCATAACATTGAGCCCCTCTTGGGCGTAACATTAAAACCCATCTAGGGCGTAACATTGAACCCCTCTTGGGCATAACATTGAAAACCATTTAGGGCATTTCATAACGCTGAGCCCATCTAGGGCATTCGGTAAGCCCCTCCAGGGCATAACGCTGAGCCCATCTTGGGCATAAGGTAAACCCCTCCAGGGTATAACGCTGAGCCCATCTAGGGCATTCGGTAAGCCCCTCCAGGGCATAACGCTGAGCCCATCTTGGGCATTCGGTAAACCCCTCCAGGGTATAACGCTGAGCCCATCTAGGGCATTCGGTAAGCCCCTCCAGGGCATAACGCTGAGCCCATCTTGGGCATTCGGTAAACCCCTCCAGGGTATAACGCTGAGCCCATCTAGGGCATTCGGTAAGCCCCTCCAGGGCATAACGCTGAGCCCATCTTTGGCATTCGGTAAACCCCTCCAGGGCATAACGCTAAGCCCATCTAGGGCATTCATTAAGCCCATCTAAGGCATAACACCTCTAACAGGCAATTCAATCTAGGAAAAAAAAAAATACCCTAGAAACTCGACTCTGGTTGAAATACGTTCAGTAGGAAATCTCAGCAAAATAGTCATATCTCTGTGCATTCACTTGGGACACGAAAGCTCTCACTAGATAACTCGTAGCCCGACCTAGGAGCGATACTAAAGTCAATACGAATTGCTAATGAAGGGACCGTCACGGGATTACAACCGAAAATAGAGTTTCTGGCTTGACATCTATAAGTAAATTAGGCAAATTAAATTAGATAGAATGCCCCAATCATGAATAAAGGTGCTCCAGTGGAAAACCATCTAAACGCAGAATGGGCCAGAAATGGGCAGACTTCCAAAATGGTACACTGAGAGCTCCCTTAGCACTGGAAGATCTCGTATGGCTGAAGACTATGCACGTTAAGTAAACCCGAGGACGCAGCCGGCTGTCGTGATGGGACCAATTTTGGGCAAAGGCGTATGCACCGCTGGAACCGGGTTGGTAGAATCTGGAATTGAAAACATTTAACGTTAGCGTTGAATGAACATGCGAACCTATCACAGGTATGAGGACCCGCTAAACCGTCGAGAGCATAGAAAACCGTGCCATCAATGGTGTAATCGACATAATCAATGAACTTGAATATAACACCTGCAATAGTATTTAGATCCCTTAATAGTATCCACTGCATGTCGATGTCAACGTCGTTGAACAGACAGCTCTGAAAGATGCCTACTGCAGGCTGTTGTAAAGCCGGACCTTTAGATTATCAGTAGACCAGGTAACTGGCTTACTGGCCTCCTAGAAAGCTTTCAATGACAGGAAAAACGGCAAGCAACTCTCTGAACGTGGAACCTTGCGCTTTCTCGAAATCGGAACGGGTATTGATGAAAAATTTTGCCGTCGAAACTATAAAACTTCCACAAGATGAGGCCACTGCATCGGAATATATCACTCATAAGAGGACTTATGACGGGCTGGCCAAATAGGTATGCCGTTAAGGCTCGCTACGTTGGTTTTCCCGAAGATCAATTCAGCATTCAGCATTCTCGGGAGGAAAGTGATGTCGACGCAGTGTTGATCATAGCAAATAGATTTCTAGTCATAAGCTGGGAGACGTTGCCCACGCAGTAACCGAGTGAAATAATTTTCCCCGCTAACCCTCGCAATCCTACGAACTGGGACGCGAAAAGAAGCGACCAATATGGAACACATCTATCTGTCTGTCTATATGTAGCGTAAATTTCCGACATGGCCGTACGTGTTGATGACAGTTCCGAGCCGAGAAATTACCTGAGTTGGGCCCCAAGACATTTGGCTTCATTAGGAAGAAAACCAGAGATAAGCAAATCGGCATGAACCTGAAGGCTCGCAATCTTTGCGTTGTTGTAACCGACAGCAGCGACGAGACCGTCGTCTAAGAAGGCAACAATTTACCCGGCTTCAGATCTCCATTTCTCAATTAACGGCTTAAACAATTCCGTAAACAGGTAAGGCGCTAAACTAAAACCGAAAGGTAAAACTGAAAACTTATAAAATATCTAGCGTGACCGGCGGAAAATGTCCAAGAAAAAGAAAGAAACTTTCGATGAACGAAGATCTTCAACATGATGATGACCACAAGATCAAAAGAGAACGTATAGTCTCCCGGATTCTAAATCTCTTAGGCAACAGTCAAGTCTTCGCATCTAAAATTTTCTCTTGTCGTGACGCACATCTAAAATAAAACGCGTTAAACAGATTTTTGCGTTAACACAAACAAAGAGTCCATAGTGAAAGGTGGCTCGTAAACTTCAGTAATACAATGTGGACTAATGAGCTCGTTTATGACATTCTCAATGGAACTAGAATCCTTCAAAGCTAACGCGTTATTACTGGCCGTAAAAGACGTGGGAATTTTGAGCAACGGCAATTTGCATACAAATGGAATAACATCGATAATAAACTTCGGCGTGTTAATGCTCTTCCAGAACTCAATTACTCAATATAATCTCCCTCAGACCGATACGAATTCCTGGTCAGATTTAAATTCGCATTGTACTTCGGGGTCCAAAAAAACAAAATATAGAGATGATGGGCAAGAGTCCTTCTGATAGTAATCTTCGTCCAACTCCATGTCTGAACAGCGTCAGAGGTTTTCCGCACGCAAAGCAAACACCAGTAGCAGATCTTTGCACTAAATGTTGTTGATTAAGGCGAGAGAAGAAATTAGATGATTGTTGTCTTGCGATCTGTGGAGATTTAGCCTGAATGGACGTCGGCAAGGTTTTCGTTGGTGGGAAGAACGCGCGGGTGAAACGCTTACGGCTCTGTAAAATTTTCTTTTCGTCTTCTTCGTCGTCGGCCAAATCATGATGTTTGTATTCATTGACAGTTTTCCAACCAAACGGTGACTTATCTGCAAGCAGGATGAATTTTTCACGCTCTTGCACGAGAGCCAAACCTTTGTCTAAGGCATCCTTTAATTTCTGCATATCTTTGCGTTCCAGAGCGGCCTTTGCGTCCTTCATGGTTTCTTTAATCGCTTTATTGACGTTGTACTGGTCCTCGCTGCTCTTCTTGTTGAATTGGGGAGTGAAACCGCGCTTGATTCTTTTGATTTCTGTCATCTGCTGGGCAGCCATATCCTCATTTGAACGCTTGAGAGCTAAACTGGAATCTTAAACCAGAGTCTTAAACTGACCAAGAGGGTCCTGGTTGTTCTGTGTTATTAGTCGAACCGCTGTAGCCTCATTCATATTGCCAGGGAGGAAAGCAAAAAATTGGGGTAACATTGAACTTGTTTGAACAGTACTAGAGGCGGCGAGGCTGACCGTAGAATGACACAAATCTATCAACGAACACTTTTCAAACTCACGAACCGTGAGCCCCTGCGCACTACACTAGAACCCAGTTCTCTGCTCCGTGTCGGCAAAATATTAATTTATGTTAATACCGATTATCACAAATTACATTTTACTTGAACCAGTAAATCTTTTATCAGTCAACAAAGTGGTATCCAAACGACGTCATCATTCGTTGTCATGGCAAGGCGAAAAGAGGTCAAAAATACGTTATTTTGGACCATTTGGGGCTAATAACTTATAAACTACACGGTGAAAGTTTTTGTTTTCGATATATTTTTGTTTAATTGACAAGAGAAACATTTTAACAACTTTTTAAAAAATTCCGTACATAGAGTTCAGGGCTACCTTAAATTTATGTAAAAATGGCATATCTCTGAATCCTATGTACAGATTTTTTCAAAATTGGCACAAATGTTTGTTATGTTTGTAAGACGGAAATATATAAACATCAAAAAATTTCACCGAGCAGTTTTGAAGTTATTAGCCTCAAAAGGTTGAAAATGGGGTCTTTTTGGCGTCTTTTTACGTTGCCATGGTAGCAAATTTTGATGTCGTAGCCACCTTAATTTGTTCATTGGTTAAGTGTTTACAGACCTGTACTAAACGTTTTCTCTTAACTTTACTGGTGTAGCTGTGATTGGGAGCCACCTTAACGCGAATCCCACACGTTCGGAGTAAAAATAAAAACAATTGGCTAGCTTACCTCAGGTGAAGAATTCTCAACCTTTGAAACACTGCTGGGTGTTATTGGCGCTTCACTTAAGCCAACAGGCAGCGGTTGAACACTAGCATCTTCTCGATTCCGTGCAGGAGTAGTAACTTTTGAATCTGTAAGTCTTTGTTCCTTATTCTTGGCAACTTTATCAGCATCTGCCAGCCTTTGTGCTTTCTTTGAAGCATCAATCTTTTGATTCTGCCCTTGACGACTTGCTTTTTCTTTTTCGTCCCCATCGATCGTCTCTTCTGGCAAGAAGAACATTTTCCCTTGCGTCGAGCGCTTTCCCTTGCTACTATCTCTTGGTGAAGAAGATGCTGAATCAACGAAAGACGCTTTAGGAGATGAACCTTGCTTAGCTGCGGCTGAGTTTAGAACCTTCTTTACCAGCTGGCCAAGCAACTCCTTAGAGTCAACTCTGGACGAAGATGGAGGACTCTTACTGGAAGGTCTTTCTGGAATGTCTGGAGGTGGTGTAGAGGAAGCTAATCTCTCCTCTGAAATTGACTTTACGATTTGTGCGAGCGCTGCTACTTTCAGGGCAACAGACGTATCTTTGGGATTTTCTGGAAGGCTGCTGATTCTTTCGTTTGAATCCAACGAGATTTTATCCTGCATTTTAGATGCTCCGCCTTTGAGGTTCTTTATTTTGTCGCTATCATTTCGCACCGTTTTGTTTGTAGATTCGGTAGACTTTGTCGATGAGTTTTTAAGGGAATTTGAAGCTTCATTCTGTTGAGAAGCTGAAGACGAAATCATCAAGTTTAATGGCTCGTTTTGCATTACACCCGACGTTTTCTCGGACAAAGGAAGAGCTGCTTGTTGGTCTTTCGGATCGTAGAAAATGCTTACACATGCTGTAGGGAACTTTGGAGATGTCGGCGAAGGTGAATGTAATGCAGAGAGAGAAGTTGGAGAATTGCTTCTGTTTTCATTTCCGTTGCCTTTTCGGTTCTCGTCAAGGTCAGACATGTTTAATCCACTATCGGACGAAGAGCTGCTAGGTAATCGCTGCGTGTTGGCTTTCGCCGATGTTGATTCGTTCTTAGGAAACGTTTCCCCTGGAGTAGGGATGTAAAAGACGTCAGAATCTCCAGGAACACTCTGCAGTTCAAATGTTGAGAATGATTTAGAGAAACTCCCTGAAGGAGATGCCACAGGACTGCTTCCAACTCCGGAAGAGCCTGCACTGCTGCCTTCGTTGCTCAGAGTTCTCTGCTTTGATTTTGGGTTATGCCGAGCTCCACTTGAATTAAATTTCACCTGGCTGCTGTTTGGGTCACCAGTGTTCACTGATCCTCGAAGGTTGCTCGGATAGTTGGCACTGGGTGCTCCGAAGAACTCGAACATCTCTTTGTGCTGCTTTGCACGGAGTGGAGAAGCGGGATTGCTAGCTGCTTTGGGAGGAGGTTTGATGGTAGAACTGCCGTTCACAGGCGTGCTTCCCCTTCGAGTGTAAGGGTATCTGACAATGCCCAAGTCAGAATCTTTAGACGAATCAGAAGAGGCACTGGAACGTTTGGTCTTAGTTGCTTGAATATGCGGACTCGAAGAGCGAATGTTCCTTTCTTTGGAATGCTCCTTTGAAACCAGTCTCTCTTTTGACGGATGGGAATTGTTAGGGTTGCCAGGATTAGCATTTATCGGTGAACTCTTAGTTTTGATTTCGTCTCCTTTTAAGTGTGCATTATTTGAACCTTTAAGTCCATCGTCCTTCTTCTGACTCAACGCAGGACCCTTGTTCGGGGAACTCGATAAATAACCTTCAACTGTTTGACGTGCCGATAAATCGGTCTGTGAAGAGCTCATATGAACATCCACTTGCCTTTGGCTCGGTGATAAATTGGTTTGTGATGAACTTTTGGTGATCGGGCGATTCGCGGAAGTATCGCGGTTTGGAGAAAGATTAATGACCGGCGAAGTTGGTAAAGAATTTCGTTTAGATGTCGAGGGTTTTGGTCGCGATGTGTTTTCTCCAGGAATAACAGGGCTCGATAAAAGTTTTCTTAGAGTCACTGGTGATGGCGGATTTCTAGATGTCGACGCAGGGGTTCTGTCATTAACAGACGTGGCATCGCCAGAGGGACATCTTGATCTTACAATCGGATCGTTTCTAGAATGAGTTCTTTGGTTTTTGGAATCACTGGTAGCCACGTTGTTAGATGATGATCCTTGGTTTGTTAAACGATTAGGCAATGTTTTAGTTTGAGAGCTTGTGACAGGACGGGGATTGTCTTTCGCTTTGTCTTTGACTATATTTTTAGGTCTTCCAGTCTCGGAATACGAACGTTTGTGGATACCATCAACAGTGCTAATATCTCCGGGCGTTACACTTTGAACACCACCGGAACCGGAATTAGAAAGAAATACTTTGTCGTCAAGATCACCAGTACTGCGAAGAACTTTTCTCTCGAATCGTCTCACGTAGTTTAGTTTTGGATCTCTCCTATTGGAGACGGCATCGGAACTAACAGCTTTGCCGCCATTAGACGATCGTTCTGTAAGACAGTTTGTATCGCGTTCCGGTTCCATTTCCCCACATTTAAACGTGACGCTTGTAAAGTAATTCGATGGTTTAAAATCCTTTAGTGATCCTGGGCCAAGTGGGGACGTAGGGGAAAGAATACTCTCTTCCTTTCCACCGTACGATAAGTCGAAACCACACACAGAGCTTAGTGGGCTGGAAACAGAGGGTGTCGTAGAATCCAAGATTGCTAAATCCACTGGAATTTCAAACTTATGTGTGTCTGAAGTCGGAGACCAGAGAACGTCTTTACGACTTCTAACACCACAATATTGCATTGAAGAGTCTCTTTCCGGAGTAAGGCAGATATCTCTTGGTCTTAACTTCGGAGAGCCTTTTTCACGAACTGGTTCTGAATCGAGGGACGATTTTCTGGCAGGCTCTGTTGACAAGCTTTCTTTGGTCCACAAGGGCTTTGACATCCTATCTAATGCATTGCTTGACTTGACAATGAGCTCATTTTTTAGTTCACTGCTAGGGGAACGTCCCCTTCCTGAAAAGAACTTCCCAGAAGAACTTCTTGTCATTGTGCTGATCTCCTCATCTAGCATTTCTTTCTTAGTAGGATAATCATTAACCAGAGAATTTCCAGTTTTACATCGTTCTTGAACATGCTCTGTAAGATCAGATAAGCTACTATCTCGCGTAATATTTTCTTGAGATGACCATTTCCTTATGGTCTCCAAGAGTCTTGTTCTGGAATCCTGATATCTATCATCCTTGGATTCGCATTCTTTGTGAATGTTTCCAAGCGACGACGACAGTAGACGCCGATTCTCTCCAGAAAGACTCTCTCTTCTGTTTTCGCTCGATCCTGGGTCTGACCCGCTGCGATGCACCTCACGGGGATCCGCCAAATTACTGTTAATTAAACGCATATCATCATCCGATGACTCGCTTGTGCTGCTCCTATTATGTGATGAGGTGAGATTTTCACGTGACGAAGTGGGATTTCCACGTGATGAATTGAGATTGACTGTTGCGTGATTTTGCGCCCTGGCATGGGTCGTCGAAGGGCGAAAAGGACCAGTTTTGGACTCCGGCTGAGACACTGAAACGGACATGTTCGGCTTAAACTGTCCTCTAACAATGCGGTCTTCGGGCACCAGTGAAGAAGAACCAAACTTTGATATCATGGACGACACTGAGTTGGAACGGTCTCTGGGGGAATTGTCTGACGTCTCTTGAGACATTTGCTCGAACTTTGAAACAAGCAGCGAAACAGGACTACTAGATCGTGATCCAACTGGACTGGATGGTCTACTACTGCTGTTTCTAGGTCTCTGTACAGGACTGTTAGATCTTGATCTCGACGGGGATGAATCAGATCTGCGCCGTCCATCTGATGAGCTTGAAGGGCTACAGGGGCGCCAACTTGGAAGAGAACCCGTCGATAATCGTTTTTGCAGCTGATTATTGGTTGGTGTGTCTACTCCATCCCTGGTATAGTGCACGGGTGGAGTTTGAGACAGAGGAGGAGTTGTCGCTTTGGGAGATGCTCGTCTGCCGAAGGAAGGAGAAGGAGTTCGTACACGAACTGGTTTCAACTCTTCGTTGGGCTCGTTAGACTCAACGGGAATCGGTGTTTTGCGTCGGACAGCATTAGAACTTGTATCTTTTTCAACTGAAGTCGCCCTATTCTTTGTAGCAGGCGTTTGCCAAATAGGGCGAGGAATCTTAGATCCCTTATTACTCTGCGATGCACTTGAGCGCCCAGTTCCCTCTTTGTCTGTGGATGGCCCTGGATTTTCACCTTTATGAAACCTTGCAATAGCGCTGTTTGAATTCTTGGATCGAGGATCTACGTCTGACACCTCACTTAACTCGCTAGCCGTTGACACCACTGACCGATTGGAAGCCATAGATGGATCAACTGGCACATACTGCATTGGGGACATTGCGAGTTGAGGATACGGCATCATACCTCCCTGGGACATGTACCAAAACGGAGGCATCGGCACAGGGGCAACACTGGGAACAGGAACAGCAATGGGTACAAAATTAGGGACCGCGGGTATCTGGCTCTCACTTATATCGGAGTGTACGCTAGGAGACGCAGAGCGGCCAGCCGGAGTTATAGGACTAAACATCATCTGAGCTTCTGTTTGTCGTATTGTGGATAAGCGTACAATGAAGGTGACGGGTGGCTTGATGGAATTATCATCTGCTACCTTGCTTGTCTGTTTGCTTGGTTCTTCGCTTTTACCCTCGTTATTCGTTGACACTGACGAGTTTTTGTTCAGTTTTGCTGTAGCTAGAAGAGATAAAAGTTGTTCCTTTTGGTCCTCGGTCAGGGAATAGCCCTGTTTAGGTTGCTCTATTTTGTTTCGGTTGTTATTCGCATCACAGGCGCTGGCAAATGTGTCGGTTGTTGAACCAGACGTTTGAATTTCCTTTTTCTTACTAGAGTTGGTTGGGCTATTAGAAGTGTGTTCCAACTCTTGTGAATTCTCAACGACTGTATCTTTTTCCGCCTTTATTTCTCCAGATTTAAGGACTGTTCTGTTTCGAGAAAATTTATCAGTAGGCTTCCCATCGATTTTGTTGGGATGTTCCTGATTCTTTTCAGCTTTTACAAAGGGATTACGTTCTTGAGGCTTAGCCGTCTGAATAAAAATAAAAGCAATAAGATTATGTTATACGACAGGTTCTTTGCGTTTGTACCGCAAATGAAAAAATAGCAAGGCATTTGGTTTGTTAAATAGAAACAACAAAATCGACTACTTTCAAGAACAGTCCGATTCTCTGTTAACTTTTTAAGACCAGTAAATATGAGGAAACCGCCACTTTGACTAAAGAAAATTATGACAAAAAGTCACTTTCATTTGCCCTGACAGCGTTAAGTGAACGAAGCAACGCTGTTAGGCGAAGCAATTACTATAGAAGGCTGATATTTATCTTTGTCATATGTTTGTTTATTAAACCGATGGCCGGTGTTCGAATTAAAGCATTTACAGTAAAGTATTTAAATAAGCGTAGATCGCACGCTTTCTTAACCTATGACAATTTTTTGACAACTAAACGCGTAAAAGAAGAAGATATCCAATATGTAGGTGGATTTTCTAAGATAAAGAAAAAAAGGGTTTACTAACTTCGTTTTGTTTTGAAAATTATATAAACGTTACAAGAGTTTGTCAGTTAAAGATGAGAACAACATATCATATAGAACATGGAATATTTCTAGAGACTGCTCAAAACAGACATGACAGCGAAACGAAATATTGTTCGACAAAGCAGGTGTGCAAGATACCCCTTATTATACGGAAGTATCCATTGGAAACGAGTTTTAGTTCACAATAACAAGTCATACCAGAAAACCTTATTAACCATACTAAGATCTTCCTTTAGTAGCCTGAGAATCTATTTTCGATTTTCTCTAACTTCAAACAAAAATCTTACCTTGCGTTTACGAGAACGGTAAGTCATTGATATATACTCCGGTAATGCCATTCTTGCTGTGTAATTTTAAATAAAATCCCCTTTTTTCATAAGAAAAAGAGAAAATCTAATTCTTGAATAAAGCTTAAAAGGTAACGTATCAATTCATCCAACTGAAATACACCCCCAGCGATATGACTGTTGAACTTGTTTTGACACTTTGCCTTATTTGAATAAAAACCAAACGCTTAGTTTGACCGACAACCAAATTCAAAGAGGATTGCAACATCAAACAAACAAAAATATGTTATATTGACATTTGCAGAAAGGAACTGATTGGCAAAACTAACAGACTCTTTAAGTAAAAAGAGTAATTATATTATATTTTGTTAAGATATCCTGCTGTTGCAAAAACACACTAGTTTTGTCAGCTGTTGGTTTCTTCAAAACATTGAATAATGTTGCAGAAAAAAAGAAATAAGAAACTATATTTATTCACTGTTTGAGGCGAGCGCGTGATAGCCAATACACGTCCAGCCCACCGGCAAACAAAAGACAAATAAAAAAGATATTTAAATATTCCAGCTAATATATATGGCTTTAGAAAATGACAAACCATAACAGACTTGAGCCTTTCTAAAATCCCATTTTGTGACCATTCAAGCTCTTTGACTGTATTGTCCTGTCATGACATCTTTAGTTTAGTCTTTTACAAACTGAAATGTTGGATTTGGATCACTCGCAGGGTCAATCATGGAGACATGTACATGAAGTGTAGTTCTAACTTTTGAGTCTGTGGACGAAATCCCATGGTGTGACCATTCAAATGAAACCTCTTCAACAGTACTTTTGGATTAATCCATTCGCTTCGCAATATTTTACGAAATGAAATTTGGGATTTTTCTTGAAGTTTGATTTTTGGTATCATTTCTTGGACGTTAAAGGGTTAAGGCGGGAAAGCGGAAAAACGCTAGCACCGGAAAGAGCACAGTCATATCTTTCGCAATCTTACCACGACGTTTTACTATTTCAGGTATTGTTTCAGTCGAGAAACTTCGTAAATTGAAGATTGACAGACATTCGTATGTATAAAGTAAAAAAGTTTAAATGTTTTTTTGAATGTCGTGGTACACATTTTTAAATCACACTGAAGAAGGGCTCAGCCCGAAACGTTTGTGTTATAAATGACATTGACACTTTTTAAAAGATTTAAACCTTTTTACTTTAGGATTTAACCAGAGTGTCACGCATCACTGAAAAATATTTTTGTTTTCTCCGATTCGTATGTATATCTGGGGTATACGACATAGCCGAGTCAAATGGTAACACGAGTGCAAGTTTGGGAGGAACGGGAAAAGCTTTGGAAAAACAGTTGTTTTAAGTTCACCAAACTTTAAAAAGTATTCAACAAAACGTGTGGCAACAAGATAAAAAAACGTTTTCCATTTACTATATTATTTATGTTTTAAACAACCTTTTAAAATAATTTCCTGTGTGTCCATAAAACACGCGGTTTTGGTAAATTGTTTTCAACAAATCACAGCGCACGCACGTAGTATCTCAGTTTACTTTATATAAATCGTGATACGACAAACTCTTTGATGTTAGATGGATTAATTGGTCACGTTCGTAACGTCATCCACGCATGACTGGAATCTGTTCTGTGTACATGTTTAACAAATTAAAAAGGCCAAGTCATAAATTATGTTGGCATAAGACGTGCACGCAGGTAGCTTAAGAACACGAAAGAAATGTGGAGCCATGTCGAAGGCGAGTGCGTACCGCATATGCTTTTGATATGGTGAAAATTGAGATGTGAAGAATTAAAATTAAAATGAAACTATTTTTTGAAAACCACAAACCCCTTATGAGTTTCTGTGAAAACTACAATATCTTTTTTATTTCATGTTTTTTTAATCAAAATCACTTGTCAACATTTTTATACGAATAACAGAAATGCTTGGAAAACGCACTTTGAACTGATATAGCTGATAAAACAATACGCTTTTCTATTCTTTGTACTCCAATTTTTTTAACTTCTCAGAGTAATGGCAGCTTCCAATCTGTGTTATTAAAGGTCTTAAAGAGAGAGTGTTTCACCTGATACAGCTATTTCAATTAACGTTGTCGGATGAAAAAAGCTCAAAGCCAAGACCGCAAGGTAGTATGGGATTTATATGCATAAATTCACCACAATGGCTATTAACAACTATCCACACTACCTTGCGGTCTTGGCTTGTAGGATTTGAGGTTTCATCCGACAACGTTAATTGAAATAGCTGTATATCGTTTCTTCATGAATATGGCCAGGAGCTTGCTTTAAGCAGCAGGAAGAAAGAAATTGCCAAAAATAATGAAAGTAAAGATATATTAAATGAGACAAAATGACGGCTTCAAAAGTAAAAATTCCACAAGAATGACAATTTTGATTACTTGACCGCCCGTCACTAAATCAAAATTGATGAACTGTAATCCACTTCCATCCTTGCAATCCTGCACTTTATCTCCAAACTACTGTAGTTACTGCTTTTGTTTTGCTCTATACAATCTTTTTATCCAATTTAGTTGTATATTTGGTGGCATTTGGCGACATAATTTGGAAATTTCGTTTAAACGTTTATTTTTCCCATTTTTGTAAAATTATTGAGTTAACTTTAATACTCCTCCTTTGATTTCCTTCAAACCTTTATTTATACATGAAAATAAATGACTGGAGGCTATCATCTGTAGTTTTCTTGTTCAAATGTGTCGCATATAGAGCGTTTGCACGTGACGTCACAGCGGCCATATTGGTGTCCTAAACGAATAGGGCCGAATGGCCGCCGGCCACGTGAGTGAAAACACTCTCTATATATAGAACTATTGTTACGAGTGAAATAAAATTATATTGAATTGAAAAAGATAAGCGACATTTTCTGATTGCAGCGGGACAGCGTCCCATTTAGCCTGGTTTTCACTAGCGACACAAAAGCATAAGCACAAGCACAAGCCCAACGGCGACTATGTCCAGTGAAAACGGGCCCGACAAAAGAATTTAAGCAAGGATCAAACTTATGCTTACGTGTTTTAATGACGCAAATTCTCACGCTTCAGCTTATGCTTATGGTGATGTCGCTTGCGAAAATCACTAGGCTTTAACAGGCAGATAAAAATGATGAACCACGTGAATTAATCCTCGTCATTGTATTTGCTACTTAGAGAGTCGCTCTTACTTGTTTGAGGAAGCCTTTGAATGATGCCGCTACTGAGATGGAGCCCATTAGCGTGTCGTGTTGTTTCTTCTCCTCTTCCAACGTTTTTCTCTTGGTGGCCTTGAAAATGAAGAAAACGATAATTATATTACCTTTTTACTATCGAGAGTGCTCATCATCGACCTTCCTTCCAAACACAACAAGAAAATGCTGCTCAATAGGATTTCTTTCCACACACTACTAAAACCTTTAGACGAAAATCGCACGACTGTAGGTTTTCGTCTTATGAAAATGGTACCTGTATCAAGAAAACTCCTTCTTAGTATATTCTATAATTGGAAATAATATTAAACAAATATCAAATGTCGTCTTTGGTCTCCTCCATTACCTCCATCTCGAGGAGGTAATGTAAAGAAGAAGCATATTTATTTATTTGCTTAGTTTTTCTTTGTCATATATAAATGTACACGCACAATATTATGAGGGAAACAGAGAAAGAAAATAGACATGAAGTGGCGAGGAGACCTCGAGAATCCATTAGCTACAAGGAGGTCTCACCGACGTTATCAAGTGAAATTCTCCAGTGAAATCAACTAGAAGCACAACGTAAGCGTCTCATGAGCTATTCAGGTAAGAAAGGCGTACATTCTTTTTCGAAAGCAGGGAAGACTGGTTGATGTCGTGACAAAAAGTAGGCAGCGAGTTCCGTCCATATTTTGGGACCTTGATATAATATAGTAAATTGTTTGATGTTGGTTCGACATGAGTAAGGGTCTACAATAAGTCACTTACCAACCACACTGCTTGGTGATGTATGGTATTTTTAAGTATACTACAATTAGCATAGCCAGACTGTGAAGCAACAGGTGCAGCCATCTTGGATTGTGTCATTATTGAACTTCACACCAGGTTTGACACGGACTTTTGCGGACTGATATACGGTGAATTATTACGTAGTTTTCACTAGTCGCGTGATGAAATGCACAGGATTTCAGGAAGCTTGATTACCATATTAACCGTTAATTAGCACTTGAGAAACACAAATATTTACAAAACGCCTGAATAATGAAACAAACCCTTCAAATTCTTAATCATCGATAAATAGTGAATGTCATAGAGAGAGAATGTGTTTGCTTTTAACAAAACCTAATAAAAGTTTCGCAGTTTGCTATTCAAGTATCAGCAACGTCGCTGCACTGTTAATAAACGTGAATGTATAAAACAGGGGCTTCCTGAATGAAAACAAAGCTCTTTTAACAAACTACACAAAAAGTGGTCATCTTTTAAGATGTAAATAGGCCAGCGAAAAGTAAGCAAAGCGGTTTCATAGTATGATGGGAGTAATAAAACGAAGGAAATTGAGTTTTAATCTCTTCTGAAAGAGGCCCGATGTCGGAAGAACAAAGGAAAGAAAGCGGTAGCACAGGTTTTATTGGTTATTGTATTTCTTACATGAGAACAGAAAAACAAATTAGGACACGCTCAACTGTTTTGTGACGCAAATTTACAACGGAAAAACATCCAAGTACCTTGAAAACTGTTTGATGTCGAAATCTGAGTGGAAACATCTTAGGCGTCACTTACTGTACGCGCTAAGTATTGCTTGTAAATACGCCTTCAATCTTCTCGATAAGTTATTTTTATGAAAGCTTACGACTTTATCGGCGGTACAAATTCTGAACAGTACTGAGTATTTTCGGGCGGTTAATTGGTTTCAAATGACTGATTCCATGACCAAATCACATAACCACATCATAACCACAAATAAAGAATAACGGAATAAAGTTATTCTGCAGTACGACATCCAGATAGAACGAATTCGGGTCTCAAGAAAGTCCTGATATAACGAACAAAAGTTGTCGATACTAATTTTTAATACTTGATACGTTAACGCCTTTGTCTCGTATAAAACAAACATTGAACAAAACAATGCAAAATTTTTGACCCTGAATGTTCTCTTTTATCGCGGTTTCAATATATTTGCATTTGATTTCACAATCGTGACCATGAACCTTTTTTGAATAAGAAGTTTGACGTAGTTTCGGCTCCAACATGCTTAAACACTGGCAAAAACAATCGCGGAAGTCGATGAAAAAAGTCACGGATATAATTTCCAAGTGTATGAGAACTTACATGAGATGATAAGCTTTTTTATTAAAGCCTGGTTTTCACTAGTGAGATAAGTGTAAGTATAAGCAAAAGGAAAAGCATAACAGCGCTTTTGTCCAGTGAAAACGGGCCCGACATAAGTATAAGCATACAGATCAATCTTTTGCTTACTGTATGTCAATGTTCGTTTTCACTTGGGGCAAATTCTTTAGGAATGCTTTGCCCGAAGAAAACTCGGGTTCAACCGTTTACGGTATTTTCTCCTATCCCACTGGACGTGACTTCTACAAATTACAGAGATTTACGACTTTTCATACCATTTTGGTCTTGTCGCGCGAGGTTAAGGCTTCTTGTATCTGACAATGTAAATATGAAGTAGCTGTATAAATGGTCTGCAATAACGCGCATTGTATTGCATGGAGATGTCTATTAAGTCATCACAATTAAACACAAGTCAGTGGCCAGCAAAAGGCAAGTTAACCGCTGTTCCGTATGTCTATTAACTGTTATCGACCTCTAATAACGCCGACTGAGTTTATTAAGCTACTATAAAGGGCACAATGATCGAGAAACTTCCCTTTATTTGTCTTCAATGTTGACGAAAACGAGTCGTGGCAAACTGCTATTTCTATTTAATTATGACAAGGATTGCAGGTTTTTAGGAACCAGGACTTGAATTATTGTAAAAATTCTACCGTAATTTTAAAAGCACTGTCACATTTTAAAGTATAAATCATAAACTTACATCTTCATTTTCCATGGCCGCGGAAGCCTGGTACTCCCATAGCAGTGCCTGGCATCGTTCTCGCGACGTCATGTCTCCTTTGGTCTGTAAGGATTCGCATGTCTTGGAACAGAAACAACAGTGTTATCTTTATAGGCCGGCATAAACGTAAGCATTGGGGAGTAAAATTACTTACGCTGTTACCAATTTAAACTTATCGTCCGCCGGTGACCCGAAGATCGGGTCCCCCGAGGGTCTGTAATTAAGTTTGGCGCGAGGAAGGAACTGGTAAGGCACGTTTCAGTATACTTTATTCAGCCTACACTAAGTATATACAATAAACATTTTTAACCCGTCCACTCCCAGTAACGGCAAAACCAAACAAAATTCGTTTTGCCAAAATCGAAAAACAAATGATAGCTTTCATTTGAATGGTCACACCTTAGGGTTTCATCCACATACTAATTGCTGCGGAACGAGCGTAGCGAGTGAGCAGCAACATAATCAGGATTTAAAAGAAATATACGAGAAAAAAATATAAGCTAGGAAAAATCTCGATTTGATCACTTTTTACCAGGATTCACTGCGCCACGAACACATTTTGGGCCAGAACGCACTGCGCCACGAACAATAGCCTCGCTTGCTGCTGCTACAATGCTTTTAAATATATTTCTATATATGGTGTTTCTATATATTGGGAAGCGTGGTGGGTATATACATATGGCCAATGATGCTATAATGCCTTTAAATATATATATATATATATATATATATATATATATATATATATATATATATATATATGGTGTTTCTATATATTGGGAAGCGTGGTGGGTATATACATGAGATCTCTGCCCTTCAAGCTGTTGGCTGCGAGATTTGTAATATTTTGGTCCAACATGTCCAAGTCGAAATCTAAACTCAAGTGTCGAAGACTACCGCGAGTTGAGCGAGGACTGTGAGGCATGGCGATAGGACCGTTGGATAGCAAACATTTTACAAGATTGTACGGACAAATTTATTTTGAAATCACTCCGACAGCGGTCGATGTGACTGAACTGAGCTGAGCGCGTGGAGACGCGAACTCGATACGGCAAGCTAGTAACAGTAACACAACATACTCATTATCAATAATTCACCTAAATTTTCACACCTTCCTCGTTGTGAACGCGTCCTGTGCTCAACAATATTCTACAGACATTGCAAGAACTTGATGCGTGAATTACAAAACAAAATTAGTCTTAATATCAGCTGGAGTTTTCGTCGATTCATCCCGGTTACATTTGCTTTGCTTCCCCTCAAAAAACGAAAGAGAAAATTCTGTGATACAAGCAAGACGACAAAACAGCATTATTACAACAAATTTACCGCAGCAATTACTATCTTTTGGATACACTAGTCCATACTCTACTATGACTAATCAAACCACGTTGAACAGCATTATAAATAAAAATGCTAAATAGAAATTCCGTGGAATCCACGACGTAACTGTCACTTCCACTGTTTTCGGATCGAATTGGAATTTGTACAGGAAAGTTCTGCTCAGTAACTTTCATTTGAATGGTCGCACTTTAGGATTTCATCCACAGATTCAAAAGTTAGAACCAACTTGTACAGCATAATAAACAGTACCACAGGAAAGTACTGCTCAGTAGCTTTCATTTGAATGGTCGCACTTTAGGATTTCATCCACAGATTCAAATGTTAGAACCTAACTTGTTCAGCATAATAAACAGTACCACAGGAAGGTATTGCTCAGTAGCTTTCATTTGAATGGTCACACTTTAGGATTTCATCCACAGATTCAAAAGTTAGAACCACCTTGAACAGCATAATAAACAGTACCACCGCAAAGTACTGCTCAATAGCTTTCATTTGAATGGTCACACTTCAGGATTTCATCTACAGACTCAAAAGTTAGAACCACCTTGTACAACATAATAAACAGTAACACAGGAAAGTATTGCTCAGTAGCTTTCATTTCAATGGTCGCACTTTAGGATTTCATCCACAGATTCAAAAGTTAGAACCAACTTGTACAGCTTAATATACAGCACCACAGGAAAGTATTGCTCAGTGGCTTTTAGGATTTCATCCACAGATTCGAAAGTTAGAACCAACTTGTGCAGCTTAATATACAGCACCACAGGAAAGCATTGCTCGGTAGCTTTTATTTGAATGCACGCAAAAGTTAGAATCACCATGTACAGTATAATAAACAGCACCACAAGAACGTATTACTCAATAACTTTCATTTGAATGGTCACAGTTTAGGATTTTATCCACAAACTCAAAAGGTATAAACACCTTGTACAGCATAATAAACAGTACCACAGGAAAGTACTGCTCAGTAGCTTTCATTTGAATGGTCACATTTTAGGATTTCATCCACACACTCAAAAGTTAGAACCACCTTGTACAGCATAATAAACAGCATCACAGGAAAATACTGCTCAGTAGCTTTCATTTGAATGGTCTCACTTTAGGATTTCATCCACAGACTCAAAAGTTAGAACCACCTTGAACAGCATAATAAACAGCACCACAGGAAAGTGCTGACCAATAGCTTTCATTTGAATGGTCACACAAGGATATCCTTTTCTAGCTGTTATTTTGTCTGTTTAGTTAATATTGCTTTGCTTCAATCACTTTTGGCGATGGTTTCTTCCAATTTCAAGATTATATTAAAGGCCCACCTTCACCCAAAAGACGTTGCGATCGTTTGCTTTTGTTTTGAAATGCTCCATTGTTCATACGCGTGATCTGATTGGTTGCACGCATTCAAGCGTGAATTTCGTGTTACAGGAAATAGGCCATTTGCACGATGACGTCATTTGACTACTACTACCAGAATTCATTTCGTTTTTCCTTTCTTATTTAAATTTTGTAATCCCAGTGCGGTTTAAATAACAATAGCCTTAATTTGCACTACAAAAGAAAATACTGAAGGATTCTGGTAGTAGTAGTCATCGTCACATCGTCACAGTCATCGTGCAAATGGCCTATTGAGCACAGAAAGTGATAGCCTGCGGAGCAGGCGTCGGGGAGGGGGGAACTGGGGAGAGAAAGGGAAATGACGGCGTTCCTTCCCTTTCCCCTCCCTTTTTCTTCGCGCGCCCCCTCCGCCTCCCCCCTCCGCCTCCGCCTCCGCCTCCGCCTCCGCCTCCGCCTCCGCCTCCGCCTCCTATTTTAGCCGGGACAATGCAGTGTCCCTTTCAATGGGCAGTGCCAAGGGAATTTTGACCTTTTTTATCCAAATCATGCTACAATACCTTTACTTATTTACAGAATAATACAAAAACACCATGAGAAAGTAATCAACCAATTCTTGAAAGAGGAGCAAATCATGATCTGTCCTAGGCCATTTTGCAAACGAAAGTGTGAGAACTTAAAAAAAGGTTAGGCCAACCTTTTTTCAAGATGCAATTCATTCACACCTATATTTGTCCCGCTGGAATAGGGATTAAGGATAGGGGCATTGTTAAAGTGATGTATCAATTGTATCGTTTGCCAATCACAGACATCGTTTGGACAGCAACGGAGTCGCCCCACCTAGTCCATAATTTATTTTCAAAAGTTAAGAAAATCGTTAAAAATCATTTAACTAATTACATGTAAACTGAGTGGCTAAATCATCATGTTGATAACGAAAAAAATTGTTTATAATGTACATGTACCTAGCCTGTGCGAAAGGTGACAGTGTTGGCCACTTACTTGTAGTACGTCATATAAGCCTGGCCTAACATCCGGGGCATCGTCTGTCATAGAGACCAGCAACTCTTGGAACCTGGGACTTAATGACGGCTTTTCTGCCTCTGTCAGCCGCCAGTCAGCCGCTGACCACAAAGTGGCAGCCAGGCTGAATACGCATGTCTGGGGAGAAAGAAGATTTGGATGTAAAGCGTTTCAAGATACACTGTAATTTTTAACTGTTGTACCATCGTTGTTATAAAGAAATAACAGTAAAATCTGTAAAGGACCGCAAACGATAATGCTGCTAACGGTATACGTAGTATCTACGAGAGACCTAACCAGCCAAAAAATGAACAAACATACAATAAACCGCAGGGTTGATCTGACTACGTCAAAAAGCAGACTTTGCGAGACACCATCACGAAATAAATTGATAAAGTAGGATCGCAACTGAGACAAACTTAAAGCATCTTTAAACGTTCAGCCTGTCCTTTTCGAGTTTAGATCAAAGAGGTCATGAATAAAACAGGTTTCAGTGGGAGCCACTTTCAATTCCGCCTTTAAATTAGTTTTATGATGACCTGGAGCCACATGTATAACTGACATGATACTATTATTATTTTATTCAAATATCGAAAGGCATTGAAGTGTGAAGGAAACAAACAACTTACGATGCTTAAGCCTTTGGTAAACGGTTCAACACTTGTTGATCAACAAATGTTGAACAGTGTAGCATACCTTGGTGAATGTTGAAATAGGTCATTCAACATGTTGAACGTTGTTGAACGACGACAGCAAATGTTAAAATGTGTTTTATTCTCATTCAACAAGTTGCAAAATCTTTCATCATTTGTGATGTTGAACCATGTATCAATCGCTTTTGGTTCACATGCAATATAGGTTTCCGAGAGAGCAATATCTCGAGAGGTTAAATGAGTAACTTAAAACATTTCAATTGAAAAATTGTTCTTAAAAAGCAAAAGTAATTTGCCGCAAATGACTTTAAGTGAAACACGGAAAAACTTTAATAGCGTTTTTAACTCGCATAATATTCTAATAAATGAATGAAGTTAGTTTCTAGAGAAACTGTGGTGCTGCGTCGGTGGGAGTGAAGCACAATAATTTGGTTTTATCGACTGAGTCGATAAGGTAAGAATCGAATAAGGTAAGTCGAATCTTCTAATAGACTTAACTGCAGAATACCCGCCACTCGAGAACACTTAAGAGCCGCAATAAAACCGCCATTATGTGAAGTGCTTTTGATTAACACTCTAGAATACCTCGGGAAGTGATTGGACATTCCCTGTCGTGATAAAAGCAAAGCACTCCGGCCGGAAACAAAACAAAACAAAACAAGTTGATGAACGGAGCAAACTGAACAAAGCACGTTACTTTTAATAACTCCGGCGACTAAACTAAGGAACCCACAGCAGTTCTCACTCTTTCGCCGGAAATTTGATGTAGAGAACAAGAAAGTTGATTTCACGCCTCCTCAAAACATCATAGAATTCATCAGACTGTGCCGAGACAACTAGTCGTGGAAGGTTCAACTGGACACGCTTGCGTGAACCATAGTTTTAATTGTTTAAACATCGTTATTTTTATGATTTTATACCCGCTAAAAGAATAGACTAGAAGCGTCGTTTTTCACTAAGAACAAAGTTAATAGTTCTATGGTATATCTTGAACAAGCGATACAAAATTTGCTCTGCATGCACAAGAGGGTACACATGAGTAATCATATCGTGAAGCGCCCCAAACACTTAACTGAACGGAAAGTTAAACTGGAGTTCAAACAACTTAAGACTTGTCGACTACTTCTTAAGCTAACTTTATGTTTACAACACGTAACGTTTACACATGAATTACCTACTTCGGGGCTTAAACACCCGAGAGAGAAAACCGCGAGTTCATTGTTCACTTACCAAAGACGCCTGGACTAATCCGCTGTGAAAATTTCGTGGGAAAACCTCAAAGACGTTTGGAAGCCGCAAACATCATAAATCATAAATCTTAAGCAACTTGACGGCGGTCGGACTTGTCAAACACTCAATAGACAAACAAACGGCACTCAATAAAAAATGTAAATTCGGTTGTCTTTTTCGTGTGAGTAAACAAGCCGATAGTTCTGATAAGTTGAGTGCGACAAGATAAGGACAGATTTGGATCCGTAAATAAGGACTCAAACTTGTTCGTTCGTAGTAGGATGAGGCACTTGTGAAGTCTTTGAAAAGTTATGAATGTACAGTAAGGTTACCGCATGTCCGCCAAACCTCCTTTATTGCGCAAATGCTTTTCTATTGTTATGCACTATGATCTGGTTTTAAGGCACAAAAGAAAAGGTAACTTAATGCGCGACCGGCTGGAACAAAAGAACAGCCATTCACTGAATAAGAAGAAGCAAAATATATTGAAAAGTCTTAAGAATATAAAAAATCCAGTCACGTTTTCTCCAAAAATTTCGATTCAGTAAAGAGGGAGGCGTAGGACGTCAAACCGCATCACCGCAAACCCTTACGCCCCCTCAGTTAAAATACCAAGTTAACGCGATCCCGTGTTGCCAACTAACTTCATATTTAAATCAAGAGTAACGGTAAAACAGAAGATGGATAAAAATGTTTCATTGAAAACTTTTGTCATAAATTTGTGAAAAAAAGTCCCAACCGAATGATTTTAACTGCACTCAAGTCTGGCCGCACAGATGGGGTTACCCTCTGTAAATAAAGGCCACTGTCTGTCTGTGTCTATAGCACTATATGTGTACACTCTTTTTTTATGAGAACATCTTACTGAATTTTAGCCGAGATTTTTGGGACGATTTGAGACTAAAACAGTTCTTAACAATTTTTTTTTATATACACATTATCATATTCATCATTTCATGGGTATAATAGAACTCACAATTGACCAAGCTCCCATTTGGATTAGTGGAAGAGAATTTGCACCGGACAAATGGCAAAGTTCATGGGTTTTCAGCCTCTGCAATGATTACATTCTCTTTAATTCTCTCTCCATAGTCAGTCAAATGAATTTATTTTCATATACACATTATTCTTGAGATAAATCGTATAGTATTTCAGTAAATCATAGTTTTGGATGAAAAGAAAGAAAAATAGGCCGAGATCTACCAGTTTCCCAATTCTTAAACATATTTGCTGTTTTAAACTGAATGGCAAACGACCTGCAACGCCGTCTGCAAATGTTCTGGCATTTTCGCAAAGTTGGCATGTAAATTTTGACTCTGACCAAACAGTATTACCTATTTTATTCTCAGTTAACTCACTATAAAAATAAGAGGACAAAATAAAGAGGTTCTCGACCTGTGCAATTTTGGGTGATGATGTATCGCTGGGACTCTGGGTCCCTTAACCTATACCGGACCAGCATGTCCAGCTACATTGTGCAAATAAAAGTAAAACTTGCACAGGACCGCAAACGAAAATGCTGCTAACGATACGCAGGATTTGCAAGAGACCTAATAAGACCTCGATATAATTTGGGACCGTATGTCTTTTCAGATCCGATATGCTGTGTTTTCTTTAAGCATGGTTTTGTCCATGCATTTAAATGTTTAGATTGGCTTTGTCCATCTACATTTTTCTCTGCGAGACACCTTTGTGACATTTGGGGCTCCTTGTTCCCCGGAACACGTGATGTGGCACGCGTGATTCGGGTGACAAGTGAGTACCAAAGTACGGAACCTGATATGGTGAACGGGTCATTGTGTAATCTATTTGCGCCTGCATTTTTGCAGTCGTCATTTAGTTTGCTACACCGTGCTGACGAGTTCCAATAAGAACGAAACAGCTGTCCAAGGTTGCAACCCCTCTGTCGTATTGGTGTCTCGCAAAGTCAACGTTTTTACGTAGTCAGATCAGCCCTGCAGTTTATTGTACATTTTGCAACCCTGTTCTAGACTAAACATCAAAATCCCTACCCTATCCCAGACTACCTTATGTAAGGTTCTTACTAGACTAAATCTTCATACCAGTGATCAGCCTTCCAGTTAGTGATATTCTAGAACAAAACCCTTTGATTTCTATACCCTTTCCCAGACTAAACGTTTTAAAAACCCTACCCTCCACAGCAGCACATACCCATAGCTTATATATGGGAGTCGAGAGTCCCCCACCGGGGGTGGGGGTGGGGGGTTTTTGGCGGTGGGACTGTGCCAAGAGTGGTCAAGTTCAAAAGCGAAAAAGATCTAAATTTCATGTTTTAATCATTGAAAAGCAATCAGCGCCACAATAGAGCAATCTGACCAATCACAGCAGTCGTAAACAATCCAATGAACCAATCAGGGCTCAAAGCAATTACATTTCGGCGGCGCCAAGCGCGGAAAAACGCGTGCGAGCAAGTCACGATTGGTTTTGGTTTTACTTCTGATTGGTCGAGAAAGTGGCGCTAGATTTTTTAGCCAATCATAAAGCGTAGCAATGCAAAACCAAAGCAATTGTGTAATTACTTTCGACACTCAATTGAAAACTGCTCTAAAGTAGTACTCAACAGTAAACGGTCACACTTGAGAATTTCGTGCACAGACTCAAAAGTTAGAATTTCATGAGTTCACAGAGTTAAATGCCTCGAGTTTCCACTCCTGCACGACATGGAATTTAAAATAAAAACTGTTGAAATTCAAAAATGAGACAATGAGTAAATCAGTTTACATCGATCGTCATTTATAAACAACTTGAAGGGGTGGCGAATGGTACCTTCAAAATCGTGAGTCTCGGAAAATTTTGGTCCGGTCTCGAAATCTCGGCAGGTTTTGTTTTAAGTCGCAAAGTCTCGTTTGGCTGGTGCTTTTTCTGTCTCGGAGTCTCGGATTTTTTTCCTCAAGGTCTCGGAGTCTCGGATACTTTTGTCAAGCATTCTCCTATTTCATCCTTGTTTGTTGTTTGATAGGTGAATCGGATGACACTAAGGCCCCGTCCACACGTCGAACTTCACATGTGCCGAACCTAATGCAAATGAGAAAAATCTATTGTTCTTGCTCATTTGCATTAGGTTCGGCACATGTGAAGTTCGACGTTTGAACCAGGCCTAAGTCTCGGACTCGGCTTTTTCCCGCATTGCAGGGTCTCGGGCTCTGATTTTATAACGTAGCTACTGTCGCGGTCTCGGATTTTGAACAAGGGTCTCGGCATCTCGGCGAGTCTCGGATTTGCCATTCGCCACCCCTACTTGAAAAATGTAGCCTAAATTTTTGAAGTTGCAATGCATTTCCATTCTGGCCATCCGCAGACAAACAAAACTTATCAATAGTTCACATATGCATAAGTTTCCTTTGATATAATATATCTTTTGATTTTTCAAAGTGGTACTGAACTTGATGACGTAGCTTTTTTAGACCAAAATAATATTACGCGTTAGCACTTACTTCATTCGAGACCAGGCTTGCGTTTCTCAAAGGTCCCGAAAACTTTTCGGGCCCGAAAAGCCTTATTTTTGCACAGTGTTAATGACAAGAAATCAGTTTTTGTTTATTTTGAAAGCTTAAAAATAAAATTCGTAGTTGACGAAACACGTCGGGCAGGCTTGTGGGCTATTAACTGCAGCTCCACTTGATAGAAACTGAGAATTAAAAATGGCTTTCGGGCCCGAAATGTCTTCGGGCCCTTTGAGAAACGCACGCCTGAACCGTCTTCTCGTACGAGAGGTACGAGTCAAGATACATGAAAGATTCTCTCTCATATAGACGTACATCGTTAGGGAACTTTGTTAACTACAGCGACAAGGAAGCATCTGCGACCCTGAATTTTAATGAGCTCAGGAAGCGAGTCAGTACTGAAGACTATTTTATTGATTTTAAGTTTGAATGTACGTCTGCATCTGCTATAAGATGCAGACAACAGAATTTTATATATTGCTGATTAACATAATTTGTACATATGTTTCGATATAGATTAGGTTAGTTTAATTCTTAAACACACGACCCCACAAGCTTAAATAGCTTTAAAAATTATCGTGTTTAAATAAAGATTATGTACTGCATGTAAAGCGTATAACATTGGCGGACAGATCTGATATACAGTAACTTACTTCGAAAACTTGCAAAGGAAGAGGCTTTATATTATTATAATTATCACTGGACCAGAACTGTCAGTTAGTAAATGGAAGCGTATCACAGTAAACTTATTCTGGCCGAACTTACACGAAATGCGACGAGGGCAAAGCTTTAAATTCGCGGTGAAGCGCAACACACATTGTCGGCCCGTGCTTCAGTTCTTCCGTGTGCTTATCTGGATTTTCCGCAGCATTATTATTTTGATTAAGCAAAAACAAAAATTGGGGTTAGGTGCACTTTAAAGCTGTGCTTCCAGTCTCTGCGAAACTTAGTGTGAGCTGTTGGAATAAACGTGAGCTTGATAAGTGCAGTTGCAAGGATTTAAAGGGTAACTTGAGACAATTATTTCTCCTAAACGAGCTTGGTGACCTATATTTTTTATTGCAGATTTCGGATCACTTTATTGTGGGAAACAAGCAGGGAAAGTTTTATGTCAACTTTTATTTCTAGGGAATCACCTTAAAGCAGTTTTCAATTGAACGTCGTAAAACAAAAAAAGAACAGAGAAATTCCAATCAGACCAATCAAAATGCGAAGAACATACATGTAGCTGGCGACAAGCGCGAGAAAACGCGGCGTGTCGGCAAGTCGCGATTGGTTTTGGTTTTACTTCTGATTGGTCGCGAAACTAGCGCGTAATTTTTTAGCCAATCACAAAGCATAGCAATGGAAAAATAAAGCCATCGCGAAATTACCTTCGACACTCAAATGAAAACCGTTATGTGCAGATAACGTAATATTTTTTATTTTGTGTCAGTATTTTATGAGTTCCACATGACTTCAATATTTAAGGATTTTGTAGGTAAGGAGTTGTCATTCGGCAGGATTTCTTTTTTGAACTCGCTTAGCTCTCATCTCACAAAATTTTTTTTTATTGTAATTTTTATCTAGTAACACTAACTTTCTAATATATGTCTGATAAATAAACTACATTAGTAAATTTTTACCTCTCGATAATGATCTTCTAGATTTCTGATTGGTCCCACCGCTACCGATCTGAGTCGTTATTGGTTAATTTGCCCAAATATGGGAAAATGATGACGAATTACGCGAAAAAAAAATTGTTTTCCTCGTCGCGGAAAAAAATGGCACGTGCACGTGCCGTGGCGGGCAAATCTTTCCTAGTCCGCAGTATAATTTCCACAATTGTTATGTTCAAATCCATAACCATTTCTGCCAGTCCGATTAAGACTTATTTTTGAAGGAAACTTTGACATTCTTCTCGATCTTATAATTAAGGAAACTACTTTGAAAAAAACATTCTTCTCGATCTCGTCGCTTGTTAGCATTTACTCGCTTTCGATTTGCGAAGCGGTCATGTGACACTTGTTCATTGACGTGACAGTCATGTATTTTTTTGGAGCGGAAATAATTTTTTCCAATTTCCGGTTATGTGAGTGTTTGAAAATTTACTAAAACAGTTAAGGCCTATTTACACGCTGCGATTTGTCGTGCCGATTTGTCGGCCCCGAGAAATCGTGAAGCAAATCGGCGCGTGTAAATGGCGACCCGATGCGCGCGCGATTTCAGTCCGACATGTCGGCCGATTCGGAAAAAATCTGTGATCGCTTCACAGATTTTCGCGTGTCGGGCCCGATTTTAAGAACGAAAACGCAATCTGGACAAGAAATCACGCAAAAAAAAATTATATCTGCAGTATTTAAACTAACAACAACCTAAATAACCTATTGGATATCATTTGTTTTTCAAGAAGTTCTTAGCAGAAAAGTTTTGAAATAAAAAAAGTTCATGTACAATGCTTGCACTGTACAAAGAGCGCGCGCACGATTTGTCGTGGCCGACAAATCGGCCCGACAAATCGCAGCGTGTAAATAGGCCTTTATTCATCTCAGCCTCGCCGAATATGAGCTGATATATAACCAACTCGTGCGTACGTGCGTACAGGTAGCCACGCCCCTGGGTAGCTAAAAGGACTAGTCATGTTTGCCCTAACATCAAGTCTATGGAGAACCAGTCCTGGACCGTCGTCCTGGTATGTCGGTCAGGTCTTACAAGTATTAGAACACGTAAATATATATCAAATGAAGAATGATCCTCGCAGTTGTGAACGCAATTTAAGCAATTGCGAAAAGAAGCCTGATCATTCTTCATTTGATTTCATTTCCGCAGTTCATATATGATTTATTTCATATATCATTTCACACTCACTCCTTTCACAGGAACATATGAACCTACAATTGACCTGCTCCCAACGTCAGTGGCTTCATAGCTCAGTTGGTAGAGCATCGCACCGGTATCGCGAGGTCACGGGTTCGAACCCCGTTGAAGTCCTGAATTTTTTTTTTTCAGGCTTCTTTTCGCAATTGCTTAAATTTCGTTCACAACTGCGAGGATCATTCTTCATTTGATTTCATTTCCGCAGTTCATATATGATTTATTTCATATATCATTTCACACGTAAATATATACCTGTGAATTTGTACAGCTATCAGGCCTCCCATTAAGTCTTATCCGTCGACCAGTCGTTTATTTGTTTTTTAATATACTCAACAAAACAGTTTCTGATTGGTCAATGACGAATAGATTGTAGCGTGCAAATTTGGTTATAAAGTGCAATACGAAAGTTGCGCGAAAGTGAAAGTTGAAAGTCGCGCGCAGTGTACCGTGACGGCCTCACCAAAATTTTGTTGAGAACATTATAAACAAGAAATCGTATGAACTACTCGTGCATTTCGTGATTTATGGGCACTCGTGATGTTTTGAAAGTTCTCAAATTGCACTCGCCGCAATTCTGAGAACTTTCAAAACATCACTCGTGCCCATAAATCACGAAATGCACTCGTGTTCATACGATTTCCTATACGTATCATGGTCCGCGTTCATTACAGACATCCATCATCACATTCTTAAAACGTTTTAGTTGGTGAATGCGTGCCAATTGGAGAAATGGTAGATCAACAGAAGTTCGTTGAATAAGCTGCTGCAAGTATTGACTCTAAAGGTAATCTCAAGCTTTAGTACAGATAATGGTTTCGTGCATCGATGACGTCACTTGCTCAAAATTAATCGCCCCGTTGCCTTACGATTGAACTACAACACTGCAGGAAGGAGATGTGTATAGCATTCATTTCAATAAAGATTTAGGATTTAACATCGGAATCAAAAGTTAGAAGGATGTTTTGACTTTTTGGAATAAGAAGAATATTGGAAGAACATGTCATTAAGTGAGCACAAAGTAAAGTCAGGGTCAAGTATCAGACTGCAGTCTCTATACAAATACAGTTCATTGTGCGAGCAATTAAAGTTAAGAACCTTTTCTTTGGAAACAAGGAGGGCCGGGTCTACATTTGTAAGCACTGTAATTCTTGCGTGACTTTTTGTAGACAGAATTGTTCTTTCTCAACAAACCGTGAAGCATGAAATATAAATGGACAGGACTAATTGCTATAGGCCTAAAGAACAAAAGTCGAGCCTGCCCTCCTCTATGTTATCCGTTCTTCCTTTAGTCCCGAAGACCCCCAAAAAGCTAAAAAATATCAGAAAATTTGCTTTGCCCCCTTGATTTCGAAGATCGACCGTAAAACATCTTTTTATTAGAGTATCGAAATAATTTTCCAGCTCGCTTCGTTAAGTTCAGTAAACCGTTTGACAAATAACTGACGCATTTGGAAGTGGGTTGAGTACTCGTTCTTTCATTTTTCATTTCAGTTCTAAAATAGCTCAATAGATCGGTAAAAATATGGTGCCATATCCATGTGAAAAGAACCATTACTGACGCGGCTTAGAATCAAAAACTGAAAGTGATAAGTTTGCCGCAAGAAAACGCCTGTACTCCGCCTGTTTTCTGACATACTGATACATAAGAAACAGAGTTTGTAAAACTGCTCAAAGTAAAAACATCGGCCTCTCCAACGCGTTGATTCTTTTTTTTTTTTTTTCAGGAACTGAGAATGTACTGATATTTTGTTGTTGGAAGACATTCCGCAGTTTCATTAATGAATCAGTTCGACCCCCACCTTGAGGTAATTAGCAGTCTAGACATGTGCAATTACTGAAACACGAAAGTTTGAATCACCACTGCATGATTTCTTTTAAGGGCCTCTTCATATGAGCCCGGTTGACCGGGCTGGCCCGGTTTCCGCGATCTCGCCTTACCTTTAAATCCTTTGTAAAATTTTTGATGTGTTCATATGTGAGGGCGGGCGGGCTCGGTTACCGAGATCTCGGTTTTTCCAACCGAGATCTCGGTAAGCGGGCTGGAAAATTTTGCCATATGAACACTTCATCCCGGTTACCGGGACGAATTCTTCGCAACAGCGCATGCGTTACATGGTCGATGACGTAGCAGCGTGGTTGGTTGCCTTTTCTCATCTCGGAAACCGGGCTGAATTTTCTCATATGAACCCAAGGCGAAATCCGTCCCGGTACGCGGGCCAGCCCGGTCAACCGGGCTCATATGAAGAGGCCCTAAGAGTAATCTTAAGTTAAATTTATTTTCTTCTCGTAGGATATCAAGTCCGCATGTCGTAAGCAGACTGTATTACTGAATTATATCACATTTATCATATGTGAGCATTCGTGTTTGTTATTAGTAACTCTACACTAACAAAGAAATGGAACCACTCATTCAGCTGAGGGTCTCAACTCAAAACGTTCTGCCTTTAAAACGGAATACAACTGTCGTAAAGATACCTTTTCGATTGCTTTTTATGTCAAATATCTTAGTACTTAATCTGGAAATTGGTCATACATTCAGATTTTATACACTCTCAAAATGAAAAACTATGATAATCATGAAGAGTAGAAATCTTTCATTTGAATGGTCACACCATAGCATTCTATGCACAGACTCAAAAGTTGAGACCACTTGTACAGCGAAACAAACAACACCAAAGGGAAGCACTGCTCTATAGCTTTCATTTGAATGGTCACACCAAAAGATTAATTTTTTCCAAGACTCAAAAGTTAGAACACTTGTACAACACACCTTGTACAGCATGACAAACAGCACCACAGAAACTAAAACTCAATAACAAGGCCTTTGATTTGAATGGTCACACTTTAGGATTTCATCCACACACTCAAAAGTTAAAACCGGCTTAATAAACAGCACCACAGGAAAGTACTGTTTATTATTGCTGGAGAGTTTTCATTTGAATGGTCACACTTTAGGATTTCGTCCACAGACTTAAAAGTTAGAATCACCTTGTTCAGCATAATTAACAGCACCACAGGAAAGTCACCTGCTAAATAGCTTTCATTTGAATGGTCACACTGTTTGATTTGATCTACAGCCCGAAAAGTTAGAACCACCTTGTACAGCATAATAAACAGCACCACAGGAAAGTACTGCTCAATAGCTTTCATTTGAATGGTCACACTTTAGGATTTCAATCACAGACTTAAAAGTTAGAATCACCTTGCGCAGCATAATAAACAGCACCACAGAAAAGTACTGTTTATTATTGCTGGAGAGTTTTCATTTGAATGGTCACACTTTAGGATTTCGTCCACAGACTTAAAAGTTAGAATCACCTTGTTCAGCATAATTAACAGCACCACAGGAAAGTCACCTGCTAAATAGCTTTCATTTGAATGGTCACACTGTTTGATTTGATCTACAGCCCGAAAAGTTAGAACCACCTTGTACAGCATAATAAACAGCACCACAGGAAAGTACTGCTCAATAGCTTTCATTTGAATGGTCACACTTTAGGATTTCAATCACAGACTTAAAAGTTAGAATCACCTTGCGCAGCATAATAAACAGCACCACAGGAAAGTACTGCTCAATAGCTTTCATTTGAATGGTCACACTTTAGGATTTCATTCACAGACTCAAAAGTTAGAACCATCTTGTACAGCATAATAAACAGCACTACAGGAAAGTACTGCTCAGTAGCTTTGATTTGAATGGTCACACTTTACACAACTTTGGGATTTCATTCACAGCCGACTCAAAAGTTACTCGAGGGGTAAAAACGGGATCAAATCTGTAGGGATGTGTCTACATATTGCACATTATACCAATTATAAGTCTGTTGTTACATATTATTCCTAACAACTTAACAACGAATTATTCTGCACCAAAAACCATGTTGCAAGCAAATTCGGTACGAACTCGCAAAAAAACACTTTTGTGCCAAAATAAAAAAAAAAAAACAATTTTGTCAAGAAACCATGCATACACAATCTAGAATTGACACATCGTTTTGAAATATAACGAACAACAAACAAACCAACACCATTGGTGAGTAATGCGTATTATTAAAGTGTATTTTAAGTAAAAGAAGTTCGCTGATACTGTTCTCTGGGAAAGAGCAACACACAGCTACAAGTCCCAACAGATTCACCGAAGTTACAGAAGCCCTTTTAAATTAATACCAATTAACGAATTCAATTTAAATTGGACAAACAAACAAATAAAAGCACATGAAATCACTAATCAACAAGGCTGTTAGCTCAGTCAAAACAACATCTAAAGACACTGAGTGAACTACGATAAATACAAACTACCATCCCGTTACAGTTCAATTCGAAAATGAAAAGACATAGCTGTGATAGACGTGTACCTCTAGTTATTTCAGTCACTAAGCCTAAAGAATGAACAACCTGTATACAAATGCTAAGGTATCACGCTTAATTAATTTACAAACACATACCGACCGTTTTCATACCACAGAGGGAAAAAATCCACAAGTTCTGCCAAGTTAAACGGGAATCTTCTATCAGACTAGACACGATAGTTATTTCCGCAATAGAGGCGTTTACAACTTCCGCTGCGTTTTCAGTTGAAAAGGAAATTAAGTCGCGTCTTGTCATTTAAGTATTAATTAGCACTTATCCTGGAATTTGACGAAGAGTTCAGTGCATAAATAAAGCAATATCGCATGTAAAGTTTCTTTTTCCGTGTGGGGTCGCGTTTTTAATAGCAGGCAAACAGGAAGGGAAAAGTTTGTTGCAGTGTTCTTTGTAGCATTATTTGAGATGGGCTCAACTAAATGGTACAGGTTTCATTGAAATTAATCTTGATGCATCACATTTACTACAATTACTTCTAGCGTTTTTAATCTCATACTTATTTTATAGGTTTATTTAAAATATAAAACAAAAAGTCCATCAATCCTTCCACTCTCTATATCGAACATTATGTTAAATTACATGTGTTTGGTTCTAACTTGTGAGTTTGTGAATGAAATTCTAATGTGTGACCATTCAAATGAAAGCTATTGAACAGTGTTAACACGCGCAATATAAATTGTTTTTATTATTATTATAATTATTATTTATTATAACAGTACTTTCCTATGGTGCTGTTTATTTACTATATTACGCTGTGCAAGGTGGTTCTAACTTTTGAGTCTGTGAATGAAATCCTAAAGTGTGACCATTCAAATGGAAGCCATCGAACAGTACGTTCCTGTGGTCCTGTTTATATTATGCTGTATAAGGTGATTCTAACTTATGAGTGTGTGAATGAAATACAAAAGTGTGACCATTCAAGTTAAAGCTATTGAGCGGTTCTTCCCTGTTCCCTGTTTGTTATGCAGTACAAGGAGGTTTTAAATGTGACATTCAAATGAAAACTAGATTTATTGTACTTTCCTGTGGTGCTTTTTGCTTGTTTAGTTTGTTATTCGATAAGTACTTGAAAACTCGTTAAGAACAGCAACTATCCTACCTTTTCGGATGCAAATTTGTTCGAGAACTCTGGAGCCAGGTACAGGTCATCAATAGAAATTCCTGAGACGGAAAATTCATGATTGATTAGCAAACATAACTGCTAAGTGTTTACATCGGGCTTTGATACACAGTAGAAACCTTAAACAAGATTAACAGTCTAAAAGAGTTATTTAACTATTTAACTAAATCTGTAAGTGATATATGTAACATGAGCTTCCTACCAGACAAAAAGGAAACAATAAGGTAAATATTTAGAGTGGCGAATAGCTTAATGTCAGCAATGGATAATAAAAGACCTATTAAGTGTAGTGCTATAACTCATCATGCTAAATTGCAGCTACTCTATAAAGTTAGGCCGTGCCATGAATGGTTAACACTCTACGCCTGCGCAGAGCCTCCAGAATCGACTCGAGCAAGTGCAATATCGGCACTAGGATTTAAGGAATACAAAGGCATTAGTGTGGAAGACAAGTTGAACTTAGAAAAGCCATTTGCTGACAGTGTTTCTATGTTGGTCATAGTATTGAAACCAACGAACTGTACAGTCGACAGAGCGAAGAAATTCGTTATGCTGACACATTAAACATGGTTTGTACGAATGTACAAGATGGCTAATGGATATGTATAACCTTTTTTCATTGCCGTCTCTTTCTTTGTCCATAAGAAGTCCTATTTATAGCAATTCATTAGCAAACGAATCCCTCTTATGGCTCACAAAAGAAATTACTGCGGTTGAGGCACGTTTAAAATAACTTAATTTGTTTAAGTCGAGTTCGAAGAAAACGCAGAGCTAAAGACGACTACATCCTCGAGCAGTAGCTCTGTGTAAACGTCCTAACACGGTCAAATGTAATTTGGAGTAATCAATTTGAACGTTGATGAACAAAAACAAAGGTGTGAACAAGTTTAAATGCAAATGTACGTCCAGGCTAATTAATATACAAAACAAGAAAAGCATCTTTCGAGAACTTTTCCAACGCATGGCCAAACACAAGATGCAATTTCAACGTAGAAAGTGTTAATAGCAAACAAGTATTTACTGTTTGTTTACGAAATTAGGGTGTTACACTTACTTGATATCCAGAAAGTGGAGAACTGGTCTACTTTGAAATGTAGACATGAAAGAAGCACATATTCCACTGAGAACTAAACTCCTTTGAATAGTGCACTCTCTTAGAAATAACTTCTACAAATTGTGCCATTATTTGACCATCCGAAAGAATGCGCCAAACTCAGAGTCAGAACGCTTAAAATGGAGTCCAAGTCATTGTTTTATGCAACTTGAAAGTGAACACGACCCCTCTAGGGAATAACGATAAGCCCAATTTATCTCTTGAAATACAAAGAGGCCATTTTGCTCAGCAAATTTTCCTTGAGGCGATTTTTTTAAGGTAATGAGCTTAATAACGGAAACTGTGTGGGTTGAAAAATCTTTAAAATTTTCTTTTGTATCATCATTAAGATCCCATCGCCAACAATAAGAGAAAGTTATTTGTTTTACTGAAAAATCCTGAAGGTTTAAAGGACACAATTGTGTCAGCGATAATTCGAGATCAACTGCGTGATTTAGGTGTCAAATGATCGGTTGTTACCGCCTCGAGCATTAACAATTTAACTCATAAAAGCTAAAGTTGACAAAGTTGACAAATTTTGCACTTTTTTGCATTGAGAACAAAAAGAATGTATGTAATACTGTTCAATAACTTTCAGTTGAATGGTTACATATTAGGAATCCCGGAGATCCACAGGCTATAAACTCGGTTGGAGCTGCATTGCAATATTTATTTAATCTTTTCTTTTTTTCTCACCTTTTTCTCCAAAGTTCTTGAAGTGCAGTGGTACTAAACAGCTACAAGCTTTCATGAATAACCGATCCAAGATAGTTAATTTGAGGTGAGAAAACCATTGAACACATAAACGGGATCCACACCGGATGAGCAAGTTTTATTTCGTGTTTAAAGGGTGAACGAGTATTCCATGACGAGTTATCCTTGACAAGTGTTATTTGCTCGTGTAGACGAGTTGCGAGCTTCCTTGTCAAGTATTCCTCGGTAACAGCAAAACAGAGCAAGTTTCCTTGACAAATTTTGCCTTTACAAGTCTTCTTATCCATTGGTAAAAAGCTGGTTTTTGTACGAAAAATACCTATGCAACCATTCATGGTTAAACGCAGGCTGCGCCAGACTGAGCCCGGCCTCTCCGCAATGCAATCTTCAAACTGTATTCCCACTAATATAAATGGTCCATGCACATTCTTTAGCTATAGATCATAAAATGACTGAGCTTTTTTCTGATAATTTAAATATATCTTTAAAAACTAGAGCGGTTTTCAATTGATTGCCAAAAGTAAGTTTGCGATTGCTTTGGTTTTGCATAGCTACGCTTTGTGATTGGATTAAAAATCTCGCGCCATTCATGACTTGCTCGCACGCGTTTTCCCGAGAACATGCATTTGCTTCGGTTTGTGATTGGCTAATTGGTTTGACAACGTCTGTTGCGGTTGGCATAGTGATTGCTTTGCTTTTGCCGGTGTTGCGACAATCGATTGAAAACCGCTCTATTTTTACGGTACAAGTACAAACCTGTGCTAAGGTGCTTGAACTTGATGGTTCCACTTGGGTTGATAATAACAGACTCTAAAGACACATAGGAAGCTGCGAGAATAGGACAATGTGTTCAGAAAACCAAAGCTAAAGCTCCAGGGCCGAGTTGTTCAAAGCGCGGTTAAGCTAACCCAGGGTTAGCATCAATTTTGATTCCAGTTAAATAATTAATCAATGAAGATTTTCCCAAAATATTTTTGCCCTTTAGTTTCGTTTCTGACTTGTCTTCGCATGTAACTTATAATTAGCTTTTGAAAACACTTCTAACAAGAGAAATTAAATCCTCGGTTAGGTTTTAATCCTGGGTTAGCGTTAACCGGCTTTCGAACAAACGGGCCCAGAGGTCCACCGCTTATCTGCTTAGCCCGTTCCCAGCTATCAGACTGTATTGTTGCGGATGGAGCAGTTGCGTAAGCAAGCAGCTAACCTCGGCGACCACCCTCACGAAAACCCCGTTTGCTGAAATTCTCATTATACTCTGTAATTGAAAGCTCTTGTAAGCGATCAGCTCTAGTAACGACCACGTTGTCCAAATCCCGAAGTTGGTCGCGTACGTGCAAACAAGAAACTGTGCCCGTGTTCTTTCCCCCCCCGGGGGGGGGGGAGTGCTCCCTTATATAAGCTATATAGGTATATGCGGCCCTAAAGGGTATGGTTTTCAAGCCGTTTTGGTCTGAAACAAGGTATAGATTTTGACCATTTTGGTCTGAAATAGGGTATGGTTTGCGTTTCTCAAATGTTTACGCAAACGGAAGCACTTCCTGGTCTGAAATAGGGTATCAAATTTTGGGTCAGGTCTGAAATAGGGTAGGGAAAATCGCATATTTTGGTCTGAAATAGGGTAAGGGTTTTAAGAAGCCGGCCACACACCCCCACCCCAATTTTCGGGGAGTACCCCCCCGGGGGTTCTTTTGGAACTATTCCGGAATGGGAATTACGGAACAGACAGTAAACTGACATAATCTTTTGAGACCCAATAGCAGAGTGATCGAAAAATTTAAAAATAATGAACAATGAGCAGTACCATAGAAAAGGTCTGCTGAAGAGCTTTCATTTGAATAGTCACACTCGAGGATTTTGTCCACAAAGTCAAAAGTAATTAAAACATAATGAACAACAAGCAGTTGATTAGAAAAGGTCTGCTGAAGAGCTTTCATTTGAATGGTAACAGTCTAGGATTTTGTCTTCAGAGTCAAAAGTAAAAGCCACATAAATAATCAAAGGGCTCTAAGAGTTATCTCGTAAATACGAAACAACGTAAGGTTACGTCCACAGATCGGTTTTAATTTTCTATACTGAGTTGAGTCAAAGAATTGAAGAGTAAAACAGATTTAAAACGACCTTAAAGGCCCATCTTCACCCAAAAGACGTTGCAGTCGTTTGGTTTTGTTTTGAAATGCTCCATTGTTCATACGCGTGATCTGATTGGTTGCACGCATTCAAGCGTGAATTTCGTGTTACACGAAATTCGGCACAGAAAGTGATCACGGCGCGCACAGCATTCTGGATGAAGGTGGGCCTTTAACATCTTGGTGCGACATAAATATGCATTGTGTGAAACGAGACTGTCTAGACAACTGGATGACGTAATTACACTGGGGATTTAAAAAAGTTTACTAGAGCAATCACCTTTTAACATGTAATACACTGGGGAATTGAAAAAGTTTACAGACGATGGAACGAGTGAAAATTTTCATATCTGTCCCCGTATATTATATCTCGTTCAACGCTTCGCAAATTCACGAGATAAAAAAGACTCCCGCGTCATGTCCACGCATCCCACCAGAACCTATGTTCGACCCTCGATAAAAGAAAATAAATTTCATTGATAAAACATATCATGGATTCCTTTGAATTGATATAGCTTCTCGTTGACTTCTTATTCGTGCAATAGAAAAACTTACGCAAACTCCCCAACGCATCTAGAGTCCTCAAAGTCTTGGAACACTCTTTACAAACGGCGACCAATTCTGATTCCGTCAAACAGGAAGAAAGACCATTCAACAGCTCTTGGATTGTTAACGCCTGTAAAAGAACACCACATGAGTACCAAGGCAACGGTCAGAATAAACATTCTCTTTCAAAAGTGCTTCAATTTACTTTGTATAATTCCCCTTAAGATAATTTGGTTCTTTATCAAAAGTTTACTCCTGAGATGATCTGGGGTGCTTACCATTTAGCCAAAAAGTCCGGAAATTTCGGTTGAAAGTCAAATGGATCAGACAATTTCCGGAAAATCCGTTCGAAAATAATGGTAAGCACCCCTGGTCATAATTGTTATCAGCTGACTAGTATTTATTGCGTTACAGTAAAAAGACGTTAGCGTATTGCAAAGGATTAAAAGGTCTAATAAGCGGACCAAATAGAACGCGAAATGTGAAAATAACGAGGACTGACTGAAAGACTCCCGGAGTCAATTGTGGAGACATGAAGTGTAGTTCTAACTTTTGAATCCGTCAACGAAATCCTATGGTGTGACCATTCAAATGAAACCTCTTCAGCAGTACTTTTGCGTGGTACCATTTATTCTAACTTTTGAGTATGTGGACGAAATCCTATGGTGTGACCATTCAAATGAAACCTCTTCAGCAGTACTTTTGCATGGTACCATTTGTTCTAACTTTTGAGTCTGTTGATGAAATCCTATGGTGTGGCCATTCAAATGAAACCTCTTCGGCAGTTCTTTTGCATGGTACCATTTGTTTTTCAATAGTTTACAAAATACAATTTGGGATTTTTCTTGAATTTTGATTGTTGGCACTCTTGCGAGGTAAAGAGTTAAAGAAACCAACCAAAAACAGACTGGTTCACGTCCACTAAAAGTTAACTATAAAAAGATAACGGGCACCAAAGTCTATCTTGGCTATGTTTCTTTTGTTTTCCTAACATAAATTCTACATTGATATCCATAGGTTTGTTCTGATTGACCACTGATCTCACGTGACTGCTGTATTTTTTTTATTCCGGGATACTTCCTCCCCTATTAAGTTTCGTCGACTGTTGGATTTAACACTTGTAGAGAAAATAGGACTTGTCACTAATTAGCTCGATTTTTATATAATTAACTGCGGTAGAACGTTGGACACATTTATAAAGTTGGTTGATTGATTGACAGATACTCGAACCAAACTGCCAAAAAAAAACTGCCCTCAGAACTTCAAATACGTCTTGTAGGAACAACTCAGGTAAAAAAATATAAAATCAATTATTTCAACGTACCTCTTGTCGTACAGGTGCACGGAGCACGGTGGCTTCAACAAGTGTCCTTATTTCCTCGAACTGCGCCGTAGTTGTTGGTATACCGTTGTTTGCAGAACAGTACTTCTTGTAGACCTTGGACCGTCTTTTCGTAACCCGTGGTACAATGCTTTGCTTTCTTCTGATGCCCATTTTTCGGTTCATTAACTTAGAAACAACGCTTTTTCCCGTCCTCTGACCTGGAGATTCAGGTCTTAGATCAAGAGCTGTTTTACTATTGATCTGGATGTCGGCGTTTTCTTCTTCTATCTCGGTGATAACGGGTTTGTTGTTGTTGTTAATGCTGCTGCTGTTTATTTTGTTGTTTTCGTTGATGCTGCCATTCATTTCACTACCATAAATACTGCTTATTGTTTTCAATGAGGTCGTGGGAATTCTCACTCGGTTGATATCAATGCCATTTGCTTGCCTGTTTTTTTTCTGCTCGTCGTCCCCTCCGGGTTCCGTGAACAGTTCTTCAAAACGCTTGTCAGATATGCTGTCTTGAAATTCCTCTACCGGAATGCTTTCCGCAGTTGTCCAGCATTTCCGCTGGATTAACATTTCTTCCGTGTTTGAATTGCGATTCCTCGATTCTACAAATATAGGAGATTCTTCTGGTGAGGAATCTTGATTTTTCTGTTTAGCATCGTTCCCTCCAATTTTCGCCTTAAGAGAAGCGTATCTCTCGCTGAGCGCCGCAAACCGTTCGTCGGTGGGAAGAGAATCCTTGTGTTTCGCAACAGTTCCTATTTTACGTACGATGCTTCCACTTCCTCCATGCACAGTGACGCGAGAACTCATTGTAACGGTCGAATTAACCGCAGTGGTACTCGACAACCTAGACGCCTCTTCTTCTTTCATCATGGAATACTCCTCGACCTGATCCTGGTTCAATGGGAGGAATCTCGAATTCATAAACGACACACTATTTGGCGCTTGACATTCTTTCCCGTTCCTTCTTAGTTCGTTTTTTCCATCCTTATCGTTGGAAATCACAAAGGTGACAGGCGTGCGTTTAATTATGGTTACACTAGTCTTCCTCTGTGGATTATCGACGCTCTTCGGAGAGACTGGAGCACTTAGTTTTCTCTGCGGTGTCTTTACTAAAGGCAAATCTGACTGCACTCGAGGGACATCTACGCTCTCGCTACCAATCATTCGTTTGGGAGTGGGAGAAATCAGGTCGTGAGTGTCGCTTGTTTGGGACTTTTTCTTGGGTTTGCTGTGATCAATTGCAATTTGGGTGCTGATACTGCCGTCCCAGAGCTGAATAGGAATGCTATGTCCAAACGGACTGTGTGTAACGACCTCACGGCTAGACGTGTTTACATTATTGTTGTTGCTGTTCCTACTGTTGTTGCTTTTGCTGTTGGTGTACGATAAGGAATTTTTGGTAGGTGCTGGTACTGTTGTCTTTCTGGCAGGCGATTTACAAGCAGTTATAGGGTTATTTTCAATATCACATTTTTCAGTGTCAAAAGAGCCTTTCAAGGACATTTCTAAGGTTCCAGTGCGAGGTGTCGTAGAAGCAATGGAATTCCTCCTCTGTCGCTGTAAGGCCTGAGTGTGGTTCATCACATGCTTCTGAACGATTGCCAGGAGACCTTTGGAGCCAGGTGTACCGGATGACCTCTCAACATCTTCAGGCTTCAACACCCCAGAGCCAACGGATAGCTTCGATTTTGATGAATGATCTTCAGCATTAGATTTGGTTGCACATGGAAATGGAGATGGACTGTTTCTATTTGGGTTTGGAGACAAGGGACTTTTGATTATCCGCCCAAGACGTTCGTCTTTATCTTTATTTGGGATGTCATCTTCGTTCTGCCTGTCAACTGCAGATAATACAGATTTCTCTTTGTCGCAGCCTTTGGATGGTGAGCTGCTAACTTTTGGAGAAAGATTACGAAGAACATCTCCCAAAGAGCCCTTCCTTCTCAGCAATGTGGGCGAATTCATTATTCTACCGAGAACGTTTCCATTTTCCTTTCTAGAACAATCGCTTTTATCTTGGAGTTTTAAATGTTCGTCGTGTTCGATTATTAAGTTCAGTGGAGAAAGTGGCCTCCGGGGGTCTTTTAATTGAGTGTCTATCTGCGGCGAAAGATGGTTAGACTTGATTATCCTATCTTTGCCTGTTCCTTGATGTTTTGTGAGCTTTTCACTTTCTTCGCCTTTTGTCTTTGATTCCCCTTCGTTTGGAGACTGAGAAGTAGGGCTCTTTTTAATATTCTTCCTGGCCGAATCGGCAGTGATATCTGAAAGGGAGTTCAGAAGATCACTCAAAGACCCTCTCCGAGTTAGACGAGAAGAAACAACTATTCTCCCAAGCATTTCCTGTTTATTATCAGCATTGTTCGGAAATGAGTCGTTGTTCTCAGGTGACATTTCAAAACTATATGGATTGGCCACCACACTTGCAACACTGCTGGACCGGCTAGACTCCACTATTGGGGTCAGAGATGTTATCCGTTCCACTACAACAGGATCTATCATACTTCCCCGTCTGGATCCAGAAGTTGTCATGGGGGTTTGGGTTTCGACCTTCCGTAACATCTCAGACAGGGCAAGTTCTTCATCGCTCGTTGTTTCTTTAGAACTCAATTGGGGGGATGACGACCCAGTGGTTGATGGAGAAACCTCATCAGTACCTCTAACGTTACCAGCATCATCTGTGTACGAAATAACGTAAGTGGACACGGCTTCTATTAAATGTTCTTCCTTTACACTGGGGGATCGCTTGATGCATCGTCCTGGATAATTATCTCTTTTGTCATCAACGCGGGATGGAAAGACTCCTGTTTCATTCACATCCCTGGGTGACTTGGGTATTGGTGGAGTCCGGGAATCCGTGAGTAAATTAGATGGATTCCTAGAAACATTCATGGAGTCATTTGCATCCCGAACGAACTTGGATGGATTCTGAGACTTATCGAGAGTATCTTCGTCGCAGCATTGGGTAGAAATAGAATCAGACGGCTTGCTAATGGACCTTTGCCTTTCATCGTTTTTTATGCTTCCCGTTGAACGCCGTCGTAGCTCTTTTTCTGATTCTTCCTCCTCCAGTGGTCTTTCTGGAATATCTTGAAGAGTGTGCAAGAAACGGACATCTGCGATGCTATGCCTCCTTCTCTTAGGCCGGGATTGTAAAGCAGGGTTGTTTAGAAGAAATCTTCCTAAATCCATCTTTTTATGGCAGCAAGTTGCGCTGAAGTTGGCAGGCTAACTTAATGTAACTTTAATCTGCAAAATGGAAGTACAACACACACTTCAAAATTTTGTCGTCGAAATTGTGGGTGTCATATAGTACAGAAGACTTTGCCCGAATTAAGGCTCGGTTCAAATGTTCGCACTTCTGCCGTGTCAGTTTATCATTAGTATAATGTGCGAACAGTAAGTTTCTATGAGAACACATACAAATTTAATGAGCTGTGTAGGTGTGGCAAAGTTTTCAACATTAAAATTTTTGTCGAATTAAAATATTAAAATATGAATTTAATTCGACAACTGACGGCAACGTTTGAACCGGGCTAACACCCAACGAAACAAAATTCAATGTTTCCCTCGGGACCAGACATTAAGTGATTTGGTATATAGCTTTCTTCGTCGTGGAAAAAAACACAATTTGAAAAACGCGCCGAGCACTCGAGGTAAACATCAATCGCATCATAATCATGCCACCTTTTGTCACGGTCTGATCACGTGCGCTAGCGGGCAACAGTGCAATGTTTCCCTCTGACGACATAATTGTTGCCCGCTTTCGCAAATGTTGCCCGCCTTGGCCAATTGGCGGGAAACAGTTCGTTTGTTAGATGTCATGTGACCATGAATCAACTAATCAACGCGCGCGTTGTATTGAGAAAAACTCCAGCTATATAACAAGTGCTGTTATGTTAGCGCTTGTGCTTACCTCGCGAGTGAAACTTATTAACCGACTCACGTCAAGTAATAAAATGTTTAATAATCTTTCTAATAAAAGTTTGTTTAGGAACAAATGAACACTATGGAACAAAATAATACAACATAGTAACGATTGACGTCAAAAAATATTTCCGCCAAGAACAACAGTTACTTAATTAACTGGCTCGTCGCAGCGACGAGTCAGTTCTTAAAATACCCTCTTTTTTTTTTTTTTTTCGGCCTGTCGGGTCACCTGCCGCGGGAATTGCTGCGGCCAACACCGTACCTACTTTACTTCCGGTTTTCAGAAATGGCGTAATCAGTGATGTCGGCAACTATAATTCAAATATTTACCGTTCTAATTTCGACGGAATTGTTAAAAATTAAATCTCTGTGATTTTCGGATGCGATCTATTTCTGGTAAAAGGAAAGCGAGTTGAATTTTTCTAACCAAATCATCGTTGAATAAAACACGTCCCGGCAGGTCACAGAACTGCTGAGTAAACAATTCTCAAGCATTACTCCGTGGAGTCACGTTCAAATTCCGCACATCTCGTATTTATGTCACGCTATTTGATCGATCATGTTGATATTGTTAATTTATTCGAAACCCCATCACCGATTCTCCAAAATGCCTGCGTTAAAACAATCCTGATTCCTTGTAGTAGGTGGTTTCAAGGATTTTAAAGCGAAAAAAATATACAAAGTTATGTTTTTTTCTAACAGTACCAGGGGTGGCGAATGGTAAATCCGAGACTCGCCGAGACGCCGAGACCCTTGTTTCAAAATCCGAGACCGCGACCGCAGCTACGTTATAAAATCCGAGCCCGAGACCCAATGCGGGAAAAAACCGAGCCCGAGACTCAGTGCCAAAAATATCCGAATCACCTATCAAACAACCGAACAAGGATGAAGAATCAAGAGTCAATCAAGAATGCTTAAAAAAAGTATCCGAGACTCCGAGACCTTGAAGAAAAAAAATCCGAGACTCCGAGACAGTAAAAACACCAGCCAAACGAGACTTTGAGACTTCAAACAAAAACTGCCGAGATTTCGAGACCGGACCAAAATTTTCCGAGACCCACGATTTTGAAGGTACCATTCGCCACCCCGTCTTATTTATACTCGCTCTGTAAGGGACTCTAGCGAGTAGAATTAGATATAACTAAGACCTTTCACGCTGCCTCATTTTGTTCAGTGGTGTGTGACAAATTTTTTTTTCCGTATGTGTGACAAATCTGTGTGACAAATTTAGTTTTCGCGTCTGCGTGCCAACTTTAGTTTTCCGTCTGTGTTACAAGTCTGTGTGACAAACTTAGTTTTCGCGTCTGTGTGACAAATTTAGTTTTCGCGTCTGTGTGTCACCTTAAGTTTTCCGTCTGTGTGACATATTTTATTTTCGCGTCTGTGTGACAAATTTAGTTTTCCGTCTGTGTGACAAGTATATGTGATCAATTTAGTTTTCACGTCTGTGTGACAAATTTAGGTTTCGCGTCTGTGTGTCAACTTAAGTTTTCCGTCTGTGTAACATATTTTATTTTCGCGTCTGTGTGACAAATTTAGTTTTCCGTCTGTGTGACAAGTATATGTGATCAATCTGTGTGACAAATTTAGCTTTCGCGTCTGTGTGACAACTTTAGTTTTCCGTCTGTGTGGCGAGTCTGTGTGACAAATTTAGTCTTCCCGTCTGTGTGACAGGTTTAGCTTTCCGTCTGTGTTATAAGTTTGGGTTCCCCGTCTGTGTGTCAGCTTTAGTTTACGTGTCTGTGTGACAAATTTAGTTTTCCGTCTGTGTGGCAAGTCTGTGTGACAAATTTAGTCTTCCCGTGTGTGACAGGTTTAGCTTTCCGTCTGTGTTATAAGTTTGGGTTCCCCGTCTGTGTGTCAGCTTTAGTTTTCGTGTCTGTGTGACAAATTTAGTTCCCGCCTCTGCGTGTCAACTTTGGTTCCCCGTTCGTGTTACAAGTCTGCGTGACAAGTTTAGTTTTCCCGTCTGTGTTACAAATTTAGTTTTCCCGAGAGTGTGACAAGTTTAGTTATCGCGTATGTGTTTTAGTCTTCCCGTTTCTGTTTGTGTGACGGTTTTTGGGTCTCCCCGTTAGTTCTTACGTCCGTCTTACGGGCTTAGTTTCTCGCGTCTGTGTGACAAGTTTAGTTTTCGCGTCTGTGTCAGGTTTAGCTTTCGCGTCTGTGTGACGTCATTTAGTTTTTGCTACCGCGTGGCAAGCTTGGTTTTCGCGTTTGTGCGACGAGTTTAGTTTTTTGCATCTGTGTGACGGCCTTGGTTTTCGCGTCTCTGTTACAAGTTTTATCTTTGAGTTTCCGTTACGAGTTTAGTTTTTGCGTCTGTGTGACAAGTTTAGTCTTGGCGTCTGTTCGACAAGATTTTTTCACCTGCGTGTGGAGTTTTCACTATTTTCTCATTTTTTCTTTATCCCTTCGTAGGGTTATGAGGACCTTCGTCAAAGAGTAGAGTCTTTGCAATCGGCCCTTACTGTTTCCAAAGTCAACCAGTCCTTAGAATCAGTTAGACTCCTCGCCTCTCGTCCTGCCGCGCTTCTCGATCCTTTCGCCCTCCTTGCGGCCTTGGAACAACTGTCATACCACGCTAGGGAGGCGAACCATCATCAACGAAGTCAATGAAGTCCACGCCTCATTAAAGTTTGTTTCGTCAATTATTTTGTGTTTGTTTCGCTTGTCTTTCTAAGTTAACCGCTGGTATGTCTTCGAAGGGGTCTTCTTATACCCTTAATTTCTCTGTCCCTGGACGGGGTATTTCGGGGCTGCTTCGCGGTTGGCTTTTCCCCTTTTTTCTATCATGTTTCATTGGCGCCCTTTTCGTTGTCCTTTTGTTTTAGACGCCCCGTGCAAGAAACCTAGTTATGATTTCCGCCCGAAGTCTCTTCAAATTTTGTTCAGTGGCGCAATTGGAAAGGGGAAAAGACTTGCGTTGCAGGCACTAACCCCTCGCCCTACATGGTTTCCGAGGGAATCGCTCATGCCACTCCTCAAGGTGTTATTTTCCGAGATCCCAGTAGTTTTGTGGCTGGGGAATTTAGTTGGCACCAGTCTTACTGTAAGTTCATTCTGTCAGAACACCCGAAGAAAGATGAGATTTTATCCTACATCGTCCGCGGGGTCAATATTTCCGATTTTTTCGTCCCTTCAAAGGCAACTTCCGGGAGAAATTTTACAATTCTGCTACTCCCCCAGCAGCGCTTTTCTCAATAACAAATCGTGTCTTGATTTCGAGGAGTTTATTAGTTCCACTATCCGAGTTAAAAACGGCTCACTCCTGGTTTGGGGGAAAGCTGGCTCTGTTCAGCCACCCCATTTGGTTTTGCCCATTACGGTGGAGTCCACTAAGCCTAGAATGTGTCACGATGAGCGTTTTTGAACTTATGGATTAAAGATCTTCCGCTTTCGCTGGGTTACATTTCTGACTTACCTCACTATGTGTTTAAGTCTCATTTCCAAACCACTTTCGACGATAAAAGTGGCTATGACCACGTCAAGTTGTCGCCTGACAGTTTCACCTTTGTGGGTTTAGAGTGGAAAGGATGGTATTTACCTACCCTTTGGTTGGAAGGCCAGCGCCTACGTCTATCATACGGTCGGTTTGGCGGCAACATGTCATACCCACTCTCTTGGTGTCCCCTGCAGTTAATATATTGACGACCGCCATGTCGGCCAACTAGCTTTACCCCGAGATCTTCAAGATTCTCTCAAGTGGTCCAATTTTCAGCTTGCCGAGGCTGCCGCTTTTATTGTGTGTTCAGTTTTGGTTCGTCTTGGATACTTCATTGGCCTCTCCAAATCCGTGCCTATTCCCCAGACTAGAACATGATCAGGTTTTTGGGTTTTCTGTCTGATTCCAACCTTCAAGCTTTCCTTATTCCGCAAGATAAGAGAATCAAGTTTGCAACCCTTCGTGACTCCATTCTCCAGTGCCGAACAGTGTCTATCAAGACGCTTCAGCGATTCGCAGGCAAGATTTCCTCTTTCTCTTTAGCTGTCCCGTCTGCTCAGTTGTACGCGAGAGAAGTTTACCGCGCTATTTCTCTGGCAAATCGTTCCTCTCGGCCCATCAAAGTTGCTGGTGACTTTCGTTCCGAGATAGCTCATTGGCGCTTTTTAGATTCTTGGTCCGAGTATCTACCCTGGATGGATGAGCGTCATTTAGTAGTGAATGTAACCAGCGACGTATCCCAGTACGCGTGGGGCGGCATAGTTTGCAATCCCTCCGGACCACCTTTGGAGACTCTAGATATTTGGAGAGAAGACGTCAGAGACAAACCTATTGCAGTAAAGGACGCCCTCGCACTCGTCAACACTTTAAGAGCTGAAAAGTCGGTTCTTTCTAATTGTCACGTGGACGCTCACGTAGACTGCCTAGCGCTCATCCAAGCCTGGGAAAGACAGGGGAGCAAGAGTTAACAGCTGAACGATGTCCTCAAGGAATTGTTCCAAACTCTTCTCGCCCAGAATATTTCCCTCTGTTTGCAGTTCGTGCCCTCTCCTCTCAACCAGGCTGATGCTCTCTCTCGTGATTTGTCTGATAAGGATTGCATGCTTGCCCCCGAGCCGTGGAAGGAGTTAGAAAACCTCTTTGGCCCACACACCATCGACTTGATGGCGCTTGGCTCCAATGCTCAAATTGGATGTTCTGGTTGAACGCTTCCTCACTTTACGTCTTTTCCAACACCGGGCTCTCGCGGGGTTAATGTATTTGCTCAAGATGTGGCCAGCCAAGAAAACGCATGTGTTTTTCTGCCATTCATGTTAGTTGGTCCTCTTCTCCGTTTTCTTGACAAGGCCCTGTTCTCGTTCACCATTGTGGTCCCAAAACTGTCTCCTATGCCATATTGGTTTCCTCTTATCCAAGCAAGGTCATCTCATCTTGTTGTCCTGGGCCATAAAGCTGATCACGATATCGCGTTATTTCCATCTGCGCACCACGTTTTTTCCACACGTCCTTTACCTTGGGATTTGTATGCTTTCAGTATTACCAACTCGCTTCCGTCTGTCCCTTCTTTAGATTCAGCGACCTAGAATCTGGAAGCCAGCAGCTCCATGCCTTGATTGTGGCTACCTTAATGATGCCGACCTGGGGGCGGATGTGCAGACCTGGGGCGGATGTGCCGACCTGGGGTGGATGTACTTACCTGGGGTGGATGTGCCGACCTGGGGCGGATGTGCTGTCCTGGGGTGGATGTGTCGACCTGGGGCGGATGTACTCACCTGGGGCGGATGTACTTACCTGGCGCGGATGTACTCACCTGGGGTGGATGTACTTACCTGGGGTGGATGTACCGACCTGGGGCGGATGTGCCGACCTGGGGTGGATGTACTTACCTGGGGTGGATGTGCCGACCTGGGGCGGATGTGCTGTCCTGGGGTGGATGTGTCGACCTGGGGCGGATGTACTCACCTGGGGCGGATGTACTTACCTGGGGCGGATGTGCTGTCCTGGGGTGGATGTGTCGACCTGGGGCGGATGTACTCACCTGGGGCGGATGTACTTACCTGGGGCGGATGTGCCGTCCTGGGGTGGATGTACTTAGCTGGGGCAGATGTGCCGACCTGGGGCGGATGTACTTACCTGGGGTGGATGTGCCAACCTGGGGCGGATGTACTTACCTGGGGTGGTACGTCAGTGTCCGGGCTGAAAGTACTCCATGGTCTGAAAGTAGATACGGGCCGCACAACCCAAGCGAAAAGTCGTATGAGTGCAATTGTCTTCATTCTTATTTCTCATGAATTTTCGAATTGATACGTATACATCTTTGTCTTGTCTTTAGTGTACAGTAATAATTATTAAAAGAAACATGTTTTTCTCGGAAATTTAAGGTCAGGATCAACGCTTTTTAAAATGAAAATAATGTTTCTTTAGTGTAAATCAATACCAATTTCTTTGTAAGGCATGTCTGTCCCATCTTTTGTCATTATCTTATAAGGAATAAATTTCAGTTCACATGTTATGTTCTCTCTATATGAATCCAAAGGAGTCTTACAGCATCTATCAAAAGATCAGAGTTCAATTAAAATAATAGCATACTATTCGCGACAGTCCCTTTCACGCTTGCTTAATAAGAGATGGAGATATGCGACCGTGCTTGAGAGAGTAGGAAGTGAAAACGGATAGGGAAAGGGAGGGAGGGGAAAGAAAAGCACGCAAGCATAGGAGGCAAGCGCGAAAGAGAGAGATAACAAGTACGGCTGCCAACAACTGAAGGATTCTTACTTGAACTGGGCCGAAATTAGATGCACAGCTCTTATTTATACTCGCTCTGTAAAGGACTGGAGCGAATAGCATACTATTCGCGACAGTCCCTTTCACGCTTGCTTAATAAGAGATGGAGATATGCGACCGTGCCCAGACGTCAAACGTTACAATGGCCTAACACCAAATAACCCGAGACACTTGCCAATACTCAAACCTAAAACCCCAAACCGGAAAATCCCATCTAACCACCCAAATCTAAAGGAGACATGGCGAGACAGCAACTCCGATGGTCCTGTAAAACGAAGGTCTTGTGCAGCATTCATGTTATAGGATGCGGTAGGAGCAAGCATGGTACCAACCAAAATGAGCCATAGCGTCTAGAGTGAAGGATAAAAAAAATAGAGAAATAGCCACCCAGGCTCTAAAGCTGTGCAGAGTTTGCCCTCGTAAATTTGAGCGTCTTGCAGATAGTAACGGAGGCGGGACTGTAACTCTGTAAAGTAGAGTTCGCAATCTGCTCAATACGCGTGGCAGAAAACATCTTGCATCCCGGCAAAGAACTCAAAAACTAAAAAACTCCTTTTAGGGAGTCTTTGATTAGCATAAGCGGAGGACAAAGGGATGCTCTGCAATTGGTAAAGACGGCTTCTTACATGGCAAATATATACGATATAAAGGCTGCCAGCCCTTGAGTGGCGAACAGGGCATAGTGTTGGGGAAAACGCAAACGATTGTGCGCGGGAAACTCGCGAGAGACCCACCCAACGGATGGCAACCTGAGCGTCAGTAATCCGACTAGAGCATTAGACACCATTTCAGGCTACCATGGGAAAAGGGGAGCGAAACAAATAGCGCGGCAGAAGGCGCGGAACAGGATAGGCGAACAGGGCAACCACGGATATGAATTTTAGGCCTTCTAGAGGAGGACATAGAAGTGATGTGGACCTGCGTCTTTTTCCGGGAGCCTTTGGAAGCCAGAAAGCGACATATCCTAGGCGTGGCAGATAAAACATCTTGTCTAACGGTCAAGAAATCAGAAAACTAGAAAACTCTTTTGAGGGTGTCTTTAAGTAGCATAAGCAGAGGACAAAGCAAAGCTCTGCAATTGAAAAGGACGGTTATACTCTGTACATTACAAATATATATGATATAAAGGCTGCCAGCCCTTGAGTGGTGAACAGGATATAATGTCGACAAAAACGTAAACGATTGTGCGCGGGAAACTTGCGAGAGAACCCACCCAAGGGATGGCAACCTGAGCGTCAGTAATCCGACTAGGGCATTAGACACCCTTTCAGGCTACCATGGGAAAATAAGGAATCGAGATAAATGGCGCGGGAGAGGGCGCGGAACGAAACAAACTCCGCAAATGACGGGGAAATAAAGAGTAAACGGAAAGGAATACGGATAACTACCCGAAGTATGTAAACTTCGAGTTTAGCACCAAGATAAACAAACGAACCATAAAATCCACTAATAAAGGCGGAACGCACAATAAAAGAGCGCTAAACCGGGTAGAACTGGCAACAATAATATAGAAAAGGAAACAATAGGATGCCAAAGACATGAAAAAAAAAAACGAATCTGCAAAATTTAAAACATAAAAATAAATACAGGAACAAGCAGACCCAGGGTAATAAAAACCAACGTATACAAACTTCAACGGAACTGAGCGAAGCATGGCACAGACTCGATGTCTGTAAGGCAAAGTACTAATAACAAAAACTTGACAGATAAAGGCGTATAAACCTCGAAAGCACTACACAAACCAGATATTTGTGAGGCAAAGTACTCATATTAACAAAACGTGACAAATAAAGGCGTACAAACTCCAAAAGCACTGCACAAACCCGATGCTTGTTAGGCAAAGTGCGCAAAACAAAACGTGACAAATGCAGGAGTACAAACTTCAAAGGCACTGCACAAACCCGATGTTTGCGAGGCAAAGTACGCATAACAGAACGTGACAAATAAAGGCGTACAAACTTCAAAGGCACTGCACAAACCCGATGTTTGTGGATGAGGCAAAGTACGCATAATAAAGACGTCACGAATAAAGGCGTACAAACTTAAAGGCACTGCACAAACCCGATGTCTGTGAGGCAAAGTACGCATAACAAAGCGTGACAAATAAAGGCGTACAAACGTCAAAGGCACTGCACAAACCCGATGTTTGAGAGGCAAAGTACGCATAACAAAACGTGAGAAATAAAGGCGTAAACTTCAAAGGCACTGCACAAACGCGATATTTGCGAGGCAAAGTACGCATAATAGAACGTGACAAATAAAGGGGTACAAACTTCAAAGGCACTGCACAAACCCGATGTTTGTGAGGCAAAGTACGCATAATAAAGGCGTACAAACTTCGAAAGCACTACACAATCCCGATGTTTGCGAGGCAAAGTACGTATAGCAAAACGTCACAAATAAAGTCGTACAAACTTCCTGAAAGCACTGCACAAACCCGGTGTTCGTGAGGCAAAGTACGCATATTAACAAAACGTCACAAATAAAGGCGTACAAACTTCAAAGCACTTCACAAACCCGATGTTTGTGAGGCAAAGTACACATAACAAAACGTGACAAATAAAGGCGTACAAACTTCAAAAGCACTGCACAAACCCAATGTTTGTGAGACAAAGTACGCAAATTAACGAAACGTCACAAATAAAAGCGTACAAACTTGAAAAACACGTCACAAACCCGATGTTTCTTAACAATAAAATAGTCCGTCCCTAAGGAGTGCTTGAAGCGGGCTGTGGAATGTAAATGTAAATGTAGACTGGACTGACTGGCTGTGCATATTGATAGATACTAGATTGTATATGGTGACATAAAATATCAGCAAAACCACAGTGACAAACCGTTGAGAGGTGCCGGATCTCCCAGTTGTAGACCTGGATCAGTACAATAATCAGAAAACGGCAAACTGATCCTTACGGCAAGGCGATGAAAGAGTAAACAAAATATATATATTCAAACAAATATTGTGGATTGCTAATATAAAACTCTAAAATGAAAACCGGGTGAAAACTGGGACCAAACGAGCCAGCTTCGAAGCCCATCGGGCTCCTTGTTTATGAGCAACAGCGGTTAACTCTAAAAACTTGACAGCCAAACTTTGCAGCTTGACTTTCAGCAAAGTGCTGCTAACTGGAGTTGATTTTGTTTTATCAGTACTCTTGGTGAAGTAAACTTTAGGAACGCACGGTCTAGATCAAAGAAAAACGTCTAATGCTTATCGCTATTCATTTTTTAAGAACAAAGCGAGATGCGTCCTATTCAAATTAAACTTTCCTTTACACCGTAAAAGACCGAATAGATCGGCTAACAGCACTCTGGGGAATTTGGTGGTATAAACGTTTTCCTTGTACAAATGAAGCAGATATGTAACGACCTTCCCTGAAGCTGGCAAAGTAAAGTAATACTGAAAACCTTATGAGAAGCCCTGTCTTTTTATGTTACTTCTTTACTTTCTCTCGGACGGTGGAACCGTAAACAGCCCCAGCTATTGATAGTTTCTTTGTTCGGGACAAAGAATATACTTTGTGAACGGTCGTGTAAACGTGATGTAACACGCTTTATGAAAGATTAAAAGGGAACAAAGTCTATAGTATATTCACATTGGAAGTTGTTTACTTACACACAAACAAACAAAACCCCTTTATTCCCATTCGAAATTAGAAAAAAATCTGAAATTTCGTTTGACAACATTTTTTTAAAAACTTCTAACTACACGAAAGTACTGCTCAAGACCTTTCGTTTGGATGGTCACACTTCAAGGTTTCAACTATGAACTGGAAAGTCAGAACTACAATGAAACAGTAACGTTTTCTTGCTTTAGTAGGAAATGGTTGTGGCCACTCTTACAATACCCTAGCCTATACTTGAAGGAAAACGAAACGTTTTAAAGATATTGTATTTTCTCGATTAAACGCCCGGCCCCGAATAAACGCCGGGTATAATAGAGGAAGTTTGTAAGTAAGCCCCTCAAACGTTTATTTGTGGTATAATAAACTTAAGATTTAAAGGCAAGGCACACGGCTGCCAAGAAAAACGAATAATAACCCTTTCTTAAAAAATGGCGGGCGAGAAAAAACTGCTGATTCAAAGAAACGCCGGGTTTGAAATAAACGCCGGGGGCGTTTAATTGAGAAAATACGGGTAGGTTGGTTATGCATGATACCATCAGCGTACGTGACTTTGAATTTTTAACAAATAATACAAACGCAGTCCAAATCGTAATAAACTATGGAACGTTAAGGGATTTTTTGCTGACTGGAAGTAACTGAAGTTTCCACAATAACTGCAAGATTGTATTTTGTTAGTTAATTGGCTCCGTATATCTGCCTTGCTTTTGTAAATTAAGGTACTAGATATTTTTAATACCGTCTGAAGTAAAGCCGCGCGGAATATTCATTAGTGAAATTATTTTGCCGACTTTGCGACGAAATATCCGTGGTCATGCTTCCTATGTGCTGAAAAAAAGATCCTCGTCGATTGATGCGGCAGAAAAGACCTTGTACCCCGTTAAATTTCTACATTTAAGGACAATCGGCATCTCTCTTTTATAAAGACGTTAAGAATCAAATTCGGTGCATGAACTAAAAATTCATAGATTAACTTTAGGTTAGATTTTCAAATGACTATTTTTAAGGTACAAAAACGTGAAAAAGCCGAGCAATATGTTTTATTAAGCAGTTTTCTTCAGTTGACGTGCGTTTCTCAGGTTTCTGTTGTAAGACAACTATTCACAGCGTTGTTTTAACCAGAGGACAACAAAACGCTGAGGCTAAAACGTAAAGGCTCCGTTTTGAAGCGTAAATATTGTCCAACTATCCTTCACAATAAAGGGTAAGGTTAAATACAGGAGAGAACAAACGGATGTTTAGTGTATCAGGGGGAAATGCTTGTTAACAAATGAGAAGCTTAAACTTTATATATTTATCTGACATAGCTGATCATGGCTTAAAAAGAAAACAAAACAAAACAAGACGTGTTAATTGAGGACAAAAAGTTGTTATCCATGAGAACACGAGGTAGTCAAACAAATGGCCGTATTTGGTAAACTTAAAACCGCAAAGAGTGAGCGAAAAGAAACCGCGGGACATTCATCCCGTTAGAGTTGAATGCATGCAATACATGACGCTTAACCAAAACCTCACAGTTTGCTCTGAACAAAAACCTGATTTATGTTATTTTAATTCAATTGTGTTTCACAAAGTCCTTTGACGCGCGCTCGAAGAACTTGGATCAACCTTCCATCGGTATTTTCTCAATTAAAATACCTTTTCGTTTCCAATAGCGCCACAGTGAAAATTAGTCAATTTTTCTAGGGAAATTTCCACTTGGAAAAAAATGAAAAAGGTACGCGCTGCTCGATAGCGTTCATGTTAATGATCCTTATATGGGATATCATTGATCTTCGGACGCCAAAGTTAGGACCACGGCAGAACACGATCAAAGATATTGAGTCTTCAGGACTGAGAAAAAAAGGTTATAAGTTAAAGCGATTTGCTGTCAACAATTTGACATGAGAACGAGTAAATCAGTGCAAAAGCACTTATTTACGTTCGCAAAGTTTCCACGAGAAGAAAAACTTCATCTAAACAATCTGAACATAGTACGGAATTTCGTTATTTCGCGACAGCGAGATCCCGGAATAAGGCACAATATAAAAAAAAGATAAAACCGCGGCGTTGACTCAGTTTTCCTACTAAACGAGTGGCGAAAATGTGTATAAACATCGACTCAATCACGCTTCGACTAAAAGACAGCGAGAACGCTAATACCGAGTAAGCTAAGTCATTAATATAAGGATTGCTAATGTCTATACATGATGCGATACTAATACAACTTCCTTCGTCATGCAGTTCTATTAAAGGCAAACTTCCAGTTTTAATTAAACCTCAATAAAGGTTTAACGTAAAAGAACAGTCTAAATAAAAAGATTAGTGACACTAAAGTAAGGTAAGTAACCGCTCACACACTTACCCATAGATCGTCGGGTGATTTATTCCGTCAAGCTGCTGAATTTTCTCCATGAATGCATCCTTGACTCTCACAGCATGATCGGGAAGCCACACAAAACGATTTGAAGTTCTCTGTCGTGATACTTTTCGCGGCACACGAGAAATACTGTTGTAATATACAAGCTGTTATTCACTACAGTATGCAATATGACTTTAGTTACGCTAGTTAATTGAATGCCGTGGACTAAAATGACCATTGGGAATTGGTTAATGGATCCGGTTATTCCCTCGAGCATGGCGCGAGGCCGACATGAAATAATAAGGAAGCTTTTACAATAAAATCATCGAAATCTTCATTCATACGTCACTTCCGCAGAGAATTTCAGTTGAGAAACCGCCTCAATCTTCCTTGGTCGAGTCGCATTTACTGTGAATGTAAAGTTCAAGCTATTTGTGAATATGATTACATACACATTTACAGCATACATGTATAAATGGAGATAAAAGGAACAAATTTCTTGGCGTGCTGTGTAGTGTTCGCGGTCGATAACAAAAGGCATTAGTTTGTATAATGATTGGTGATAGTATACAACCGAGTTAATGGTTTCTTTTGTACGTGCAGTAAAAGAATTTAACCAAAAAAAAAAAAAACCGGCTGCTCTAAGTCATCACTGCGCACAGTTTCTGTCTCTGAGCGGACGTTCTCGTAAGCGGACAGCTCTACTTACGGCCACCTTGACAAAACCCCGTTTGAATTCTCCTCTTACGAGAATCATTCCCGTAAAAGTGGCCAGCTTCAGTTACGGAAACGTTCTGCTTTCTGAGGGTGTCCGCTTACGACTGTATATACTTCTCGATGGAAGCTTTATTATTACGTTAGCCTTTCGTCAGAGAGAAGTGACGAAGAGCTTACACTTCATCTCACCGCATGTTTTTGATATAGACTCGCCCCAAACGTTTAAAACTATTTGCGTCCGGCCAATTTCTAGTCTTACATAAAAGGATACGCTGTTAACTTTTCATGAATGCTTCACAGTGCGAAACCGGTTTCCTTTTTCGGTTTGTTTTTGCTTGATATATTTTCATTCGTTAAGTCTTGGTAACCGCGCGCTTTTTCGCTGGCGCATTTATAATCGAATGGAGTGTTTTCCAAGCTTAAAAAAAATAAAATACAAAATACATGGAAGGAAATGACCAGAAAAGACAAGGGGCTACTGCAATGTGAGTAATGTTCAGTTTTTTCCTATAGCCCATGGTCAGACCGAAATGAGGAGAACTAACCTTCGAAACTTCACACTGACTTCAGCTTTTGAAACTCTCAGTTTAGGGTGGCCAATTTACTGAGAACCCATCCAGAATAAACCGTTTTCGTTTGAAAACGCATAGTTTTCGATACGTATTGGCCTTGCGTCCACAATAAAACGATTGAAACTGACGCATCAAAAAACGGAGACTTTCGAAAATGCCACCCAAAGTGGAGCGTTCAGAAAACGCATTGCTGTCGTTTTAGTGTCGAACTAGCTTTGTGAATTCAAAAGGAAGCTTTTCGAAAACAATACTCGTTTGTGGACACGTGAAAACGTATAGACCTTTGAAAACGATGAAACAGTTTTCGATCCTTTGTTTTAGTGTGAACGATAGGTTGAAAACGTACACTGTCGAACAACCATGTGCCACCACCTGTCGTAACTGGTCAGTTTTATTAGTATTACCTTGTACAATCTAATAAGCAGTACGACAGCATTCACTGAATTAAATGGTCTCCACACAGACTCAATCGAGAGGAAATTCAACTCCAAGAACATATCTGTTCTTACAGTTCCCTACAGTTCCCTGTAACAGGGGTCCATCTGAAGAAAGAGATCTGGTGGCAAGCATCCTTCCTAATGAAACAGAACATTTTTAGTACTTTTTATTGTATCAGCTCAATAAAACCACTGAGGGCCGGGTTGTTCAAAGCACGATTAAGCTAACCCAGGATTAGCGTCAATTTTGAATCCAGTTAAACAACTCAACAATTGAAAATTTTCCAAAGTTTTCTGCCCTTCAGTTTCGACTTTAACTTGTCTTCACTACTAGCTACAAATGACCTTTTGAAAACATTTTTTAACAGAGAAATGAAATCTTCGGTTAACTTTTAATCCGGAATTAGCGTTAATCGGCTTTCGAACAACCGGGCCCAGGACAGTTTTTTTTTTTCAGTTTGAAATCAGTTACTACATCGGAGAGATCAAGGAAATCCACAATGCCACATTTAGTGTTAAGTTTTGAGTCACGTGACCATCAAGCTTGTCCTCATTTTCAAATGGACAGGGCTGCGCGCGCATGCCAATATTTTGTCACGTGACACACCATGAAATAGCGTTTTTGGAGGTTATTTCCAGCTGTTGGTGGTCGCGTGTGTTTTGTGGCAAGCTGAAACCGTTGTTCAAACGAAACGAAGACATTTCATCACGTTTTACGCGACAGAAGGCTCCAGTGTTTTACGCGACAGAAGGCTCCAGTGTTTTAAGCGACAGAAGGCTGCAGTGTTTTACGCGACAGAAGGCTCCAGTGTTTTACGCGACAAAAGGCTCCAGTGTTTTACGCGACAGAAGGCTCCAGTGTTTTACGCGACAGAAGGCTCCAGTGTTTTTGGACAGTTTTGGCAATAGGCCATTTGCATGATGACGTCATTTGACTACTACTACCAGAATCCTTCAGTTTTTTGTTTTGTAGTGCAAATTAGGGCTATTGTTATTTAAACCGCACTGGGATTACAAAATTTAAATAAGAAAGGAAAAAAGAAGTGAATTCTGGTAGTAGTAGTCAAATGACGTCATCGTACAAATGGCCTATTCTACCCCCGCCCGCCGATTTTGAAAGCGGAGAGGACCCTGGGTACGAGGTTGTGAGGCCATCTTATCAAGTCAATAAAACAAAAGCTGAAAGATGCGTCCATCTCCGTGTGAAATGACCTAATGATGTGCGGAGATATTGTATGCTTCTATGATCCTAAATTACACTGCAGCGCGCCTTACCGTGAGCGCTAACAAACTTTTTTTACAAGTTTCCAAGATATCAACAGCTAATTCTTATAATGAAATTTTCGTTAATGCAGATATGCGTGAAATATTCGTATTTTGTAACTTGCTTTAGACTCCTGTGATAAACACGAAGCGACGATATTACATTTGATCGAGCTCAACTTTAAGAGGAGGCGTGCCCGTCAATTGAGCTCGCGCTTTCTAATTGGCTAACTTGTAAAAATGTTTGTAGGGTGCTTACGGTAAGGCGCGTCGCCCTATAAAAACAAACACTCTCGGAATTTTGCTGCACCGAGTCGGTGCAAGTAAAATTCTAAGTGTCGACATAACGTTATATAAGTCTCAATAAGGCGGTGTCCGACGTCCTTCTGGACGGTATGATTTAGGCACAACCCTGCTGTAGCTCGTTTAACGCTTCGCATATTGACGAGTTAAAATGATCTTGTGGTTCTTTTCGCTTACCTTCGAGGAGCAGTTCAATGGGCAGGTTTCGCAACTGCTTCACGATGCTCCTGAATGCACAGTCACCGTCTCCCTGAAGCTTGCAAGATTTCTCTCTTGCACATCAGCGTTCGTTTGAGCCAAAGAAAGACACTTGTCGTTGTCCGTAGTCAGCACTTGCTTGACTCCAACAGACAGAATGCCTGGTAGATTGTAAGCGTCTAAAGATCTGATCGGTCCTTGCTCTGTTTCTTAATTTCCTCCAACGTTTCTTGTAAGATGCTTGTATTTTTCATAAGTAACTTTTCACATGTCCTCTACACTTTCTCCCACAATTATCTTATTTGTAGCCGGATATTTCATCGAGGCTACTTTTGTCAATCTCCGGCACGTGTTCCACACGCTATCCAAATCATTCAAAGCTCTCACCAAATTTACAATTGAAATGGGCTGCTGTTCCCTGATTCTGTTTCCCAGTGTCATCACCTGTACTGTGATTCAGTTGGAAGTGGAACGAAAGGTATGACGGGTATGGGACCTAAAGCCTTGGGAGAGCCCCGCGTTAAGTAAGTGGTGGAGCGTTGATTGGTTGGGGTAGCCCTGGAGATGGTATGCCAGTGGAGAAGTCAGTGGATGGATATTAATTAGGGTGCCGGGGGGGAGTGAGAAGGGAGAGGTAATCAGGAATGGACTCGGGAGGAACTACTAGAGCTTGAAGACGATTTACATCAATTCTTACTGCATAATAAATTAGCTCATAGCGGAAGTTTAAGTAATCTCTTCACATTCTCCCGTGACAGCGCACGCTTGCAGTAGTAGTAACGCTTTGCGCTCATTGAGTATAAATTTGGTCGCTCCACCTAAAACGTGGTCATTTCATCGGTACTCCGGGACGACAGTCGACTTTCGTGACCCACCCACCTCCCCTGGTGGCGGTTGACGAGCTCATTGTATCTCCTCGTTGCATGCCTATTGCCTCTGCAGTCGCGGATTCTTCACATAACTTAGCCTTACGCGGTGAGGTAATGAGTATGCAGTGGGGATATGGTACTTTTCCTTCTGCTGCGAGTTAGTTGAGCGTACTCTTGGCCTGAGAATATCCCTTCATTGATCAATCTAGGATAAAGAATGCGATGATTTAGTTCTTATTTAACACATGCTCTCTCTGAGAGTACTATTGCATGCAACATTACAAATGTAGGTCCAATCCCAGATTTCCCCACTTTAGAAACGAGAAGTGGTCTTTCGCAACGACTTCTGGGACTGTTACTGAGGACAGAGACAAAAGAAGCGTCCCCTGTAACGATCCCAGGAGTCGTTGCGAAAGTTCACTCGGCCCAGTTTCCTTCTCGTTTCTAAAGTGGCGAATGTTGTACTGTGTCTGGGTCTCGTCACAGCATGTTCGTCAGTGATTACACAAGAAACCGGTTTTCTGGAAGTATTTACCACGAACTCTCATCATTTTTAAATAACAACATTTCAAATTCTTCCATAATCAGGCAAGTTATTCTAAGCTAGTGAATTTTAGAACAATTCTATTTATACCGTGTAACTTGAGTTTGTATTCCGTAAATAAATAAACACAAAAGAAGCAAACGTCCAGTTTTTGAGCTGAATCTGAGCCGTGACTGTTATGCTGTTTAATGTATAGACACGTGTATTTTGTGTTTGCGATTCCCAGTCCCGGGGCCAAATCCCATTATTAATCTCATTTTCCTAGTCCAAAAATAGGCAAGTCTACCCCTTTCAGTTTTATATTTATACTTATTTATATCTCCTAGTATCATAGTTTTTACTGTTTTAGGAGCAAATGACTAAAGATTAAAGATCAGGGGCCCGTTTCTCGAAACTCCTGGAAAATTTTCGGGCACGAAGCCAAATATTGAAATCAAAAATCTAAAGCATAAAAGCGCGGGTCCAAGCGAACAAACCAGTCCATTTTGTTTTGCTAACTGATAGTTTTATCGTATTATCTGCAAAACGTTTGAAACCTCGATCTTCAATGAAAATGAAACAGCTTTCCGGGCCCGGTAGGACCCTCTTACAAGATCAGAGCCTCGATTTAATTTATGCTTTCATAACGAATTATTTCCTGCCTGATTTAACATCTCTAAGTTAAAGATGGCAATTCTACCTATGCACGTGAACAGAGGTCAGTTTACAACTTTACCCAGTACCAAGCTTGGCCGCCATATTTGATCGAATTGGCCTCTTGTTCTTGACTTCTTGTTGATTATGTATAAACAACGGACTTTCAGGCTTCTTTGGAAATTTGACAAAGAATTAGAACAGACTTTAAAGCAGCTATATCGGCAAAAAGTTTCTGGGAAAAATATGTTGTCTTTTCTTATTGAAAGCTTCCCGTTATATTGCTGGTCGAGAAGAACCCTTTACAGGAGACTTCAGTATTTTGCAGTAAATCATCGGAATTGCAAGGTAAGATACTGTTCTGTATGAGAATCAAAAAGCTCTAAAGGGCCATCTCGTGAATACGAAACAACGTAAGGCTAATTTTAGTTGTTCTTGATGTTTTGTAATAAGTTTCAAGCTTAATATGATAATCCTACAACTTCGAAAAATTATAACCATGGCTTCAGCCAGCAAGGAAGGAAATCGTACAAAAATCCTTGTAATCTGTATAAGAAGGGGGCGAGGATATGGAGTGTACTCATTTCGCAAATTATTCACGAGCGGTCAGTATAAAATGTTAAAATATGGACTGCGAACTACAGGTTGAGTATTCAGAGCCGTAGTAAGCCTTAAAAAACCTTGAGGGCGGGGGGCACAAATTTTTCGGACCCAATGCACTGGCTTCTACCCGTCCTTTCTAGGGGGTCCAGGGGCATGCACCCCCGAAAATGTTTAAAATGAAACACCGGAAACTGCATTTTCCTGCGTTTTGGGCTTTTAAATTTCAAGTTTTTGATAGATGAAAACTCTAAACTGACACTTATTTATACAAAGCATATTTCCATGATCCAAAAGGCTTAGTGAAGTAATTACACATGATCACACAAACATCAACATCTATTTGCATAGATTTTTCTTATATTTCCAATAAAATTCTAATGATAGTTGCAACAGCAGAAAAAGAATCATTGACTGTCTTGTTCAAGGGAAGCACAACAGTTGAACAGAGTCAATTCATTAGTACTTTCTACACTGTCTCAGCAAACCAATGAATATTGAAAAAAGTAAAACACTTCGGAATATCAATAATGAAACAAAGACCTACTGTCTCTATATCTTGAACCAGCAACTGTTTCACCTGTCAGAGTCATCAAAGAAAAAGTTAGACTGTCTGAGTTGCCTTAGAGGCAAACACAGACTTCATCAGAAGGTCGTTCTTTGAAAACTTCCCAAACAATTGCTTACGCCGCTGGTTGTCCCCACAAAAAAATTGGCAAACCTCCATCATGTCAGTCAAACCATCTGCCAATTTCTCATGGACATGTAGAAGCATGAGGTGATTGAGCCTGGCCTCTCCTATGGTTGAATGCAGGTACCTAAGTTTTGACACGCTTTAAGGCGGAGGAGCACTCGCTGATGGCGTTGATAGCTGGCATGACAAGCATAAGCTTACCAAGGGTGCAAATCTCACTCAGTAGGAGTTTTCAATCATTTCCGAGTGACTGAAATCAGTTTTATTTTCAACATTTTATATTCGTTTTTAATTTTTTTTTTTTGTGTGGGGGGGGGGGGGGGGGGGATGGGGCGCCTCTCCCCTTGCTATGGCCCTGTGTATCGAAGGCAGTTAACAGTTAGAAGACACATAACAAAGATGTGACTTTGGGAGTCAAATAAACCGACCTTTGATTGAGGGGAAATTCCTGTACAATTATTTTTTTGAGTTATATATTTGCATAAATAACATAAGCTTTATGTAAAACATCCTGCCACTATGAATTATTGGGTGAAGAAACTATAATTTATAGTGTTTCGTATTCACAAGTTGGCATATAGGAGCCTTTGATATTATAGTCTAAATTAGCAGTCCACAATACACAATCTAGAATGTATTATGCACTGTCCACTCCACATTCACATTCCACAGTCGGTTGATAGAATTTTATAGAATTAATTGACAATATCAACATCATCGATCAATAATAATAATATTTAACATTAATAGTGTACAGGTTTCAAACCTAAATGCTCACCCGCGATAACAGTAATAAAAATTAAAATTACTTACAATATAACGCTACCCGACATTATAATAATTATTGTACACATAACTAATACTTAATGCTAACTAATTATGATTAATAATTAACTATGCTAAAACAGCTGGCCATAGCATGACATACGTAAATACGAGGTATGTGGAATTTGACAGTAACGCCATGATGTAATGTTTGAGAATTGTTTACTAAGCTATGTTTACGTGCTGTGCTGGCTAGTGTTTTGTTCAATGATTTATTAATTTTATTTAAACTCAAACATTTGACAATTCATTTCTCTTACAAAAGTTCAACCCACTTTCCTTTTACCAGAAATAGAACACATCCGAAAATCATAGGGATTTAATGTTTAACAATTCCATCGAATTAGAACGGTAAATAGTTGAATTGTAGTTAAAATTAAGACTTTGGGAGTGGACTACTGTGGATTATGGACTGTGGAATGGGACGACTCTAGAATGTAATGGTGCAATCAGGACTTTGAGGTGTGAAATGTGATATGTGGACTGGACTATGGACAATGGATCATGCATTGTAACTTCAAAATTGTGGATGCTAAGGCTAAAAAACAAAACATTGATCTCACATGTTCTTAATTTATTCCAAATTTTAACACCATGCCTGTGTCTTAACAGTCCTCACTGCCTGTAGTGAGTAATCTCAAGACTTTTTTAAGGAAAAAACAACAACAGAAACACATGGACTAAGATGTCGTAAACTGAAATGTTCTTTGCTAGGTGTCAAGCCCATCAGAGTAAAAAATTTAGACTTTGGGACTGGACTTCTGTGGATTATGGACTGTGGAATGGGATTTGCCCCTGCTGGCATTAAATGGACTCTTTTAATCTATCCATGATTACTACTAGTAATAACAGTTATTGTGTAATGTAACATGCAGAGAATTGCTCTCACTGATAACATCTGCTGCTAACAACATTTTGTATAAATGGAAAAATAGCATTCAAGGTTCAGTTTATTTTAGTTTACCTTAGCTAAGCTAAGTGACTGATTAACTTTCTTGAAATCATGTACCATACTTTCTTTTTACAATTTTTGAAGGGAAAATCTTCTGTTGAAGTTCAGAACACAGATGTTGATCAGGAATCAAAAGAAGATTTAGAAAGTGAAGATCCATTGGAATGTGAGTTGGAGAAGTTGACAAAGTCATTTAGAGACTACCGCATTTCATTTGGTTATACACAGGTGGAGGTTGCAAAGGAACTTTCAGTTGTCTTGGGGAAGTGTGTTCAGCAAGATTTTATTTCAAAACTTGAGAGAAACAAACTAAAGAAGGAAACATTACACAAAATGAAACCAATTTTAACAAACTTTGTTATAGAAGGAAAGCAATTGAATAAGGCGAAATGTCAACTTTCTAAACACAGGAAGAAAAGAACAAAGATTTCAAAGGAGGCTTTATTTGTCTTGATGACTGCATTTGAAAAAAATGCCTATCCTTCAAGGGAGTATATGAAGAAGTTGTCTGGTAAATTTGATCTTGATTTTAAAACCATCAAGGGCTGGTTTTCACGTGAGAGACAAAAGAGCAGATCGAATATCTGTCATGAGCTTGTCCTGCAACAAGAAAAATAATTTTCATAGTACTAAGTTTACTGTACTGAATGTTCATTGAAATAGTACTGACACACTGTACAACAAGTTATTGATTTGATTGTAGTGATGAGAAAGGTTTAATATTGTTTTGGATAGAGCACAATTCTTAGAATCTGCAATAACTTAAATTTGTGTTATACAATATTATTGTTGTGTTTCAAGTAACATAATATTATGTAATTTTATGATTGAAAAGAAAATTAAATAGGCATATTAATTTATGGTTGACAATAGAGCTCATTTGCATTCCAAGTATTGCACTGGAACTTATTATAAGCTTGGTAGAATGATAAAACATGTGATTGTGGTTATAAGTAAAAAATGGTTCAATTGCATGGTTTGCACAGCAGTCATGTTAGTGATCAAAATAATGAAATTTCCAACCTTTGAGTCAATAAAATTCAATTTTTTATGGACATGATTTCAATTGTTTCTCATCCCCAACATGGACTCCATCCGCACAAACCAACAATACAAATTATACTGTGATGGTATTCATTATCTTCAGACAAGTCACTGCATTAGAATATTAAAAGCTCATTAGCATGTCACACAACTCATTATCATATTAAAACCGGCTAATGGTCAATGTTGTATCATGCTATGGCAGACATTGGGCTAAATACATCAAGTCTCATGATACATTAACCATTCACGATCAACTGAGTGTTATAGTTATCAGAATATTCAAACAATATGAAACACAACACTTAAAGTGCCCATAACAATTTTTTTTTATTTTTCTTACCTAAATCTACATGTCACGTAATGAGCGTCTGTGAAAAATGTTTTTGATTTCAGCAAAACATGAATTTTTTATGATTCACATTAGTCTCCTCTCGGTCGGACCGGAGCTGTGACATAGATTAAGGAAGCGGTGTTCGAGACTTATTCCTATCTCACTTGTAAATAAGCGGGCATTTTTTTAAATTCTCACCAAAAATGCCTGAAAGATGTGTCGCAACGCGCTGCAACAACATATCTGACCCCAAGAAGAATATTTCTATGCACAAGATTCCTGAACCTACATCATAAACTGATCTCGTGGGCTTACTATGAGCCCGTTGCCATTCTTATCAGCAGGGTGGGTCGACCGCAAAAAAATAGGATTTCAAAGACTTTAAAAAATCATAAAAAAATTCATGTTTTGCTGAAATCAATTTTTTTTCGCAGACGTTCATTATGTAACATGTAGATTTAGATAAGAAAATAAAAAAAAAATTGTTATGGGTACTTTAAAACACTTAGGCCCCGTCCACACGTATCCGGATATTTTCGAAAACGGAGATTTTTTCTTCGTTTGCACCTCCCGTCCACACGTAAACGGCGTTTTCGGCAACAAATACGGAGGTTTTTGAATACGCTCTCCAGACTGTAGATTTTTAAAAACGGAGATTTATCGTATTCGTGTAGACGGTCGAAAACGAAGGTTTTCGAATACGATGACGTCAAAACAAAGATGGCGGCAAACTCTTTGATTTTCGCGGGCTTATGCTTCTCACAGCGCGCATGTGCCAGTAGCCTGCGCATGCTCATCATGTGAAGTCTAGCGTATTCGAAAAATTTTCGCGTATACGTGTGGACGGGCAAATACGATTGTAATACGGTCCGTGTGGACGCGGATGTTTTCGAATACGGAGAAAAAAATCTCCGTTTTCAAAAATATCCGGATACGTGTGGACAGGGCCATACTCAGTACAGTTATGCCACACTATGACATCATACTCAGTTCCTCCTTCACTCACATAGCTTTGCATCAGTGTGCAAATGTGCAACAGTGCATTTTATGCAGTATTTTCATTTCCGGTGAGCTAAACATGCTACTATATGACATAACTGAGAACCCTTTCTAGCCTCCTAACACCAGTTCTCTGTAAGAATTTTGAAAACTGTTTTATATTTTGCATGCATGCGCAGTCTTAAATTATGAAGCTGAAGGTATTTGATTATGCATTACAGTGCCTTGATGTTATTGTAGATAAATTTGTTTTTCGTTCATTCTGACAATGTATTCTGTGTTTTTGTATCTGAAGTAAAACACAAATTTTTATTCCAGTTGAACCACACCATGTTTCATCACGTCTAAAGAGTAAAAAAATTTAACAAAACATTTCGGTCAAGAGACCTTCATCAGTTCAGTACAGAGTAAAAAATGAAACTTGTATAAATATGATTACAGTGTCTAACGGTTACATAATAATGCGAAAAATACAAAGCCGCGTTGTTAATTACAAAATAAGGCTGTGTAATAACAGTTAAAAGCGCTAATAAATGTATGCTTAAAATTGGATGGAATCTAAAAAATATACCTAAACAATGCAAAAGTTTTGTGCTGCATTGTTTAGGTATATTTTTTAAATTTAGAATTTTTAGCATACATTAATAAGCGATTGTAGAGTGAACCTATAGTTATGCACATTTTTAGTGCTGAATGAATGAACGAACTTAGTTCAATGTTTTTAGGCTTATATAGAGGGTCCTGAAGGGGAAGTATCAATCCCATTTCCCAGCCCAAATTTTGCCCAAATCCCATTTCCCAACCTAATTTTTTCCCAAGTCCCAGCAGTGACATTCAAGAGAAATCCCAGTGCACTGCATGACTTTTTCGAGTTGCAGTATTACAATAGACAGTTCTCTTTTAACAAGGGTAACCAAATAATATAATTTATAAAATATCAAGGAACACTGTTGATATCAGTTAGAAACAAAAATATTGTTTTGAAGGCGCTTAAGCCCGCAATCTGCATTATTGTGTTCAACGAAGGAGAACGCATACTATTCGAGTCCTTTTTTCCCGCGGGATTTACGATGTCCCGCGGGTATCGATCTTGATGCCATATGATTTGAGGGTTTGGACGCCATCTTGGACTGGTTGGCTGGCTGGCACAGATGGGTTCGATCTCATGTGATAATTTTTCTTGGCTGCCGGGAACTGGTATTTACACGTGCAGTGTAATTACTTGAGACCATGTTTTTCTGTTTTTGCTCATGCTGCCTTTCATGCTTGCTTCTGCCTTTGCTGTGTTTCGCAGTTTTTCCCAAGGTAAGTGAAGTTTTGTAGATTTATTCGAACTTCCACTTGAAAATATGACTGAAGCTACTTTTCAAAATATTAGAAAACTGTGTAGTGGTGTGTTTTCTAGGAATGGATGCTGCGATTCGCCCTGGCTACGATAGCGAGTTGTGATGTGTCAATTCAGCTGCTTTTAATTTCTTAGGAGATTCAACTTCTCTCTGCGCTCAGACTTGTGAGACTCAACCAATATAAAATGCCAGGAATCTCATATGCAGCTGTTAGCAGGAATAAAACACTTAAAAAAAATCATCATGTGTTATTGAGCCAATGACCTATGAGCAGTTAACAAGTTTAAAATCATCAAATTCTTAGCGGTATCGACTGAATGAGGAAGACAGACTAGACTGAATGGCATTGGCACAATAGATTTCATAACACTGAACACCATCATTAGTTCTGTTATAATCCAACAAAAGTGTTTAGACATGGTTTTACAGCTCTAAGGGAATGTACTCAGTGTGCTTCCCCTGATTAATATAGTTATCATAAGACTTGCAATAATATAATTTTTGTCAATTAGGTAAGAAGGACAAATATGTGTTAAAGGTAATTTCCACTTAAATTGTCCCTCACTTCAAGTTTTTTTTTGCTCTTATCTTGTTCTTTTCTCAGGTTATCTACCCATGCCTTAAGTAAGGTAAGTCCTTGACTTTTGTGAATTGTTATTGCCCATGCAAGTGCAAGAGGAAGCTGCTGTCTTTCATGGAAGCCATCTGATTGATAATTGAGCTGAGGCAGTGACTGGGCATATGCTGATATGGGTACACAAGATGAAAGACTGTGACTGACAGATGGACCTCTGTAGACATCAAATTTTACAATAACTGCTATTGGCAAATCAGCTTATTTATTTTTGCTTTTAAACATTACAGATATATTTGAATAAAATATTTCAAAAGAAGATTTTGTTGTCAACTTTTATGTGTCTGTTCATTAATTTCATAGGTTGAAAAGCAATTTTATGTAAACAAAACAAGACTTGGATTTTATAGTTCTAAACTGAAAATATCCCAAGAATATATGACAATGACATAATAACTGCCACTCCCCCCCCCCCCTCACACACCACCACCTATTGGCCCACACCTACTCCACCTCTCACCTCCTCACCCCCTAGTACCATCTCCCCCCCCCCTGTCGAACACACTCTCCTAATTTCCAATTACTACTAGTTTAGTTATTTATGTGTCCCGGACAGAAATAACCACGTGATTCGTATACGAGGCGCGGGTTTCTTGGATCTTTTTTTAAGCTTATCAGTTAAAGAGACCAGCAGTGAGTGGTGAACAGGAAAAGAAAAAAAAGATAAAAGTTTATAGTCATGATTAGCTCTTGATTGATCAATTTTAGTAAGCTAGAAGATATCCTGAAAAGGAAGACCACCAAAACCAAAAAAAATCGCGAAATAATATCTCTTCGATTTGTCACGCCTACCAAGTGATGGTCACGCAATCGTTTCTGCTTTCCATATTTACACGGATCCACGGATATAAGGTTACAGCACAGGAGCCAACACTGTTATTTTCAAATACAACGAAATATAAATTTGTACTGAGCTAAACAGATAAGCCTTTTCTTCGACTGGCCGTCAATGAAACTTTCTTTCATTTCAAACCGGAGAACGCCTCCTTGTCCTTGAAATATTTATACTGCGGCCCGGAAGATTATTTGGCGTTCATTCTGACAAGACCTGGGACTTGGAGCAATTTTAGAATACCCGGTGTCCCGGTCACGTATTTAAATATCTCTGAACGTTTTATAGAACGAGGCATATGAAAACAAAAGGATAAGAATGGTCTTATTCAACAAGATGCAAATAAGTGGCCGGATATAATTCTAAAGTTCAGCCATTTTAACTTGAAGCTTACCTTGGCGATTTTGAGGCAGAGAGGACGACCTCGAGACGTCAAAACGTCGATTTGACACAAGAGCACGAGAGCTGGTTGACAAGAAAGCACAACAAAACATTGCGGTTTCCATTTACAGATCTTTGTGTATTCATACTTTTCACCCTTCAGCTTGTCCATTAAACAACGAAATGGACATCTGCATCTAAAAGCTCTTCGAAGCGTTTGACTGAAAATTTCTATGGTTTGTTTCTGTCAACACGGGAAGGCGCGTCCCGACTTTCCCGCCAAATTTTTTATGCGGTGAGGCACTGGGACTGATAGATGAGGTGTGTAGTTCTTAAAACACAACTCAGAAAATAAAATAGCCTGTAATTTTTCTTCAGTCTCATTTTTAAGCAATTTGTCTAGATATGACACAGTAGAAAAATCCGAAGAAAAGAAATCCCAAACCCCACTATAATTAAAGAGTCTATAAAAACTAGCGTTACAGAACCCTGCATGACCACTTCCAAACGGAAACGAACTACATTTCACATCGCAGGCAAAGTTCGAGTGAAGTAAAATTTCGCATTTTGACAAGAGAATGCAAAAATGACGGACCGGCCTCGATAATTTTTCTTCAATCTGTGCTTTGTTATCAATGTGTTGAATTTATATAAAACTATTATAGCGCTCAAGCTTGCGTGATATCGCCTAATTTTAGTCGACGAGGCCTCAATTAGGCGATATCACGCAAGCGTGAGCGCTATAATAGTTAATTAAATCAAATGAAGAATGATTCTCGCAGTTGTGAACGCAATTTAAGCAATAGGCCATTTGCACGATGACGTCATATGACTACAACTACCAGAATCCTTCAGTTTTTTGTTTTGTAGTGCAAATTAGGGCTATTGTTATCTAAACCGCACTGGGATTACAAAATTTAAATAAGAAAGGAAAAACGAAAGGGATTCTGGTAGTTGTAGTCAAATGACGCCATCGCGCAAATGGCCTATTGCAAAAAGAAGCCTGAAAAAAATTAAGGACTTTAACGGGGTTCGAACCCGTGACCTCGCGATACCGGTGCGATGCTTTACCAACTGAGCTTTTTTTTTTTGTATCTCTGACTTTACCAACTGAGCTACGAAGCCACTGACGTTGGGAGCAGGTCAATTGTAGGTTCATATGTTCCCGTGAAAGGAGCTAGTGAATGTGAATTTAAGCAATTGCGAAAAGAAGCCTGAAAAAAAAATTCAGGACTTCAACGGGGTTCGAACCCGTGACCTCCTTCCCGCCTCAAGACATCAGGTGAATCCGCGGTGTTTATCAGCACTTTATCCCCGTTATCAGTTGTTCTTCAGTCGTCTTGGTTTTCCGTCACGTTACCCCAGAAATCGAAAAATACACGATTCATTACCTTAACAGATGACAGGCTAATTCATCGCATAAAACTCTCTATTTACATCCACCGTTGGATATACGTCATGCAGACGTAGCGTATATCGATAACTTTTTTACCATATTTGGGCAGTGAATCAATGTGTTGAATTATAACATTGTTTATGCGCATTATCTGACTGCCTGCGGCTGTCTGTTTAATATTGGTACGGAAACAAGTTTTCCTTTCTATTTTCTTTCGGTTTACTGACCAAGAAATAATTAAACTAGGACGATTTTTTAAACAAAACAGAATAGATGAACAGACAAAAACAAAGCAAAGAGAAGTAACTGGAAACTATGGTATGAGTATACTTGACTTTGACAGATTAAAGGTTCGAGTTTGACGTTTTGACGTAGCTGCTGTAAGTTAATCAATAACTAAGAGGAGAATATTGTTGGCTCTCAACTGCATTTTTTGCCGATCTACAAAATGTGTTCAGTAGACACCATAAATTGTTCTATTGTTCAATGGCTGAAATCAGTTCCTTATTTTGACCTTATTGATCCGGATCCTGATCCTCGATAGTGAATTGGTGTATCATGTGGTTTTGTGATCGAACTCATCCCCTAGTATGTGCGCCCCCCCCCCCCCAAACTCATCCTTGCAACAATCCTGCACTCTAATCTCCAAACCACTGCTATCTGTTTTTCTCTAAAGAATATTTTTATCCAATTTAGTTGTATAATTGGTGGCATTTGGCGATATAACATGGAAATAAGCTAAGTTTACGCTTCCCAGGAAATTTTTGTGCACATTCAGGAAACGCGATCCCTGACATAATAGTTGCGGTCAAACATAATTTCAAGCATTTTACCAGGTGACGCCAAGGAATACAATACTCAATTTTAGGAGCATACTGTGTAAACCTCTTCAGCCTGCAACACGTGTAACGTGCGCGGAACACGAACGGTGCGCGGGGAAGGAAAGAGAAAGAGACGAGAAGTTGCGGTGTCTGTGACAAAAATAAACCCATGATATCATGGCGATCACATGCACAATACGAGATGTAACTGAAATGCTGCGTTCAACTATAAATATGCATAATTACCAATAAAACACACAAAACAAAAATGTGGTTGATTTATCGGTAGTGCGGATACTTGCAAAGAAGCTAAGCACTATAATTTTGACATTTCCTGCCGAGGTTTCAAGACTCGACATGACCCTTGTGCTTGGCTGGGTGCGAAAGATAACTCTTGAAGCATCACACCACGATAATTAAATTAATCATAACCTTCAAAAAAGGATTTTTATCGGCTGTCAAGCACCAATTGTGATATTTGGTCGTGTTCAGCAAGCAGCACTTAATCTGATTTTTAATAATGTCAATCAAGTAGTGCCTGGGGGTGCTGAAGACCTTGGGCAAGTGAGGCAATATCCCGCGCACTGCAACGTGAGGAACCACTATCGCGGTGGTGAGTGGCCCAGAAAATAGTACCACTTTGTACAGTGTAATAAACAGCCGGCAACACAGGAAAGTACGAGGGTAGCAAAGGGGTTTTACGTGACGCGTGATTGCCCCAAAATTAACCGCGTGATGCGTGATTGTGCCCAAATTAACGGCGTGATGCGTGATCAGATAGCGCAGCGTGATGCGTGATTTGCTATTTTAGAAGCGCGTGACGCGTGATTTACCTTTTATTTTTCCGTGATACGTGAATGCTTTCGACATTCTTTGAAAAACTAGAAAGTGTACATTCAAAGGACTCAACGTTAATTGAATATCAATATCAATGCATTCAATGGGTAGTCCTACGCCGACTCTACGTTGTTTTGTTACCATTTTAATGCCGGATTACTCCTTATTTACGTGACGCGTGATTGCTTAAAAAAATTTTCCGTGATGCGTGATTTCACTTAAAAATTCGGCGTGATGCGTGATCGATACCCCCCCTTTGCCACCCTCAAGTACTGCTCAGTAGCTTTCATTCGAATGTCCAGATTTTAGGATTTCATCCACAGACTCAAACTGTGCGCAGATTATAAATAATCCTGCTCGCCTGCGTTTTCGCTATAATGGTTGCCAGGGCGCAGCTTCAGTACAGGGGCAGCCAAAGAACAATCTTTGGTAAAATGTATTATTTTACTGAAATAAATTAAAATAAATAATATAAAAGCATTTTCAGGTGTTCTTCTACGTTGCTGGGAAAAATATATCTGTTCCGCATGTTTTTCCCAGCATAACACATAGGGAAATTCTCAGCCAGCTGGATAAGAATGTCTGTTTCCCCAGCCAGCAATTAAAAAAAATTGAATAATTGAATAAAACAATAATAATAAGTTACCAAAAAAAGGCTTGGGAACTAATGAGACATTAATGGAAAACTATTTGAAGCTTTTTGTTTATTGTTTTGTACATTTACTGCCGTCTCGAACTTAACCTGTTCGGGTATCTCACCCTTTTAAGCCCCAAAGTGTCCTCCGATTTTCTTCGATCCAGTCTCCTTTAGTTCTTTTCGATCTGCTCAGTGCTCAAGTTAGCCAGCACAGTTTGTTCTTGCGACTCCTTTCTCAAGTCAACCAGCGCAAAAATGGTAATCAGTAAAAAAAACATGTACAGAATATTTTGCCAGCCAGCAAGAATTCCGCTGGGGAACAGGTAAAGTGAGGAACAGATTCGTTGGGTGCCCCTGTCAGTAGGTTTGACGCGTTTTCGCCTTTAATGCGTATCCTCTACTTGCCCACCTCGAATTTTCCTTTATTTGCTGAGACAGACCACTTGAATAAACCTTGCAATAAATACCCCTTTCAATATTTTTTGTTTTGAAAGTTAAAAAAGTCACATATTATCCCTATCTCTAACACGCTTATAATTGTCAAGAAAAATAACGATCCTAGCAAATCAGCAAAGAAGGCGCCCCATAAATTTAACTAAAGTGCAAAAATAACAAGCTTGTCATTTTGCGGCTAGCTACGTTCGATAGTTTTAAACCCCATTTACACGCGCTAAAAATTCGGCACGGCACCCTAAATATTCGGCACGGTACTAATGATTTTTGGGCACGGCACTCCCAATTATCTTCGTGTAAACGTGTCGGACCCAAACACAATGTGACACTGGTGCCCAAAATTTTAGGGGTGCCGAGACTACCTCCAGGAGGTAGTCTCGGCACGGGTAAAAGAAGGCACCGTGCCAAAAAATGTTCGATTTCTAATAATTTTGAACGAATTTTAAGCTGTCGCGCATGCGTAGCAACCATTGTAATTTCAAAATGGCGGACGATACACACACTTGATACAGACAGACCGATACAATACGTATAGGAAATCGTATGAACTACTTGTGCATTTCGTGATTTATGGGCACGAGTGATGTTTTGAAATTTTGAAATGAAATGCTTCAATGGTTTCCATTATTTTTAACCAATCAATAAGAATCTTTTGACAGGTAAACCATGCCTGTAATCTAAAAATTGATCACATCATCGTGGTGTAAAGAAATATTTAAGCTTGAAGTTCCAAGCTTTTAAAGTAAGTGCAACAGGTTCAAAGCTTTCTTATTGCACTTTACAACCAGTAGATTTGCACTCTACAATCTAATTATGTATTCGTCATTGGCCAATCAGAAACTGCATATTTTGCTGAGTATATTATAAGAAACGTTACGATACAGACGATACATTCCTTTCAGATAACGTTGATGTCCTTCCTGTTGTTCTAGGCGCCGATTTCTAATCAATAACCGTTAAACAGTGACAATAATATCATTTCCCGCCATTTTCCGGGGAAATACATGCGAATATTAGGGGTGCCAATACAGAAGTAGGTACCGTGCCCATTTGAGAGAAATTCCACTATTTTGTTCGTGTAAACTGGGAGTGCCGTGCTTAAATAGTTTGGGCACGGTACCGAAATTTGGGGGTGCCGTGCCGATTTTTTTGCGCGTGTAAATGGAGCTTTATTGTTAAGCTTGTTATTTTCGTTAATTTTGTTCAATTGGAGGGTCCCCCTTTCTTATTGTTTTGCACAGGTTCGTTATTATTGTCAACAAGCTTGCTATTTTTGTTAAATTTGCGGGGGGTTGTTGATTTGATCGGTTCGTCGTTGTTTGTTTTTTTTTTAAACGCAGCAAATCTACAAGGGAGGCTCCACAAAAGCATCATTAATCAACAAAGGCTGTGACTCCCGTTATCTTTGTGAGAAGTTAACAAAAAATTGTTATTTTCGTTAAAATAGTTATTTTTATTCAAACTGTCAAAAAACCGTGTTCTCAAGTTCGGAAGAACTGTTATCTAACAGCTGTTGCCCGGTTTCATCCCCACTCGCTTTGTTCAAGTCGCGATTCAGACAAGGAATCGTTACCAGCGTATACGCTGTATAATTTCACAAAACCGAGTTTTGTAATAATATACAGCGCGTACGCTGCTGCGGTCCATCATCAAGACAAAACTGATCTCGACAAAGCGCATAGCTTAATATGAAGCTGCATATTAAAGTGATGCCTTATGTATCCAGAAACAAAAGAAAATATTTTGCATCGTTTTTGGCCGCAGACACAATTTCTACAGTCTTTCTTGAGTTAAGTAGAAAATTGTCCTTAATTTAGTCTTTTTCGCTTTCTCTCTGGGTTTTTCAGTTTAGACGAATTTCGTTGCAATCTCTCTGTTGCGCTGTCTTCTAATGGAGATTACAACAAAATTTTGAGTGTGCATTTGATTTTTACAGTAGCAATGAGACACAATTTCTTCCTACTTGAGTCAATTCGCAAAACGTCTTTCATTCTCGCTGTTACTTGCATACAATTCCTGACTAGCTTTCGGCACTGCTATTCCTCAATAAATATGTTTAGAATATAGTCTACGCACCAGTCAAAAAGCTAAAATTCGACGACGCCGATATCGATACCACTCAAAGTCCTCCACATCCAGGAGCCTGAGGCACATAAACATCGACAAACCCGTGAAATGTTGCTAGATGTTGCGCGCGTTTGGCCAGCTCTTTCACAACACGATCCAACAATGTTGCAAGATGTTGCGTTCGTTTGCCGGCCGGGCCTTTACATTTTTTCGACTTTCTGCCTCCTCTCTAACTCTTCAGTTCATCTCTCAAGTTTTGAAATAATCTTCTCTTATCTCGCTGACTCGTTTTTCACTACATTGCACCATTGTTCAGCCACCGCTTGTAGATATATATCCACTTATCTTATATCGTACATATTGATCTATGTGTTTACGCCTTACGTTTACCGCCTCTATCAAATCTCACTGTTATCTCTCTGTTGTGCTTTTCTTCTAATGGAAAGCGCAACCGAGAGATTGCAACGAGATTTAAACGTGTACTTCTGTGTACTTGGCTTCTTATTTATAACAGCAGACATCATTTCATCTTCTTTAAGTCCATAAAACTTTCTTTGTCTCTGCTGCTTGCGAACAGATTTTTTTACTGTTTGTCGCGTTCACGGAATTTACGTAACAATCGAGGCTCGAGAAAAGCACGCGCTTCTTTCGAACAAGATTGCGCGCGCAGTTTATTTCTCAAGTCGTTTGTTTCCTTTTAAATTTATACACCCGTACGTCCCATGATTAGACAAACTGGATATGACCAGTGGGCCATTATCCAATACGTTAACCCTATCAAACAGGGCCTATTACATCTTTCGCGAGTTTAAAATTTTACGTTGATTCACATTCAGATTCTGTTGTTCAATCTTACTCAAGGGCGGGAAATAGCTTAGCTTAGCTTAGCTAAGGGATGCCCATGATGACGGCCAGCTTCAGTTTCGGGCGTGAGTGCGCAGCCACCTACGCAGACTGCAGGTGGGGCTGTTCTTCTTTCATGGAGATGTCAAAGAGGGCGGGAAATAGTTGTTAAGTAGACGCACACCTTGGAATGGCCGATGATTTCTTTGTGTTTGTTCTTTTGTTGCAGGCTATAAGCAAAGACGAACTGGACAAAAGAGGAACAGGACGAGGACCCGTTCCTGTCCAAGCGATAAGGCCCGGTTCAAACGTCGAACTTCACATGTGCCGAATCTGATGCAAATGAGCAAAATCTATTGTTCGTGCTAATTTGCATTATATTCGGCACATGTGAAGTTCGACGTTTGAACTGGGCCAAAGCCTTATTTACACACGGCAGTTTCGGGCCGAAACCAAGTAATTAAAGTGGTCTCGGTCTGCCGAAATTTTGAGGTGCGCGGGCTGATGAAATTTACATATACAGGGAAAAAAAAAGATTAGAAGTGCCCTGCCTTCAGACCCCCCGCGTTCTCAGTAAACTTTAAAAGCACCGTGCGTGGAACTAACATGTTCAAATATCGCTACATACATTCATCAGATAGGACATTTTTGGCTCTCGAACTGTTCATAAAAATCGATGGAAAGCTTTAAGAGCAGTTTGCGGCTAGGTCATGACTGAAACTTGTTTTTAAATTGTCCCTTGTTTCCAAGGCTTGAATGAGACCGATTGTTTAAAAATAGGCTTTGACAACGGCCATTTTGCATCAAGGACCATCGAAGTAAAAATAAATACTGTATGTAAATAAAAAACACGCAAGAGGTCAGATTTCATCCACCATTTTGTTTCGTGTTTATCTCAAGAGAAACAAAGCAACCTGTTTAGCCTGTTCTAGAACAGGACAATATGGGAAAGGGGCGTGCGAGAACAATATATCCAGGCGGAAAACGAAAAGAGCCGGGGCTGGAAGGAAAATGGGACAAAGAAACCACTTCTTTTCGAGTACACAACCTCGCTCCCATGTACTACCTGAATGCCCAGAACAGGCAATTTTCTTGTTTACCCCTTCTTAATTATTTCTCAGTATTTTTGGAATTTTTATTAGTATAATAAGTATAGCGGTTTTGTAAGCAAAAGTGGCGTGTGCACTGATTTTTCTTTTAAGGCCCAAGACGCCATTATTTGGTGACGTCATATATCCAGAAATGGATATGTCCCGGACTGGCAAAGAGAGATATGCGCTTTTTCGATTACATCTTTTTCCCATTTAGTTATAGTTATCTTTATCATAAATGCTCCAAACTTCAGAGCCCACATACATGAGAATAGGGCAGGGAGGTATAAAGAATTAAATAGGTTATTAATAGCATCAATTGGCAGTTTTAGAAATTCCAGGTAACGACGAGTTGTAAAGAACGATCTTCTTGTTTTCTCCCTTTAGGATCATTTTGTTCTGTTTAAAGTTACCATTTGTTGAAAACCTGACCCCGAGATAAGTGTAGTTCAGTATTGATAATTTCTATGTTGTCATCATTATTAAAAGAAGAAATTGTGCTTTACAAGGGTCGACTTCCTCAGTTTCTTTTGAAATCTCATGACTTTTGTCTTTTTGGTATTGGTTCATCCTCCAATCGCTGCAAAACTGGGAAAGCGTGGACAGTGCATTTTGTAATCCAGCAGCTGAATGAGAAATTAGTCATAGGCCATCTGCATACAATAGACATTAAGGATGAACCATTTGGTAACATTATAGGGTCCGTGTCTTGTTTATCAAGAAGGAAAGGAATGTCATTTAAATAAAGGTTAAAAAGCATCGGGGAAGAATGCAGCCTTGTTTAACACCATTATCAGTCGTAGTCAAAAAATTTACTTCTACGAAACCATGTGTAATTAAACATTTTGTTTTGGAATAGAGTCTTAACCAGGTCATAAAAGTTTCCTCCAATTTTATATTTCAGTGAGCAATTTATAAAGCCGAACCGTCATGCCAAATTGAATCAAAGGCCTTTTTTAAAATCTATGAAACAGGTATAAAGTTTGCCTTTGGATGTATGAGTAAGGTGTGGAACCAACAGATGAACACAAACATGTCTGACTCTAGCTCTTCAATGCAAGTGACTCTTCGTCTTCTTCCGATTTTTCTGATTTCGAAGAAGCTTTCAAAGGCGAAATGCCTGAAAATGCAATCGATTCTTTCACTGACATTCAGCCTTGGCGTTTTGAGCCTCCAGGAAGGTCGTCCGAACCTCAAGAATCGGAAGAAAGTATGCCAGACGTAAAACCTCCTGGCTAAAAATCCGAATGTTTTCAAAATGGCCGCCAAATGCGCGTTAAATGAAAATTCGCAGCGAATTCATTTTTGCCGATATACTGAAAATTTTACCTGAGAAAGATCCTTCATGGTATAAAGAAACCATAGAAAGGATAAAAAGTTGGGGTAATTTTCCCGAGAGTTTCCCTTTAATATGGGAGCCCCACCGGGGTGGGGGATACAGTTTCTGCTTTCGGCTTTTGCTCACGGCTCTGTGAATGAGAGACGCCCTCGATATAAAACCCGCGGGAGTTGGCAAGATAGGACACGGTCGACTATAACCCATTATAACCGACACCTTCGGGACCGTAACTTGGTGTCCGAAATGGACTGTCCGCAATCAGGCATGTAGAATTATTTTTAAATTTTCAAAGTCCCGATAGTATGCTTATGTGATGTGGTGTGCATCTGTAATGAACGTATCGGTTTATAAAACAAGCCTCACTAAAGGCTAAATTTGGGGCTCTTAAAATTGATGAAAACGAAATAGAAATTGTCGCGTTTATTTTGGCGATTTGAGGCTCGCGATTTGATGTAATGCCATGTATAGATATGGAAATACCTCAATAAATTGTTGTTGTTGTTGTTGAAATAGTGATACGTCCAAATTTGGGGCTCCAAAAAAACTGATGAAAATGAAATAGAAATTCTCGTGTTTATTTTGGCAATTTGAGGCTCGCAAACTGGTAGTAAGTTTCTGAATAATGGTTCGACTCGCTCAAATCGCCAAAATAAAAACAGAAAAACAAAGTTAAACAACACGGTAGTGATTTTACGAGTTTTTAATTCATTTTCATCAGTTTTACGAGCCATTTTTCGCCCTCAGTGATGCTAGTTTGAAATAGCGATTCGTTCATTACAGATGCACAGTACAGAGGATGTGCTTCAACTCCATTCTTGGTAGGTCGGCGTTTATATGCGGGCTTGCCGCTCATTTTAGTTGACATTCCTCCGGTGTAAAGGAACATCTGTGGCGGGCGGATGTCCGGTTAAATTGCTAGTTCTGAATTCTGCGCCAAAAAAGATTAGTCGGCCTCATAAAAACAAAAATCAATCGATTGGTGAGGGCGAAATTTTCCATGTTTGCATTTCGCCCGAATTTGCGCGAAAAATTGCTCTGTCTACGTCTATCGCAGTGTCTATACTATTTTCATTGCTCCAATTAACAAAAGATGTTTAGGAATTCTATGACGCACTATGGCGCAACCAGCCACGTTGGTGTATAATCTCGTGTAAACAGTCTCCTTTTGTTTGCATTTTTCTGGATCCAAGTGAATATAATCTGGTAAAACACTGACAGGAAATTAAGCCGATTCATTGCTAAACGAATTCTACACAAGTGTTAATCGTCAAGAACACTTCTCCGAGGGTCGCGTTACTATAAAGATTACACGCAGCGCAAACCTTTCACTTTCATGAAAATTGCAAATTGTTCTTTTAAGCCATGGCGATTGGCAGTTTCAAGACGAGCCTTGTCATCAATCCATTAGCACTCTTAAAATAGGGCTATTTCTGACACCTTGTCTATTGTAAACGCACAAGGCGAGCAGATGGTTATTCATAAACATTACGTGGGAGGATTGTTTTAGCTATGTTTGTTTAGTATCGCAAACAGACGAATGCTCTAGACATGCATAAAAACGATCTAACTACACAACAGTGCTTTATAATTTTTCAGAAAGGCCAATTATTTTATTGAAATTAAAAATAGGTATTTTATGAGGCTCTATTTTGCAAATCTAAAATCCTCGCTTGAGCTTTTAATAAGTTGTAAGTTACGCCTCCTTTTTAGAGAAACTGAAACAGAGTGTCTCTGATCGAGGGAAGAAATTAAATTTTGGCGACCACTTTTATCGGTTCTGGCTTCCTAACATGTTAACACTTCATTTCCGCCTTATTTTCCTTTCGATTTTTATAGACTGATCACGTTTTTATCCCACCTTCTTTCATCAACGTTCGCCCGTTTCTTTTCAATCGCAAATATTTCATAACTTTTTTCAAATGTCGCTAAACCTTATTCAAACATAAAGAAAGCGTTGAAATTTCAAAGCACGCACCATATCGAGTGTTTGAATCAATATGACAGTCACGACAAATTTTGTTTGATTTCGCGGAAATTGAGATTGTGGAAAAAAAAGGTTTAGCAAAAGGTCAGATTAAAAGGAATTAATTTGTTCAAACATTGGATCTATGGTGTTTTGACAACCAAGTTATTCTGAAAATAATATTTGGAAAACAGAGGGCTGTTCAGGGTCCAACATAGCAAAAACGTTCGTTCAGCAGATTTGATCACAAGTGGTCATGAAGTGTACCATAGAGCCATGTTGTTTAGAGGAAGTAGAGTGACACAATACACCAACTGATACAGAGATGCTCGTGCCAGACGTTACTGAAAGTATTATAAAACAAAACTGAATACAATGCTTGCACTCGGCAGCAAATGGCAGGATTTATTGGCCATTATTTTGGCTATTAAACAAAACTAGTCTTCGGGGCGAGGAATATGCTCAAACTGATGAATTTCAAACTGATTTCGCCTGAAATTTTAAGATGACTTTTAAAAATATTTTGTTTGTATGAAACCGTGTGTGGCTAATAAAATTGCACGGCGAGATTTGCATCTTTTTCTAAGTTTTTATCCTGACCGAGTGGGGTTATAAAATAGGTGGGAGGCCATATTTCAAATTGGGGGATGGGAGTACAAAAGAGAGACCGTCTTTTCCTTGAATTTTTATATCTGATTAACCACGCATACAACAAAATAGTACAAAATGTTAAAACAGTATGCTTTTGTGAAATATTTTTCCGAAAGCTCAAAATGTACAAAATATTATTTCGAAAACAATGCATCGTATTACAAGGTCCAGTATAGGAAAAAAAAAACAGCTTGTAGGCTGCAAAATGTTATCATCATGCGAACGAAAAATCGCTCTCGCGTTTAAAAGTTACTCTTTCATTTTCAAAAATTGAAACAATGATTGATCATTGATTGATTGACATTTCTTTTTTCGCTCATGATGCGAGAATGCGATCATTAATCCAGACAGTATCGCTTTGAACTGTACCTGTTGACGATTTCAATATTTTCGTGTCACCTGTTCAGCTGCATATATTGTTTGGAACATGTGGCTCCTAATATTGCCGATGATGGTTACATGCGGTATAATCGCTTTTCTGGGCTTATCTGACAACTGTATTTACATTTTTCAAATATTTTTCAAATCGTCGTTTTGTTCGCAACTTGAAATTAGCCGATAACAGTATACATCTGACAGTAGAACACATTATAAGACAAACAGAAACACGCTGTACGAAAGTGCGTCAGATATAGCCTGGCTTCTGCCTGCATTCGTGTGAACGAATATTAAAGAAAAAAAATACGGGTAAAGTGATGATTTTTTTACCGAGGGAGTGCCCAGAAGGTTTTTATATCTAAATTTACTACACGTAGTACTGCAAGTGGTCGTCTACCTTCAGTGAAATTTCGCGGCTGCTGATCAGATCAAAACATGTTTGGTTTTGAGGGGGATTCCCGGAATAAAGCTGTTTGTGTTAACTTTTCGCACCATGTGGTACCTTGTTTTAGATTGTGTTCAGGTCAGCCACAGTGTTTAGCGGCTGTTTGAACTCGATTTAAAAATATAACGCCAGGTGTAGGAGACCAGAAAAAATAGGGTGGGAGAAAACAACCGGAACTTGTCAACGCCACATTTTTCAATATACTAGGCCAACGATTAGAAAAAAAAACACCGCTTGTTGTTTTTAAACGCAACAGTTCCACGGTGCAAGAATCAACATTCTCGGCTTTTTCTTAATTATAAAGCTGAATAGTTAAAAACATTGGGTTTTCGTGAGAAAAATAAGCCTGTCGCGATCACTTCCGGTTTGCGGCAACACTATGCACGATGCCTTTATCAATTAACGTGTCTCCCATTGTGTCGTTTTGTTGGCTTTGACAGTTCAGTTGTCAAATTTGGCGGGAGATTAGCGAATTTTTTTTCTCTGCTCGATTTCATCATGTCTGTGAAAATGTAACGCAAACGTGTATCTTCTCTCGCATTCTTGCGCTTGAAAATCAGTGAATATCAAACAAATCGATTGAAACTCATTGCAACTTCAAATCACAAATAATGTAATTGGCTGGGATCGATTTAAATTTGGTCGAGAGTTTTCCGCTTTACACCATCAAATATTGAAAGGTGGACGGGAAATTGGTCTGCCACAAATTCCGCGAAAACTGCGACGGTTATTCAAAAGATCGCCCGTGCAACGTTAAAATGGCTTGCAGCACGTTTTTTCTTTCCAACATAAAAAGACAAAAGCACACTTTAACAGAGGTATAATTTAAATATGATTTACATCACAATCGCGGTATGGCTGTGACATTCTCAAGTAAGCGTGTACCAATTGTTCTAGTCAGTAATTGAATTTCTGTTTACGAGCTTGATTACAGGTAATTTCCTCTTTTTCAAAAGGTTTGACAGTCGGCTGACTTTCTGAATTTATTTGAGCAGTGATTTGCATATTGCACGCGTTGTGTTCTAAAAAAAGATAAGAGCCCCTTGCGATGAATTTGCTTTCCAACGTCCGCTTTTATTCAAAGCGACGCTGAGCTTTAGAAATCTACAAAGCGATCGTACTGCAAATCAACACGGGGACATAAAATCAAATTTTTGAAATCACGCTGGTTTCTTTTGTTGCTCGGCGCTGATTCATGCGAGCAGCGACTCAGTGCAAAATAAATGCGTTCTCAGAAAAGCCAGCTGTCGCTTGTAGTGACGTAAACAAAGACAATAAAGCAGGGATTTTGACGAAGCATTCTAAAGAAACCTTTCTGCGGATTTCAAAAAGAAATAAACTTACTTGGGAAAAGAACATATGAATTAAAAGAACCCCTGTGAATGCTATAAAACGCGAGCCAATCGCGAAAACATTTTTTCCGGTTCAGAAGGAACGGCTTGACCGTTTCCATCTAACTCGCCAAGAGCACATGGTTTGTTTACATTGACCTAGGAAAATTTTACTCGGCCAAGCAGCATGATCTTTCCTTCGCTAATCACTTCATTTGATGAAAGCTAAAACTAGATTGAGAATAAGCCACGAAATATTTAGATTTCTATCGGTCTGCTAAGCTCATCAAGCGTTGGAAAGTTTACTATAATCCGACAATTGCATCGGCTCAGTAAAGCAGAAAGCGCGCGAAAGACGACAACAATACGCTCGGTGATTGCGGAATTTTCTCTCTTAGAAGGTCAAATTAACACATGAAGCGAACAAAAAACATACACACTGGAGTAGAAATTGCAAAACGAGGTTTTAATCTTTCTCTTCCTTTCAATAAACCATACAAAATTTCTTCTCTGATATTAGAATTATGCTTAAATGTATAAATACAATCGTATGCAAACTTTTTTTGGACGTTAATAGAATAAAGAGCCATGTCGGTTTTAATATTAAAAAAACTTTCTCATAAACCTTGATTTTTTTCATTACATCATTTACAGCCAGTATTTGGAACACAGCTGTTAAAAATTAGAATAAAATTCATTCAAAAATCCACCTCTACAACTGGGCAGTATTAAACCTACTTTCAAAGTAGTAAATTTTCTACATCGTAAATATCGACAAATTATTGGAAAAACCTCCCTTAGAGACGAATTGGGAATTATAAAACACATTATTAATCATAATCTCTCCGTTTCTGGACCAAAATTCTTAATCAACACTTTGATATTAAAATACTTTACACTTAGTTAGGGTGAAAATTCAATATTGTATTCTGCTACAATTCAAAAATTTTACATAGATACATATTCGATAAGTTAACCTCTAACTAGAAACTCCAACCTTTTTAGGGGGAAAATATTGTAATTTCCGCAACATTTACACAACATCCTCTGTGGGAAACTAAATACTAAAATTTAACAATAATCTTCCTGAAATTTCCGTTCTAAATACAGATCGCCGCGCGAATTTAACCTAACAAAACATCTGAATATGGAAGGCCATATCACTTAGAAAATTTGAAGATGGCTAGAAAGTGAAACTAAAATGGAACGATAAAACACACCTTGAATGAAAGGGTCCCTGATAATCGTAATAGCAGCAATCTGCACTGTCATTTGTGGATTTTGTTTAATATAAACGCAATAATAATTTAGCTTGCTGCGATCTTTGCGCTGCTACACGCTGTCTTGGAAATAGTATAAGCGATCCTGTTGTAAACAAATAACACAACAACCCGAATATAAATTTAAAATCGGCGTATAAACTCTAAATTTACCCTTAAAAATCTTTTTACATAATGATTTCACTCTAAGTCTTACTTTAAGAACTGCAATCAAGTTCATCAGCGACTTCTTTTCGGGAGCACACGATTATTCCTGGGCACCTTCGGCAACTGACCGCCATTGCCTTGCGCTTGCTGGTTTTGCGGACAATACTTGATCGTATGCGACTCATCACCGCTCGCCTTGCAAATTGGACAGGTATAAGCTCTCAAAATCGGACATGTTGTCTTGCCATCTGGGCCTTTTAACAGATGAGATAGGTAGACGTCCTCGCTTTCGCCGTTGTTTCTGCAGAAAACGCACACCGCGCCACGATTCGAGACTGGAGCAGGAGCTCTTGCAGACGGTTTAATCCGCCGACTTGGAGGCACAACGACCTCTTTCCTTTTGGAAGCTGCACTCTGCAAAAGTGATGAAGATTGGAATGGTTGGAAAGGCCCATCTCCAAAGTGATCGGTAAAAGAATCACAGCTACCAGACGATGAATTTTCTGAATCGATGCTGTCAAATCGGTCTCGTCTTGGCGGCAATTTGCTGACTCCAAAATTTTCTCCCGTTAAATAGTCGAATTCATTGTTCGCTTGTCTCACTCTTTGCACCAGGTTGCTTAAACCGAAGTAGTCGTTAAACATGTGAAATTCGCTTCTTTGCAGATCGTCCGTCTCTGGAGGACAGGTTAACGATTTTATCTCTTCGTCATCCGAATCCAAAAAGTTACTGGGAATGAGAGTTTTCAGCATCACTTCGCTTAGCGACATTTTTCGTTTCACTGAAGCTTTTGCGATCCCACGTTGAAAGGTCAGGCTTGGCTTCTCAATCCAGACGTGAATTGCGGTGTAGAATTTACGTCTTGGTTCGCCAGAGGGCAGATTACTGGCTGTTTGTCAATGAAAGCCAAAAACTCGCATGGGAATCAGCGGGATGTAGTTTTTTAAGCAGGGCAAAAGGGAGGCGTGACTTTCTACTCAATCAGTTGTCAAAAAGCGCGATACTGCGCTTGCGCTCTGTGACGTCAAACGAGCTGATAATGAGATACACACGGGGATAGCGACAGGAGTAAATTTTCGCGCCTCTCAAAATACCCACTTAATCACTCTGTATGAGAATAATAGCACTAAATGGAAAATTGATTTAGAAACCACTCACAATAGTCGATATTTTGAACGTTTAGAGGCTTTTTTCTCATACGCGTTAGGCAAAATCAAAACCTTTTGGCTCCCCTCCCAAAGAGTTCAAATTGAGTTCAGCGAAGCGTGGCCGATTGATCTTGACAGGTTCTCTCTTTCATCAACAGCGTGGATTACAGTGTCATTCATGAGACTTTAAGGCGCCAAATCTCTCGAATTACTTTTTGTTTCACTCTCCAATCACAAAGCTCTGTTCAAATATCGATTGTCATGGAAATAGAGTGTACACAATTAAGTAATCAAGTCACGCTGACATTTCACTAATTTCTCTTTCGTGAAATAATCTTTACCCATTGTAACTAAAAGGTCGGGCGAAAATAAACACCTTCAATGCCTGCCATTCAAATCATTATTAGTTTTGCATTAGACCGTGATACCATTAGACCCTCCGCTGAGCCTTCTATCTAAAATCGTTAATTAAAGTTGCTGTTTTAACAGCAATTGACAAACCGTAGAAAAAGTTACTACGGATCGAGAGAGTCTGCTGAGATCACAGAACGGCAAATCAGATGTCGGTTTACAGAAGTGTGCGATGATAAACATCGGGGATCAAACGTGAATGGATCACTTTAGAGACCTCTCCCGATGACAGATTCAAAGCAACGTGATAAATGCCTATCATTCGATCAACATACTGTAAATAGACGAAATAAATTGCAGTCAGCCGTAACTCACGTCTTTAGTCGCATGTTTTTAGGCCTTCCAAATGAGTACAGGATAATTTTTTTCTCCTTGGATCATGAACCAATATTCAAGGGAAAAAGTTATTCTTTTTCAAATAATCTAAAGGCAAAAAAAATGTTATTTTTAAAGCACCAAAAAAACATAAAAACAAAAAACAAAGGAACAACAACAACACTGTCAAGTCTTGCTATGGCGGACATTTTCGGGATCGCGATTTGGTGTCTGAAGTATAAAGTCCCATTAAATATTATAGGTGCTGAGAACTTAAAAACGCCTGTACGTAAGCAAGAAAAAATATATATTTTCTCTTGCCAGAATTTAAACATGGTGTTCGTTCTTATCTGGGCGGCACGGTGCCCGCAACGCAGGAGTTTATTTTATCATGTAAATAAAATGATCGCTGCAGGGCCACCAGGCTCAACTGTCAAAAATATTTTACTTTACCAAAATAATTGAATTGTACGGACAACAACGAACTCAGGTGACAAGGACTGGCAAGAACGTACAATGCGTAACAAATTATATTATGTGACCGTTTTGATGGTGAGAAACCGCTGATATGTTGGTGTGGAGTACTCATCTACGATAAGTATAGGAAATCGTATGAACAAGAGTGCATTTCGTGATTTATGGGCACGAGTGATGTTTTGAAAGTTCTCAAGTTCGGCGAGTGCAATTTGAGAACTTTCAAAACATCACGAGTGCCCATAAATCACGAAATGCACGAGTAGTTCATACGATTTCTTGTTTGTAATATTCTCAACAAAATTTTGGTGAGTACACTGCGCGCGACTTTCAACTTTCACTTTCGCGCAACTTTCGTATTGCACTTTATAACGTAATTTGCACTCTATAATCTATTTAATATGCATTCGTCATTGACCAATCAGAAGCTGTATATTTTGTTGAGTATGTGGCCATTAACCTTTATTTTCGTTTCGAGTTTTGCACGGCAGCCATGTTGCATGTCAGGAACAATGAAAATGTTTTGCATTAGAAAAAACATTATTTGCCATAGGGAAAAGAATCTATTGTTCCTGCCATGCAACATGGCTGCCGTGCAAAACCTCTCAGCCTGTGCTCAAGCGGGTTTAGGGGCGCGAGCGCGTGTCTCGCGCTGCGCGTTTGTTGGAGTTGTTGCTCGCGCTTCGCGCTCGCCCCGCGACTCCAACCAGGGTAGGGACCCAGCAAAAACGAATAAGGGCCCTGGGTGTAGAAAAATTTTTTCAGTCTCGTAATCAAGTTTTCTCCCCTGCCTCCCTTGGAAAATGTTCAGCTGAAAGAACCGAAAACATCAAACTCTATTCTGAGCTGTCACATAGTTTCCTAGGCACTAAACAGTAACTGAATGATATTGAAAACAATTTGATAAAAAAGCAAGGCTGATAAACGGTGCGGAAGCGACTATATTTGTATTTTATCAAATCGTTATTATTTTGAGCTGATTATATCCTTTACTAGAAATACGTGTCTCGCAGAACCTCGCGAAGCTCGGGGGAGGATGCACTGCAAAATTTTAGCGATGTGGGAGAGATGCAATTTCTGATTTGACTGGAGAGGTTGGTTGCATGCCGGCAATGGCCCCGAAATTTAAAGTTGAGACATTCTCCATGAACATGAGCGCGCGCACATGAACATGAGCGCGCGGTCGCGATTGTTGTTGCCAGGCAACTGCACGACATCTTCAGTATATATATATATATATATAAATATATTTTTCGCTCGATTTGGCGCGGCTCAGCTCCCGAGACCCGAGCACCCGAGCGGCCTTCGGCCGCCAAATTTATTAACCTCGCTTCGCGAGGAACTATAGTATCCGATGCTTCTATTTCGTTTATACGGTGGTCTTTGCAAATACAGTTATGGAAAAACAGTACGCCATTCCAAGAGTCCTAAACCATTGGCCTGGTTGTGTGTTGTGTGTTGTTCATACGTACGCTCCACGACTGCAAACCGAACATATCGGTTTGTTTATGACAGCGAAATGAATAATTAGGGGGATTTTATGACTGGTCACCAAGGACAACACATATCTATTTTTGCCAGCTGGGAAGTTGGTCCAGGACGCGCGTAAAGGATCGCGAGAGGTGACCACCTCTCCCCTTCGGATGTGTCCCTCTCGCGCGCGTCCTCGAAATTTCGCTCTATAAAAAATTTTTCCTAATAAATAAACCGGCGCCTTGTATGCAGGCTAGTCAGCAACCTCGTTCCCAGGGTCTCTCATCTTCCCGCTCCCTGGAGCGAGAGAGAGTCTCTCGTGAGTGACCGACCGACCGACCGTGAGTGCCGCTTGTCTTGCCCCCCACTCCCCACGTTACGATAGAATCTTGAACCGCCACTGCGTTCTCACCACTGCGCATGATCCCTTCTCCATAGATACTGGAGGAATAGGAAACGTTTGCAAACGTTTTCCGTGTTAGAAAATCTATTCTTTTCCACGTTTCAAATAAAACGAGTGAAAGTTTTAGAGAAGGAAACGAAACTAGCCATGGAAACACTGGTCGACTCTCGCTTGCACGAATATTGACTCGGAGACAAAAGCATTGATCAATTATCTGTCTCCCAGACTTAAATAAATTACTAAATTGCTACCCTGCTTTATCGGTTTCTGTCGCATTGGTGTCTCGCAAAATCTACCTTTTTACGTAGTCAGATCAGCCTTGCAGTTTGTCGTTTATTTTTGTTCATTTTTTGGCTGATTAGGTCTTTCGTAGATCCTACGTATCGTTTACAGCATTATCGTTTGCGGTCCTTTGCAGATTTTAGTTCTATTTAAATAAATTATGCCGGTATATAAATTTCGGGAATAATATGTCTTTTTTGGCCGCTTGCGGCATGCATGCATAATTTGGGCACAATGAGCGAAAATTGTGGTAATACTATCTACAGAACAACTGATGACAACAAATGTAAACAGTAAAAACAACAACAACAACAAAAAAAACGACTGAAAAGTGAAAGAAAGAGATATGCGCCAATTTGCACTGAATTAATTACAATTGCAAAGCCCCCAAATCTTTGATGTTGCCATGACGTTACTAAAATACTTAAGCTTGTTGTTGTGTTTTCCTATAGCTAATCAGGGAACACTAAAACGAGGGGAAAAAAGATCGGTTTTGCTGAAATTTGGCTACTCTGAGTGAATAAAGTTTATATTTTACTGACTGAGTATAATTCTTTGCAGTTGATAATAAGCAATTTTTACGTGTGCACGACGGCGGTCACAATCAGCCGATTTGCGAGAATATTAAACAATCGGGAACCAGTTTCCATGGTAGAGTTTCAGCCAATCAGAGCTCTAGAACTATTTTGTCTATTTTAATTATAAAATCATACGCAAACGATAAAAATAATTTGTGCATTTATTTTAATTGAAGAAATGCGCTTAAAATTTTATTCTATTGTTTTCATGGCATGCGAGTGAAAGTCGGTGGTAGAAAAAGAAACGGCCATGGAAAGCCCTTCTGCTCGTGTTTCACTTTCTTTCAAATATCTACACGTCTCATGTTACACAATAACGTTTTCATTTTCGTTACTTTGTTGGGTGAGTTTTTTTTAAAGCCCTTTACCCTCTTCGCGTCTCTTATAAAATGTCTCAATGAAGCAATTCTCACATTTTAGGCTCCAAAAATTTGAAAGAACTTAACAAAGTATGGAGGAAGTGACTAGGAACCAAGCCGGGTATTCATTGGGAGCCAAGCCCTTTGTTATTCTTGATCAGTCAGGTCATTCAATTCCCATAGCCAAAAAGGTATTTATTGGCCTAATTTTTTAAGATTTGTCAAATAAGAAAAATATTTTTAAAAGCATTCGGCATCATAAAAAGGTCAGACAAGCCATATTCATGATCATCTGATTATGAGGATAATACTGGCTGAGGATTAGAGCTTTACGAAATAAAGATGTGGGCTTCCACAGGACTAAAAACATTTGGAGCGACCAAAACAGTGCGACAAGTATATCAAACCGACCGTGAAAACCTGGTGCTGCGTCGATGGGGGAGAATAACATGAAACTAGTGTGGTTTTATCAATTATGTCGATAAGTTGAATTTATCCTGCGAAGCTGAAAACCAAATCCTAATTATATAAAATGTTATAAAACTATACGAGACATCGTAGTCATGAGGCAAACTGTGCGTGTTTCAAGGTTTTACAAATGTCACTGACCTGATGTAACAAGCTCCTAATCGAACTTGATCACAGATTCTTTCGAAACTAACCCCTTTATTTTATTTGCCGTCTCAACATGTCTAAATGGGCTCTTAGACCTAAGCTTGATCGAACTTGAGTATCAACCGTGAAGTACCTGAAATCCTTCAAGTTATTATATGTTAACAGGGGTGTTGATTAACTCGAGAAGAAAGCAGTGCGCTTTCTCTGCCGGTCGCACGTAATTACAGGGGATCCACTTGGATGGGCCGGGATTCATTTGATAGAGACTACAAAAAATTAATCAAGTTTCCCTGGCTTGGTAAACTGATTGAGATTCCCCAGAATTTGTCTCCTTGTTGGTTAAATCATGGTTAATTTATTTAGTTAGAGCTGTTAGAGCGGTTTTTAACTGAGTGACGAAAGTATAATTTCGTGATTGCTTTGGATTTTCATTGTTGCGTTTTATGATTGGTTAAAAAAATCTGCGCCACTTTCTCACAACCAATCAGAGGTAAAATCAAAACCAATCGTGACTTGCTACTACGCTTTTTCCGGCCGCGGCCCAAACTATTAAATATTCGACCCCTGACCGATCTCTACATCTACATATGTAACTTGCAAAATCCTTGCCAGGACAGTTCGCAAGAGCGATGTGCAAAAGAACACGAGTATGTGCAGTGCTGGCTAATATTAAAAAGATAAAATAAAACTCAACATCCTATTCAATATAGACGACCAACGTTGCAACGCCTTTGCTCATACATAAAATGCCCCTAGAACACCGAGAAGAACATATGAAATCGAAGTGATTCTTCAAAGAGAGAACAAATTGAACTATTTCACCAAGACATAACAAAACAACTTGAAAAATTTGGCTAATTTTTCCAAGTTGCCAACCATTTCCATCTTCTTCATATTTTTAACATATAGGTCCATTATTTTAAGGTTTCCGTCAATGTATTTTTTTGGCTCGTCAAAGTGATACTATCGAAGACTCAAGTGTCTATTTGTGGAAAGGGAAACCGTGAAAGTGTGCATGGAATTAAACCCAAAACTAATCGTGACTTGCTTCCACGCGTTTTCCCGCGCTTGGCGCCCGATTGGTTCGTAAGATTGTTTGCGTCTGTTATGAATTTTGGTTTGTCTTACTTCTCTCTTGAAAGCCGCTCTTTTGACTTTCACATCTTCCGGCATTAGTATGGCTGTACCACTTTTAACAATGCCGGGATTAACTTGCTAAGACCCAAGACCGATCAAAAACAAGTTGTATGTTGCTCACGTAATTTTTTCTGCGTATCGGTATGCTTTCAAGTAGCTTGGTCCAGACTAGATAGGATAGGGGGTGGGCGAAAAATGTTGGAACCAGCGAAGATTAAACGAGGAAGGGTGGGGAGGGAGGGGGGAATCAGTGCCGCTCGTTTTTCTTCGCTCGTTCTAAGAAACTCTCCTCGCATTGGTGTAAATTACTTGCGATCTTCTTGCCTGCTTCAGGCTCTTAGATTGTGGGAGTAAAGGCCCGGCCAAACGAACGCAACATTTCAAGTCAACATCTTGCAACAGGGTGGCCAAACGCCACGGTTTAACACGTTGCGCGCACAGCATGCATTAGTCTTTTAAAACTACAAAGAGTGCCAAAAATCAAAATTCTAGAAAAGTCTAAAATCTCATTTTGTAAAATACTGGGAAAAAAAATAGTACCACACAAAAGTACCGCCGAACAGGTTTCATTTGAAAGGTCACACCATGAGATTTTATGGTGATGTTAGACGGGACGATTCGCAACGACGATTTTAAGCGAAACATGGGTGCAAGGACGATTTTCTTCACTATTTTTTCATCGCGAGTTTACAATGCTTTGCTTGAGTGACCGCCAAACAATAGCTTCCCAATGCCCAATTACCAATGACCAAAGTAACCTTTATTGAATTTAATAGGTATACCTCTTGCGCTAAGAATCGTCGTTGCGAATAGTCCCGTGCAACATCACCTTTACGTAGGTTCGTTCGCACCGGTTCGCTCGTTCGCACCGGTTCGCTCGTTCGCACCGGTTCGCACGTTCGCACGCAGATTTCGTTCTATCTTTGCTGCGCTTACAATTTAACTTTACTTCATACTTATCGAGATTTTCTATTGAAATTTGGCGTGTATGTATGTTTAAACTGATAAACAAAATACAGTATGGGCAGTGCTTTGTACGGAATTTACGCACTCGTTGGTTCGTATCAGAAATCGAACGAGCGAGGCTTTGCAAGCGAGCGGGGATGGGGTGGGGGGGGGGGGGTAGCTGGAGGAGTAGCTGGGGGGGGTGGTGCTCCTCCACTATTTATATATATTTGTATTTTGGGTGGAGGTACTCTCAAGTTCCTTTACCGACTAGATGGATGGTACAAATAGCAGTATTCATTGCTGTCACAGGGGACTTTGCAGAGGTAAAAGAATTGCTATGGATGAGGAGATAATAAATACTACTCCCAATGAATACGGTCAGAGAGCCAATGGGGTGGTATCCAGCTTACATACAAAGTTTGATTCTGTTTTTGGTTTAAAACTTGACCATAACTTTTGTTTGGCGCTGCCGAACAGCTTTCAAGAACACTTCAAGCTGAAGACAACTCTACAGGAAGCGGCTGCGAGCGCTACCCACTCAACCTCACCAAGGCATACTATGCTGACTAAGGACTGAGTCAGAATTTAATCGATTTTTTTATGCGTGCATAGCTTTTGCAGAAGGCAAGAAAGGTAATCATGTTCTGCCATTGGCGAATTCCTGCTAGACTGGACAATGGGACGCCCGCTTATCACCTAACTTCAGCGCGAGGAATACTTTCGAAATTGGACTGCTTTGAGGCTTGCGTTTTGCTAATGGGAGATTTTGAATCTTGTGATCATTCACTCTCCTACCGACACAGCAAAGAAATTTCTTTCGAAACTAGCCCCATTAAATCTGTACCTCTTTTGTATTTCATTTCCTAGATATATTGTGAAGTATACTGCATGTTCTAGCTTTGACAAACTGTCAAACAATAACACCCCTTCGTCTATATCAAAGGACAAAGTTTGGAAGGTACTGTCGACGCTTTTACCTAATCAAGCTACATTTGATGGTACTTTTTGTTACCTTTGGTGAAAAGAACATGCTTGATGATCGATGCCAAAAACCGCTTTTGTTGAGTCAAAGACAGCGTTTATGTCATTTTAGAGATTTACGCACAACTAGGTTGCTTTACAGAATGCCACAATCCTGAAGTGAGACCAGTCAAGTCAAAGTTTTTAGCTGCATTTACCTGTGGTGGTTCGTTTTGTTTTTCGATATTGACAAAATGATACAACAGGAAAATTGGCATATTTTAGCTCTGAATGTTACAGAGAAAAAATAAACCGCGGTATCAGAAAGGCAGTTATAATGCAGAGAGTCATTCGAGGAGGAGGCTACATGGCGAAGGTGCTTTTATTGATACTAATGGTATGAGCCGGTTGTTTAGTGCTCAGGTTCTCGGCCACTTGAATCATAGTTTGTATCACGAGAGTGATCTTCACGGTGTTGGTCCGGAGTGCTTTGAGGATTACTGCTCTTCAGAAATGGACTGCAGCTATCGACGATTTCAAAGACACTTTAGACTTACCAAGCACCTTCGTGTTTTGAAGTTTAGTGACAAAGAAGACAAGGAAGAGGAAGATAGTATTAGCTCTGAGTATAACATCACCACTGTATCTCTTTCCATAATATTGTGCGAAGTATGGAAATTCTACTTTTTTATTTTTATTTTCACTATAACGTACGTCCCGTTAATCATTCTTGATCATAACCGGTTGAACAATTCACAAAGTGCATCATAACTTATTGATACAATAATATTTTGCGCGGTTAATAATCAGGCAAGATTTGCGGCAAAGAAAACTGTTGCGAATAGACAAAGCACCGCATCGATTAGTTTTCATTTTGCATCAAATGCAATGTCCGCGAGATGGATATGCGAGCCTGTGTACAACCGCTCCCTCTCGAGGAGAAGGGGGCGGCTATACGCAGGCTACAAGGTGGATACACAGTCATTGAACGACGGACACTTTTGATGACTTCTTCGGAAACCATTTGTCTCGTATCGAAGGGACCAGTTAAAGCTTTTCTGAGCGCGTTTAAGGTGCATTTGGTAAGCCAAAGCAATATTGCCAACTTTGTACGCAGGCTATGTTTCAGGCCACTCTTTTATGGCACCTTTGGCAGTTTCTTTTGCTTGACGCCCAAGTTAATTGAAAGCCGCGCGTCATTGATGAACGCGAAGTCAATCGAAGGCCGCGCGCCTTTCAGTGCTGAAGTCAACCGAAGGCCGCCTTTAATGAGAGCCATCTCGGCAGCGATGACTGATGACTGACTGAGAAACAACACCCGTGTATACGGTGAATTGGAGGTTTCAATCTGGTTTAAAACAATGCTGACCTAGAGGAGATGTCAAACCAACTTCCCGTCCCCTAGCCTTGGAGCCGGGAAGAGGAGGACCCTGGGAACGAGGTTGATGTCAAAACGCCTTCATCGAACAATTTTTGCCCGAGGTAATTTGAACAGGTTTTTTGACTCCAATACGGGACCGTGAGAATAGGTCAGAAATTGTGTGACTCATGATAGAATCATGCGAGTTAGCGTAGGTATAGCATGCAGGTCTGGCAGGGGGATGGGGGGCGTGGATGAGTCAGTATTCTACGGTGCAATGAGTTTTCTGGTTTTTGGCCCAAACTATTAAATGTTAGACTACATCTCTACATCTACAAATATATAACACCGCGAAGAACATATGAAGTGATTCCTCAAAGAGAGAACAAATTAAACTACTCCGCCAAGACACAACAGAAGAACTTGAAAATATTGGCTAATTTTTCCAAGTTGCCATCCATTTCCATCTTCTTCATAGTCTCATAGGTCCATTATTTTAAGTTCCGTTACGTTGATGCCAATATGTTTTTTGCCTCGTCAAAGTATACTTAAAAACATGTAATATCAGGAGGTAAGTAATAAGATCCTGGTACTTTGATATTGCATCGAAGACTGAAGTGCAGTGTCTGTTTGTGGAAAGTAAAAACTGACGTGATAGTGTGCACGGACTAGTACAGTGTATGCGTATTCAAGACGGAAACCCGTCATTAAATAGTGTGGAGCTGGACGGGTCTCAGTTTCGAAACCAAAGCTCCCCGTCGATTTTCGCCATCTTAGACGGAAGTTTTGTTACTTGTCACGTGGTCTCTTGTGCATTTGATCCGCCAGCTTGTGTGACAACAAAAATTGTCAAACGAGAAAATGGCGGACGCTTCAAATGGTCCTACAACCCTTGAATCCGACTTACTGGAAACCCGGAAGAGGTTGGAAGTGTTAGACAAAAATTACAGAAACCTTAAAGGTTTATCTCAAAAAGGTGAGCGATTTATTACTTTGAGAATTGTTTGCGAGACATAGTTCGTTCGTCGCACAAAATTTACTCAGCTGTAAAGTTTTCGAGTGGTCGATCAAATGTTGATTTCTGTTTCAGCTGTCACCGAATTCGACGAACTGCAGAAAAAATGCCAAGATTACTACCAGAAAGTGAGTTTATTGTTTGGTAATTGTAGTTTTCTTCGTGGGCAAACTCCAGCTGGTTCTTGATGGATTTGAAGAATAAAGAAAAGCAAGCTACTAATTAAAAAACAAATTATCAAGTATGCGGATTTTCCCTTTTCTTTTGATTTCAGTACAAGGAACAAGAGGTGAAATATTTAAAGGCCAAAGGGGACTTGGAAAAACTCAAAGAAGGTTGGTGGAACAATTTTTATAACGAGATATACGAGAAAAGCTCTTTTTTTTTGCGAAATTTGCGAGCGATCAATTTCGAGGGTCGATCAGCAAAGATCACCATTAGTCGACTAATGCCATTTTGTATTAGCTCGATTACTGAAGCCGAACAGTATTTGAATTTATAAAGGTATAACATCCATTTATCATTTAGCAATAAATGGTAAGAGGATATATATTTTTGCTTGCTTTTAATTGTCTCGGTGCTGTAGCTATGCCCATACGTAATAAGTAAGTAAATTACAAATCATAAGTAAGCTTTATACGTCAACGATTTGTTATTGCCTTGCAATTGGAGGTTGTCATAAGCTTGGAGCAGGCTTGCTCATAGAAGTAGCGAATGCCGCAAAAAAAGCATGATCTGTGTTCTTTAAATTCAGGCTTTAAGCTTAATTATAAAGATATAACCTTACAAAGATTTCACACAAAGAAAACTTGATTTAGCAACATCATTTCTCTTTCTAAATTAAGCTAAGCTTAATTAGTTTCAGATCGTGCAGCGCATTGTTAAATTACCATTTATACTGCATGCTTACGCTTATGTTTTATTTGAAAGGAATTGATTTTATCCCAATACAACACCTTATTCTCTCGGAGGACTTCTCGATTTGTTGACAAAGATACGATCGTAATTATGTTTTGATTGGCTGTGTATTCCACTGCCGTGTTTTTAGTTTATATTGTATTCAATATGACCAGACAAATTAATTCAGTTTTTCTGGGTGGATCTTGTCGTCGCCAAATTATTTTTCATAACATGACTTGATTTCAACGAAAGAAAAAGGAAGAATTTATATATATCTTCAGTCAATATTTTTATTGCATCAAGTTGACTTTCAATTACGATTTTTAATTATAATGTTCTCTCAGCAGCATTGATCTATGAACTATAGTTAGAACAGAAAAGAAAATTATCACCAGGTGTTGCGGTAAAATTAAGGCAAATATTTATTTTTCCAAATGATGTTTTGAGGATGATCAGAGAAATGACTGTTAACACTACATGAAATCATAATAAATTTGCCAGAAGCTGATCACAGTTCAACTTCTCCTTAGGGAGCGTTCATAATTTATAGGGCAGGGGGGGCTATGGGGATTTTAAATTTTAAAAAAATATTTTTTGGGCAGCCCCCTCACCCAAACCTAACATGTTTGTATTTAGCTTATTACTTCTTTATCTATTTTTAAAAAAAATTGTACATGTAATATTGGTTTTCTCTTTTTGTATTATATTTTTGTTATTTATAAATTCATTTCACAGCCTAACCATAAATCAACTTTACATAGAATATAGTAGTGATTGACAAATGAAAAATATCTGTAACTTTCCAATGTCATGAGACAATTTAACTTGAGAAGGTTTTATTTATTCAACATTAGAGCCGAAAAGTATTGTGTAACTAACAAAACAGTGTTCAACTTAAAAGTCTTGGCTCAAACTTTTTTAAAATATAGACAGTGCACTTTATGCATCTAGCAGTCAGATGGCAAATGAGGAAATAATCTTCAGCCCTGAGATTAACTGTGCAAAACCAGTGGACTGTGTAGACCAATATTAAACCAGAGAAAGTGGCCATCATCACAGCCCATATTCACGAAAGCAAGGGTTCAAGTCTTCAGGATGTTGTTGTTGTTACTGGGAAAGCCCTCCTTCACCCAGTCGAAAATCCTGTGGATTCGGAAGAGTCCGAAAGTGACAAGGAAATCCTGTTGGAAACATACAGCGATCCTGAAACTGAGAGTACGAGCAGCGAAAGCAGTGGCGAAACTACAGAGAGTGATCCTGGAGTAGACTCACCAGTGAAGATCCCAACAAGCACCAGAAGTAGACAGAGATTGACATACTTCCTCAATCTGATAAATGTGACTAGTGCATTTTTTCTTGATGGCCTGGGCCCCTTTCTGAGTCTTAATAGCCACCCCCTAGGTGCTACAGGAGAAAATGGCTGCCCCCCCCCAATCCCCATAGCCCCCACCCTATAAATTATGAACACTCCCTTAGGGGGCAAAATTTGAAGATTGGTACCACTTAGGTACTAAAATCTAAAATGACCACCATTAGAATTATGAGGGTGGCAATGACGCGTGATTGCCTCAAAATTAGCTGCGTGATGCGTGATTGTATCCAAATTAACGGCGTGATGCGTGACCAGATAGTGTAGCGTATTGCGTGATTTGCTATTTTAGAAGCCTGTGATACGTGATTTACTTAGTAGATTTTCGTGATCTAGGTGAATGCTTTCGACATTTTTTGAAAAACAAGAAGCTATCATGCAAAGGACTCAACATAATTGTCTAATTCAACATCTGTCTTGTCTTTTCTGTCTTTTCTTGACCTTTGATCTTCGTGATTGGTCCAATACTGAAATTTGGAAACAATAGACTCGTAGACATTCGATACTAGTTAATATAATTAATATGTAACAGGACTATCAGTGCTATTTTGTTTCGACCGCGTGGTATTCCAGATTATATATACTCTCTTTTTGCTCCAACGAGTAAGTCATATTCAATACCTATTCAATAACTAATATGAAAATTAAGATTCATCAAGTAACATGCAATCCTTCTAGAAAAAAAAAACCTTGAATACAATATTGATGCATCCAATCAGGTAGGCCAAAGTTGATTTGTTATCATTTTAATGTCGGATTACTCCTTATTTACGTGATGCGTGATTGGTTAAAAATTTTCTCCGTGATGTGTGATTTCACTGAAAAATTTGGCGTGATGCGTGATCGGTACCCCCTCTTTGCCACCCTCAATTATCGCAGTAATCTTTGATGGTATTAAATAATATTGGACCTAAAAACGTGGTAGACTAGAATATGACACGTTAAAATAAACCATATGAAAGCAATGGTTTTCTGTGAGTCTGGAGGTGGCTGAAGAGACCAATCCGGGCACAAAGTGTCTGCCACATATGAAACATGTGTGAAACACATGTGATATACCTCATTGTAGACATCTTACTACAAGTATATCAAATGGAGGTTCTGTATATATAAATAGGTATGACAATTACCGACTTGTCATTTTTATAATGGAGTCCTCCCACCACCCAGGCATTCTTTTTAGTTTCCACCCCTTTCTTCTGGATTTTCCACCACCACCACTCCCATCCCCCTGTAGCAGCTACAAGGAGTACTTAATACCTGTCTACTTTTTATGGATTTCTGACTCTAAAACAACAAACAAAAACTATATTCAGACATATTAAACCTAAATACAGTTGCCCTACAAATTAGCAATTAGAAAGTAACGCTATTCGAGGCAGGGAAAAGTAATACAATTGAAAATAATGAAAGTGAATCAACATAACAATACAGAAGCTGATCTGTAGATAAATAAGTTTTCTACTAAATGCCCACAAAAGGTGCATGCGTCAATATTTATATATTTAATATATAAATATTGATATAAAGGGTTGCCAAGTACTAAAAAATGTACAGCAGTGTTTACTGTTTCTTTAGTGAATATTTAAGCTAAAATGGACAATGCAAGTACTGGTATCTCTCAAACAGAACTTTTTATCTTTGATACATGTAATTACAGTCACTGTGTATTTATTTCCTTTGTATTTATTTTCCTCAAACAACAGTTTCAAACCTTGCACTGTCTGAATATGAAAATTTACACGAAAAGTTTGAGGTGGAACAGACCTGTCGGACAAAAGCAGAGGAGTTTGCTACCGATGTACGTAAGCAATCATATTTACAGTGGCACCCCTTTAATAAGACCACCAATAGGGCTTAAAAATAACTTGTGGTTGTATTAATGAATTGGTTGGATTAATGGGGTATTCTATCATGATCAGATGAGAAGACGACTACAAGAGCTTTTGTTTTGAGACACAAAAAAAAATAAAACAATGGCCATAATTAATAATGAGGTGTTTGTATGAAGTATAGGTGGCAATTAAAGTGGTTCTCCATGGAAGATAGTTTTCAAAACGTTAATATTCAATACCATCATATATTTAAGTGGCAAACTGGGTCTCCACTGTAAGTTATATATATGAAAAATAACATAATAATATAAGTGATAGATGAAATACATACATACATACATACATTCATACTTTATTTGATAAAGCCCTTAAGGTGGCTTAATACAGTTTCACTGTACCTATGCGTCATTCATTGTCATTTTAAAACTACTAAAGTCTGAGCACCCAAAATTGGTGAGGCAAACGATTAAGCTATATAATTTGATGTTTTTGTTGAGCTTTAAGGGTGTTGCCATGGCAACACGGTGGATTGTAAATCGGCCTGCAATATTTGGTGTCGTTTATTTTCAGAAAATCTAGTCGTTAGATTTTGTCCATCATTTGTCTCCGGTAAACTCGTAAAAATATTCGTATGTTAACACTGGTCTCTTGTAATTTTAACAGAGGGATCTTCCGTAATTTGTGGTTTAATATGTTTGCGTTTTGTAAAAATCTCCTCTGTTAGATTTCAAATTTCTGAGTTCGGCATATTCAGAACTATTATTGTGCCAAATTTCGTGAAATTCTAACGGGTGGTTTCGTAGAAATCAGATTTCCGAGGAAAGTCGCTAAAATATCCAGTCACAACTTTTTGGTCAACTGTGCATACGTTGCGTTTGACTGGGTTCTTGATCCAAAGACAAAAACAACCAAAACGGTAGTGTATTTCTTCAATGGTTCTAAAAATTATCTATTGATTCAACAAACATTTTTACGAACAACAAATTGTTTGATTTTAAGACGAAAAACAACACTTTCGCGATCCACGCTGAGCAAAACAAAATGATCGCTGAATAGGTGCCACGTTTGTTTTTCTCAAAACTCTGCATGTGCTGACTCACGTGAGCAGCTGAAATTGAAGAGTGCGTGCAAACTGTGTTCAGCCACCTTAAGTGTCACAATTAATGTGCTGTCAGCTGGTGTTTTTGCTATAACCTACAGTTGATTAATGAATTTGCCACCAATGAACTTCACACTGGACTAATCTGTAACAAGTACATTTCCATCCTTCTCCAGTCCTTGCTGCCAAAGTACTACTTCTGTTATACTACATATTAACATTTTAACAAGGCTAGCACTGTAAAATTAAATATGAGTGGCAGATCTATATCCATGGCATTTACAATGGCAAGCCCCATTGCCATTGTAAGTATCCATATGGATTTGATGCACATACATGTATTTTGGTTAAATGTGCAGTGATCGTAGATTAAAATAATTTATTAAATTGTCACATCTAAAGTTGATGAAATTGTTCCCGCAATTTATATCCCAACAGATGGTTCAACAAAACAACAAGCTCAAGCGACAAAGCCAGCTGATCATCTCACAAATCGGCTCTGGACAGCTCAATCTTGTGAGTATTATTTTGTACATGTAAATGTATAAAATTTATTTCTCAAATACATAGCATACTGATTGTTAATATATATAGATAGGCTTTGCCTATTACAGCGGAGCTCTCTGAACAGAAAGCTGATGATAAGCTTAACTAAAACGAAAGGTTGGAAGCACTTTAGGGTTAAGATTATTGACGACCAGGCTATTTTTCAATTTTACACTCAAAAACGTTATACGCAACCGTCTGCACAGTACATTTAGGCCATACAAAAGCTCACAAAAACTCAACTTTTTCTCAGTCTAGAATAACTAGTATGATAATTTCCGAATAAACTACACCTGTTGCGTATCGAAAAATTGCCTGAGAAACTGATTTGGAAATCAAAATTGGAAAAAATACACAGACATCTTTGCATAAGGCGATGCGAGTGAAGTTAAAACTATAAAAATTATCCAAGTCTTGTCTTGTTTACATAAAATCGCTTTTCAATCTATGTAATGAATGAACGAAATCTTCGGAAGTTTTCATAAGTCTTCGGAAGTCTTTGGGTATCTTCGGAAATCTTTGGATATGGTCGTATTGTCTTCAAAAATCCTGGCACTTCCAGGATAAAAATTTTACGCCTTTGACTCAGGACACTCATACAAATTCAACAATTGAGCAAACACGAACTAAGCTGTCAACCAGACAAGGTTGATAGTACTACAATAGGGCTTTAGGTAAAATGCCCCAACAAAGGATACAAAGGTACATTAATTAATTGCCTAAGTTGCGAGTCAAAGTGCAGTACAAAAATACATGTCCTACGGGGCTTTAGAGCATCACGCTTCATATTACATTTGTATTTTAAAACTATCTTGAAGCTCTGACATAATTATTAGTGTCTATCTTGGCAATTTGGAAAACATGGTCGTAACTAGAACTGGTCACTTATGGGACCGGTATACAACAATAACAATAACAATAACAATTTATTTCGGTATTCCCATATAAATACATGGTATTACCTATACAAGTAGTACGTATTAAGTATTACATGTAAGTATAACAACAACAACAAAGAAAAAGAAAGAAACGGGTATATCTGATAATTAAATTAACATAGATTGTCGATTTAACATTGAATTATAAATATAAGCAGCGGTAGTCCTACAGACAAAAGGATCAGTGCTGTTAAAGAGAAACAAGATTTTAGAATTATTGTCTAGATTATTAAAATTTTGATATCTATCATTTATTTCACTAAAATATTTCTTGCGTAAATTGTTGTGATGATGGCAGGTGAATAGAAAATGTGATTCGTCCTCAATTTCATTTAAGTTACAGAAGGAACAGATTCTTAAATGTTTGGGTGTCTTGTTGTGTCTGCCAGTTTTTTTTTATACATTTTTTAACAAACGTTTTGTCTGCTGTCCATGATTTCTAGGAAGAACTTCCTTCTGTAACAGCTGATGACGGTTCTTTAAGTGATAATGCCGTTTTTCATGAAGAAATCAAAGGTGGGCTGATATTTTACTAGAAATATGTGTCTCACAGAACCTCCCGAAGCTCAGGGGAGGGTGCACCACAAAATGTTAGCAATGGGGGAGTGAGTGATGGATGGTTTCACTGGAGATGTTGGGTTTCCTGGCCACAATGGCCCTGAAATTTGAAGTAATGAGACATTCTCGTTCCCAGTCACTCATCACGCTGGATGACGTCAATTGGAGCTTTGTTGTGGTTTTGTTGCTAGGCAACTGCAGGACACCAACCAATATATATATAATTAGGCAACCCAAGATTCCACTGCCCTAAAGCGATCCACGGGTGACAAATTTATAAACCTCGCTTTGCGAGGAATTAACAATTGAACTTAGTAGTCAAGAATACATTTCAGGGAGTTACTCACACTAAAAATTGCCAAGCACTTACATGTAGATCAAGGGTGATTTGAAATTACCTAAAGATAATCAGTGATCAGGCTAAAGTTCTTCTTATTGTATGCCGAAAACAACTTAAAGTAATCTGTTATTAGTCATTTGTTGTGTTTGGTCCAATGTAACAACTCATTAACACATTAACTCATTTCCAGAATCAATTATAAGACGACATATAATGTAGTTCTAACTTTTGAGTCTGTGGATGAAATCCTATGGTGTGACCATTCAAACGAAACCTCTTCAGCAGTACTTTTACATGGTATCATTTGTTTTTTAATATTTTACGAAATAAAATTTGGGATTTTCCTTGAATATGATTTTTGGCATTCTTGGGAGTTAAAAGGTTAACCCTTAAGCCCTAATATCAAAATTTAAATTCTCATTTCTAGTCCTATACATTTCCTATAGAAATAGTGGGGAGAAATTGTTTGGATATCAAGAGAACTTGTCTTGTGTGATCGTGTCCTTAATTCTCATGACCTTTTTGATTGATAAGGCATTAATATTACAAGGAGAAATTTGTGCTCTTAGGGCTTAAAGGGTTAATAACAATGCTCTATTTTGCTAGTACTGAAAGGACAAGTGGAGGCCCTAAAAAAGGAGCTAAGAATTACCAAAGAAGAATTGATTTCAACACAAAATGAGGTCAGTGTTTTGTTGCTAAGTATTGATTTCAAAATTAATGTCCGTTATTGACCAAGTGTGAGGTCAAGACGTTTTGTTTCGGTCCATAAAGGTGCAAAAAAGAGCAAAAAAGACCCAGCCATCTTGACCTGACAAGCCTGGTCAATAAAGGATTTATTAATGGTATGGCCAAAGAAAAGTTTTCTTGTGGGAAAACAGCGGGCAATCCCGAGAAGGGAAGATAGCTCCATCTTGCCCCCTCGGGTAGCCAATCAGGGCACAGAATTTGCTTCATCTTGTCCACTCACATAGTACTGCAGCCCGCCACCAAGCCTTTTAAAATAATATTAACATACAGGATTATTTTTGCAACTTCAAACAGAAATAATGTTTTTTTCTTCAGCTAAGCAAAGAGAAAAGTTTGCATGAAACTACAAACAAGAGACTGCTGAAAAACGAAAGACAGTTCAAACAGTTAAACAGAGGTGAGGGGTCAGTAAATAAATACTTGTTAAGTGTGTAGTATTTCCATCGGTAAAAAAGACTTTCTTCGAATTATTCTTTTTTATCACTCCAAAAGGAGGTGATTATTCAAGGGAGTGGTTTAGTTGAGGAGGCAATTATTTTCAAACGCCATGCCCCTAAATATTACTGATTTTTAATATGTCATCAAATTATAAAAATTCACAGTAAACTGGATTGAATAGTCAAGGCTGTTATCCCGGGGGAAGGGGGTACTCCGGATTTAAAGTGACGGGGATGTGTGAAGGATTTTTTTTGGTTGTGAATTTTTTTATTCCAGGTTTTTTTGGGGTAAGAACGTTTTGGCAAGTACTTTTTGGGGTGGCTTGAGTGAAGAAGAAATTTTTTGGGTATTCCAAACAATATGAAGATTCGTGGTAAAGAATTGTTGCCGTTCGTAGTACCCGCGTAGTGCTACGAATGTAGTACAACCAAACTTGTTATGTCATAAAAATCTCTTCTGGGTATTTTTAAGGTTTGAAAATTCAGCATGGGATTGTTTTGGGTTTAATTTTGGTTTGGGGGATTTTATTGGGTTTTGCTGGAAGCCCTAGGGATTTTTTTGGGTATTGATTTTTGCTTCCATTCGCACATCCCCATCACTTTAAATCCGGAGTACCCCCGGGTTGTTCAAAGCATTGTCAAGCTAACCCAGGATTAGCGTCAATTTTGAATCCAGTTGAATAACTAATCAGTGAAAGTTGTTCCAAAGTTTTTTTGCCTTTCAGTTTTGACCTTAACTTTTCTTTATATTTAGCTAAAAATTAGCTTTTAAGAAATTTTTTTAAGTAGAGAAATGAAATCCTCGGTTAACTTTTAATCCTTGGTTAGCGTTAATCGGCTTTTGAACAACCGAGCCCTGATAATTTATCACTTCCTCTATCTAATGTCTGAAACCAGTGTGAATAAAATTTAGCAGAGTGAGATTGGGATGGCTCAAGGGTGTGCGAGGACTGTGCGCCAGTATCCTCGATTCGCAACAGGTCTCGATTTTCTTGCAGTCTCTCATCTGTAACACTTCATTGACAACTAAATCTTCAGCCTAAGATGAAACCAATTGTAACAAGGGAAGAGTTCTAACAACTTTTTGATCTAGAGCTGTTCTTGTTGACATTTTCAGTTTCTGTGCTGGCCTTAGAAGAGTTCAATGCCCTGCAACAAAAATACGAGCTTGAAAGTCATTGCCGTTTTGAAGCTGAAAAATATGCTGCTGAGGTAACTGCTTCAAGCTGTTTCTTTAAATAAACTAACAGATTACTGTTTACGCGTGGACCCATTCCTCGAAAGTTCCGGGACCTGTTAATTAACAGGGCACTGAAACAAGGAATATTTACGAAAACGTTGTGATGGCGTACTGTTTCCATATCATGTTAGTGCCTTTAACCCTTTGGCGACGGAATTGGCCATTTTCGTTCGATTTGGAACGATACAGATTATTCCTTTCTGAGCCAATTAGCTTTCACTTTAAGCAATTAGTTGGAAATCAGCGAATCAAGGAAGGATAGATCTTTGCAAAGATACCTCATTTTGGAAATTTTGACCAATCCTGCCAGAGTTACACACAAAAAACCTACTAATATTTTGGAGAAAAATCCACTGCCAATTTCGCAATTCCCCTAGTACTTTTCCAGGAAACATTTCCCCCTTTCCCGAAAAGTTAGCCAGCCACACTTTCTTAGGAAACCGTAAAGACGATGAAGTGGGCAACAAAAGTACATATAAGAAAGAAAGGCAAAGGAAAGAAAGAGAGCAAAAACGAAGGAGCGAAACAGGTTCGCAAAAAAAAGTCCAAATTTTGGCTTATGCGCATGCACCAAAAACAAAAATGAGGCTTAATTACGTCCGATCAGCAGGAAAATACTGCTTCACTGTTGCAAATCTCATTTTGAGCTATTTCCATGCTAATTGGCTGAAAACCGGTCCAGAAAAGATGAATTGGTAAAATACTAGCCGACCGTCGCCAAAGGGTTAAAGGAAGCTATACTTGATCTTTTCTTGATCGATTCTTTTAGCTGGATGTTTCAGGGACAGAAAATTTAGGAAAAGGAATCATCCCGAACTTACTATTTGCTTTCTCCTTTCCGAAAATTCTAGCTGATCTTACATGTGTTTCGTACCCAAAAGGACAATTTTTATCTCTCCGAAAACAGAAGACGTTACATTTTCCAATGTTACGAAAGTTTGGGGTGACATTTTTCTAAAGAAAACGCTAGTTTTTATAGCCTGTTTCAGGCGTTCAGATAGTGGGGAAAGCGTGAATAGTTGGAGAAGGCGCGAAGAAAAGCGAGCGAAAAAAATGCGGGGAGAATGAGGAAAGGAAGCCAGGGCTCCCTCCCCCAACTATTCGCGCTTTCCCCACTATCTGAACGCCTGTAACAGGCTATAGTTTTTAGTGTTATTAAAAATTATTACAAATTTTTAAGTTGACTATGGACTTTCGAACAAATTTTCCACCGAAACGATTTGTTTTAAAACTTATCGGGGTTGTTCCCGCACGTCCACACAAACTTTTTGAAAAGGTTGTTTGGCTTACGACGAGTTTTATTTGAGGTCGGCTCGCTCAGAGGTCACTACTTTCGAGATTTCTTAGCAAGCAGTTGTATAGTTATTTTTCGGGAGGTTTGGCAGAGAAATGTTTTGGGAGTTTCGGCGGTTTTATACTATAAGTTTAAAGTTTGAAATATTTTGTATCCATTTTCTTTTGTTCATTCTTAACAACAACAGGTTTTAAGAGAGAAAGATGTTTTGGATCAGCAAAGGAAATATATCTTGGAAACTACAAGCAAAGATGAACAGTTAAAGAGAGCTTTTGAGGAAATTAGCACGCTAAACAAGAAGCTCGCAGACGAAAAATCGGAATCTGAAGAAAAGGTGGGAGATCAAAGCGCGGTTTCAACGTGAACACAACTAGATGCAAGCTGAAAATTTAGCTGTTTTACTTCTCGTTAACCGCGCATTTGCGTTGACCTGTGATGGCCTTCGGTTTTATTCGCCGAGGCTAAATTCACTCGCATGTCAACGCAAATTTGTCGCCTGTTTTAAATTATTTGCTCCTAGAGTCAATTTATGGAGACATGTAATGTATAGTTCTAACTTTTGAGTCCGTCGTCGAAAACATAATGTGGTGTGACCATTCAAATAAAAACCAATTCGGCAGTACTTTTGCATGGTACCATTTGTTTTTCAATATTTTACAAGATAAAATTCGGCATTCTTGAATTTTGATTGGGAGTTAAAGGTTAAACTTGTGGCTGCTTGCGTCGTACCCGTTTACCAGACATTTCTGTTACCGTTGCTAAACCACACTAAACCAACGACGAAAACTGACCTGTACGCTGTATAAACATGTAGGTGGACCCCAGTGTCAAGTGGTATGGCCATTTAAAAAAATATAAGCAAGCTTTCCCCTCTCTACAAGGCCGACAGTGTTGAGAATTTTTTTAGGTGCCGGTTTGTATTGTTAAGGGTTCGTCACCGAATCACCATTTCATATTAGCGTTTTCAAGACACCGTGTTCGGCACTGTTTACTGTCCTCTTAGACCCTTTCTTTCACATGCATACTAAGGGCAAAGCTCAGAATGACAAGATATTTGTAAAGTATCGAAAAACTGACAAAGAGCACCACAGAAATATACTTCTCAGTAGCTTTTATTTGAATGGTCCTACTCAAGGATTTGATCTTCAGACTCGGAGTGTACATCTTTATAGGATCATCCGAAGGTCTCATTGTGGTCTGATTTTGCACAACTGAGATTCTACAATTTTTTTTTCAAATTTACCTCGTTTCAGATAAAAGAACTTCTTGAAGAAATAAAAGCTTCAAAAGATGAAGGGTATATAAAAGGTACGTATAGACGGGTTATAAAAGGCGATTCGGGAAACAAGGGATATGTAAGGCAAGTCCTCGGGAAAAAAACAAACAGTTTCCGAAAGTTATTGGCCAATCCGATATAACACAAGCACTTCAAAGACTTCAAAAAAAGGTTTCACGTCGGATTGTCGTCTTTAGAATGCGTCGCGTTATACGTCATCTCCGCACCGAAAACCGCGGCTCTTGAGACAAGATTCCTTGCACTAAAATTGTCAGATTTCGTTATTGGGCTTCTAAGTGTTAATGCTAATCAGGAAATAAATGTAGTGATACTTTATTGTATTGTGTTTTTTTTATTTTGGTGTTTTTTAGACGCAATTCTTGTTTTAAAATCACTGTAATATTTCTGCTCATGCTCACCATTAACACACTGTTCAAGTAGTTTTAGGGGACAGGAGCCAGAACCAGAAATTTTTGTGTATTTTCGAGCGGTTTTCAATTGCGCGTCTTAAAACCAACGCAGGCAATCCAATGAACAAATTAACTCGAAGCAAATACATGTAACCGACGCCGAGCGCGTGTCAATCGCGGGAAAACGCGTGCAGGCAAGTCACGATTGGTTTTGGTTTTACTTCTGATTGGTTGAGATTGTGGCGCGAGATTTTGTAGCCAATCACAAAGCGAAGCAATGCAAAACGAAAGCAATACTTACAGCAAAAATTACTTTATGCACTCAATTGAAAATCTCTCTAATGAGGATTTGGCAAACTGTTGCCAAAACTGTTACCCTGACTGGATAAAGCTGGAGTACCATTTTGTCACCTTGTTAAATCTTTAGGTTTTGTGTTACGTTTACGTTTTTAATCCTTTCAAATGAGAGTGAATTATGTATTTTTTTCTTGGTTCTTCATAATAGTGACAGAAGAAAAGCTTCAAGTAGCTCAGGAGCATATTGAATCTTTAGAACAACAGCTGACAGATTCTGAGAAGAAAGCCTCCGATGCAAACCAGAAAGGTATTTATTTAACGGCCACCTCACCTGCCCTTGCAGTTTACACCATTTTACTAAAACGTATTTTCTGCTAAAACGTATTCTGTTGCTTTTTTTAGTTTCAGAACTGGAACAAAGTTTGGAAGATGCAAAGAAACAAGCTGCTACTCCACCCCCACCAGTAGCAGCACCACCACCCCCTCCCCCTCCCCCTCCACCTCCACCACCAACTCACCTCATCAAGTAAGTTGAACAACACGGCTTAGGTTTTCAGTCACATATAGATGCTGTTTTTCAGCCAATCAGGAAAAAGCCGGTAAAACAAGTCGCGACTTGGCTTCCGCGCGTTTTCCCGCGCTTGGTACTCGTTGCATGTTCTCCTGCGATTGACATCGAATGCCTGTTTTCCCGCTCTTGGCACCAATGGCATATTTTCCTGCGCTTGGCACCGGTTGCATATTTTCCCATGATTGGCGCCGGTTACATGTTTTCCCGCGCTTGGCACCATATGCATGTTTTCCCGCGCTTGTTTTCCCGCGCTTGGCACCATATGCATGTTTTCCTGCGCTTGACACCGGTTGCATGTTTTCCCGCGCTTGGCACCAATTGCATATTTTCCCGCGCTGGGCATCAATTGCATATTTTTTAACAAACATAGTGTGTGCAGCGATTTCTATATAAAAATTACGTAATTAATTTGACCGGCCTGCGAAGATTAGCTTTTGCGACCTGCAGGCCTGTCTTGTAAATTGTATAATAATTAACTAATAAAGATTTTTGTTGTTGTTGTTGTTTGTTCCCGCACTTGGCACCGTTGCATGTTCTCCGGCGATTGACATCGAATGCCTGTTTTCCCGCGCTTGGCACCAATGGCATATTTTCCTGCCCTTGGCACCGGTTGCATATTTTCTCGTGATTGATATTTTTCCAACGCTTGGCGCTATATGCATGTTTTCCCGCGCTTGGCACCATATGCATGTTTTCTTGCGAATGACACCGAATGCCTGTTTTCCCGTGCTTGGCACCAATGGAATATTTTCCCGGCTTGGCACCGGTTATTTGTGTTTTATTTGATTGATCAGATTTAAATTCATCGTAGTTATGGTTTACGTAATTCATTAGAAAACAGTTCTAAGAGAAGAAAGGTATTGACTAAATTAACGTTTGCTGTTTGAAATGTAGGAAATTCATGAACATTGTGGGGACCAAGAAAAAGAAGGATAGTATAAAGCGAAGCAAAGGTGAGTATCTAATACAGCTATTTAGTGACCAGTTTTGATTTTCTCTTTACAATAGTAATTTGTCGTAAAAACGTTTATTTCATATTTTGAAACCTGTTTCTTTTTTGCCCCAAATCGTAGAACGTTTCACGAACTTAAACCCTTTTTTCTTTTTTTTTCTTTTTTAACAAAAACGTTTATTACTCATACAAACAGAATTACGTTATTACGAAATTAAACTTAATTTACAATACAGCACAGAAAACCCTCCATGATTAATGATGTGTACAATTCTCACATGTGTCAATTTCACTCCATAATTCTCTAGAGTTAAGTGTTGATCTGGTCATTATAATATGAAAACTTTATTTTTGGGCCAGCAGGCATTCGCACATACACAATTACAGTCAGACTCACTCACATAGGCGAATATAAGAACTAAAACTTTGTCTGAATCATTCTTAGTCGATTCGGTCTCGTTTTCAAATGTGTAGCCTTGTGCTGAACAGGCATCTCATTCAGGGGGGAGTTGTTTTACTCTCTGTCTCTTCCACTTACTTGTTACTAAAGCGGCTCAATTGTTTGTTCAACAGCAGCTCCAAAAGACCCAATGGCCAACGCCATGAGTGAAATGATGGAGAGAATAAAGACTGGAAACATTCAACTCAAGCCTGTCAGAACTGTAAGCGTTGTCTGTAATGGGTATCGGTTTATATCTTGATGGAGGAGCTTTCAAATGAGAGCCGTAACGCAAAACCAATTGAAAGTAATTACTCTGACCAATTACAAGAGATGCAGACAATCCAGTGAACCAATAGACCGTTTTCATAATTACGTCACATACTACTTGCAGCATTCCTTGCGCTTAGCGTGGGAGTCTCGCGCGAACCTTTGCACGAACCTTCGCGCAAAACACGAACACTGGCAAAATAAACATGGCGGTCTCTCACGTCCGATACGAAAGTAGAAATTGAAAATAAAAATTTTAAATTTTAAACCAAACCACGAACGACTATGAATAAAAGAAAAAGGAAGAAAGAGTAAGAGAAGAAAAGAAAAATATACTCGATCACACGACTTGAACGAAAAAAGGCGCGAAAAATGTTGCCGTTTGTCGCTGTTCACCTTGGCAAAGTTGTTCAAACGCACGGTGAAACCGCTCGATCAGGAGAAAACGAACGGGCACATTTTTAATTTGTGAAAATGCCTTCTTATAATTGGCTTTGAAATATGGTATCAGATGCTTTATACTTCCTCGAAATTGTTCCTAAACATTGTTTGAAGCGGATTGAAACCGAAAGATCTCACCATTACGGCTGTAGGAGCTAAAATGAGCAAGTTTGTAAGCTTATCTTTTCGCACCGCGGAATGTTATGTGCGAGTTTTGTCGAACTCAGTGGAGAAATTATTTATCAACTGGAACAGAGACTCTCTGTGCAGCTCAAAAGCCGTTGATTTTGATTGATTGATTGTGTGTGAAGGTAAAACTAATACGTCCCAGTATATAAATATAGTGTGAAATTGTAATTAAAACTGTCAAAAATTATAAGCCACACGATTCGTGAAACTATAAACACGTACGCGTCACAACACGAAAGCGTGAAAGACGTAAAACTTATCTTGAAAACTAGGCTTTTCAATCAACTCAGCTTATTTAAAAAAAAAACAACAACAAAGTTCTTTCTTCTGGTTCTTTTCCTTTAAATGACGCCCCAGGCACGACAGGCACGTCTTCTTCAGAACGTCTAAGAGACATTCCGCTAAAGCTCACATATGCGCGAAGGTTCGCGCGAGGCTCCCACGCTATGCGCAAGGAATGCTGGTAGTTGTAGTATGTGACGTAATTATGAAAACGGTCTATTAGAACACGAAGCAAATACACGTAGCTGGCGCCAAGCGCGGGAAAACGCGTGCGAGCATTTCACGATTCTTTTGATTTTACGGTTTCTGATTGGTCGAGGAAGTGGCGCGAGGTTTTTTCAAAGCGATGTAATTGAAAACCAAAGCAAGCGCTTTGGACAGACGATACAAGAGAGCTCCAATCAACGAAACAAACACATTACACTGCTTCCTTTTATTTCCGAAGAAATACATACATAGACGAAGAATTTGTATGCAGAGACTTATTACATGTTGCCCTTTTTATCATATGACCCGTACGTGAGCGGGGCCGTACGACCCTACTACAGTACAAAAGCGTACGGCCTCGCGTGTTAAAATTTGAAACAATTTTGTCTCCAAATAGGCCATTTGCACGATGACGTCATTTGACTACAACTACCAGAATCCCTCAGTTTTTTGTTTTGTAGTGCAAATTAAGGCTATTGTTATTTAAAGCGCACTAGGATTACAAAATTTAAATAAGAAAGGAAAAACGCAATGAATTGTGGTAGTTGTAGTCAAATGATGCCATCGTGCAAATGGCCTATTGGTCATACGATAAAATACTCATTGTCAAAGTTAGTAGGTCGGGCCGGATGGGAAAATATTTGGCTCTCGGTCATGGCGCACGGACCTCGCGTACCCTCCCACTCAGTCAATATCTACATAAACTCTCAGAAACCAAAAGAAATGATTTCGTAACAATTGCACTTTGGAACACTGTTTACCATTTTCTTAGTTCTTAAAATATCTTATGTATGTAGTAGTTCTATTTGCGTGAACAATTTTCATTGTAACGAACCCTGTTTTCTGTTGAATTTTAGCCATCCTCAGGTAGCAGCGAAAGCGACGAAGCAGACGCCATGTCAGATTTGGGCAATTTACTGGTAATAAATGGATTTCGATTTAATTCTGTTGGAACCTTAGTGAGCAGTACAATGTCTGTGCATGTTTGTTATACACATTGGTACCTTTAGCAACGGACGGCCAGAATGGAAATATAGATTGCGCCTAAATATTTCAAGTTTTTTTCCCTTCTCTTTGAAAAATCGATAAAAAATGGCCGTGGTTCGTTCGCCTTTTAAGAATTCATTTTATAACAAGCCCGTTCTGGTGGCCTGATGGCAGACTAATCTACAATGTTTTGATTTTTTATGATGTTATAGAAATCGCTGAAGAGAAATCCCAGCATTGATTTTGGAGGAGTCACTTCACCCGGGGGAACGGATGAGCCGGAAGTTGAATGGGCGAAATTTAAACTGCGAAAACGCAGCGACAACACATCGACGAAGGGAACGTCCAATGTGGAAGAATCCGGGAATAACAACAATGAACTGAATAAAGTTGTTTTAAGGAAACCGCGGAGTCATTCTGCAGGGGATATACTTGATGAGAGACCGAAAGACGAGGCGACTTTAGAGCTTAAACGGATTCTTATGAAACAGAAAGCTGCAGCGGAAAAAGGTGTGTGGCTGATTTACTCTTCGCCTTGAAAATATGCAAAAATTAAATAAAATATAGGCCCCGGCTTTGGGGAGCACGTGTCTAATGCGTGCTGCTAAATCCGGGATCCATCTGGGTCTACCCGATCCTACCCGTGTTCTCAGTTGACGCCATATGTACACAGTCGTCTGACTACAAGGTCGCTTGGTGGGTAGCAGTTATATTCTTAACCCACGAAGCTGTCAAGCGCGGCCTTTATTTTCGTTTTTATAAATCTCATGTCTTAGAAGAACAGAGTATTTAAAGGTTTAGAGGTTTTAATGTTCGAAGTGTCGGCTCTTGCAGAATTTAGTCTGTAGAAAGTGGAAGGTCTTTGCGTGTTTCAGGTCACCGTCTCATGCCATTGACCTTTAGCGAATTTATTTTTTTTTCGGTTGCATCGTTATTAAAGCTTTGATTGTTACAGCTTTCATTGTAACAGCTTTTGGTTTTAGCATAGCGTCTACGTGCGCAAGCGCCGTAGACACAAACTGAAATTAAATATTACTTGGAAAACATTGAAAAGCGATACAGCACAGGAAAAGCACAGCAAAGTATTACGCAATAACTATTCCTTAAATGGTCACACTTTTGGCGGCTTTCTTCCAGGGACTCAAACGTTAAACTGAGAAGCAACTTGTACAGCAAAATAAACATTATAACACGAAAATACTGCGTAATAGCTTTTATTTGAATTGCTATAATATCGTCTACGCATTTTTCGTTGTTTTGCTTTAACTAGAAATCAGATGCTAGTTATAAACACTTGACCACACTACTTTATTTTCTTACCTTATTTATTTTGCGTTTCAGAAAATTCAGAGGAAAAGGGCGGAAATGTTAATGAAAATGAAGCGAGATGAGTGAAATAGATAGCTTTTAACGTTGTTTACTTTGAATAAGACGAGTGATATTTTCTTATTGTAACTGTAAGTAAAAGTACGATAATGATGTCTTTATCTTTTGGGCAAATTTTCATATTTACCTCAAGGCTGTGCAACAATTTTTTCTTTGAGAGTGTAAGCCTTTCACTGACTCTAATATTTACATTGTACATCATGAACGTACTGCTAGACAACGTCTATTTGAAATGGTTACGCTTTGGGATTCTACAAACTCAACGTTAGAACGACATTACACGATTCAGAGATGCTTAGTGTTCAAATTTATGGAGCGTTTTTTTTAATTGAGTGTCGAACTGAAGTAATTTCGTGTTTGCTTTGTTTGTGCATCACCACGCTTTATGATTGGCTAAAAAATCTCGCGCCACTTTCTCAACCAATCAGGTAAAACCAAAAAAAAAAACAATCGTGACTTGCTCGCACGAATTTTCCCGCGCTTGGCGCCGGCTGCATTTATTTGCTGCGAGTTTTGATTGGTTCATTGGGTTGCCTGCGTTTGTTGTGATTAGCCAGAGTATTTACTTTGGTTTCGTTTTACGAAAACCACTCTAAGGCCCGGTTCAGACGCCGAACTTTTCATGAGCCGAACTTAATTCGAATTTGGACCGACCCAAATTAACAAAAGTACGCCTCTTGATTCAGACGCCGAACTTAATTAGCCGAACTTAATTCAGTTTGAAGAGAAACAAATCGAAAGGTCAGCGATTTTCAGGCAAAGATGTCAGAACACGCACCAGTCGTTATAATAATTTATGCATTAGGTTCGGCCCATGAAAAGTTCGGCGTCTGAATCAAAGCCGTTCCAAAGCCGAAATTCCCGGCTGAGCCAGGCGAAAAGAACGGCTCAGCCGTTCTTAACTGATTCAGACGCCGAACTTTTCATGTACTTAATTCAAGGTATTAGGTTCGGCTCATGAAAAGTTCGGCGTCTGAACCGGGCCTAAGTATTTTAAATAAGAGATTTTTTTTAGTGAAGGACGGGGGTTGGGATGGAAATCTAGGATCTTCCCAATTTTGCTGTAGAGAAAAGTAGACATGTAAAATTATGAAAGTCTTACACAAATAGGGGTAAAACTAAAATCACATGAATTATAAATCGAGCTCTTCTTAGATATGAGAAGTTAACGCTTTGCGGACGACACATATTGTCAAAGTAAAAAAAACCAATATACTTATTCCTGTTGTAAGTAATCCTTTGTATTTAAATGTAGATTTATATTCTTAGATATTAATATGAGAAAAACCGTCATAGTTCAGCGAGTCTCGCGTTTCAGTGAGGTTTGAACCAAGCGTGCTGATATAGTGGAAAACCAGACGCTAGAAATGAAATAAAAATAAGCTAACAAAGAAAATTTATTCAGTTACGACTAAGAATTAAATTGAATTTAATAGTATTAGTTAAATATATAGCAATTGATAGTTAATAAATGGCTTTAATTAGAATCATTCACTAGTTATAGGCTCCCAACGAATGACGTTTTCAGACCCAATAAAAACTACGCCGGATGTTTTCGAGATATGATGTAAAATGCTAGTTTTGGTTCTCAGAAAGTCAAGCTAAAAATTTCGGGAGGCAATAAGCTCCCTTAAAAAATTCTCGAAATTATACTCGGACTAACTTTTTCGTAGGAAAGGATTTTGTTGCAATGCTAATACTTTCGGCTGTTAAATTTTCAACGATCAAAAGAAACAAAAAAAGGGGTTTTCTAAGCAGTTGGTGAACTTGGCTCGCCATGATTAGTCTATGACCTTTTTATCGCTTTTGTGCAAAAGCAATTTACTATTTTTACTTTGATCAAATTAGATAAAGAACAAAATCGAAGGATATATAGTACTGCTATTATTTTACAGGTTTGTTCACAGGGGTTGCCCAGGGGTACTAGAGAGATTAAGCAGCGCATTCTACGACAAACGGCAAACGCCAGCTTGAAGTTGATTATCTTTACTGTTCCTCGAATTGTTAAACAAATCCACTAGAAAAATCGAAAATAATTCACATGTTCATTACAAACGGAAAACTACTCACTTTCACGAAAAAACGGTAAATGGCAGTCGGCAAAAGTTGTATCTCTGCCGTTCGCGGGAGAAATACACGCGAAGCTTAGTCTCTCTACTGTGAGATTGTACGTGAAATTCATTTTAAAACTGGAAATACATGTAAAAGCTCAAAATAAATATTGCTTACCTTTACTTTATTACCTCTTCAGTTATCCTGGTTAATTTAGGGGCAATTTCGCAGCGTTAAGCTAGTACAGTTATTCCACCTCTTCGCCATCGACCTCCAGTTTTAAAAGAAATTTCTCGTAGAATCACACATTACGAGGATTATAGCAATATTTGCAATCAAGAAGAATAGTGAATTAATTTTTATTGAAAATGGTGTACGGGTGCGTAGAAATTTAAAACGAACTTTTTGCTAGATAGTTAAATTCCAATAGTTCAATTATTTCAATTAATTGCGGATTACACGTCCGAGGACAAGTGTTGCTTCTGATCAAATTGAAACCGAATCAACTCATTCATTTTACTGTTGTCGTTTGTCGTCAGCCACGAACTGACCCAATAATTTTATTAAGCTACTCGAAATGTTTCTGATTGGTTCCTAAGTATCGAGGCTTTGTCGGAAATTTTAGTGACTGTTTTGGTCGGTTCTTGTAACACCTGTTCTCAGTTCTAGACTATTATTATAATTAACAACTATTCACCGAAGTGGAGGTGGCCCCAACTGGCCACCGACATTGAGGTGAATAGTAATTTTAGTATATACTAAAACAGTGAGATAATATAGCACGAAAATGATGATTTTTAACTCATTTATTCCTGTCAACGATTTCAATTTTCGCGCGCAAATTGCTTGGAGGCGAATAGCACTTGCTATCCCGAGTTTCAGTATCCAATCAGAGTACGCCAACAACGTTATCCAGTGTTTTAGTATTTGCTAATCGTAACTATTACAATTTCCTCAAATGTGATTGGTTCATAAACCTCTGTATTTTTCCCATATTTACTTGCAAAGTTGTAATCGGACAGTTTCATGAGCCAATCACATTTAAAGCTTAAGGCTAAATGAACCAATCACATCATTTAATACAATCACTATAGCAACAGCAAAGTTGTAATCGAACAATGCCAGTATTGCAGTGATGAAATTGTATCAGCGCTCTCGATTGATAAAAGGCTTTTCTTCAAGTTATTCTCTTGAATTTCTTCTAATTTTTTTTTCATGTTAATTTGTTCTCGGAAAATGTGATGGTTAGGATTAAGTGAAAATAGGACTTTGTGACGTTCAATTCTTTATGTAATCATACTCTTGATTAACAAAATCACTCGCACGATTACAGGCCGAATTGGACTCCACTGAGTCCTATAACTATTACTTATTATTATGATTATAAATAAATGTTTTCGAAGTATTTTTTATTTGTTATTCTTCAAAGCTGTTTTGTACACAAATAAGGCTTTATGCAAAATAAACCTTCACCAACTTTGTGAAACTGAGTTGTAATTTACATTACATTTAATTTAATTCAATTAAGGTGAGAAAATAAACTTAAGTTTTTTTAATCTATTGAATGGCCACTGAGCTCCCTGGTAAGTTACTTAATAACAAGTTTGCTTTTTTTTAGTAACGTTTATCGTTGCTGAAATACAAAAGTAGAAAGTTTAGAAATAACTTGGAAAAAATATATTAAACAATTTAGAAATATACCTGCTTTATATTATGGTAGACAAAAAAAATATTCATTTCAATTCTTGTCACTGGAAAACGATCACTCAAGAAAACAAAACAAAAATGATTAGAGGTGCAAATGCCTTCTGCATGTTTTATAGTTATCCATTGTTTTCTTTCTTATTAAGCGTGAAGTGCGTACTTCATGATAAGAAACACGCTTTGGCACAAGTCAATTTTTCTGTTTTAATTTTCGGCGCGACTTGGGAGTATAGTGCTAGAATAAGTTTTGAAAACTCTTGATTGTTCCTGTAACGACCATCTATAACCCAATTCCCTCAAAACCTGCGGTATTCATTTTTTTTATGTTTTGATCGGTATTTAAAATTTATCGGTCCTTTCGTTTTTTTTTTTTTTTGTTGCCAGATTTGTGCCCATTTACTAGTATATAGTTGATTATATATATATACTAATATATTAATCGGCGAAAAAGCCGGGGTTTTTTTTTACCAGATTTGTGCCCATTTATTAAAATCAATTGAAAATATACCAAAACGTTTATCGGGCGAATAAGTCGTTTTGTTTTTTTTTTTGCCAGATATGTGCCCATTTATTAGTATATGGTCGATTATATACTTATAAATTTATTAGGCGAAAAAGGCGTTTTATTTGGCCAGATTTGTGCTCATTTATTGGAAAAGTTAAATTTATGTTATTTGTAATGGAATGATATTTTTCAATTTTTCTCCAACCGCACCGAAAAACTGGAAACGAGTCACCGATCAACCTTGCAATGTATAGATGGACCCGCGGGAGTTTTCGTTACAGACGCAGAAAGCTGGCGATACTGTGCATGGTAGCTTTCACCGGCCTGTTTCTGCTTCTGCATTTTGAAATCTCCGCTATGCAAGAGAAAACACGGGCAGGAGATTTATACGGCGCTCAAGAACGCTCCCGCCTCGAAGGAGATTATCGATAAGTGTTGGAAACGATGAGCGTGTTAATACAAATCGTGGCAATAATCACGAACGTAAAGATTTGCTATTACTCCTTAATGACAAACATGCTAACGATTTTTCTGTTAGCGCTCGAGAATTAAGCAACGAAAAGAAGCCTTCTAGCCCTGAAATCGAAGAAGAGCCGAGATTTCGCGAGGTTGTCAAAGGAACCTTGGTGTACTCGGTTTGGTTTGATGATCGAAAAACCCAAAATTTTATTCGAATTTTGTTCAGTGTTGGGCTCAAAAACAAGTCCTCTTCCGTTGCTAACTTGTCACTTTATAAGCACATCGAAACGAAACACTTTCACTAGTAGGGCGTCTTTCTATGAACACAACGAAAATGACCGAAATCGCTTTGGAAGCTTTATAGCTTCTTGTGTTGTTCCGCAAAACCTCGACAACGTACCATGTTTTGTAAATATCACCGCAACTGTCACCGCCCATGTCACCGTTGAAAAACTAAACGATAGCAAGTCGATGGTCTTTCCAGTGGGGTTTATTCACCGACAACCCACCATCGAGAGGACAAGTCGCGGGAATTCCGAGAAATATGGCATTTGCATCGCTCCCGTGTTTGGTGATGTCTCAGTTGGCCGCAGAGTAATCGAGTTCTTGGAACTCTCACATATTTTGGGAGCATCGCATTTCACATTTTACGATTTGGCAATGTCTACAAGTGTGCGGAACGCCTTGAAATATTACCAAAAAACACGTTTAGTGAGCGTCCTTCCATGGAATTTATCGCCTTTCATCGACAGAGACGATCTGCACTATTTTGGCCAGACTCTAACAATCATGGATTGTTTGTACCGCTCTATGAAGCATCTCCACTTTGTCGCATTCAACGACTTGGACGAGTTCATCGCGTGCCCCTTCGTCATGAGCGCATTACTCGAGAACATTCACAAAGAAGACCACTGTGATCATTGCTTTGAAAGCTTCCATTTTGAACCTTCGACGGAACAAGACACAGAGAGAACCTCGCGGTTATTGACGCAGCGTGTTTTCCATCGAACAAGTCAAGCGACTCCATTTTGGACAAAGTGCGTCGTCGATCCGCGAAAGATTTTCGAACAGGGAATACATCACATCGAAGAGTATTATCACGCTGATTTAGCAAACTGGGACACTGCGCGCGTTTTTCATTATAGAAAATGCAAGGATCCTCGCGCCATGATGCGGCCGAGATGTTCTGGATCAGGATTAATAATCGACAAAACTATGCAGAAATTTGAAAATCAACTGCTGTGCAAGGTCGAAAACAGAATGAGTGCTACAGCCGACCACAAACCTTAAAAGTAATTTACTAATATACAGTTATGTTTATTTTGTTTATCGTGTATAAAACAGTAAAATGCAGTTGAATCTTCCTGCGCAAGCAACAACATTAACATTTGTAATGAAGCGACTATATTTTTAAGAAATCTTTTTGAATAGAATCTAATTTAATCGCCTCCCGGCAGCAAACAACTTTACTAACGTAACCCTGGTGGTGGTCTGTAACGTTAAATTCACCTTCTCATAAAAGGTCCCGTTAAATTTCAACGAAGTAAACTAGAATTCGGTGCATGTTAAACGAAGCCTACTATCGTGTGAACAGTCTAAAAAACGAAGATTTGTAAAATATTTTAATGAATAGTGTATTAAGATTTTAGAATCTAGTTTGAACGCCTCCCGGCAGCAAACAACGTCACTAACCCGGTGGTGGCCTCTTACGCGAAATTCATCTCCTCATAAAACGACCGTTGAGTTTCAACGAAGTAAACTAGAATTCGGTGCACGTTTATCCCGGAAACGGAGAGTTGTAAAATATTTTATTTTTTTAAAAAACAAGGGATTAGACATGATAAGCACGACAATCAAATACAAATTTAAGATTCGTTTTCAGTCGCGGTTTTATTTTTTCATCGTCAGTTCCGACCGTTGTCATTCGTTAAAGCTGTTTTGTACACAAATAAGGCTTTATGCAAAATAAACCTTCACCAACTTTGTGAAACTGAGTTTGTTGTAATTTACATTACATTTAATTTAATCCAATTAAGGTAAGAGAATAAACTTAAGTTTTTTTAATCTATTGAATGGCCACTGAGCTCCCTGGTAAGTGACAAGTTTGCTTTTTTAGTCATGTTTATCGTTACTGAAATACAAATGTAGAAAGTTAAAAAATTATTTAGAAAAAAATAAGTCAAACAATTTAGAAGTATACCTGCTTTATATTATGGCAGACAAAAAAATATCTTTATTTCAATTCTTGTCACTGGAAAACGATCACTCAAGAAAACAAAACAAAAATGATTAGAGGTGCAAATGTCTTCTGTTCTATAGTTTTCCATTGTTTACCTTTTTATTAAGCGTGAAGTACGTACTTCATGATAAGAAACACGCTTTGGCACAAGCCAATTTTTCTGTTTTAATTTTCCGCGCGACTTAGGAGTATAGTGCTAGAATAAGTTTTGAAAAGTCTTGATTGTTCCTGTAACGACCATCTCGAAGAATTTCAAAACTTCAAAATTATATTGGCTTTGACAGAAACTCCATAAAAAGAACATCTGCCAAGAGGCGAAAATTATTTAGCTCCGTCTGTGAATTTCGAAGTTTTCACAGGGTATTGAAAAAAAATGTAAAGTAATTGGAGTAATTATGATTTGGAAGATGTATCTAAAATTGGCGTACGCCATATACAAATGCCTGGAGTGCACATTAACACTGTTCAGTTGGTATAGATGAATAAAGGAGGAATCAGCAACATGTGGCCAAAATTGGCGTATTTCATAAACAAACACTTCGACTACACTAGAAATTTCCACACTTCGAAAGACAGTATCTAACCGGCTGTTTGTAATGGAGTAAGACAGTCATCTGTTAAATCAATTTATTTTTTACCATTCAGACGTTGAGCGCGCGCACGCACGTGAGAAAACCTCACTGCCACTCGGGGTAAGGTGTTTTTGTATTGTGATCTCGCATTCGATTGGTCGCGACCCGACAACCATTCCACAAATAATTGTTATAGAAAGCGTTGACAGTTTTCTCCAAGCGCACCGCAAAATAGGAAAGTAACCGATCAGCTTTGCAATGTGTAGATGGACCCGCTGGAGTTTTCGTTACAGACGCAGAAAGCGGGTAATGCTATCCATTTTTGCTTTCACTGCCCTGTTTCTGCTTCTGCATTTCGAAATCTCCGCTATACAAGAGAAAACACGGGCAGGTGATTTATACGGCGCTCAAGAACGCTCCCGCCTCGAAGGAGGATCATCGATAAGTGTAAGAGGCGATGAGCGTGATAATAATGCAAATCGTGGCAATGATCACGATGACAAACATGCGAACGATGTTTCCTTTAGCGCGCGAGAATTGGGCAACGAAAAGAAGCCTTCTTGCCCTCAAATCGAAGAAAAGCCGAGATTTCGCGAGGTTGTCAAAGGAACCTCGGTGTACTCGGTTTGGTTTGATGATCGAAAAAGCCAAAATTTAATTCGTATTTTGTTTGTGGGCTCAACAAGAAATCCGCTTCCGTCGCTAACTTGCCATTTTAAAAGCGCATCGAAACGAAACACTTTCACTAGTAGGGCGTCCTTGTATCAACACAACGAAAATCACCAAATGCTCTTTGGAAGCTTCATAGCTTCTTGCGTTGTTCCGCAAAACCTCGACAACGTACCATGTTTTGTAAATATCACCGCAACTGTCACTGCCCATGTCACCGCGGTTGAAAAACTAAACGATAGCAGCTCGATGGTCTTTGCAGTGGGGTTTATTCACCGACAACCCACCATCGAGAAGACAGGTCGCGGGAAATACGGCATTTGCATCCCTCCCGTGTATGGTGATATCCCGGTTGGTAGGGTAATCGAGTTCTTGGAACTCTCGCAGATTTTGGGAGCATCGTATTTCACATTTTACGATTTGGAAATGCCTGCAAGTGTGCGGAACGCCTTGAAATATTATGAAAATATAGGTTTAGTGAGCGTCCTTCCATGGAATTTACCGCCTTACATCGGCAGACACGATATACACTATTTTGGCCAGACTCTTGCTATTATGGAGTGCTTGTACCGCTCTATGAAGCATCTCCACTTTGTTGCATTTAATGACTTGGACGAGTTCATCGTGCCCCTTCGCCACGAGAACATGGGCGCATTACTCGAGAACATTCACAAAGAAGACCACTGCGGTCACTGCTTTGATAGCGTCCTTTTTGATCCTTCTGCGGAACAAGGCACAGAGAGAACCTCGTGGTTATTGACGCAGCGGGTTTTCCATCGAGCAAGTCATGCGACTCCATTTTGGACAAAGTGCGTCGTCGATCCGATAAAGATTTTCGAACAGGGAATACATCACATCAGCAAACCAATCGAAGAGTATTATGACGTTGATAAAGTCAACTGGGACACTGCGCGCGTTTTTCATTATAGAAAATGCCAGGATTCTCGCGCCCTGATGCAGCCGGGATGTTCTGGATCAGGATTAATAGTCGACAAAACTATGCAGAAATTTGGAGATGAACTGCTGCGTAAGGTCGAAAATAGAATGAGTGCTTCAGCTGACCGCAAACCTTAAAAGTAATTTACTAATATACAGATATGTTTATTTTGTTAATCGTGTTTAAAACAGTAAAATGCAGTTGAATCTTCCTGCGCAAGCAACAACGTTAACACTTGTAATGAAGCGACCATATTTTTAAAAAATCTTTTTGAATAGTGGCGGTGATTTAGATTTTAGAATCTAATTTAAAAGCCTCCCGGCAGCAAACAACTTTACTAACCCTGGCTGGTGGTCTGTAACGTTAAATTCACCTTCTCATAAGAGGTCCCGTTAAATTTCAACGAAGTAAACTAGAATTCGATGCATGTTAAACGAAGCCTGCTATCTTGTGAACAGTCTATAAAAAGACGATTCGTAAAATATTTTATTAATTTTATAAAATCACATGCAAATTTAGATTCGTTTTCAGTTACCCTTTAATTTTATTTTTCATGATCTTTTCCGACCGGAATTTGCAGCAATATTACGAATATTATTCAAATTCGGAAGCCAGCTCATTTCACTTTTTAATATTTTACCGAGTGTTTATAAATAAATTGTGCGAATAAATTCAACTCATTTTAATTTTTTTATCGACCGTGAAAATGATAAAATATTTATAAAACCAAGTCAGTTTTCTCTGTAGTCGAAGCATTGTCAATGGCTTTAGTAGCAACATGCTCTGGCTCTAAAATATCGGCTACAACAGCGGGCATGGTAGCAGATGTTTTAGGTTTAATTTGCTAGCCGAAAAAAGAAACTGTGATAAGTGCGTCTGGAAATTTCTGTAGGCAATAGATTGATAAGAGAAAGAAAGATGAAAGAAGAAAATCAAAGACGGAGAAAGGAGCATTGATTTTGACGCTCAAATCATTTCTTGGTCGAATATAACCCCTGAGCATTATATGAAGCCTTGCGTTCGTAAGAAAAGAATGAAATATATATTTTACGCGCATTATATTGTATGTCGGACAACAGAAACAGCAGCTTATTAAGCTTAAAATGCAGAAGACTTATAAACTGGAAGATGAAAGCGCTCGGATTGGCTAAAAATGTTTTATAAACGCGTTATATTGCTATTCAGCTACGTTGCTCAAGAAAAAGATAAGAAACTTTAGATTGAAAATTAAGCGTTCAACGCTTAGAAACGGAAAAGCAACGAAAACTGATAAGGCTCTTCAAACGGATAATTATCGGATAAATTCGCGTGAAATAAGACACTGTATACGGAAATATTAATAAGAAATGCAGATATGACGCAAGTCAAAGTCATTGCAAAGTTCTGATGTTTCCTGTCGGAAAGTGAGGAAAGGGTGCAAATGTGGATAAATATCATTAAAAAGGCATGGCACGCAGGTGTGAGCTTTTTTAAGTCTTTTAATCCTAAAAGCAAATAGCCTGCAGCGAGTAGCTAACTGTGACCGCCGTAAATATTTACCGGCAAACCAGTGATTAACGGAACATTAATTAATTTTTTTTTCGGAAGCTACCTCCTGAAAAGCTCTCAGACACCAGACGTAGTCAGCAAACAGGAGGATGATGGACTATTGACACTAAGCTTTTTCTTTGCGGTTTTATTTCACCTTTTGGCTAATTAAAATGTTCAATGTCACATAACCGCATGTTTTATCAAATAAAACTGCTTTTCAGATGCAGATTAAGTATCTCCCTTTATGTTTTGAAAGATATCATCCTTTATGAGAAATAAAACACAAACCGCGGTGATAAACAAATTGAACTTATTCATTTTTGATAAAGCTTGACGTTTCCTTTGTTTTGCAAAATAAATGTGTGAGATATCACGTGATCAAATATCGTGTGGCATGAAATTTTCGCGGGATTTAATTTTTGCGAATTTCGTGAGTTTTCCAATGATCCATGAATATATGATACCACGAAAATAATAATAATAATAATAATAATAATAATAATAATAATAATAATAATAATAATAGTAATAATAATAATATAAAAAAGATCAATCAATGAATGAATCAATGAATTTCAATACCGTCGCCCCGGTTGAATTGTAATCGAAGACTCGCGACACGGGTATAGAAAATTTAAAGTTGGGGTATGGGGCTAGGGGGGTAGTGATGGGGTAGCATTCTGCTCAAATTATTTTTTTATTCATTATTTTTTATTTCTCTTAATTTTACCAATCCTTCAAGAAAAACTATCTCCTCCCAAATATACCCAAAATCACCAAAACATTCACAAAAAAACCCACAACATGGATTCACGGGATGGGCATAGAGTTTTTGGATTGCTTGAAACGTCTCGGGTGATTAAAAAAATGGGTCTCGTTCGATTTCAAGGGGGGTGGTTTATTTTAAAAAATATTTGACTTATTGACTTTAAACTTTCTAAGAGGCTTTTAATTGTTGAAAAATTTTTTTTTCGCTTACATAAATGGACTTGCTACGTCACGTGACTTGCCACGCCCAATTTTTAGCAATTTTTTTCGATCCAAATTTACGAGATATTGGGAAAATATTTTTCTATTTAATTTGTTTTCTATCAATGACCATTAGCACAGGGTTTGTGGAACTAATCGGGGTTTTCTAAAGTTATTTGTTTTCTGTAAATTATAACGTTTTAATTTTAGAGAGGGACTGGGACTAGAGGAAAACATTGAATAATTATGCAGCAATAACAGTTTTCGAAATTCCCCGTTTAATTTGACGTATTACTTTTAAACTGAAGACAAAGGAAGGAAAAACGGGAGCTTTTAATTGAATTTTCATGCCGTAATCTGAAAATTCCAAATTTTGCATAATTTGGGGCGTGGCTGCTCATGTGACCCCAACAGACACAGGATACCATCCAAAAATGGTTTTGTTTCTTAGTGCTTGGTTATAAGATAAAATATTAGGGGTCGCTGAATAAAGCTACAAAAAATGATGAAAACCCAATATTACACGAGGAGCCATGCCTTAATTCACGCGAGGTGAACGAAATATTTCCATTAAAGCCATGTCAAGTGGCGGAAAAATGGCGTTTAGGTTAAGTCCCGCCTTAACATGTTAAAAGGCGCGTTTTAACTTGTATCTATTTCAGATGGACGTATCTGGCACTGTAAATTCGACGGAAATGTAAAGAAAGATATGTAATTGTCTCTTTGAGGCGGGGGTACACGTGAATTTGAATGAAGTTTTCAGAGGTTTAAAGAAGGGATAGAAGAAATAAAATGATTTTTGGAACACCAACAGACAGTTGATACCCACGCAAGAGTACCCCAAGTTGCTAGTGGACTAACTTGGTGTCCGTCTATTAATTATTAATTCGTCCGTCTATTAATTATTAATTCTATATAAATTCTAATTTTGAAACTTCACTTACACTTCAATATTTCCTATTTCTCTTAATTTTACAAATCCTTTCTTCCAAAACATACCCAAAATCACCCCAAAATTTACAAAACACCCCATAACATAGATTCTGATGAGATGAGTATAGAGCTTTTGGATTGCTTGAAACGTGAACGAGATATTTCCATAAAAGCCATGTCAAGTGGCGGAAAAATGGCGTTCATGTGGACCCCCGCCTTGAGGAGGATAGAGTGTTCTCCTGTCTTCTGTAACGATGCAAGGACCACTTGAACAAACAGTAGCAAAATGTAACTGGATCTTTGAGCAGATCAGGATCAGCAATGAACTAAATAAAAAAAAACTTTAACATGCAAGGCTGATCAGACAGCTGAATTCATTCGATTTCTTTAATAATATTTGCCCAATATTTCTTTTTATTTTTTTAAATATTTCTTAGCCCCCGATAAAGGTTAGTTTTATTTTGCCAAAATATTGGGCAAATATATTATTAAAAGAAATCGAACGAATTCAGCTGTCTGATCAGCCTTGCATGTTAAAATATTTTTTTCTTAAGTCGCCTTAAGTCGCCTTAAATCGCTTAAAGTCGCCTAAAGTTACGGCGACTTAAGGTCCCAGAGTAGGGCTATTTCTCGTTTCGCCACTGAACGCTATCCGACCAAATCAGTTGATGGGACAGCTAAGTTTGTTGATAGACACGTTGTGGTTTTTGATTAGGCATTTTTCATCGAACAGTGGTAAGAAATATAGAGGAATTTTTGTTTTGCATTCGTTTATGTTGTTTTTTAAAATTGGGCTTCAAGTGACCTTCGTTTCCCCAGATTTGTATTTCAAGTTGTAGCAAAGAGTACTATCTAGCTAATACGAGAGTGCTGATAGTGTTGCTGTGTTGTTATTTAAAATGGGTCACCTATTGGTAATATTTATTTTCGCCCTTGGGCTTTCTTCGAGATTTCTGCCTCTCTTTACTCGTCCCTGTAGCAAGAAATACTTCTACGAAATACTTATTCGTGGCCGCTTATAGCTTCGTCTTCCAAGACATATACTGATTATTTTCGGAAACGAATCGCTCATATTTAGTGACAATCAGATCCCTGTTATACTTTGACTCTCATGCCTTTTTGATCACTGACATAAACAAAGTCACAAACAACTACACTTGTGGTGAATGTTTGGCTAGGTTCACACGGGCTGGTAACTTAGCGCGCCACGCCAAAACGTGCACTCGCGGGCGAACCAATATTGACTGCCCAGGAAATCAGCTCCTTGCTCCTGAGTCAGCTTTTGTAAAGGCGTTTTACCCAATCTCCAGTTTTAGTATCAAAGCGACTTGCTGGCTAGAGTATGAGGCACGGCAGCGTGGCATTCACATCCATCATCACAGATGCGGCCACGGAGGTGAGCGGACCATTGCGGGCCACAAAGTTGATGGCTACCACCCAGAAAGCAAAACCGTGTTTCAGTACCATGGTTGCTACTGGCACGCTGTCGCGAGTGCTTTCCAACGCCCGAACAAAGAAACGAAGTGATCTGGACTGATCGCAAAGGCAACGAAATAACAAGAGAGCAAGCCTTCGAAAGAACTTTTAACCGAAGTCACTGTATTCGGTTCGTTGGTTACAACTTGGTTGAAAGGTGGGAACACGAGAGGCCGCGTCCCTGGTGGTTTGATCGAATCCCAGGGAAAAGAAACGAAACTTATCGACACCTATCGTCTATGACTTCGAAGCTTACCAAGACAAGACCAAGGCAAGCCAACCGACCGACACGTGATCTCTCTTATGAAAGCGAGCATATGCCTGTTTCGGTCTCCATTGCTGACACTTTGGAGTACATTTGCTCTAAAGATCCCAAAAAGCTTATCCGACGGTTTTATCTATCTCTGGAGCGTCGCAGCGAAACTATCCGAGAAGATATAGCCCAAAAATACATGCCACCAGATCTCGAAGGTCTTCCCAAAGACCAACAAAAGCTTATCTATCAATGGTGTGAACAAGTTCCAGTGATCGGCTTCAACTCAGGCAGATATGATCTGCATCTTATCAGAAAGTACTTTGTTTCTCATCTCGGACAAGAAAACGGAGTCTTTGCCGGTGAGAAACAGGGTCAAATCATGTTCATCAACACGCCCCGTTTCAAGTTTCCAGACGTCATAAACTATTTGTCACCAGGCTTCAGCTACGACAAATGGGTCAAGACGTATGGCGCACAGCAGACCAAGTCCTGGCTTCCATATGAATGGTTTGACAGCGCTGACAAACTTGACTACAAAGGCCTTCCACCGTATTGGTATTGGTATTCACAACTACGAAACATCTTTGTTTTAACACCAGCGGAGTACAAGGAATGCGTGCGTGTTTTCCAAGAGCGTGGAATGGTAACCTTTGGTGGTTGGTTGAAGTACTACAACAACCTTGATGTCACCCCATTCCTGGACGCCCTCGGGAAAATGAAAGCGTTTTACACCAAGCTCGGGATTGACCTTTTCAAAGACGCGGTCTCATTGCCGGGTGTTTCGATGCAGTACATTCTGCGAGGCACTTTGAGCGTTCGTGACCCCCACAACTATACGCCCCAAGCGGTGAAGCCTATGAAATGCTGAAAGGGGCTGTGGTCGGAGGTCCCAGCTTGGTGTTCACACGTCTTCACATAGCCGGTGAAACTCGCGTTCGTTCCCACAAATACGAATTAGTGCGCCGCGTGAAGCGTATTCTGGGGTTTGATGCGAATTCCCTTTACCCGAGCACTATGTCCAAGAAAATGCCCTGTGGTAAAGAGGAAGTCGTGCATTACGAAGATCCGGCTCAGGCGGCGATAGATCTGATCCCCCGGCTGCGTTCTAAAAGGTGGTTTGGCTTTGCTGAAGTTGACATCGAAGTCCCCCGGGATTTGTGGGAAACGTTCGAAGAGTTTCCAGCCCTCTTTGTAAACCGCAACGTTGGATTAGAGCCGGGTCCCACAACACATGAAAGATTACCTTGCTAAAAGCAACAGAATCCACTTTCCAGACCAAAAGAAGCTGCTAGGCGTGTTCCAAGCAGAAACGATGCTGCTGTACGCGCCTCAGTTGGAATGGTATCTCGATCACGGGCTGCTATTCAAGAAAATAGCGCGACGGCTTGGGAGCGATATAAGCAAGCTCGAAACGAAGTAAACAAATTATGCCATTAAATCGGCAAAGAAACAGTATTTTACGCATAACCTGGAAGTGAATAAAATGAATCCTCGAAAAACATGGAAGCTGATTGACGATCTAAGTTCACGCAAATATGGCAGAGTACGAAATATTTCTGAAATTAAGGTAAACAACGAGCCTATTTCTTCTGCGGCTGAAATGGCAGAAGTCTTTAACGATTTTTTTGCAACTATTGGATCAAATTTGGCAAGTGAAATACAGCCGTCATCCATTGAGCCAGAATTCTATCTACAACCCACGGACACGATATTTTCTCTTAAACCCCCAAGCTGTATGCAGGCTCTTGAACCAGCTGGACGCAAAAAACGCCACTGGGTTAGATAGAATTCCCTGTAAACTCTTAAAACTGTCTAGCAGTATTGTCGGGCCGTCCCTAACATACATTTTTAAGAGTTGAATAGATGCTGAAATCTTTCCAAACGAGTGGAAAATTGCCAAAGTTACACCGCTGTTTAAGAAAGGATCCAAGCGTGACTAGGGAACTATCGACCAATATCAGTATTGCCACTCGTCTCAAAAATTTTCGAAAAAATTTTTTATCGTCCGAACTTTATGATTACCTTCAGGATAATAGCCTCTTGAATACGTACCAATCTGGCTTTCGATCAATGCACAGCACGCTAACATCACTGCTTGAGACAACGAACAACTGGTCAATTAATATTGACAACGGTCTCTTAAATGGCATGCAATTTATTGATCTTAAAAAGGCCTTTGATACAATCGATCACGAAATAATTTTGTGGAAACGTGCGAACTATGGGGTTGATCAAAGTGCTCTACGATTTTTTGTGTCCTACTTATGCAATAGATCCCAAAAATGCAGTGTCAATGGAGCATTATCCAGTGCAAGTAGATTAACCTGCGGGGTTCCCCAGGGAAGTATACTGGGAGGGTCCACAATAGGTTTGGCGGGACGCGGGATTTGGCTTTTTTTCGCGGTGATATTCGGGATGCGAGCTGAAAACAGGGGCGGGAAGCGGGAATTTTAATTACGAGCGGGAGCGGTATTTCGTGTTTTTATAGGGTCGGGATGCGAGATTCTCAAGGAGAACAGAGCGGGATATGGGATTTCAATTTTTACGTGACTTCACAAATTGACCAGCGCAAAAACCGCAAACTGGTACAAAGGAACCTTTTGTGCGCTAGCTGTGTCAGGTTTCAAGTAATGAATAGCAAATAATAATAATAATAATAATAATAATAATAATAATAATAATAATAATAACATTAATTTAAACACGATAAAATTACAGCGGAGCTGATGTGGTCATATATTAAAATACTAAGAATTAAGATAGATACTATTTACATCAATATATATTTACAGCAATGAATACAAATACAAGTTAACTAAGCCACTTATACTATGTACATTAATAAATAAAAACAGAAATTAATTAAGCGATTTTTTAAAAAGGAACTTGTCAGCTATGGCAATAGTTGTGTTGTCGAGAGAGTTCCACAGAGATGCTGCTTGGTAGTATACAGATTTACGATAAAAGTCAGTGTTGGGCTTAGAAATTGCGAATGACATTTTTCTTGATTATATTTACAGTCGTATTTTGTAAAAAGGTTCAAGATTGGAACGGGAGAAAGGTCGTAAAAGCAATTATGGGCCAGTAATAATAACTTTTGCTTGTATGAGGATTTAAATGTTCTCCATTTTGTACGTGTGAGGACCTCATTATTTGGTATGTACCAATCCAAGTTATAAATAATCTTCGCAGCGCGCACGTGTATCTTTTCAAGACTTTTTTCAAGCTCATCAAAAAGCGTTTTCCCACAGGAACCCCAGAACCTTGTCAGGTCCTGTCAAACGTATCCATTATCGCTTATCCTGCGGTAGTCTGCGATAGTGTTAGACCGTGTGAGGTCTGTGAGTCCTATTGTGAGCCCAACCATGGTGTCCTCTGGTGTGTGAGTCACATCAAATTACAGATTCGAAGTCGGTACACAGTAATGAAATATAGGTAACAAGACGCTGTGGGAGCGTATACTTGGGCGTCGTTGTACGCATATTTAGACATATTCAGTGGAAAATAAATGTCTCGCGGGAATCTGCATGCACGTTATTTCACGGTTTGATGATAGGGAGTATTGGGCAGGGATAGTGTGAGCAGTCTAACAAAGAAGTGCGAGACAGGCTCGCCCCCAGTTTCGCGTGGCCATTATCCGCTCGCTGATGTCTTTTCGTTTCTCGCTCAACGGACTAAGCTGGGAAAGAGAAACTGCTCGTAGTCTAGATCGTTTATGTGATGTTTATCTTAAGTTTCTGTGTTAATTATTAACTTATTAAATTAATAATTAACGCAGAAGCGTCTTTGAAAAATGGGCGGGATCAGGATTTCCAGGCAAAAAAGGGCGGGATGGCGGGATTAACAGGAAAAAATGGGTGGGAAGGCGGGATCTGAGAACCCTATTGTGGACCCTCTACTGGGACCTCTGCTCTTTTTAATATATATATATAATTGATCTTCCTAATTGCCTCGATATATCCTGCGCAAAAATGTTTGCCGACGATACTAACATCACCGTCCCTGGTTGCACTTTTGCCGAACTCGAACAAGCAACCAACTCTGAACTGAACAATCTTTATAGCTGGCTAAAAGCAAATAAGCTTAGTCTAAACATTGCGAAAACTGACTTTATGGTGATAAGTACTCGTCAAAAGTTTCTTGCAGAAAATTGTAGTGAGATTAATATCCAATTAGATGGCCATCCAATTTATAGAGTTGAGCATGCCAAATCATTAGGTTTAATTATTGATGACCGACTTTCATGGTCTAATCACGTCAAAGAACTATGCAGAAAGATATCCTCGGCAATAGGTGCTCTGAGGCGCATTAGGTCCCTCATTTCTCAGTCCACTGCGGTACAAATATCGTAACGCTTTAATCCAACCTCATTTCGATTACTGTGCCCCCGTTTGGGATGGATTGAGTTCTTATCTATGTGAGAAACTACAAAAATTGCAAAACCGAACAGCTAGGGTTATTCTTCAAGCCAACTGTGAGGTAAACTCAAGCCTGCTTCTTGAAACTTTGAAGTGGGACCACCTATCATTAAGAAGAAGAAAGCAGAAAGCTATGATGTTTAAATCCCTTAACGGGTTAGCCCCAGTGTACTTCAGTTGCATGATTTATTCAGTGAGCGGCACACAGACTATGACCTGCGTGATTCTTTCCGTAAGTTAAACTTACCCAAGCCACGTACCGATTATTTAAAACGTAGCTTTGGCTATAGCGGTGCCTTACTGTGGAATTCTCTTCCTGAAAATATGAGGGCGATTAGATCAATTGGGCAGTTTAAAAAGGAAATCAACCGCGCACTTGAAACATTCGATTCCCACTCGGCAATCTTGTAAATCAGTTTTTATAGTTATTTTAATTTTTATAAATGATTGTAATTAAAATACTATTAATATAACTGAAGATTTTTAACCGAGTTTAAATAAAGATGGGAATGGTTAGTCCTGTAACAGTCAGTATTAAGATGCTTTTCCAGGAAATTTGTAGCAGTAAATTGGATTGGGACGAAGTTTTGACGGGCGAAATTAAAAAGAAATGGGACAAGTGGGTCCAAGATTTGTCAGATACGAATGAAATGCCTGTACGAGGCGGGGGAAGAGAGTGTAACAGAGTGCTATTTACATGGGTTCGGGATGCAAGCAAAAAGGCCTACTTTGCCATGATCTACTTTGTATACCGAACTGAGGACGGGAAAACCCATGTAAGATTAGTTGCCAGCAAAACTAGGGTGGCCCCCTGAAAGAGCTTTCGATCCCGCGCTTAGAGTTAATGTCGGCGAGAATACTTGCGCAACTCATGCACACAATAAAGATTGCGTTACAATAGCAGCTGAAGATAGATGGCATGAGGTGCTGGCTGGACAGTGTAAGACAGCCCTCAGCTGGATACGGAATAAAGGCGAATGGAAGCAGTTCGTGCGCTATAGAGTGAACGAAATCTTGAAATTGTCCGACAAAGACGAGTGGGCGTACTGTTCAACTGATGAAAACCTGCAGACCTAGGTTCCAGAGGAGTGTTTGCTTCGCAGCTGAAAGAAAACACGTTATGGTGGCATAGTCCGCCATGGCTCGCAGGGAAAGCAGAAAATTGGTCAGCGATGATGGAAATGACTCAAACCCCAGAGAGGCTAGAGGAAGAGAAGAAATCCACCACAGTCATGTTGACAGAAGCGAAAAAATCATAATGTATCGCTGCCGTGGTTGACGTGAACGATTACAGTTCCCTGCAGAGGCTTGTGAGAATAACAGCATGGGTAAGGCGCTTTGTTGACAACGCATGGGCGAACGCGAAACACAAAGAAAAGAGTGCGGGAAGGTTGGGGGTGGATGAGTTATAACGCGCTGAAATTGAATGGCTTAAATCAGTCCAAAATGACTTAAGAAAGCAGGGTAACTTTAAGCAAATACCGAGTGAGCTGGGCGTAAAGGAAGACAGAGATGTTTTGAGGTGTGAAGGTAGACTAGTTAATTCAGATTTAGAGTTCGACACCAGGAAACCTGTAATCTTGCCTAGACAGCATAGATTCACAAGAGCACAAGGTTAGTTATTAAAGAGTGTCATGAAAGAGTACATCACAGTGGGGTAAGGGCTACGTTAGCCGAGTTAATATCTATGTTTTGGGTTCCCAAGGGTAGACAAGTGGTAAAAAGAATCTTGGGTGAATGTGTTACTTGTAGAAAACTAACTGGGAAACCCTACAGACCCTACAGTACTCCACCGACTGCTGCGCTTCCGGACTTTAGAGTCAAGGAAGCACCACCATTTTCGAGGGTAGGGGTAGATTTCGCTGGGCCCCTTTATGTCGAAGAAAAATCGGGTCAAATGGGCAAGGTTTACACCGGGGGTTTACATTGCATTATTTTCATGTTGCGTGACCAGGGCACTACATTTGGAGTTAGTAGATTTGTCCACTGTGGCTTTTAGGCGTTGTCTACGAAGGTTCATTGCTAGAAACGGGACGCCTGTGCTGATTGTTTCAGACAATGCCAAAACTTTTCAGGCGACAGAGAAAGCTTTAACTAACCTATTTAATCACCCAGAAGTTAGAGCAGATTTAGAGCGTGACAAAATAGAGTGGAAATTTAACTTAGAAAGGGCATCCTGGTGGGGCGGGTTTTTTGAAAGAATAGTCGCCAGTGTTAAAGGTTGTCTGAGAAAAACACTAGGTAACGCAAGATTGTCATTCGATGAATTGTCAACTGTCTTCACCGAAGTAGAATGCACACTAAACTCGAGACCACTGACGTATGAATACAACGAGGTTGGAGAAGAAGTATTGACGCCAGCACACTTGATTTATGGAAGGCGAATCAAAAGCTTACCAGACGAGATTGTGGAGCCAGATGACGCATTGACTGACGAAAGTTGTTCTGCGAGATTTAAATATCTCAGCACTAGATTAAGTCACTTTTGGAACAGGTGGCGAAACGAATATCTTGCAAATCTGCGCGAATTTCATAAGTGTAAGTTAGGAAAGAAAGAAAGAAAGAGCAGTAGAAGTAGGAGACGTAGTTGTAGTGTACGAGGAGGACAGGAAAAGGGTGGAGTGGAAAATGGGAGTAGTGGAAAGTTTAGTGACAGGAAAAGATGGTACCGTTAGAGGGGCTAATCTTAGAGTAATTACAAAGGGGAAACCGGTTCACCTTTCCAGGCAAGTTCAAAAACTTTATCCTTTGGAGGTTCGGAGCGAAGGGGAGGGAACACGGACAAATGAAGCTTGCAATCGGGGTTTCATGGAAAATCCCACAAGGACTGTTCCGCGTAGAAATGCAGCGTTAGATTCACGGTGGAAATCACGCCTTACGCTTGACTCGTAGGCGAGTCAAGGGGGGGGTGGGGGGGGGGGGGGGGTGGGGGAGAGTGTCATGACTAGTTTTGAGTATTATTTTCCGTAGTTTTGTTATTTTAAGTTCAAGCACGTTTTCAGTAATTTTAGTGCTTTTGCGAGCAGAAATTTGCATTAGGTGTAACAACCACATCCTATGACGAATCGAATAAAAGATATGATCAGTTCGTAAAAAGGAATAAGTTATCAATCGTAGATTGTAATCCGATTATGCTCGGTAATTAACTACTGGATAATTGTAGCCCACTCTATTCTTTAGGAAATTAGTATTATGCACAAGCGTTTGATCGTAAAGAAACAATAGTAAGTTAAGTTTGCGGTCGGATTTACGTAGACAAGGGGTTTACGTCTGGTGATAATAAAACTAGTGAATATTGTAATTTTAAGTTAGAAGGTTTTTGAACGATCAGAATGATCAGAACGGATGTACTGACAAAGTCGCAATAAAGTGAAGAAAACGATAGATACAGTCCTGAGTGTTTGTTGAACCAGCGAACGCGGGGATATTCCTAACGCAGTGGAAGATTCCGCAACAACCACTTCAGTTATATAACTGCTATCAATGTGGGCCCTGTGAAATAATTAGTTAATTAATTAATTAATTAATAAAAATACTAAAACAGTAGAATGTTAAAAAATGCTAAAGCATGCTAAAACCGCCTATGAGTTTAAAATCATTGCACCTTTATAATAAAAAGCACGCTTAGAAATTTCCAACTTAATTTTATCAATAAAAAGATTCTTGCCAATGCGAATGTACGTCACAGCGTCTGATGTTAAAATAGCCCTTGAATAAATCGGGAACAGTCCCCTTAAGACAGCTATTAACTAATTCTTTAATGTGTTCCTCTCGTCTATCGGAAAGCGTCTTCCATCCGAGACGTTCGATGATGGCATCGCTAGTCAGTTCGTGAGAGTTCTTGAAAACTGCGGTAAGGTCTTCTTTGCAGACGTTCGATCTTTTGCTGGTTCTCAAGCCGGTTTCTCAAGACCACAGCCATGCCAGGTGACGTCACAGTACTCCAGAAGCGGTAACACCATGGATTTATACAAACGATTAGCAGATTCAGTTGTTAATAGAGGTCGCACTCTTGAAAGAATTCCTAGTTTCTGGTATACCTTGGATGCTACATAATTGATATGCTATTGATTGATATGATATTCATATGATATTCATATTATGCTTCGCGTGCCTCTGTTATTGTTATTTGTTTGAACACGGGATCGAGACTTACATTGTTTTTATCACGCAATGCATAATGGTCACTACTGGGTCTTCAACTGGAGGTTCTAGTATAAAAAGGGCTTAGCCCGGGGCCTGACCTGGCCATTCTCACCTTCGGTTTTCAATCAAACACAAAAGAATCAACAACTGACAAACATACGTTATTCCTACGACAATAAGTACAAAAATTGAAAATGTTTGGAAAAAACGTCATTGTACCAATGAAAGTTCTATCACAAGTCCTTGGCTACTTCTGATATTATTATTTGCTGGGGCGATATTCTGGTTTGATGAACATTTTTTTGAAGCAAATTCGGGGTAATAAGCCCCTGGCAAATTTCATTTATAGGACGCTTTGGTCAACAGCATCCACCGACTGATAGACGCCGAAATTTGCATTTCACACCAACCCTTTTGTAGTGGAACTTCGCATTTAAATCGAGTGATTCACTGATTTTATCAGAGCACCCCAGACCTATTGATTTAACGCCAGTTGATGTAAATTGATGTAAAATGTATTGACTGAAATGGAAATAAATGGAAGGAAGTTGAAACTCGTCGTCGCTTCTGTACGCATTACGTACCTATTTTTTACTTTTTGGAGGTAAGACTCGTAGACTGAGAGATATACTGTATATTTGCGATAGCCTGCGAATACAAGCAGTCTCTTAGCTCCCGATCGCTTGGGGCATTCGGGCGATCGATCGATCGATCGATCGAGAAGACGTCTTGTCTGACAATCAGTCACTCACGTGACAAAATTTTGACAACCGTTGCTACGCCGCCATATTGGTGTATCAATGTGTAAACAAACCCAAGTCGCGTCCTCTTTAATTAGTCATGCCCTTGGCTATGAGCCAAGCGCACACTAAGAGACTGCTTGTATTCGCAGGCTATCGCAAATATACAGTATATCTCTCAGTCTACGAGTCTTAGCAATCTTAAAAAGACAAGTCTTCGGTGATATCTGACCCAACCCTTAAACATCCCGGTACTTTAGGCATCGCGTGATATGAAATTTGCATCCTTTTGGAACGTATAACATTACGGACAAAAGCGAAGCAGACGTGTCTGGCATGGAAACGGTGCAGCGATGGCTCAAGGTGCTGCAAGTCTTTTAATTGATGTGAAAGATCTGTTAGAAGTTGAAACACAACGTGTGGAGTTTAAGCGACAATGGCATAGCAAGAACGAAAGTGGGCCGCGTGGGACGTATTGGCAAGTCGTGCACACAATTTGCGCCTTCGCTAATGATTTTTACAATGACAATGGGGGATACATAATTATTGGCGTGGAGGAGAAGGAGGATTGGGAAGACACCACGGATCATCGCCAAATCATTCTTCCGCCATTCGGTGTTCCAGCCAAGGATTTAGATCGAATTGAGAGGGAGATTAAGGGAGCGTGTCTCGCAAACATCCGGCCCGAATACTCCCCCAGACTAATACGCCAAGTCGTTGAGACGAAGGGAGAAAGAAAAACATTACTGGTGATCTGGGCCACGGCTTCCGACAACAGACCACATACGTGTAGAGAAAACGAGAAAAAGAAGAACGAATCTGACATCCATTACTACTATATTAGGGAATCAGCAGTAACCAAGAAGGCTACTCCGAGCGAGGAACGTACACTTCTATCCTTGCACAGCAAGATTCCATTTGATGACAGGAGGGCGTCAGATCCTGCAGGTATTATGCTACTGCCGTGCCGAATTCAAATGAATTCGGTTCGACCGCATCTAAGTTTCGGAATTATGTGTGACCTGAAGGGTATGCCCATGGTTTATGTGCAATTTTAACAGACTTTGCTCAAAATCGCGATCGTTTGTACGTTTTTCGTATTACTGTAATCTGAATTTTGCCGGTGGGCGAGTTGTCTCGGCAAGCGGGACAACTTTGTCTCGCTGTACATTTTCTCTCGCCTACCCGGGACAACTCATCGCTTGCCGCGTGTCACGGAAAGCGCAGTTTTTAGGTTTTAAACGGAATTTTACATCAAAGAAGTAAAATTTAAATAATTTAAGCCCGAAATGACGAATGAATGAAAGAAACTCAAAGAATTAAGGCATACGATCTGTATTAGGAGTTTATATGAATATTTAGGTAAGGTAACTATGAATTACTCGTCCTCTCTGGCGTTCACATTTAGCCTTAAAAAACAAGTATTGAAGCAGGGCCGGGTTGTTCAAAGGATTATCATCAATTTCGATTCCAGTTAAACAACTAATCAATGGAGATTTTTCCAAAGTATTTTTGCCCTTTGGTTTTGACTTTGACTTTGACTTGTCTTTAATCCTTAATCTTTAATTAGTGTAATTGCCTATAGCTAGGTAATGCGGCAATGGTGGTCAGCACGGGTGCTCAGATGAAACATTTGCAGCGAAGGTGATTACAAATTACTTAGAGTTCGTTAGTTAAATTAATCAACGAACGAACTACTCACGCCGCATACGTCTTCACGTGTAGTTTAAAATTAGCTTTTCAAAACATTCGAACAACCTGGCCTAGATGTGTAGTTTTTACTCTCTACAATTCCATAAACATTTTGGAATCGAAATCTGTTTTTTTGATGCTTCTGTATTGTGATGTGACTTACGTGCAAACCAAGAATAGAACGGGGGTCTGGAAAACCCGAATAGCGAATAGCGAATAGTCGCGAATACCGAACAGCGAATAGTACGAATAGTACGAATAGTGCGAATAGTGCGAATAGTGACGAATAGTCGCGAATAGTGACGAATAGTGACGAATAGTCGCGAATAGTGACGTAATAGCCGCAGATGACAGAAATTTGGTACCCAGTATCTCGCGGTCATGGGATTTTCCCGCGTAAAACACAGGAGAGTTCAGCTCAGCACGGGTGTTTCTAAACGCAATTTATTCGGTTTACATCTTTTACCACTGCGTATTACTGTAACAATACATCGTAAATACATCTTAATAAGGTTATGGTTTCTCAAGATTGACAATGGACAGCCCTAGCCTGAGTCCTGAAAAGAAAAGGTAACACATTTGCTGAAAATATGGCTGATTTGGATAATTAATTAATGGAAGCACGATGTAAGATGCTGTTGCTTTATAACCGGTTATGGCAGAGCAGCATGTTTGTGTCTCTTCACTTTGATAAGCTAATTGCAGCCTACATAAGTAATTTTTGTGTTTTTTTTTTCATAGAACGTGCCACGGATCGGATCTTTCAGATTCGGATGATGAAGTGTGAGTACATGAATTATTTCTGTTTGGTCGGCATTGTGTCGGGAGATGAGTTTGATTTATCAGTGAAAGTGATTCATATTCTTACAGTTTAACTTTTGGTCTGTTTAGAGTGTGCGTAGAAGTACGCAAGAGGCTTTCTTTCGACGAAAGGTGAGCATATGATTCGCTTTAATTTCCAGATTGTTTGTGCACGAGGCGGTGAGTTGAAGAGCCAAATTAATTTACCGTAGTTGTGCTTTAAAAGTTGAAAACCGAAAAATAATTATTATATCTTTCAAAAGTTGTGTTAAATAACGTTTATTTTCTGGTGTTGATTTATTTCGAGGAATGTGTGCATGTTACTAAGTGAAATCATTCAAATTTTGACCAGTTGGTTATAACTAGCGTGAAATATGGCCGGTTTATTCAACTGGCTGCTGACTGGTTTTATTGTGTGTTATCATGATGAACATGAGAGCCCATGTTAGACTTTTTGTTAGACTTTAGTTGATTAAACAATAGATCGGCTCTTGAATGGGGTTAGCATTTTTGTTTATATGCTGCTATTTTAAAACAAAAAATAAAGTCAATAATGAGAATTATAAGAACAGACCAATGAAATGAAGAGCGTTGCGTGACGACACTTTAAAGGAGGCTATAAACAACCTGCTGCAGATGAAAATATATATATATATATATATATTTCAAACAGAATCAAAAAAATAAAATAATGCCAGTGTTGTGTAAAATAAATTATGTAGTTAAGGTTGGTAAATTAGACTGAAATTACCACCCATACCAATTTTTAAAAGTGCGTGACCATATGGTCACGCAGCATTTCATGTTTTACCCAGGGTTTTTTTTCGTGTACGTGACTAGATCCATACCCCATGCGGCCAAAACTTAAACCCTTGACTAAACTTTGGACCCTGGACTCCGGGCTTCATATTTATATATGTATATATTGGGGGAGGGGGGGTTGGGGGGAGGGGAGGGGAGGGGAGGGTTTGTTGACTAGACCCATACCCTGTGTGGTCTAAACTTAAAAACTTAAACCTGGACTGGACCATGGACTCTGGAGTCCAATTTTTTATTCAAAGCAATAGAAACATTTTATTTTAATAGAACTGAAACAAAAATATTATGATAAACGCCTTTAACTTATCCAGTACAAGGCAGGTCCCCGTGTATTGAAGGGTCCCCCCGGTTTTCTTGCGCATTTTTAAGCTCTATGAGCTTCTTGTTTGGTTTATCTCACCCATAATGCTCATTATATAATTACACATGACCATAGTGGGAGAGAGAAACCTATAAAATGGCAGCATAGATGATTAACAGGGAGATTGTATGTGAATGAGAGTTTGTTGATATTTGGAAATAATTCATTTTTTGGAATGCCACCAGAGAGTTCACCCCAAAGGCACAGCACCCCAGTTGGATAGGTGACTGATGGGTGTCCATCTTTAATTTTTGATCTCAACTTTTTTTATTTCTTGTATTTACCAATCCATTGACAACAATTATTTTCTCCCAAATATATCCATTAATTACCCAAATATTACTGCCAAACATATAATAGGGGAAGTTAATTTAATATGACAGGAGGGGGATGAAGATATTGAAACTTGAAGCTTGGTGTGGTCAGTTGGTGATTGAGTAAACATTTTACTGACAACCAATAATGAACAAACTATAATCAATGCATTTTTCACTTAGTATCAATGCCGCCATAACAGTGAGTGATGATGGTGCAGCATCTTTGTACCCCCGTTTTGTTTTATTTATATTTGAGTATTTGTCCACCGCACTAGTGATACAATTTAAACGCGTTGTTTTAAGATGAATTTTAATTATCATTTATATTTTCCTATATGTTCTGCTTTCAGCCAGTCACTTTTGCAAGAAGACCTTCAGTTAGAAGGTAATACTCTTTTTCAGGGTTTCTAAAAAACATGGTATTTTACGGGCAAACACAGCCCCAGAACTAATAAAAAAGACTCGTTACCATATTTTATTAAGTCGTTTCCTTTTTTATGTTGATTTCTGCTTAGTTACTTTTCTTTTCTGGTATTCGGCAACACAGTTATTATTTCATCAGTGAGTCTAATCTGAACTTATGCATAATTACAGTGCCCTGTATGTAGTTGATTGATAATTCGAAGAGTGTTTTTCTGTTGTTCGAATGAAAACGTCGAGGGCTAGGCTGTTGCTAAAAACTCTGTGAATTCTCTACGTTTATCTTGGTTCAGCATTATTACAAATAAGAAAAGCATTTTTGTGAAGATATCGTTCGTTGTATGAACGTAATAAGATTCAGTTTTCTTACAGGCAAATGCTATAGATAAATATTTCTGGCACGATATAGGCACTTACTGGGAAAAGTATAATCTTGTGATTGTAACTGTTTTTATCTTCGTAGAAACCAGGCCAAACTTTCTACATGATGACACCAAGTGGCCAATATATGAAAGCAGAATCAGCGCTTACCCACACGTGGAGGCCTTAAAGATCCTTCTGAGGCAATCATCAATGCCAAAGGAACAGCTGTGTTTTTCCGTACCTTTTAAATGTAGAAGCAACCACACGTTCCTAGTTGACACGTCATCTCTCAAAGATGAAAAGGATCTGCTATCTGCAGATGGCAATGGCAAGTGGCAATGGGGAGGTCGCACCTACAGCTTCTACGAAGTACATCGTTTACCTGAAGGAGACATAAAAGCCAAGTATCTTGCAAAGAAGATCGACGATATAACGACGTACACACTGAGTCGGACCTACTGGAAAGCGGAAACGGTCTCAGGCTCGTGGTTCCGTCGTGTTGTCACCAAGATAGAGCACGCTTCCCTTGAGTTTCCAATAGCCATTTTGCAGTACTTCTTTGAGAACGGCGAAGAAGAGGAGCTAAAACTTGAGCCCCATGGGAACAGAAAAGATGATCGCAAACCATACTTCAGAACAGCATCTAGTACGATGAAAGAGATGTCAGAGAGATCAAAGTCGGAGAAACCAAAGAAAGTAGAACACGACATGTGGAAAGAACAAGGAGGAATGGCCTGGGTTGAAAACACAAGTGAAGTTCCAAGAAATAGGCAGCAGATCTATGACATTAAACGTCGCAATGCTGCAGCCTCCCACTGCTCTATAGATGGCGTAACATCTGGAAGTGAAGTGTATGACATCATTGCCATTTTCAACGAACATCAGCGACGAAAGGACAAGGGTTTCCTCAGGGATTACAAGTTGGCCCCATTTGGTGTAGTTCTCGCTTCAGAGAAACAGCTAAATGACGTTGTAAGATTCTGCACAAATCCTGACCAATTAAGCATTTTGGGAATAGATTCCACCTTCAATATTGGCAAGTTCGATGTCACCCATACGACGTACAAGCATCTTCTTCTGGAAACAAGGAAAGTGGACGACACTGGAAACCGCACGTCACCTGTGTTTATTGGTCCAGCATTGGTTCACGCAAAGAAAGATGAATACACCTACCAGTATTTTTTCTCAACCCTAGTAGCATTGGAAGAGCAAATCAAGAATGTATTGTTTTTTGGTACAGACGGAGAACAGGCAATCATCAACGGCGCTGCCAAGAACTTTGAATATGCTACTGGGCTACGTTGTTTCCTGCACGCCATGGACAACATTAAACGGTTTCTTCAGGGAAATAGTTTGCAGGCTATCGAGAAAGATATCATGGCTGATATCTTTGGAAAGCGTGAAGGATCAAGGTATCAGATGGGCTTGGTTGACTCCATAGATGACGAAGACTTTGACCAGAATCTAGAATCTTGCATCGACAAGTGGGCAGCACTTGAACTCACAGTAACCAAATCAGAGGCTAAGCCAGTTTTTCCAGATTGGTTCAAGAAGAATTACGCAGATGTTGTTAAAAAATCTATGCTAGCTTCCACACGACGGTGCGCAGGTCTGGGAGGACATCCAACTTCTTGGTACACGACCAACGATCCTGAATCCATCCATCACAAAGTGAAAGATGACAAGCGCAATCAGAAGAAGAACATGACCATTCCAGATTTCATCTTGCACCTTGAACAAGAAGTTGCCATGCAATACCATCAAGAAGAGCTAGCAGTAATAAGAAGAGGGGGGTATCGATTGCGCGAACAGTACAGAAACCTTGAAGTAGAGGAGGACGTTTGGTTCGCCATGTCTTCTGAAAGGCGACAACGCCACTTGGAACGCCTGAGGCGTACTACCGTCAAGGCACTTTCAGTATCAATGCATTCAGAAAATGATGACCAGAGTCTCCTGGACCTGACTGGGAGTGATGTCACAAGCATGAACGTCACTACAAAGGATGACAGCTCAGAGAAAATAACACCGAAGATCAGCACTCCTCCTGGAGCAGCTAACATTGTTTCAATCCCACTCGGCGTTCTCACGAGAATGTGGCAGAAAGCAGAGCATCTATTGGGTAGTCCCGGATCCATTGGAAAACCAATTGGAACATACTTTAGTGACAGCAATGCCCATCTCGTTGCTAGCGAAAGCAAGCCATCCCAGCCCCACTTTGTTTATGTGCATGACACCGGGCGTGTTACATGCGAAAATTGTCCGTCCTTCAGCGACTGGAAAATCTGCAAGCACACTGTAGCAGCCGCTGAAAAGATGGGAAGGTTGCAGAAAGTTCTCCAGTGGCGACGGTCCAACGGCACACCAAATTTAGATAAGGCTGTAAGAGCTTCGTGGCCAAAAAGCGTAGGGAACAAGCCCAAATCATCTCAGCGAAAAGGTTCGCGTAAACCAAAAGAAGCTGTTACAGAAATTCATGATGTGGGCATGTCAAGCGCACGTGGTACGGTTACGCAGTCCAGTACCAAGTCAAGTCCCCAGCCATGGAGGGCAGGAAATTACCCATTAGAGATCACGTTTTTGAAGGATACCCGTGCAAAGAAATGCGCTGGATGTTACAGCCATTTCGAGGATCCTGTACACGGTTTAATTCTTCGTCGCAAAGAAAAGGATTGGATAGCAGGATCATCAAAGTCCAAGATCACCCCAACAGCGCAACCACGTTCATATCACGTGGACTTGGACTGCATTAAACGCAGGCATCCTGACTTTGGTTCAACATCATCCTGCATAAGCGTAGTGGTGTCACCCTCTGCTGCTGCACAATTAACAGCTGATCAACTGCAATACGTGGAATCTGTACTTGGTATCCCTGTTAAAAGATAAACTCCACCATCACCAAGTTAAACTGAACTGAGACTGAAGCTCCCAGCCTCAATGATAGTGGATTAATTTGCTAGAGTTGTGTTCTATAAGATAAACTCCACCATCACCAAGTTAAACTGAACTGTGACTGAAGCTCCTAGTCTCAATGATAGTGGATTAATTTGCGAGAGTTGCGTTCTATATGTTTGGTCTACCCTAAAACAAAGGTAGTAACTTAACAATTATTTTTGTCCTGGGAAGTCGGGCGTCCCAGTGAAATGGGGGAATGCTTGTCGGAAAATTGGAACCAGTTAGGCTCTTTAAGGAACCCAATGAGATATGGCATTTACAGAGCAAGAGATAAGAGCTAGATTGATGTACAGTGTCTTTCGCGTACTTATAGATTTTTAAAGGTTTGTTTAAAGCTCTTTCTTTTTTCTTTGAATCATGTAACATAGAAAGATAACTTTGTCAAAATCTCGGATAACAAAACTAAAAATATTTACTCACCTACCACAAAAGAGACGACGAGCATCCTTGCTTATTTCATATGGGAGTCACCTAAAGGAGAAATTGTGTTCACGTTGAAAATTGAAGTCAGAAAGTGAAAGCCAGTACAATAACTTCGATGTGTGGAAAAAAAGATCTTAGAGATTAAGAGTTTAGGATTTAGGATCTGCGGAAGTGCATATTTTGTCCGTTTACTATACCAATGGTTTACAGTTTGAATTACTTATGTTGAAATTTTAACTTCATGGAAGACAGACGAAACATTTGTTACACGCTCGTCTTGAACATGATTGTATCTCAAACGTTGTGTTAACAAAATAGGTAGAAAATAGAGTGGTTTTCAAAAAGGTAGTTTACAAAGTGATTGCTTCAAAGTAACTGAAAACGTTCGTGCTTTTGCAGAGTTTGTTAAGCAGTCACATCACACAACATCGTAGACTGCGTAGCCGGCTCTCAAAGCGTATATGTAAGCAGCAGCTCTATTTAAGACCAGTTCCCATTCTGTTACTATCATTGAAAACTTATCCTTTTCTCGATTTTTCGATACTGAAGTAACATTATTTAACTTACATAAACCTTAGAGCACAGTCACATGCTATGTACCACTTGCATTTGAACTCTGTTGCTTTGCTGCCAGTAATACTTCATATTGACTAAGTAAAAACGTGTACACTTCGACTACACTTGATGAGGGATAACGTAAACTTACGATGTAGTACCAGCTGAATGTTATCTCTTACTGTTTGAATAAAGTGGGGGATGTACACATAAAATCCGGCTGCCTTTGTTTGATTTCGTTAAGGTGGAAAAACAAGTCTTGTTTACCATTTTTGACATTGGCATAAGTGTTTCCGTTTGTGATCAAGCTACGGACATATCAGACGCACCTTATGGCCGTATCATTTTATCTTTAAAGAACTACATAAATGGACTTCCTTCTCTGCGAATTATTCATAAGATTGAGTTAAAGTAGGTATGTGAAAAGGGTACATTTTCCAGCCAAACTGGTTTATAAAAGGGTAAGGGGTTGGAACTCAGGCGGAGCCTCCCCGTACAAAGTTTTGTCAAGTACCCCCCCCCCCCCCCCCCCCCCCCGGATGACAGGAATAACTATCGTCCTTGAGCCCTTAGCGTTTAATACTTTTGTGCAATCTGGGTTTTAAAAAAGTTCTTAACAATATATGAAACAACATTAATTGCAATATTTTGGAAGGCACGGCCTTCCTTCTTCTACTATAAGACCCTGAAGAAGGAAGGCCATGCCTTCCGAAATATTGGAATTACAACAATATACTGTTCCCTTACTGTACAATCAGCCTTGCAATTTATCTTGTTTCATTTTAATAATTTTTGCTGATTAGCTCCTTTCTATACAAAGGATCCGGTACTTCTATTTCGTTCTCGTGGTCCTTGCAAACCTTTTGTCATTTTAACAATATATGTGCTAATTTTGCCACAAATCCGGGCCACAATTATTGCACGTTTTTAAATCTAATATTCGGATCCTCTTCAATGTGACACAAAATAGTTTAAAATGGGCGCTGAGCACTTTCACACGCGCTTTCATTTCTTTATATTAAAGCATAGTCGGTAGTTAAACAAATGTAAACAATGACGACCATTTTTTCACCCTCAATAAAAAACCAGTAGCTATAAACTACACCGCAAACACTACACAGATGATATATAATTAAAACGACTACTTGCCTTAGGAAAAATGTTCTCTATAAAGTCAGTTCGAATCCATCAACGCTATTGATTCACGTGATTAATTCCTCCTGGCTCTCATAAAGCGGATTTCCGTGAGGGCAGAATACGCTGAGCAAAGTGAGTGCAGGCGGATTCTGCCCTTCGCCAAAGCTAGGATCAGCCTCATTCGCGACTATTCGTCACTATTCGTCACTATTCGTCACTATTCGCGACTATTCGTCACTATTCGCACTATTCGCACTATTCGTACTATTCGTACTATTCGCTGTTCGGTATTCGCGACTATTCGCTATTCGCTATTCGGGTTTTCCAGACCCCCGAATAGAACGGCTATAAACGGCGGGCAGTTTATGCAAATTAGCAAAATGTAATTTATGAACTGAGTTCGGCATGGCAAGCGCACTCAAGCTTAACGACTTCCCTTTTGATACACAAATGAATTAGTATAAAGCACGTTACAGACGAGCAAGTTTTCTATGATATGTCCGTGACAAGCTCGTGTGTATGAACAACCAGTTATCTTTGACAAGTTTTCTTTGTAGCCAGTAATACATTACAATTGTACAGCGAACGAAGAAACTCAACACAATTTTCTTTAATTTGTTGATCATGGCTTATTAAGTGTTGATTGGCTTGCGTTTAGTGTAAAGAACACGACGAGGAAGAGTAATTAAACACAACAACATTTAATGTAACATGGAAGCCATTACAAGATCGAGCACATGGTCGAGAGTCGTACTGAATTGTATCATGGGAACAATACTTGGCATGCATTCTTCTTCTTTTCTCAACTCATTGTCAACTAGGTTCTTAGCAAATATGAACGTTAAATCTTTCACTGAAGATGTCCACTTTAAAATGACAACAATATGTAACTAAGAAACTTATGTTTCCTTAGAAAACAAAGTTTCTGTATAAAAGCGGTTCGATTGATCAGGATTAGTCTCTATTTCGGCTCGTAGTCCTTGAAGTGAATAGGTGCTCTGATTTCACATCTAGGCCTGTTTACACTTAGCAACGGTTCAGGACTGTGGATGGGAACAGTTCTTTATTGAACACTACACGGTTGACTTTCTTTGAAGTCGTGAAGTCGTGAAGTCGTTGTTTGCTCAGGAGTACGAGACGCAACAACTGGAGATGTGTCGCGGGTGTTTCGCACGACTTCAGTGGGCCTCATGTGTACGCGATTTCTGCGGTATTTGCCTCCATCGGGACCTTCCACCTGCTAAGTATTAGGACCTAAAATTCCGGTTACTTTGCCAAACTTCCATTTTTGACTTTCCACATGCTGAAAGAATACGGATTGTCCAATATCAAGCGTGGTTGTTCCGAAAACTAAGACCCCGAAAACTAAGAGCCCGAAAACTAAGACCTCGAAAACTAAGACCCCCCCGTCCTTTCATTGATTTTCACTTTTCCGGTGGGTCTTAGTTTTCGTAATTACGAAACCTCATTACGAAAACTAAGACCCCATCTCATTTTTCTTGTTTATCAATTTTTTTTATTTCAATAAAAAGAATATGTTGAAATGTAAAAAGCGAATAATACACAGCAATTAACACCCCGTCTTTTCATTGATTTATCACTTCTCCGGTGGGTCTTAGTTTTCGTGATTACGAAAGCTCATTACGAAAACTAAGACCCCATCTCATTTTTCTTATTTATCAATTTTTTGAAGATGAGCAACCAGGTTCTTCGATCCAACCGGAAAAGCAACAAATCAAGCCATGATGTATAAACTCTGCCGCTCACCTTCAAAAAATTGATAAATAAGAAAAATGAGATGGGGTCTTAGTTTTCGTAATGAGCTTTCGTAATCACGAAAACTAAGACCGACCGGAGAAGTGATAAATCAATGAAAAGACGGGGTGTTAATTGCTGTGTATTATTCGCTTTTTACATTTCAACATATTCTATTTATTGAAATAAAATAAAATTGATAAATAAGAAAAATGAGATGGGGTCTTAGTTTTCGTAATGAGCTTTCGTAATTACGAAAACTAAGACCCACCGGAAAAGTGAAAATCAGTGAAAAGACGGGGGTCTTAGTTTTCGGGGTCTTAGTTTTCGTAACACCTTATCAAGCGTTGAGAGTTTGCGTGATTTCCGATCATGACGTTTCTTCATGCTGCATTTCCGTGCGTCACGCTTTTCTTTCACGGCAGTGTCCTTTGGGTAACCATCCATACTTGGTAAGAAACTGCGTGCTATGCGGTTGAACAGCATTTGCGCTGGACTTAAGCCTGTGTCTTGGCGAGGAGTGTTCTTTTGTTCTAGCATTGCTTCTTATGGTCACCACCATCCTTGTAAGACTTGGTTAGCAGGCATTTCATTATCTTCACAGCAGACTCTGCTTTGCCATTAGCACTTTGATGCATTGGTGATGAGGTAATGTGAGAAATACCCCAGTTCGTCACAAATGAATTGAATTCCTGACTGGTAAATTGAGGGCCTCCGAAAGACACAATCACTCTTGGTATGCCGTACCGCGCAAAATGTTTCTTGAGTAATGTTATAGTACGGGTGCTTGTCAGGTTTGTCAGCAGATCAATTTCTATAAAATTAGAACGATAATGCGCTACAATAAGGTAGTGCTTGCCTGCGATTTCAAACAAATCAAGACCAATTCTTTGCAATGGCCCGTCACCATCGTTGTGTTGTTTTAGTGGTTCTTGAGTGTTTCGTGGTTTCACCTCTTGGCAGGTTTCGCACGAATCAGCTAATTGTCTAATGTCACGGGCCATGCCAGGCCAGAATACAACGCCTCTCGTAGCATGCTGTCGCAGCCTAGATGTGCGCTATGAAGCCTTTTCTTGATCGATGTTCTCAACTCAGAGGGAATCACTACGGCTTCTCCCTTTACTAAAATGCCATCCATTACACTTAGTGAGTCACGCAGGTCAAAGTATGGTAGAGCACATGAGGGGGTACTGTGCTTGTCTTGAGGCCATCCTTCCAAGACTAACTGGACCACAGTTTGTATGTTTGCATGTTTGTCTGGGTTTTGAGTTATTTTGTTCACATTTGTAGAGGAATTTGGGGGGGGGGGGGGGGGGGGGGGGTCGCATTTTCTCTGAACTCTTTGACGTGTCTGTTTGTCTCATTTTGAGCTCTGTCAGAAATTTGTCGAACGGTTCTTGGTACGGAATATTCCAGAATCTGTGAGATTCGATGACTTCATTGTCACGCGGGTTACAGTATCTCTCTAAAGCTTCTAGGACTTTGTCGGGTTTATCTTTATCACTATCATCACCCCAGACGAAATTATCGTACACCTCGAGAACATGAGGTCCTGCGCAATTCAAAATAATAGCAGTCTGTACTTTACTATCTTTCTCCGATGTTCCAGAAGCTGCTAAGTACACTTCCACTTGCCGTTTCCACCGTTTGTAGTTCTCGGACACGTTTCCCGAATTCACATGCAGTTGGGGCGGAAGTCTAAACTGTCCGGTTTCTGCAGTTGCCATTTCGTCAATCGTATCCCGAAGCTGCCACCATGCTGATTGGCTTGCGTTTAGTGTAAAGAACACGACGAGTAGTACTACTAGTACGACTAGTATAAAAACGAGACGGCCTTAACTGTGACGAATTTAGCCCTATTCGCGCTCTTAAAATTTATTTGGCGACGAGTTTAGACGTGTCCAGTCACTTCCGAGAATAGCTTTCTTTTTTAGAAAATCTTGTGTCTTTTCTATTTGGCCGTGTACTTTAATGCGTCCCGAAAGGACCACGTCCCATAACATACGTTTCAATTCGTCATCATCCTTGGCCAGGTAGCGTAACACGGTATCAATCAGCGCTACAAATTCCATGCCTCTTTTCTTTTTCTTTTTCTTTTCTTCAGCTAACGGTGCAGGTTATACAAGACAGCGCCGTTGTCATCCACTTCAAATAGATTTTCAAACTCGCCCCATACCAACACGGTGATATTGGTATTCAGAGCAGCCTGGAAATCAATTTCCACGCGCAAATTGCCAGCTTGTTTCGGGTTTCGGTAATCGGGGTCGTCCGCCACGCCTGAGGACGTATTGTTGAACATGAACAACGTGCACTGTCCATCTTGCCCCCAATCCCCCGGTCTCACCATCGAGGGACCGTGATGCTGATACCGTCCACACGCCTCCAGGAAACAACGGTACCCTTCAAATCTTTCCTATTGTCATTTTCATTCAACTCCAGCGTGGGGTACGGGTATTCTTCGCCATCCACCACTTGTTTAATGCTGGTCACCCCAAATTTTTTGAACGCCCGACTGTCCACCAACGCCACGATCATTCGATCAGGTACTTATCTTCTGTCAATTTGGTGGAACGTCCATCGAACGAGAAGGATCGGATCCCGCTTCTCACCACCGGGTACTTGGCTGTTTGTCGCTTGCTTTTTCGATCGGTTTGCAGTGTGCTGTACACCGTGGGATTCAAACTCACTCGGCGCAAATGCAGGGTGACTTTCAGATCCTCGCGGCTCAACGTCACCATCCGTTTCGCTTCACTCCCGTGCCACTCGTCTTGGTGCCAAAGGTGAAAAATTCGGGGAATTGCAAAACAATTCCAAGACCATTTCTACACCCGGGGTGAGAAGGCTTACGTGTCCGTTTGTTCGCTCATGAGGACTCCATTGAATCGCAGACTCATTTGTTTGAAAAGCGAATGCGCAATGTTGTTGACCGCGTACAGGAATTGGGTGTCGTCGGCGTCCGAGGCGGCATTCTCATCCGCCACCAGGCCGTTGGTGGAGCCCGAATTCAAACGCAGTTCCAATTCCAAATAAATTCAATCCAAATCGCAAAAGTCATCCAACGCTTGCACAGTGAAGGTAATGAGTCGGATTTCCGTGGTGGAAGGGCTGTACTTGACCATCCGATACCCCTGCCGAGCAATGTCGGCCGTGGGAATCGTAAACAATTCCAAGGACATGTTGCTCTCAGGTTCGTGGGCGTTTGCGTTTCCGTCCACACTTGTGGCCCTTTTTATGTATCTGGTGAGCCGATACCCTGGTGGAGGCGTCACGTCCGAGGCGATCCAACCCCCGCGTTGAAGTCGTCTGGTACCCGGGTGGAGGCGCGACGTTCGAGGCGATCCACCCCCCGCTTTGGACTGGACTTTTATACCCTTCCTCCCCATCAGATGCCGGGGTCTAGATTAAACGACCAAGGGGTGTACCATGGTGCTGCAGCTGCTGTGTTTTTCTAAACACACCGAAAATGTCTCGGGCTCGTTTCGTCGCTTTCTTATAGACCCCATGCTTGCTCGTCTGGGCTTTCCTTTTCACACCTCGTCCGAATGCGTCGAGCGCCGCTTTCTCGCCTCTCGCCACGATTGACCACTGTCCAGCGACGCTTTCCCCTCGCACAAGGAAGACGTGAGTAGCGGGGGTGGCCAATTTGATCAACTCTTGCGTGAAGTCGCCTCCGCCTTGCCCATTCCCCGTCCCCGTTCTCATCGAAGGGGGATGATAACGCGTCAAACTGCCTCCCACCATGACGACAATGAGTGTCGACGAGGGAGAAGGGCTGGCTTTTTTATACCGTCGCCTTTTGGAACGAGAATGTGACGACCGTTTGTCCTTTTTTCATTTTTGCCAAGGGCCCGGTAGAGTCGGCCAGTTGCACTTCGACGATATCGATCCAGGGCCGTCGTAAGGGGAGCCATTGGATATGCAACGATTCAAAAAACTGCACCCCACACCGCTTTTCGGAAAATGCGCTTCTCGAATCAACGGGTGGAGTTGAATGCTAATTCGATTGCTTTCCACCAGATCCGTATACACGAAGAAGCGTCTTCCCCTACTCCCCACGTAGTTGGCAAAGGAGTCGTTGAGATTCACTAAGTGCCAATTCACGGTCAGAGAGAGATACACATACCCTTTGTCCCTCTTCCGGAGCTTTTTATTGCACCCAGTTCCGTTTCCTTGACAGAATAGAAGGTCTGTCTGGACTCTTCGAACGGGAGAGAATAGTGGAGATTTTCCCCCAGTTGCGACCCCTCGGAGTTCAACCACCCCATACCCACCGTCAACTTTTTATTCACGATCAACCGAACGGCAGGGTCGGTCATGGAAGGATCGGGTCGAATGCTCGCCAACGGTTTATGTTTCACGACCAACGACGGTCCTTCCCAATGAAAGGAGGGTCGACGGGCCTTCTCCAAACGAAGTCCCAGCGTTTGCGTTTGTTAAAAGGCTTCCCTCTCAAAGATTCGAATCATGGAGGTCATCAGATCCACCCCATCCTTGATGTATTGTTCGTGTTGCAAACTAGTGCCGCTGATCATGTAGTGGCGAATGGCCTGTTCGTCAAGGGAATCCAACAGGGTGTAAGACAGCACAAACATGATGGCCCTGTTGGGCCCCGCGACGTGCGTCAACGTACGTCCGCTATCGGGGATGGATAGGAGAAGGAACCCCACTTCCCAATCCTCTTCCAACGCGAGCGGTTCCGCCAATCGTACCTTGAACGAATCCGGGGTGTTGTTGGGAAATTCCGGGGAGGCATCACTCAGGAGCATCACACGATCCATGACGTTGACGAAAGAACCACCGCAAACGACTCGTGGACAGGTTGGGTTCGGACCCCTCTCTATAGCGAGGTCAAATTGCGTTTGGGGATCCAATATCGTATTTGCTGGGCCACCCCCTCCAACGCACCAACATGTTCTGCCCCCGTCTTCGAAGCACTTTCCCACTCGAAACACGGCATCGTTCGGCACCTTGACTTTTTGTACATCTTCTTGGTAAAAGGTCCCTTCCACGGGCGTCCCGTCCCATTCTTGGATCTTGTCCGTGGGGACGGGTCCTCGTTGGACGCGTTGGACGATGAATACTTCTTCCGTCCATCCGGGCAAATACCCTTTTTGGAAAGGACGATGTTTCTTGTTGAGACGGACGCGATCTCCCACCGCCAGGGTCGGTCGTTTCCGCTGTCGAAGACGTTTCTCGTACAATCGATCCCACACGGTTCGTTCGTTGGCGCGGGTCGATACTTCGACGCGGGGTACTTTGTAGCCTCGGACCAACAGCGGCAAACAGGCTTCTTTTCGCAATTGCTTAAATTGCGTTCACAACTGCGAGGATCATTCTTCATTTGATTTCATTTCCGCAGTTCATATATGATTTATTTCATATATATCATTTCACACTTATTCCTTTCACGGGAACATATGAACCTACAACTGACCTGCTCCCAACGTCAGTGGCTTCATAGCTCAGTTGGTAGAGCATCGCACCGGTATCGCGAGGTCACGGGTTCGAACCCCGCTGAAGTCCTGAATTTTTTTGAGGCTTCTTTTCGCAATTGCTTAAATTGCGTTCACAACTGCGAGGATCATTCTTCATTTGATTTTTTGATCATAGTACTAGAACGTATTCAGCGCGGTGAACATGCGGTACATGCGTTCCTTAAACGTTCGATTCCATCGTTCCACTGGCACCACAGCGGCTTTACTATCCCCACGCGTGGAAAAAAAGCGCAATCCCTCGCGCTTTAAAAAACGTTTGGAAGGTCTGGTTTGTAAAATTCTTTCCCTTCGTCCGTTTGCAAACGCAAAGGTTGTCGTCCTTTGCTGCCTCTCAGAATCGAGTCAAAGGCTTCCGCCACGGCTTTCCCTGTCTTGTTCTTCAAAGGTGCCGCCCAAGCGTACTTGGACAAGACATGATGACGGTAAAAATGAAGCAAACACGATAACGGGGGGTGGTGGGAAAACGTTTCCAACGAGGTTTGTGCAGGGTATAACTCAAGAGCCCTTCCAAGACACGCTTGGTCCGCGCCAAAGGCAACCCCGTCTACTGGGCAAACCGTTGCACACCCCCCAAACTACCTTTTTTCTCGGGGGATTCGTAGATCTCTCGCCAGGTGACCTAGGATCGCTTTTGGGTTTTGGCACGCGGTGCCATGTCGTCCACCGGTCGGGTCCAAAAGACCAAGGCATTTTCCATTTTGGGGGGATCTGTTTCATCTCTTACGCGACCTTCAAGTAAGGGCGAGAACCAGAGGCAAATTTCTGAATTCTTCTGGGAAGACGATGGTGTTGTTCGTCCCCGTCACCACGAACCCTCCCCGCCAAAACTTGTCGGTCCACTGGAGGTCTCCGGCACCAACTCTTTCGCTCTTTCTTTTTCAACAAGGCGTGGCTTCAAAGGGGTCCACTGAAAATACCCACCAGACTCTTTCTTGAAGCGGGGTTTCCAATGGATCCACTGAAAATACCCACAGCGCTCTTTCCCAAACTGCTCCACGCCTTTCTGGTTGACGCCACAGGTCAGGGACACCTTTTGGTAATTTTTTGGGGACAAACTCAGTTTCATCAGGGGTCTCAACCCACATTCGCAAAGCAAGGAGGACCATTGGGCTTTCAGCGCGGGGTGAAGATGGGCTTTCCGTTCTTTCAACATTACGTCCAGGTACCGGGTGGGGATGAACACCAGACATCCCTCGTGACCGCAACGTTCGTAAAAGAAATCCCACAACTGCCCGGGCACAAGGGTTCCCACTCGTGAATAGGGCACGACAAGTCGGTGACGACGGGGTACTGGGATGGAGGGTCCGTCTGGGTGGCCGCCTCTGCCGTGAAGGGAGGGGGAGGTGGTTCCGTCTGAGCGGCCGCGGTGGAGTCTGTTCGAAGACCGGCCAGGAAGGCATCCGCCTTGTTCTCCTCTTCCTCGGTCAACAAGAGAGGGTCAGGATGTCGAGGTGGCAACACGTCCACGGGGGCATTCAAGAGCGCCATTTCCTCGGGTGTCAGTTTCACGTCTTTCTTCTTCTTCTTCTTTGGAATACAGACTTACGCTTCCAAGAATTATCTGTTTTCCCTGCAGTTTCGCTCGCCAAATTACAATTAAGCTTTTCCAAACTCTACTACAGGTGTTAAATATAATCCTTGCACCCGCACTTCACGTGTTCCACTTTACAAATGTGCACCAACAGTCAACGACTAAGACTATCCCAATATTCAGTACTCCCTGTCATAAAGAAAATTGAAGATATGTCTGTTTTGAGGCTTACACACGAAGGCGCGCCATAAAAGGAATAGCTCCGCCCCTGTTTCAGCTCTAGTGAGCTAATTTTCATTGTTTTTATTCTGAAATTAGCTCAAAAGCTGTCTTTATTCTCCACAATTTTTCAGAGGTCCGTACTCGGTTGATTAACAAATGATCCTGAAATACCGAAGGTACGCTCCTTTTATAGCGCGTCTTCGTGTTTTACTTAAAAGTCCAATAGTGTTACCATGGCAACGCCTACCTCGATACATCTACAAATTTACTGTAGAATTCAAAGTTAACTCTATTTGTATCTAATAGTAGTTCTTCGGAGAAGAATGTTTCGAGGATTTCAAGGTCAAGCATCACAGGCAAGAAGGAAAAACGGCTCACATCCGCGAATTGTATTCTCACGGCTACAAGAAACTGAACTCATAATTTTGTGAATCTTCTTTCCATTTCAACTTGAAAATATCGGTGCTGTCGAAGTCATCTGGGTGAATAATAAAACTCTAGGCTGATATCTTGGAGGTCATCTAATTGGAGTGAAAAATTGAAAAAGTAACTGGAAAATTTCTGAAATTAATTTGATCTTGAGTTTATCATTTCAACAAGCCGCTTCACGTCTGTTTTATATTTCTCAAACTTACACACGTCGTCGCGACAGTTTTCATGGATTCTTGGCTATTATCCGAAAGCTTTGGAAAAATGCCGTAGACTTGTATCATTTCAAAGGAAGACGGATAACCACCACAAAAATAATCTTAAAATAGTTGGCGCGTCCAAATAAATACCACAGAAAGTTGGACTGATCTTCATCGAAAGAACCTCTTCTCCCGGGGGACTCCCATATAAAAATGACAGGGGTGCTCGTCGTACCTTTTAGGGTGCAAAATTGGTGGATTGGTCCCGCTTAGGGTGATGAATCTAAAAATGACCACACTTGAAGTTATTGTGGTACCTTTAAGGGTACTGGAAAAAAAAAGTGACCAGAAAATGTCTTTATCCCTATTAAAATTGCCAGGCTCAGTTAATTGGTGTTTAGAATTGGTACCTCTTAGGGGTAAAAATTTTACCTTTAAGGGGTGTTTTCGAAAATTTCCGACGAGCACCCCCGTCATTTTTATAAGGGAGACCCCCCCGGGGAGGCCTTAAGCTATTTTTTAACAACACAATTAACCTACGGTTAAAACTTAACCTCAGGTAAGAGCGATTTAACCCGAGGTTAGGATTTAACCGGCTTTCGAACAACCGGGCCGTGAACTGCAGTCAGAAAAGGCTGTCACTGTTGCAACAAGAAAAATAATTAACGATTGTATTGGGCACGCTTAAAGCATCCATAAGACATTCACGTGATTCACTTAAATTCAAATTGTTTAAAGCCAGAATATCAAGCTCTCAACTACCCACTCTCTATTCGCCTGTAAATGACTTTAATTCTCTTAATCAGGTAATAAGACAATCTTCTAATGTAAATGTATCTAAGCGGAATGTTTTTAACTTCTTAATCTAAGAGTTTTTACATAGTTTTTGATGTGTTTTTTGTTTTGTTTTTTAGTGTGAGTATTTTAGTTTTTATTTTTAGTCTTAATCGAGGTCCTTTTTGAAAATCACTGATGTGAAAGAGTTTTCCTCAATAAAGATTATTATTATTATGTGAATATCTTCTCTTCCTTCTCGTTAAACCATCTTTTTTCATCTATATCAGTTTAACTCATTCTGTTATTTTACTTTTTAGCAGACCACAGCCGACATTTGTCTGCAGAGGACATCGACTTTACCCTTTTCAAGACATTTTTAAAGGGTATTGGAAAGCAATTACAGGAACTTGAAGATGAGAATCCAATTTATGTTTATCAAAGGTGGAATCTTTTAGTGCAAATTTCAGATAAAAAGGATGGTGTGAGGCTTGTCCCGGTTTTTGTTCCAAAAAATGTGGCTTTGATGTTCTTTCATCAAAAACTCCATATTTTTTTTGCAGGAGCGAAAACTGAAATTGCCGTATATACCCGTGACAATGAAGTACAAGAGGAAAAAGTAATTACTGGACCGATTGACCATCAGATTGAAAACATCATGTCTTTCATTTTGAAAACAACAAAAGAAGAAGCTGGCCATGAATTTGTTGCCTATCCAATGCGAGCTCTTCGTGAGGCAGTTGTGAATGCCTTCCATCACAGAAGTTATGAAGCCTGCGACAATAATCCAATTAAGATTCACATCTATCCCGACCGCATTGAGGTCATTAGTTATCCTGGACCTGATCCCAGTCTCGAGATGAATGACTTCTCTGGTAAAAAGAACGTACCACCTGTGCCATCAAGGAACAGAAGGATTGCGGAATTCCTCAAAGATGCGAAGTTGGCTGAAGCGCGGTTCACTGGAATAAAAACAATTTACAAAACAATGGAGAAGAACAACAATCCCAAACCATCTTTCAGCTTCAAACCATCGTTCTTCTGTGTTTCCCTCCCTGGCCATCCCAAGTACATCACCTACTCCATTCTAAGAGATGTTGACAATCATTGTGCAGTAGGAGACAAAAATGAGGCCATAAAATCTCTGACAGGATTCCTCGATCAACACCTCACAGATGGACATACATTTTGGGGATCTGAGATGTTAATTTCAAAACTGCTTGAGTTGCATGACAACGATATAGAACATCGAAATGTTCAACCTTACAAACATTTCATTGCTGATAAACTAGCACGACGCATTCCCCTTATCACCGAGCTTTGCAAATGGTGTGTTTCTGGAGAAACTCAGGACATTTCCACTGGTGAAACGATAGTGAAGAAGCTAGTAGAAGAAGGTGCAAGATATGAAGATCTAAATTCTGCTGTTAGAAAAGCCGTGGATTTGTATACGGAGAGAAGTGATGATCGCGAGCGGGTACTGCAAGCTAACCAATATGCTCACAAGCTATTTGAGGCAATGGTTGAGATAACTCAAACCCATGGCTATGTGGCATACCATTTTGCTTGCTGCAAGTTCAATTTGTACATGATGACAACACGTTCAAGAACAAAACGACACGCTCTTGAAGGTCTCCTCAGGGAAGCAGACGATTATGTCAATAGAGCAATACAGCTTACAAATGAAGACAACAAGCACCATTTGGCTAATCACTACCGCCAACTTGGCTACATTCATTCCCAACTACTGATCATCCAAAAGTCAACAAAGCAACATGTCATTAATTTCTACAAAAAGGCGCGAAAGTACAATCCCGGAATAAAAATCAAGCAAGTCTTCGTTCCAGAAGATTACCGTGACGAGTTCGGACCAACGGAAGGAAGCCCGTGGAGTGATTCGAGACTGGCGATAATGAACATTCAATGAGGAACGGTTTAGTTTGCTACGACTACTCTACATTAAGATTTTTCAAGGAGACTGTTGTTGCAGCTTTAACATGCATGTTTGGATTGTAAGCTCAGTCTAACTAGCACTTTCTCTGCCACGCTCAATTTACGAGTGGTTTTAACACAGAACGTTTTCAGCAATGAATGAATCAAAATCGCTAAGTTGATTAAGTCCAGTTGTTCGAAAGCCGGTTAACGCTAACCCAGGTTTCTGTTTCTTCTATTTTAATTAACAATGAAATGAATCGGTTTTTGAAGTTTGCGCCAATCCAGTGTTAACATACCCCTGCTTTGAACAACACGGCCACTTACTTGCATCTTTCACAAAACGTTCAGCCACTCCACAAAATCACTCAACACTTCAAAATAGCCGCCAATAATGCGTGAAGATCACGTTGACCACGGTGCGACAACTTTGTCCTAACAGCTGTCCTAATAGGGTTGGACACCGAGTGGTAGGTGCAACAAAATAATAGATAGGAACCAAAGTATGTGCCCAGTGCTTTTCACGCATTTATGAAACCTCGTTCCCAGGGTCTCTTCTTCCCGCCCCCTGCGGAGAGAGAGGACTCTTAGGAAGACCATAACTATATGATAGGATATTCGTGAATAAATAAAGATTGATAATGATGATGATGATGATGATGATGATGATGATGATGATGATGAAGAAGAGATACTTTTGGGACGAGGTTGGCATTAATCGGGGCTATTTTGAACTCAGTGTTGTATGATTTTATGGGGCGGCTCATTCTTCATAATCTGTGGATAGCCTTTTTTAATGTTCAAGGATATATTTTTATTAGTTTCAGTAACATGAATAGTAACCAATAGATCAAAAACCCAATCTTCTGAACAAAAAGAATGCACATTTATCAGTGGTGAAAGCTTATTCAGTGTCTCACGATGGAGTCACTTTGACAAACACTAAGTAACGAAGTAAGCATGAATGCGAGGCCTGAGAGCCACCAAATTTCCCGCAAACTTCAAACGAATTGTGATTTAAGGATTAAAAATTAACCCCAGAAGATTTTCATGGAGCAGTTTTAGTAAATGAAAGTGACGTTGGAAAGTGGACGGTGGAGAAACTAACCTTCCGCAAGATCATTCGGAAATACATGAAACGTCAAGTCTTTCCTACTATTGGAACGATTGTTACAAAGCGCAGCGGCGCAGAATTTGGTAGAGCTATTTTTTTTGTCATAGTTGTTGGCTGCGCTTCTGCTATTTTTTAAATTGCGATGTGGCCCTTAGGCCTCGCTTTCATGCCTATGTCGTAAGTGTGTAGTCTTCATCAGGCGATGAGGTCGATTGATTACGTGTCGTTTATGTGGTACGTCTTTAGTTGCTATTGGCGCAGCTCGATCCTCATTATTATTCCGAATAGATGTTGTTCCGAATGTTGATCGGCTGTTGTGCTTATTGATTGTAGGTATTTTTTTTAAAATATAATATCATTTATTTAAAAACAAGGGATCACTGGTCTTCCAGAGAGCCGTAGGCTACTACATACAAGAGGGGCGGTAAGGGTCCTTCGCACGTTTCACGGGTATTAAAAACGATCAAAAACGAATCACGGCGATATATTATAATTTCACGGTTCACAGAAAATAACATAATCGCAAGGGTGTACTTTAAGTAAAATTCTGCATAATGTGGTTTTACTTAGCTTTTTGGTTTTCTTTGTCGAGGGTTAATTCCAATCCTTTTGCTTGGAAGTTATTTTGTCTTGTGTTCAACAGCTGAAACGAATGTAACGTGATTAAAGAACATTACAGCCATGCTCCGTCACGCGTGACCAGTAATCTAGGGAATGAAATGAACATTTGAATATTTCTTTGTAAAGTCCGAGATTTGAATGTAACCTTGAAGATCTCTGTGGAAAACACTTTGAAAGTCACGAATTAACGGAAAAAAACTTCGCTGCACGCATAAAAAAACCTAATATTGTTTGGATATGTAACATTTCAAACAATGATATTTTGTTGCTCTTTGTTTCCGAAAATGCGGTAAAATTCTCACGGGAATTCCGAATCTCGGAATGAATTTTCAAAACCGACGCGTAATCTTGAAAACTCCATTCAATTTTCAAAAATACTGGTCACGCGTGACGGAGCATGGCTGTAAACACCAATCTAAACATCTTTAGAAATCTTTGTTTGTGTAAGTTACCTAGAAGAGCTTGGATGTTACTCGAACCGTTCTTCCGCTCCGAGTTGTTACAGCTCGAAGAAAAGTAATTTCATCCTCGTTGTCACTGTCAACAATTGTAGGTTCACCGTCAGACTCTGTTTCATACTCAGAAGATTGATCCACAAACTCCGAGTCATCAGCACCTTGCACTAAACCTTCCTCTCCTTCCACCGAATCATCTTTGTCTTGGGAGAGGGTGGTAAAGGGGGGTCTAGATCACGTTTCACGAAAAATAAAATTGTCATTTCACGTTTCACGGGGAATAAAATGGCCATTTCACGAAAAAAAAAAAAGATTCCTTACTTTTTGCAAATTAAATTACATCCAAAGTACAGCTTTGTTTGCTGTCTTCACCGACCGTCCACTCCTCATTCTTCCTGATGTAAAAAGAAAGCCGAGTTCTTTGTTTTGCCGATGTTGTGTTAAATTACCTAACCTTGTAGAGTGACCTGGGTTCCAGAATAGGGTCTTTAAGATACAGGAACGCGGACGCCTTGAAGAACGCCATGGTCGAAAAGAACCTGAGTCGAGTGTACGGTGTAACTAAGTTAAGAATGTGTTGTGTCTGTGAGCGACAACGCGAAGTTTCCTCCAGTTATGCCTTCATTTAAAGAAACTCGAGAAGCGTTTATACTTATAAGTCATGTAAGCGGTTTTATCACCGATGTGGAATTCATTCTGCTTTACGAAGAAAACATGTCCGATAATTTGGATTTTCCTTACGATGAATATCCGAGATTTCATTTGCAGGACAAGAATGAAGCCGAGTGCAAAGCTAACTTTAGGGTGGAAAAGTCATATTTTCCGACGAGTAGATGCACTTGACATTCCTGCCGTCTTCGCATGTCAACAAGGAACGGTTTGCGAGGGAACAGAAGGCCTCTTATGTCAAAAATATTAACCTAAAACAAATTTAAGCTTACAAGCTTTATTCATTTCGCTTCGCCCGTGTGCAATTTATAATATATTCTGTATATTGTCATTTGTGCTGGTTTTATTTCTACACGAAATACAAAGAAATTCAAAATACACTCTTAAATGAAGCAGAAATACACAAAACAAAACAAAACAAAAACAAAGAAAATGATTGCTGAAGAATTTTTCGAGTGACAAACAAACTCAAGACTTTCACGCACTTGGGCTTTGAGCACACCACCGATATCCTCTGAGCTTTGCTGGAAATGCTTGTTTACCTTAGAGTAAAAGCGCCCAAGTTCAGTTTTTTCACTAACACTACTAAAAGAAATGTTCAAAGTTTCGAAAAACTTAAATAGTGTTAAATGAAAGGTCGAAAGAACCCATAAAAGACCATAAGAATACTCACGTTTTACCAGAAACGCGAAACTTCTTTGTGTCACGTCCGTCGCGAGCAAGAACGCGACAGATTGGGCTTTTTGGCATGCGCAGTGAACTTCAAAAGTTCATTATTACTTCCGGTCGTCTCTGGCGGCGTCCGCGTTCCTGTCCCTAATGACGATCAGTCACGGTCATGCATTCGTCACGCAATTTACCATCGGCGTATTTAAACGCTCGCTGGATAATTTTTTGGGAGAAAGAAAGAATCACGGTTTACAGTCGCATTTTACGTGAAAAAACAACAGTCAGTTTGCAGTGCTCATGAAAAAAAATCGATTCACGGTTCACGGGTATGTAACCAAATCACGTTTCACGGGAAAAAAAAATGGCCATTTTACAATTCACGGGTAAAAAAAAAAGGCCTTTCACGGATCACGAAAAAACCCTTTACCACCCTCTTGGGAGGGGTCGTCGGATTGCTTGTCGCTGCCGTCATCAGCAGATCCGGTAGGAAATTCGCCGTCAGTAGTCCCAGTAGGACAATCAACCACTCTTCTCTCTAACCTAAACTTCTCTTTTGGTTGCAATGTGGCATACATGTTAAGGGGTAGCGTGCCTGCTTTGAACATAGTTGTTTCTTGGCGCACAGTGTCTCGTTTATTTTTCATTGAGTTCTAAGTTTCCCAAGCATCTCTGGACTTCGTAAACTAACCTGGTTTTGTTTCCGCGAATTTCTGTTTCTTTTTTTCCGACCGTGCAAATTTTTTGAGTACATGTTTTTATTTAGCATGGTTACTAAGGCCCCGTCCACACGTATCCGGATATTTTTGAATCCGCAACTTTTTTGTTGCGGATTGGCCTTCCATCCACACGTATCCGGCGAATTCGGGCAAATACGATTCAAATACGCTACGTGTGGACGCGAATATTTTCTAATCCGCAACAAAAAAGTTGCGGATTCAAAAATATCCGGATACGTGTGGACGGGGCCTAAGGATAACCAAGATGGCCGCTTGTTTACAGACTCTTTTCCTTGGCTTCGAATTCATTCCTGTTCGATGTTCCTTCATTGCCAAAAGCTTCAAGATGTCCAACAAAGATAGGGAGCACTGTTTCAACACAGGTATTTTGACTATTTGAGGCTAAATTTTACAATTTATAAACACAACGCTCGCGTTCGTTCGTTTAATACTAGTATACATGTTTCATGCGGATCCTAACTATTCTTCAATTTTATTTTTGGTCTCGGAGGCACTCTGGCAACTTTGTTAGCCGAAAAAAGACTCACTTTCCTACACCATCTAAAGTTAACGAATTATGTTTGCTTCACGTTGTTCACCTCAAATAAATAGAATGTTCAATTTCAAGACTCAAAAAGTCTGGTCAACTTAAGGCCCGTTTACACATGCGATTTTTGATGCGATTGTCGCGCTCTCCAATGCAACTTTTGTCGCAAGTGTAAACTAGCCGCGATTTCCTGTGCGATTAGGGTGCGATATTTGCTTTTATTTGCTATGATTTCCCCAAATTGCTGCCAAGTTGCACCAGGTTTCAAACATGTTCGAAACCTCTGCGACATCGCGCGACAAATTGCGCCAAAATCCCACTAAAATCGCCGCCCGTTTACACATGCGATTTGAAGATGCAACTTGCGAGCGACAAAAATTGCATCGACAAGTTTGACAAAAATTAAACAAAAAATCTCCTGTGTAAACGGGCCTTTATATCACCGGAAAGAGATAAGCTGCACCCCCAATTTTGAACAAAAATTTGGGCAAATGTGGCTTATACGCCAGTTTTTACGGTACAATAACATTGTAAATTTGTTTTATCGCTACATTTCTTTAAATTGTTCATTTTTTGGATGAGTGAATTTCACTTTTGGACAACCAAAATTTGAGTGGCACTTGTCCAATGGACAAGTGGAAAGAAAAAAAAGTTTTTTGCTCTGACAGACATACCAAAAAATTGCCCCTGAAAGGAGACATTTGCTCCGGGCGTGCGCGTTACTAAAATAAACTTATAATAGATATGAACTGTGTAGCGCCAATCCTATGAAATGAATATGTTTAATAAAGATGTCATTAAAGCACTTTTGAAACTAAAAATAAACTATTGTCCATGCGCAGTTGAGCTCGAACGGCCTGTACGCTAGTCCGCGCAAGTCACCAGTAGAAGCCAAAATGGGCTCAGTCGAAGCATATTGCACTGAAAAAACGGCAAAATGACGGGATTTTTTTCGCTCCAACTATAATTTCCCAACATATTTCCCACCAAAATGTTCACTAGATCTAAACAATAGAAGCTGTGTTTTACAAGGCCAATGAAAATAGAGGTTTTGGAGAGCTGCTACACTACTGAAATCGAGTGTGGATGTTGACATTACACCTATTAAAATGAGTTATACCGCTGAAAGCGATGACCGCGCGGTTGAAATTCATACAAGCCTTTACGTGACATTGGTTACTTTACGATCAAAATGACGGGACTTATTATAAGTTATTAAAATATTTTAACGTTTGCAGATAGAATGATAAGCAAATTACTGGAATCCGAGTGTGGATTTCCGAAAAGTAATTGATGAATGGCGAAATTTTGATTTTCCCTCCAAAAATGGCGTTTTCGCTGTGATTTGGGGGTCTGGGGACGAGTTAAAAAAATTAGAGGCAAATGTCACCCATTTTTTTTGCCATGGGCTTAGTAAATTATTTTTCACGGGAAAAAATGAAGTGTCCTTGTCGAATATCACGGATATCGGGAAATAAATTTTACCTTTCACGTATCACGACATGCATGTCATTCACAGTTCACGAATTTTAACTTTTTGTAATCACGGTTCACAGAAAATAAAAACACCCGATCACGCTTCACGTGAAACCCCCTTACCGCCCTTCATACTATAGCTATATTTACTTTTTTAGAAATGGTATATTTGAGCCAGCAGACACAACCACATTGTCAAATTTATCTTGACCTAATTTAATGTGCAAAGGGAAAAAATTCTTGAAGTTGTGTAAGTGGGAAATCAAGTCTCGTATAGCTCTTTTGGGAACTAATTGAAGGAAAAAAAATCGAATCCAAAGAAACACCACATTGGATTCGCCATTCAAAAACATAACCCAGTCAAACCGACTCCACTTCTATTTCTTGATGTCTGAAACTATTATTACAAGGCAGGGGATTTTAACAATCAGACATGTTAGTTTATGGAAAGGAAAACGGCATCAGTAAAGAACAAGAGGCTCGAATAATATGCTATTGATTCATTTGAATTAAAGACTGAATTACGGCTAAAGGGTGAGCGATCAAGATTTCAGAATTTATCTGCAAGCCAGCCGAGACGTCACAACAAGTTCATTACCGTTCCCAGAGTTACGCACGCGCATTAGAGCCCGATTGCAAATTTGACGCCTACGATAAAAAAAAAAAGTATTAGTAGGGGACTTTTGCATTCGTCTTCCATAGTGTCATCACCGTATTCTTTGTTGACAGCAGGTTTATTTCAGAACTTTAAAAGGTGGCTCAACTGGGTTTTTTGGCGACATAACATCTCAACTTTGAGCGGCTGATACTCCACTGTCTGATAAACGTTTGAAATGGAAGGCTTGTACAACGGAAATTAATGGCAGGTTTAATGGCCAATATTTCGACTAGTAGAACTAGTTATCTACAGGGCCAGCGTAGGATTGAAAATAATATACAACGGCTCTTAAATTTGAATTTAGATAACAAGTACATGATTGGCTAATATAAGATTACATGAAAAATATCTAACTAAGTTGTAACAAGATATAATGACGTATATAACAATGGCTAGTAAATCTGATAATAAAATAAAGCATATCATAGTTATCGTAAATACAATCTACTTCAATGTTCATCATCTGAGTTCGGTCAGGCAAGCTGCTTCACACATATACAAGAGATGAAATGAACTTTCCAAAAAAGTAGATTTGATTGACATCGGTGTTACCATAACAACGATCTGATGACGTCATGGTTTTTGTATATTAGTAATTTTCTCAACATCTAGACCTAAACTTTTAAAACGACTGTATGCTGCTTATAGTGCAGATGTAAGTCTTCAAGACTGCAAAGTTTGAAAACATTCTATGAGAGCGTTTTCGAATAAATTTGGGTTGAATATTTCCATCAAAAATTTAAAAATTCGCATTACTTTCTGTTAATTCGTCGATGCATGCCAACGTTTTCCTGACAAATTGAAACAATATTTTTACCATATATTATTCATGTACCATAAAACTACATTCCTTGAAGGTTTCATCCTGTTTGCGTCACTAGATTTTAGTTGATGTGATCAAAAGCAATGTCTTAAATGCTTAATTTAGTCACAAAAGTAACACTTTTGTTAGGGAAGCGTTTATTTAAAAACTAGTCGATGAAATTTCTTTTAAATGTTTTGATCTACAGTTTGACATGTAATACACTATCTCTATAAATTTCAAGTGCATTGAATCATTTCGAGGGCGCGAAATATAATGAAAAGTATAGGGGACTTTTGCATTCGTCTTCCAAAGTGTCATTACCGTATTCTTTGTTGACAGCAGCTTTATTTCAGAACTTTCTCTTTTGTCTACATTTTACATATTTGTGCGCTTTTGAAACAACACATTTGCCATGCCTGCCTGCTACGCTTCGTTGGTGAAAATTCTTTTGATAGTACAATGGCAATTAACATAAGGCTGCGGCCACGCACGTGTAACACGTTTAAATGTGGGTTTGTGTTGAAGGAATGGCAAACTTGTTGATTCAAAAGCGCACAAATATGTAGAATGTAGACAAAAGAGAAGGTCCTGAAATAAACCAGCTGTCAACAAATGATACGGCAATGAAACTTTGGAAGACGAATGAAAAAGACCGCTACGCCATTATGGTTGTATAGTGTAGGTCAGCGGTCACAATTGTATAGCTGGTGACTCTGTGGCAAGCCCTCGTGGGTCGGCCACCTTGTTTCGTGTATTAAATCTTAGCCGTGCGTTGTATGGCGCTTGTATTCTAATCTGTTATTCACTGGCGTGGTGGCAGCGTAATCGAACCCAAGCTGAGCAAGAGGCCTCAGACAGCAAGGTTAGTGAACAAAATGGCGACTCGAGCACCGAAACAGTGGTGCCTTTCGAAGACTGAAACCATCAACTCGTTTGAAAACTGGAAGCAAAACCTCATATATATGCTCTCCCTCGACTCGAATTTCGCCCCATTCCTCGTAGAAGGAGCATCTTGGACAAAGAAAACGAAGACACAGCCATTAAGAGGCTTCACCAATGACGGAGAGGATATTCCCGAAAGCAAACGGCGTACTGCTGACTGATGTTGGGTCAGATAGCCAACTTCTGCCCAATCATTTCTCGGAACACCATAGTCAAATCTAGCATGTCAATTCAGTTTATATGGAATGCCATTCGCTTACGTTTTGCATTTCAGGCCACTGGAGCCCATTTTGTTGACCTTAATGACATCAGGTTACAAACCAACGAGCGGCCTGAGGACTTGTACCAAAGACTGATGGCATTTATAGAAGATAGTTTACTGAAGGGGAACGGCAACTTAACCCATCACAACGAACCCTTAACTGAGGACGAAGAACTCTCTCCAACCCTCGAGAACTTTATTGTCCTCACCTGGCTCCGTCTTATCAACCCTGCCCTGCCTAAGCTCGTAAAACAGCGTTATGGGACCGAGCTCCGCTCACGTACGCTTGCATCCATCAAGCCCGAAATATTCCAAGCTATGACCTCCCTCCTTGACGAAATTGCATCCAGCGACGAGGCAAAGATAATGCGCGCAGAGACATCACAATTTGGCAGCAGCACAAATCGGTACAGATTCAAACCCCCCGCGAGGCAAACCCGAAGTTCTTGCTCGCACGAAAAATCCTGCCCCCTGTGTAAACAGGCAGGCCGCCACAGTCAACACTACTTGAGTGAGTGCAAGTTCCTGCCTGACAAGGACCGGAAGTACATCGCAAGAGCTCGACAGATAGCCGCGATATTCGAGGCCGATACAGATGGCAATGATGAAGGCCCTACTGTAACTGAGCAGCCAATGCAGGTAACGCGCTTGGTACAGGTACGTCAGTCCCCATATGTCGATGCCTTTCATAACCATCACACGGTCCGTATTACCGTCGATAGCGGTGCTACCTGTAATATGATTCGACTATCCACCGTCAAGAGACTTGACGCCGTTATCGAGGCTAGTTCTCAATCCGTACACCAAGCCGATGGGTACTCCCCTCTTGAGATCATTGGCGAAACTGAAGTAACATTCATGCGGGACGGTAATCGGCTCCACTTCAAAGGGTTAATCGTCGAAAATCTCGATGTTGAAATCCTCGCCGGTACCCCGTTCATGGAGGTCAATGATATCGCCGTTAGGCCTGCTCATCGCCAAGTCATTATCGGCGAGTCTACTTACCAATACGGGTCAGCCATTAAAGATTCAAGCGACAAGGCCGTTCGTCGAGCAGTAGTTCTACGGAGTCCCCCAACATCCACCACCGTCTGGTCCGGAGAATTCCTCGAGTTAGGTCTTCCTGATGGTATCCCCACCGACCCCGAATACGCCCTCGAGCCAAGAATGGACGCCCCAAGTACTCAATCTGTCAAGATTTCTAACATTTGGCCTCCCCCTTGTGTCTTATCTAGCGTTGCCGGTAGAATCCGGATCCCTAACCTCACCGATCAGCCGCAGACACCAAAGCGAAACGAACACTTCTGCCAAGTCAGCCCCGTTTTTGCCCCAGGGGACAGTAAGTAGACGCCAACGGCACTTCCTCGACCCCCGAAGTCACACACTCACCCCCCGCCTTCCACCCATTCAAGCGGTGTAAGCCTTGCTTCCTCAAATCTCTTCCCACCAGAGACCGTCGCCAAGTTCCACAAGGTACACGAACAGTTCGACAGTGTTTTCAACCCCCAAATCGAAGGGTACAACGGCGCGTCCGGTCCGTTTCAGGCCAAGGTCAATATGGGCCCTGTTGAGCCTCCCCAGCGGAAAGGACGGCTACCGCAATACTCAAGAGCCAGACTCTGGAGCTTCAGCAAAAATTCGATGAGCTGGAAGATCTTGATGTCTTTAAACGACCCGAAAACATCGGAGTCTCCGTTGAGTACCTAAACCCTTCTTTCTTGATAAGGAAGCCTAACGGAGGTTCACGCCTCGTCACCGCCTTTGCAGAGGTGGGACGGTATAGCAAACCGCAACCTTCCTTAATGCCAGATGTGGACTCGACCTTAAGGCTGATAGGTCAGTGGAAGCACATAATAGCAACCGATCTCACCAGCGCTTTCTATCAGATACCACTAGCTCGTGAGTCACTTAAATATTGCGGTGTCGCCACCCCATTTCGCAGAACACGTGTATATGTTAGATCCGCCATGGGAATACCCGGATCCGAAACTACACTCGAAGAGCTGATGTGTCGTGTCCTGGGAGATCTCCTGCAGGAAGGCGTGGTCGCTAAGCTTGCAGACGACCTTTACTGTGGCGGCAACTCTCCTGACGAACTCTTACATAACTGGACCAAGGTCCTAAGCGCCCTTCACAAGAACAATCTGCGCCTGTCTGCTGCCAAGACAATAGTCAATCCCAAAACGACCACTATCTTAGGATGGACCTGGTCACAGGATACCCTCAGTGCGAATCCTCATCGCATCTCCACACTCATGACGCGTTCTCCTCCTGAGAAAGTCAGTGGTATGAAATCATTCATCGGTGCATATAAAGTCCTGGCTCGTGTAATTCCCGGATGTTCGTCACTACTAGCTCCACTCGATGACGCCATCGCCGGACGCCCCTCCACCGAAGCCATCGCATGGACTGACGGGCTCCATAACGCCTTCAGCTCCGCGAAGAAAGCTCTCTCTACAATTTGTTTCATCCACCTGCCTAAGCCCGACGACCAACTTTGGATCGTCACTGACAGTACGGTGAGAAGGTCAGGAATAGCCGCAACCTTGTACGTCACCCGCGCTGGAAAACTGCTCCTTGTAGGATTTTTCAGTGCCAAGTTGCGAAGCCACCAAATCTCATGGCTCCCATGCGAAGTCGAAGCCTTAGCCATCGCCACGTCAACGAAGCACTTCAGTCCCTACATTGTCCAGTCGTCCAAGAAGGCCTGCATTCTTACGGACAGTAAGCCGTGTGTTCAGGCTTACGAGAAGCTGTGCAGAGGCGAATTCTCTGCAAGTCCGCGGGTATCCAGATTCCTCTCCACAGTCAGTCGTTACCAAGCTTCCGTACAGCACGTCGCTGGCGCTGCCATACTTCTATCAGATTTTGCCAGCTGTAACGCCCTACCTTGTGATGACATGGCGTGTCAGGTCTGTTCTTTTGTCAACAGTGCTGAGTCATCAATTATTCGCCACACCACTACCGAAAATATCCTTTCTTGTGCAGCTCGCCTACCATTGACAAGCAGGGCTGCATGGCTTTCTATCCAGTCAGAGTGCGCTGACCTGCGCCGCACCCGCGCCCACCTCAGACAAGGGACCCGTCCATCCAAGAAAACCACAAACGTCAAAGACGTCAAACGGTATCTCAATGTAGTCACCATTGCCAAAGATGGCCGGTTAGTCGTTAAACGTGATGAGCCTCTCTCTTCTACCCGCGAGTGTATAGTGGTTCCACGCCAGGTACTAGATGGCTTGTTAACCGCGCTGCATATCCAACTCAACCACCCCTGCCCACCAGCTGAAGATGGTTACACGTCGCTCCCTCTTTGCTCTCGATATCGATAGGGCAATAGAGCGCGTCTCCAGTTCTTGTCACCACTGCGCATTCCTTCGCAAGTCTCCCCATACCGTTGTCGAGCAGACCACCACCGCTACCCCGGAGGCGATTGGCATCTCATTCGCAGCTGACGTAGTCAAACGGAACCGCCAACTTATCCTTGTCGTGCGAGAATGCGTCACCTCATTCACATCAGCGACACTCCTCGACGATGAGCGCCATCAAACACTACGCAACGCTTTAGTGAGACTATGCATCGAGTTACGCCCCCTTGTCGGCCCACCCGCCGTCATCCGAATTGATCCGGCCCCGGGGTTCAAGGCGCTGACTAACGACGAGCTCCTACAACAGCACCGGCTTACCGTCGAGATCGGCAGGATTAAGAACACTAACAAGAATCCTGTAGCCGAACGAGCCGTCCAAGAACTAGAAAATGAACTTCTACGACAGGACCCCTCGAATGGTCACGTGTCTCCACTAGCACTCTGCACCGCCACCGCAACTTTGAACGCGCGTATCCGTAACCGCGGCCTGTCAGCAAGAGAAATGTGGTACCAACGTGACCAGTTCACTAACATCTAACTACCAGTTAAAGACTGCGAGTTGATCACCCGACAGCACGAGCAGGGTATCAGCAACCATTCCCACAGCGAGCGATCAAAGGCCCCTTCAGGAAAAATCGCCCAACCACCCGCCTTGCACATAGGTGATTTAGTCTACTTGCACAGTGATCGAAACAAGTCTAGCGCCCGAGATCGCTACTTAGTTATATCTGTGGAGGGAAACGGGTGCAATATCAATAAGTTCCGTGGTACACAACTACTAAATACCTCGTACAGAGTAAAGCGCAACGAGTGTTACAAGGTTCCCTCTGACATCGAGTCCCACCCAAGTCGGTACCCCACAAACATCTCCGACGACGAAAAAGAGACACCTACGGCTTCTCCAGCTCGCCCGATATCACCGCAACCACTGGCAGTCCCTAACGAGATCTCAGTGCCTCCATCTGATGTAAACTACCCAACGGTAGACCCTCCCGACGCCACCCAGCCCGAGATGATACTTCCTATGATGCAGCCTGTCCACGAGGTTCCGCTGGGACAAGCCACTGCCAATGATAGCGAGTTCTTGCGCAGATCATCTCGTCCCCGTCATCGTCCGTGTAATCTCGATGACTTTGTTACTGACTTTTAGTTGATCCATTTAGACATAGCAGGCACGTCGTGCGTTAATATTATTGTTAGAGTGTTGTTTCAGTTTTATAGTTTGCCACAGCGCATGTACAGCCGTTGTTACACTAGACAAGTTGAAACCCCACACGGGAAGAAAGAAGAACAAGTAGTTGCGCCATTATGGTTGTATAGTGTAGGTCAGCGGTCACAATTGTATAGCTGGTGATCCTGTGGCAAGCCCTCGTGTGTCGGCCATCTTGTTTGTTTTACTCGTGTATTAAATCTTAGCCTTGCGTTGTGTTCTAATCTGTTATTCACTGGCGCTATACTTTTAATTTTAGTTCGCGCCCTTAAAATGATTCAATGCACTTGAAATTTACAGAGAGAGTGCATTACATGTTAAACTTTAGATCAAAAGACTTTTAAAACATTTCATCGACTAGTTTTTAAATAAAGTTTTCCCATCTAACAAAAGTTTTACTTCTGTGAGTAGAATGAGTATATTTAAGACTTTTCTTCTCATCGCACGAGGCAGCGTGGTCGAGTGGTTAGGGCGCTGGACTTGAAACCCGGTGGTCCCGAGTTCAAGTCCCGCTCTGACCACTATCTGAAGTTGTTTCACGGTAGTCCCGTGTTCATCTCCTCGGCCTCGCTTGTAAAATAGCCAACTGGTTTGCCTCCTGCCAGTTGAGATTTTTAACGTGTTATGTTCTATTTGCAATATTTGTTTCTATATTTAGTGTCCCCAATTAGTGCTCGCGCGCTAAATACCTTTGACACTTATAAATAAAGTGATTATTTATTTTTATTTTATTTATTTTATCAACTGAAATCTAGTAAAGCAAACAGGATGAAAACTTCAAGGAATGTAGTTTATGGTACATGAATAATATATGGTGAAAATATTGTTTCAATTTGTCAGGAAAACGCTGGCATCGACGAATTAACAGAAAGTAATGCGAACTTTTAAATTTTTGATGGAAAATATTCAACCCAAATTTATTCGAAAACGCTCTCATAGAATTTTTTCAAACTTTGCAGTCTTGAAGACTTACATCTACACTATAAACAGCATACAGTCGTTCTAAAAGTTTAGTTCTAGATGTTGAGAAAATTACTAATATGCAAAATCCATGACGTCATCAGATCGTTGTTATGGTAACACCGATGTCAATCAAGTCTACGTTTTTGGAAAGTTCATTTCATCTCTAGTATATGTGTGAAGCAGCTTGCCTGACCGAGCTCAGACAGTGAAGTATCAGCAGTTCAAAGTTGGGATTGATGTTGTGTCGCCAAAAAACCCAGTCGAGCCACCTTAACACTCGTTTCCATCTCTCAAACTGACCTTGGACACCTTATGAGGTTTTACACAACGTAGTATTTTCTATCGTTATACCGTAGTCGTACACGAGAACAGAACCCATTTATTGGGCAGAGAACCCGGAGAACTGAGAGAACAGAGCTCCGGTTAAGCAAAGAGTAGCGTTTTGGGGTTTAGCATTGATCTACAGTGTTTAGGGATAAGCACTGATTTGAAAACGGTTAGCTTTCATTTATTGTTATGGGTAGATAGATAGAAACTTTATTTATGTGTTAGGAAAAAAACTAGCCGAGGGGCAAGCCCTCTACTCTATAAATATGTTAAAAATTACATCTCCCGGCAGCTAGTCCACGTTGGTAGATTGGAGAAGGATATTAGTTATGAAGCGAACGACTCGGGTTCGAGGCATACATATTCTGATCTTTTTTTCTAATTTTACTCTAAAATGTGAAATAGGTTTTACTTCATGTAACTTAAAGTGAAAAGGAAAGGTCAGTTTGAGATGTGGAAACGAGTGTTTACCGCCTACGAAAGGGTATTTCTCTATTTATAATACTGCACTTTGTTTGCCCCCATAAACTATTGTTTTGAAATGCTCTTGGGAATATGCAGTCCTCCCAAGAGCATTTAAAAACAATAGTTTATGCAAAATTTGGGGGACAAACAAGGTGTATTATGGGCAATTCGAAAATAGAGAATTTTTATCCTTGAATGCCTGCGCGGGCTGCACCCAAGTTACAAGACGCTGTAATCTTCGAAGTTGGGTGCCCTGTGACATATAACCGTTCTCTGTGACGTGCATGTAGACCCGTTTCTAGGCCCTTTCTTCCAGCGCGGCGGAAAGGCTTCGAAGGGCAGTGGTGGGTATATCCATGAGATCTCTGCCCTTCGAAGTGATTTCACTTGCGCAGTGCATTTAAACCGGAACTGTGGATAACCTCTAACCAACACACAGGAAAAATCAGTGATCAGTGTTTGGTTTAATGTTTGAGAGTTTTTCACTCACACTGGTGACACTGGTTATCTTGTTAACTGGAGAGAACTGTTTGTGTCAAGGCGACGTACTTGACAACCACCACGTTGTTGTTGTAACTTGTGTTTTATGGAATAATTCTGCGCATTCTAAGGACCTCTAAGCACGTTGCAATGCATCGTTAATGCTGCTAGCTTATCATGGGAAACAAGGCATCAGCTCAAAATCCAAAAGGAGCTGGAAAAGATGTTATTCAACAGACGAAGAAAAGTTCAAACGAGTTATACGAGTACATCGATTTGAACGGAGGCGGTAACCTGTTGGAAGCTTTTAGAAAGGCTCAAGCTACCAAAGACTACACGGAGGTAGAGAAGCTTGTCGAAGGATTTCGAGGCAAATTTTTGTATAATGAAGGTGTTGGAAAAGACATTGAAGTAAGAGAGCTTGTACAGTGGAGAAACCAAAGCCGTGAAGTGCAAAAACCGAACGAACAAAACGTCTTCGCCTCTTTCTTCACAAAGTGCACGAATCGAGTCGGGGATACAATCGAGGGTGTCGGTACAGATAATTATGCGCTAACTGAAAACGTTGGTAAGAGGATTTTCATTACTAATTTCCCGGTGTATTTTGTTTTGTTACTGAGCATAATTTTTCGGTATTCCCCACAGAATATTAATATTTGATAGGAGCTTTTAGTTTCTTATTAACTTGCTACGTCACGCACAGGTGTGACAGAAGAGTACATTGACAAATTAGGTACATGTACATAAATGAATCATAATTTGAAGAATTGATCCCATTGAAGCCATGATTTTTTTTTTTCAGGCTTCTTTGCAATTGCTTAAAAATAATTAATTGCAAAGAAGCCTGTCATTTCCTTCACTTTACATTAGAACTCTATCCTCAGTTCTATTAAAGGCTTGTTGATAATCATTATATCAGCTGAAATCCGCCTATAAAACCATTTAAAGACTAAATAAGTTATGATCCTCATTGCAAATACTGACGTATTTCCTCTGCTCGATCCTCCTTCTACTTAGGCAATACAAAACGACCTGTTTACTGGGACATCAACCAGCGAGCTGCTGTGGGTGAAACCATCCTTCATATGTGTTTCCTGAATGCCACTCGTGTGCACTATGATCTAGCCAAGTTAATCATAAAGAAGTATACCTGTCTTGTGAATGATATTTATCTCAGTGATGAGTTCTATGGTAAGTGTAATGAAGTGTGGTTGATTATAAGAAGTCATCTTCTCTCTCTCCATGAGGCCCTGCTATGGAGATCCTGTGTCACTTGTCTCTATTTCCAAATTTCTCATGTTTCTTTTTTAACTTTACTTGATTCATTCTAGGCCTAGATGGATATTTCACAGTTGGTACCCTAACACAAATGCAAATTATTTAAGATCGTATCATTTGTGTTTTTCATGCACTGTCAGGGTTGATGTGAGATTCTTGTACACAGCACACTAATGGCTATTATTCTTTCTTTGAGGAATAAATTGTTTTCTTGAAATACTTTTCGAGTTTGCATAATTATTTGAGAACTCCTTGTTTCTCAATTCTCGATTCTCAATCCTCAATTCTCAACCCTTGATTCCCGATCCTTGAAACTTGAGTCACTCCAATTTCGAGATGTGAGGATCAAATTTTGAGGATTGAATGGAGACTGTCAACTAATGTTTGAGCAGTATTGTAGTGTGTACTGTATTTCCTAAAGGTTTATTTTGTTTTGATGCAACTATACCACTTTTTCCCCCCATGTTGCTTGTCGAAGTTACTGTGGCAGGGCCTCATCCAAGGAATAGTAGTAATTTATGTTGTAGTTACAGTGTACGTCATGCTACATGTATTGGAAACCACATTGTCATCACTCAGCTCTGATCATGTAACCCGAGTGTGACTTATTGTTTTATCTTATATTCCATTCCCTTTAAAATGACATTGTCCCAGCTGAAATATCCTGTTTTCATGATTATGGCCAGGAACATGCTTTAAGCTTGCTTTATCATTTTAAAATACAGTGGTATCATTAAGTGCCGGGGGCCATGGATTTCCCCCAGCTACTACGAGTATGAGCTCCGGCTACGAGCCTTCAGAGATTGTATACGCGCACACCAGCGCATGTATCATCACCCATCTACTCTATTCAATCAGCCACCTACTTCAAAATTTAATGACACCTCTGAAAATAAGAAGAAAAAATAGCCAAAAGTGATGAGCGCAAAGAAACATGAACTAAAAAGACAAAACAATGACTAGAAAACTCAAAATTCCACCAGAATGGAAACTTTAATTTCTTGACTGCCTGTCACAAAATCAAAATTGATGAACTGTAATCCACTTCAATCCTTGTAATCCTGTGCTTTTTCTCCAAACTACTGCTTCTGTTTTGCTCTATACAATCTTTTTATCCAATTTAGTTGTATATTTGGTAGCATTTGGCGATATAACATAGAAATTAAGTAAACACAATTTTGTTATTTTTGCAGGACAGTGTCCCCTTAAGGGTGTCCAGATTTTTATTCTTACTATTATTTTGTTTTTCTTTATTTCCGTTTACACAGATGAATTTAAATTATACGTATCTCTATCTCTGCTCTATTATAAAATACATGACTTTGTACATTGTATAAAATCTAATGGTTGGAGATCTTAGAGATCTTAGCAAGTTCTGTCAAGATTTTCCCTAGTATATTTCAATGAATTAATAACAATTAGCTATTATAGCAGATCAATATACTTACATGTATTTTATAAATCTATTACAGTGTACTTATGCAAGTTTTGTTGAGTCTTAATACATTGTAACTAATGATCTAAGAATACTTTTGATTTTGTAGAAAATTTTATTGTACTAAGTCAAGTACATTTGATTTTGCACATTAACCTTTGCAGTTTTTTTAAAGAATCACATGACTGTATGATTCTATTTTTTCAATTATGTGTTTCCCTATACAGCATTTTAATGAAAATTTCTGATTATTTGTCCTTCTGTGATAAATAATTAAGTTTGAATAAGTTTGAATGTAATTTCCTGTAATTTAACTATCAAGGTACATGTATGATCTTTTATTGTTTTCAGGAGAGAGTTGCCTACATATGGCCATTGTCAACGAGAATCAAGAAATGGTACATTATCTTTGTAAGCATGGTGCAGACATTCATGAGCGAGCTTATGGAGCCTTCTTCTGCCCAGAAGATCAGAGAAAATCAAGAAGAGATGTCTTTACTCGGGAGGAAATTGTTCTCAGTGATGAGACCAATTATGAAAGGTGTGTAATTTGTTTGTGACTGTTAAGTAGGGGTGACTATTGAATAAACTTTTACTAATGCAATACCTGTTATAGTTGGGGTACTATTGCGATATTATGGAAATAGTTGGATTAGTATTGCAATATTATTGCCATAGTATTAAAAAAGACATACTTATGGAGACTCACTTTTTCGTCCGCCATGATTGTTTTTGCACACCACATCATCTAATGGAGTAGCCCTCACCCCCTCTAGGGAATTTATGTTGTTGGATTGTGTTGTCCTTGCCTTATACATGTATTAATGTACGACAGACAATTTTATTTAATTTTATTCATTATATATGTCAATAAAGGATACACGTGTACAATACTGTAAGTATAATGCAGCCAAAATGCGTTCGTTTTCCTGCCCACTATTGAAACTTCGATCGATAGTCGGGCCAAACTATTGTGATTGTTATTGACAGTTGATTTTACTATTGATAGTTTGCTATTGCAGCATCAACTATTACGATACATCGATAGTCTGATGTATTGTTACACCCCTACTGTTCAGTGTGACTTTTTTAGCTAGCATGATGCCAAAATCATATAAAATCATTTAAATATTAAAGGAGATTACCTTTACTTCATCATCATCTTGTCTCATTGCGCCAGTAGTCGCATAAGGCCGTCCGGTTTCTGTAACATTTAGTTTTTTTTTTACGGGGCAGGGTCGTTAGCCCTGTGCCCAACCCCCAACCTGGAGGGCCAGAGGATCACTCTTTGTCTGGTCTCTACCTTTTGACCTGTTCGGCATGGGTGGCCCTACCAGGAGTTCAAGACTCCCGCCGACATAGCTCTAGGGGTCATTGAGACACACAAACTGCTCCACCACGATAAGGTGATGATCCCAATCGGAGCCCTACACAAAAATCCACTTGTCCTGGACAACCAGATAAGACTTTTTTCAAGCCCTGATTAGACAAGACACTTGTTTCTCATTGTCTTTAATTTCTCTACCATGTATTACATGTACAGTGTAAGTACCGGTACCAGTCAACTGACTATTTATAGGGGGTAACTGGAGGAAACATAAGATAGATATTGAAATTAATAATTAAGAAAACATTTTAACATTGTTTTAATTATTTTTTCCAGTAATACCTACTGGGGGGAGTACCCTCTGTCATTTGCGGCTGGTCTTGGGTTGGAGGATACAGTGCGATACTTATTAGCTCGAGGTGCGTGTCCCAATAAACAGGACACAAATGGCAACACTGTCTTACACATGATGGTCATACATAACATGTTGGTAAGTTGTTCATGACACATTGCCAAAGACTGTACAGTTTATGTCTACAACTAATTAATAAGTGTATGGATTTATTTAGTGCCAAGTTCTTGTACTGAAAAGAGAGTGAAAGAAGTTTGGCCTTCACTCTCCTTGTCCATACGGGATACAAAGCCATACTTTCAGTTCCACATACAAATATTCTCTTTTGTCACTTGTTGAGAAGAGAAATTCACAAACACGGTGAACAAATAAATTAATAATTAAAATAAACGATTATTATGATTAAAGTCACTGTGTAATCAATTTTTGAAATGCGTATTGACAGTTGGATCATATTATTATTTGATTCATTATCATAAATTTTTTCGTTATGTGAATTATCATAGTCATATTAAAGACCCAGTGTTGTCCATTGTGCATTGCATGCTGCGAGCATCGATGGCCATTTTATTCATGTTGAAAAATCTGGTACGTCTTATAACTGTTTGCGTCAGCCATGTCAGTTAAATGTTATTTAAATGCATGTTCAAGTACCTTATTTATCAGGCAGCACCTAAGAATGTATTTTAATATAACAAGCTTGAAGAGAACAGAAGCACTAGTTGATATAATTCCTTTCCATGTGATCAATTTTTACTGCAAGAGAAGCAAAAGCCCGGAAAAAAAATAGAAGCTTTGCTCCCTTACAAACCAAAACAATAAATTATCAGAGGTGCATGAAGCATAATGGATTAATTCTGGGTTTTTAACTCTCTCATGGGCTACTATCCTCACAATCTTAGTATTGAGCCTGTGTAACAGGCACCTGTTTATTTATACGGTGCAATTTCAAGGATATCGATTGTTCAAGAGGGCCATACAAGAAAGGGAGAGGGGTTATTGCTCTGGAAACCCCCAATTTTTTTTTTTACATTCTTTGAGAGTAATACTATTTTGTGCTTTGTTAACGATTCACAAATTTCTGATAAGTCTGTAGCAGCTTTGGAGAAAATAAATCAAAGTAAAAGAATTACATAGTGCTGTTTTTTATTTTTAGGACATGTATGACCTTATTCTAGATATTGGCTGTTGCTGTGCATGCCGGTGTGAGAAGCCACGCACAGATGTTGTAAACAAAGCGGGTTTCACGCCTTTGACACTTGCTGCCAAGCTGGCTAGAAAAGAGGTACATGTTATTCTTTGAAAGTAACAAGTTTTGTATATTCAATTTATTTTTTAGACAAAATAAATAATTTTATAAAAAAATTATTATTACAGTAGAAATACGTAGTCATGTACATGTAGATAAGCAGAATGTCTACAGGGATATTTACAATCATTATATTATATGGCAAACTGCAAGCAAGCCATTGTACAATTCTTATAAAATTCATTAATAAGGAAAATACAAAAGAAATGATAGTTTAATGAAGGCTTGTAATCCTAATACAGAACAGCTATGAAATACTAATTAGTTACAACAACTAGTGGATGTATACTGTGGTTGTAACTAATTGGCATTTCATTAATTTTCATTTCATAAGTAGTCTACAACATTGATCCGTGTCCATGTTGTTTCAAATCTAAAATCACTCCCCTTCGGCTTGTGATTGTAAATCTGCTGCAATATTTTCTCTTAAAGCACAATAGTGATGAAGCTTATTAGCATTCCTATAAGTATTCTGTATAATACATACAGTATACAACCCCCCTGTTCTGATCAGGATTTACAGTACAAACCTTCATTGCCCTTCATTTTTTTTATTTTCCTTATGAATAATTAATGACTTTTATAATGTATGTTAGATGACATTTGTATGTTAAACAATACAAGAGACATACATGTATGTGTTAATGTACATACAAGTACATGTATCACTGGCTTGTGATCATTTGACTAATGTGCAGTTCCAGAAAATATCCATACTCCCCCCACGGAAGGTTTTTTGTTTAGCACCCCCCGTCCCCCCAGGGAATTCCAGTTTAGCTTCATACTTTGCTTCTAAAATGTTGGCTTTTAAGACCTCCCTCCCCCTAGGAATTTCCAATGACATTCCATGGGGTGGGTATGGATTTTTTCTGGAACTACACAATTAACATTTTGCAGATGTTTCATCACATTCTCACTCGTGAAAGGGAAGTGTTTTGGCAGTATGGTGAGGTTACATGTGCTGCATTTTCACTCAAAGATATTGATACAGTAAGAAAACTTCATTTCCTACTTGATTGTATAATATTAACTATCTTCAAAATGTTATCTTGTAAAGGGAATTAAATTAATTCTATCTCATTTGTTTTCAATAATTATGTGACCTTCCACGAGAAAACATACACATGTACACTCATGGTAATATCCATTAAATGGTCTAAACCATTTGATAAGCATTTGAATAATATTAAAACTGTTTAGGAAAGCATAAGAAGTATTAGGAAAACTGTTTGAATTTTCTTCCATGTCATTTGAAGCATTTGAAAAAAGCAGGAATAATTTTATTTAAAAAATTTCCCCAACCACTTAATTAAAAGCATTAGAAAAGTCAGTTGAAAAATTGTTCTAATTATTTATTTTTATTTTTGTGCATGGCATATTTAATGCGCAACAATAGATGTTTGATCAGAATGTTTAACAAGTAGTTTTAACGTGTTAATTTTTTTGTCCTTTGATTGAAAAATTGTTTATAGTATTTTCATTAGCTAGCTTCCTGACCAAATATCTTTTTGCCACTTTGCTGTTATTATTCCTTATTGTGGTTTTCCTGTAGTATGTCCATTGTCACTAAAATCGTTCATTGTTTGTCTTTTCATTTTTAAGGTCAATAGTGAAGGGCACATTAATGAGAGATGTGCATTGAACATAATCACACATGAGGTAAGTTAACCCTATTTTGCCTGGCTAAAGAGCCCATGCTAACTTTTCAACAATCATAACTTCCTTAATATGTATTCAAACACCATCAAACTTTGTGACTTTTCCTAAAATTTACGTGGCAACAATTTGATATGACATTTTATTGATCACATGACTTGATGTTTCCATAGCAACAAGATTTTGACAGCCATGTTTTTTGTAATTTGCATATTTTTACCTTAGAATGAAAAAAAATGTTTATTGGTATAACTTTTACATTTTTACGTCATTTAGTATTTATTTATTGGTTTTGATTAATTTTGAGTCAATTTGGGCAGTTTTTAAGAGGTTTTGAAAAATTTCAGAAATCCAAGATGGCGGATCCAAGATGGCGGCCGTATAACTAATTACGTAATAACTATGTCATATGATGTCATCGTTCCATTGTGCGGACCGCAAAGGAGACAGTTTTGGACGTACTATTTATCCTCTAGGTTTCATTGTCATAGCACAATGTGTCCCCGGCCCAGGAACTCAAAAAAGGCCCAGGCAAAATAGGGTTAAGAAAGTATTAGCTGGAAATTAGCAGGCTTTCATATTTTTGGGGCAATTGGGTGCTCAGTTAAAAGAGGACGGAGCAGGGAGGGAGAGAGGAAAGAATTTCTTTCTATCCCCCCCCCCTTCCATCCCCACCCTCTCCAGAAAAACATGCTGACAGGAACAACTTTTCAGAAAGAATTGGTACTGTACCTCATAGGGGTGAAAGTTAAAGTGTGCTTCACCCACAAAATGGGTTTCTACATGTGGTACCTTTCAATCTGATGATCACACCTGCCAATATTTTATATCCAGACAGGAATAAGGGTTAAGAGTGATAAAGAACACAGGAAAGTCAGCATGCCTTGAATTGACATACAAACCCTTCTATAATTTTGCCAGCATTCTAACCACCAATAATTATTATTTCTCAAACGTTAATGTCATAGACTTTAAATTTGATGATGGTGTCAAAAGTGCAAATCTATGGAAAACCACATCTTGATTCAGAGATCAAAATTTGGATCTAGATTACTGCACCCTATGGCCTGCAAAACCCTATAAATCACTATACTGTATTTGACATCTCTGCCAATTAAACGTTTTGATGTGCAACAGCTGAGCTAGCTGTCCTAGCCTCTTGTTGTTGTTGTTGTTGTTGTTGTCGTTTTCATTGGAGTGTTATTTTATTGAAGGAATCTGTGCCACACTTGGCCCTTTATGATGGAATTCTGTACAATCTGCTCATGGAAAAGTGGAGGCATGCATGCCGCTACAGGTTGGACATTAAAATAGTTTGAGCAACATGGAAAAGAACTAGTTACATGTAGACCCAATACGGCATGAAGCAAATTAAGATGCTAATTTACCAAGAAACAAGAGGCTACAATTGTAGCCTACATGTACACTCACGCGCTTGTGTAAGAAAGTTTTATGGTTTATTTTAAACGGGTCATGCACCCCTTCCCCCCTCAATGAATTTTGCGTGACACACTTAAGAAAACGCTAAAACACGTTTTCTGTACTCGCTTTGAATATTTAATTTATTGATTCCCGATCAAATACACACTCATCTTTTATTTCCCAAACCGTGACTTATTTCCGATTGTGCACAAAAACTTTTACTCGGTCTTGAAATACTAGTATGACTAATTTTCGAATAAAATACACCAGTTGTATCGAAAATTGCCTTAGAAACTGATTCGGAAATGAAAATTGCAAAACATACACAGACATCTTTTCGTATTAGGCGATGCATGTGAAGTTAGAACTATAAAATTAAGTCTTGTTTTGTTTACATAATATCAAATGTCAATACGATTGAATTTTAGCATGTTTTATAGACATGTCTCCAAAACTAACCAGAACACAAAGAAAAAGTATATCATATATTTATATCAACATAAATTCTCACCGAAAATTATAATTCTTTTACGGTAAAGTACATCGTCTGTTTGAAAATTCCTCTTCGGTTTTGATCGCCCCGCACTCACATAAAAGTTTATGAAATTCCTCGAAGCAAGATTTAGTTGCTGAAAGCTCTCCTTTTTCTCCACTATAGCGGCTTTTGGGCATTCTTTAACCATTACTTTTTCCATTTTGAATATTTTAAATGTAAGCTATTTATCCGATGACATGAAACTATGGTTTTATAAACCAAACACATGCCGAGCGCGGCAGCCATTTTTGTAGAATTTGTTGGTGACCCGACGACCCGGTCACTAAAATATGCATGCATAAATTTGCATGCAAAATCGTGACACAAAAAATAATAACAAGAAAAACAAAGCCCATTTTTTAACCACATGCTGCTTTGCACATGAGTATAATATTCAATTTAAGAAGACAAAAAGATGACCAATATGAAAACAAAAAAATGAAAAAAATTACCGGTACATGCTTATTAAGTTAGTTATTAAATGCCAGTCAGTCAGTCAGTCATCAGTCAGACAGACACACAGACAGACAGTCAGTCATCAGTCAGTCATCAGTCAGACAGACAGTCAGTCAGTCAGTCATCAGTCAGACAGACAGACAGTCAGACAGTCAGTCAGACAGTCAGACAGACAGTCAGTCAGTCATCAGTCAGTCATCAGTCAGACAGTCAGTCAGTCATCAGTTAGTCATCATGCAGTCAGACAGAGTCAGTCAGTCATCAGTCAGTCATCAGACAGTCAGTCAGTCAGTCATCAGTCAGACAGACAGACAGACAGTCAGTCAGTCAGACAGTCAGTCAGTCATCAGTCAGTCATCAGTCAGACAGACAGTCATCAGTTAGTCATCATGCAGTCAGACAGAGTCAGTCAGTCATCAGTCAGTCATCAGACAGTCAGTCAGTCAGTCATCAGTCAGACAGTCAGTCAGTCATCAGTCAGACAGACAGACAGACAGTCAGTCAGTCATCAGTCAGTCATCAGTCAGACAGACAGTCAGTCATCAGTTAGTCATCATGCAGTCAGACAGAGTCAGTCAGTCACCAGTCAGTCATCAGACAGTCAGTCAGTCAGTCATCAGTCAGTCATCAGTCAGTTAGTCATCAGTCAGTCAGTCAGTCATCAGTTAGTCATCAGACAGAGAGACAGTCAGTCAGTCATCAGTCAGTTAGTCAGTCAGTCAGTCGGTCATCAGTCAGTCAGTCATCAGTCAGTCAGTCATCAGACAGAGACAGTCAGTCAGTCAGTCATCAGTCAGTCATCAGTTAGTCAGTCTGTGAGTCATAATATGGCAGTCAGTCATTGTCAGTGAGTCAGTTCATAAGCTCTCTGAGTCCATCTGCCCATCAGTTACTCAGCAAGTCAGTCCATCCATGCCTCCATTGGTTCTTCAATCCACCAATTCATCAGTCCTTTTCTCTGCCCTTCCATCAGCCAGTCAGTTGATTATTAATGCCAGACTTAGTCCATTGAGCAGTTGTCTATTAAATTGTGTAATTTGTGATCTTGTCGTGCATACCTACTTCATTGTGTTCTTGTATAATATTATTTTGCCTTGTTAGGTTTTATGAGCTTCTTGCCCTGTACATAGTCTTTGTTGTTGTCTTCAGCATTGCAGTGCTTCTTCGTCCATTTGAAGTAAGTTAGCAATATCCAGTTTAAAGTGCACCAAACCCCCCAATTTTTTCCGCTAAGTCAACTCTGTGTATATTGAATAGTCAAATAGACTAATAAAATTATTTCCTTTTTTTATGTCATGTTAGTGAGTTACATAAAAAAATTGTAGAGATTATGAATTTATAAAATGCTAGAGATTATGTCAATTCAGGACTTTGCCATTATTTCTACTTCAATTTACAATACACAGTTTACAGCTTAAGGATAATGAATTTGAGAAAAACTAAATAAAAACTGTGAATAGTCAATCGATTCGTAAAAAATGTTACTTGGAGGTGGAAACAAGTAGTTTTATAATAAACGAGTCCTGAATTGACTTCATCTCACTGGGATAAGCATTTTGTAAATTCAAATCTCTATAACTCACTAATGCGACATTAAAATCAAGATTTCACTATTCAACTATTCATGTACATATAGTTGATTAAGCAAAAATTTTTTTTGGGGGGGGGGTTATAGATGCACTGTTAATACACAAGAGTCCATTATGAGTCTCTGATGTGTTTCTATCAGACTGCATGACTATTTAGTTTATACATATAATTATGTATGCAATCTGACCTTTTGCTATGTAATAAATTATGGTAGGACCTGGATTGTGTGGATGCGCTCCATAACACCACAGCAATGAATGCCACATCTGCTCCTCACACGTGTAATCCTTGTTTCCTTTTGACCACAGTTAAAACACACACCACTCAACAGGTGAGTAACACAGACTAACCAACTAAAGGTAGGTTTGTCACATTTCCTTGGGTGTAGCCCAGGACACCCAATCAATATCACTAATAATCTAATCAATACCACCATCTAATGCCTGTCTTCTTTTCCTATAGGTTCGAGCTGCCTTTGAAATCATCACATTGCTGTTTGCTTTTGTGTACATGATTATTCTGATCCGAGAAATCATCTTTCAAGAAGGACTCAAAAGTGTATTCTGGGGAATGGTAAGGCTTCCTTGTTAGACAAAACAAAAAAATATTACTTTAATAATAATTAGTTCAGCTACCCAACCAACCTCAATATCCAACTCAAGGGTGTGTAATATATTGCCTCTAGTATTGAATTCTTCCAGGCAGGTCTGAACAGGATTTTCCCTTTCTTGGAGAGGGGAGGGGAGGGAAGGTGTGTGTCTCTCTTTCCCAGGTGCGGGAGACAAACATGGTAAGGTACATGTAAAGTTATGTCAAGCCACAGGTGGCCCATACAGCTGGAGGTTAATGCGGTTTCTGTAGTGTGAATCAACTAGGAGTATTGCTACCCCACCCCCCCCCCCCCCCTCTGCAGGATGCTAGTCCATTGCAGGGTTACCTTGAGCATTATGTTGCTGGTACCCATTTATACACCAGAATGGAGAGAGACAAAGTGGAGTTAAGTTTCTTATTTTAGGACACAACATGATCTTAGAGACCAGACCCGGGTTGTTCAAAGTGCAGTTAAGCTAACCCAGGGTTAGCATCAATTTCGATTCCAGTTAAATAATTAATCAATGGAGATTTTTCCAAAGTATTTTTGCCCTTTAGTTTCGTCTCTGACTTGTCTTCGCACGTAACTTATAATAAGCTTTTGAAAACACTTATAACAAGAGAAATGAAATCCTCGGATAAGTTTTAATCCTGGGTTAGCGTTAACCGGCTTTCGAACAACCGGGCCCAGGCCTAGAGCCACTGACCTTTGGATGTAAAGTTCAATGCACTCACCACTAGACCACTGCGCCTCTACAACAAAGGCTATTGTAACCACTTAGCAATGTCAGCAGTGTATTTTGCAACATTTTAATCTTTTATTATTGTTACTTTCTCTTCTTAGGTCCATAACCCACTTCGGCTTCTGTTCACATTATCTTGTGTACTCCTGCTGTCCTGTTTAATAACTCGGTTCACATGTAAAGTTCACACAGAAGATCATGTTGCAGTTGCTGCCCTGATAATGGCCTGGCCATATTCTCTTATGTTTTGCAGGTGAAAATAGAAAATTTAAAGTATCTTTCTAAATCCTTGAATCTGATTGGCTAATGCCCCCTCTTAGCCGGTCCAGCTTTTCCCCAGCAGCGGTCCTGAATCCTGTTGACAGTACGTGACAGTGACACTGAATTGATTTTCTGTTGAATTTAGCTTAATATAATTAAATTTTCTCATAAATTATGGACCTACATTTAAGAATAAAGACAAAAGCTATCAAAGCGAAAGTAAATTTTTATTGGCCAGACAAATTATATTTAACAACACAAACAAAGAAAACACTCAAGAAAACCAGCAAAGTTTCACCATGGCTGACCTTGCCGGGCTGACATACAAAATCTGAAAGCGCACTAAAATTCTTAAGACTCATGAAGAAAGAGAGATTAAACTAAGTGGAAGGAGAAATCAGCCATAAAAGAAAAGGCTGAATGTTATTCCTCAAAAAGTCAAGTACACTTTTGGATTTTATGATTTGTTGAATTTATAGTTTGTTGGGCATTATATTTGTTGTTGTTTTTTACAAAGCAGCATTTGTGGCTTAAAAATTACTGTAATTAATCCAATCTGGTGCATTTGCGTTGTTTGTGTCAGTTAATTTGTTTTATGTGGCGCATATATAAGAAACATTTCTTGGAAAGCTGTACATGTATATTTATCAATATTCTCTTGGCAGAATTAAAGTAGGAAAAAAAGTTATTTTCCAGCCAAGGTCGGTCCGTATAGGAAAAAACTGTGCCTTCGGTCTTGAGTATTGCCATTATATATCGTACTCAAGACCTTGGGCATGGTTTTTTCCTATTTACATTTTGTACAAACCTCCCGACCGGTAAATAAAATATCTGTCCTTCTTGATCTTTCTTAATGTTATTATGCTATTGTCAAATCCAGCACATACATGTTATGATATAAAGAAACTTCGTTCTAAAGAGAACTGTTGTTGTTGATCGACAATTAATGACTCAGATGTTTCAACAAACTGAGCAGAATCATCTTCAGAATCACGTGATGGTATATCGCCAGTTAATACTGGCCTTTATATGCACTACAGCTACCATGTTGGTTTTCACATTATAATGCAATTACATGCATTTGCCATGTGGTTGGAAAGAAATATGTGTCCAGCGCCTAGCGCGGGAAAATGCATGCAGGGAAGTGCGCCACAATTGGGTTTGGTTTTAGTTCTGATTGGTTGAGAAAGTGTTGCAGGAGTTTTAAACAATCACAAAGCAAAACCAAAGAAATTGCAAAATTACTTTCCACACTCAATTGAAAATACTCTATACCTTTGGTATAAATGAACCCATAATTTATACTGCCCCTGTGTATTTGTGTTGTAGAGGTTTCTCTCTGGTTGGGCCATTTGTGGTAATGATCTATCAGATGCTGAGGAAAGATTTTCTGATTTTCTTTGTCATTTACATGATTTTTGTCATTGGATTTTCACAAGGTGAGTGAAGTCATAGACACAAGGGTCTTAATGTATACCCTCCAAAGCTAAGCAGAACTCACCACACACACAAAAAATAGAATCGATCAATGAAAATGCTTAATGTTACAGTCAAACTCAGTGCATGTTCTTTTACATGCAACATTGGTAATGTCAGTGACAGTTTGCTTGGAGCATTATTTACTCTTTGTCGCACTTTAGGATTTTCTTCCCACAGATGTCACTGTTTGCCCCATATAATGTGAGCAAGGATTAGATTCTCTTATATCCCTTTCCCTTCCCTGCACTATCCTTCCTATGCATTTCTAACATTCTTTGCTTTTTGATTTTGCTTTTTAATTTCAGCCATGTTTCTTGTCATGATGGGTTATGAAGATCCGACAGTACAAGAGAATCTCTTCACGCGCTGGTTTTCTGCAGGATTAGGAATTATCGTTCTCTCATTAGGAGAATATGAGGTATGTTCTCACCAACACCACAATCAGTTCCTGTCAGCCTACATGTAGCCTGTGTATCTGGCAACAAAGGAATGTAAGCCGCCATGTTGTGAATGCTGCAGTTTTCAATGGAGTGACGACATAAAACAAAACCAAACTTATTACTCTGGCCAATCACAATTGACTGAGACCATCCTGGCAATGAACCAATCAGAACTCGTAGCAAATACATGTAGCCAGCACCAGGAGCAGGAAAACGTGTGCGACTATAATTTATTGTAAGTCGCAATTGGTTTTGGTTTCACTTCTGATTGGTTGATAACATGGCACAAAATGTTTTTTTTAGCCAATCACAAAGCCAAATCAATAAATTTATTGTGAAATTACTTTCAACACCCAATTGAAAAATGCTCTAATACATTGAAAATGTTTTCTTTTCTTTCAGGAGTTGTATGGACAAGTGGCAAACTCTACCTCTCCATTCAAGATTCTGGGTTTGGTAAGAAAATTTAACATAGCCTTGCAGTGTAATACAATGAGAATACAATGTAGCTGGTTTTTAGTTCTGCTTTAATAGGACTGTGATGTTTGAGTGCTAACAGACAAACAGATATACAAAGGTTGTTGATGTCCAGGGCTCGAGACATAACAGTAGCCAACTAGCCAAAGTCTAGTAAAAATTCAGGTTTGGCTAGTAGAATTGTGCTTTCACTAGCCATTTGGGCTAGTAAAAATCGTGAAGCACCAGACGTAACAAAACCAAACTGAAAATTATGTTTCTCTGTACTTTTGTTAAGGCTTAAGGTTAAGTCTTAGTCATTTTCAATGTTTTCCTGTACATTCGTATGTTCCTAAGGTGTTAGTTAGTCTTATCTTCTCAATCTTTTTCCGGACGTTCGAATGTTCGTACATTCGATTCGTACAATAGGTTCGAAAGGTGTTAACCTTATCTTCTCAATGTTTTTCCTGAAGTTCCTGTGTTCGAACATTGTTATTTTCGTAAGTTTTTAGCCTTATCTTCTCAATGTTGTTTCTTACATTCGTACGTTCGTAAGTTGTTAGTCTTATCTTCCTGTTGTTTTCCTGCACATTCGTGCGTTTGTAAGTTGTTAGCCTTATTTTCTCAATGTTGTTTCTTACATTCGTAAGTTGTAGCCTTATCTTCTCGTTGTTTTCCTGCACATTCGTACATGCGTAAGTTGTTAGCCTTAAGTTATCTTCTCAATGTTTTCCTGTACATAAGCACGTTTGTAAAGTGTTAGTCTTATCTTCTCGCCGTTTTTCCGTAATTATGTTTAGTAGGTTCGAAGGTGTTAGTATGAGATTTTTGAAGAAAACTAAAAAAATATGATCAAGCTGTGTTTCCAAGTCTTGGAGTTTTTTTTCCTTAATCAGTGTGACACACTCCCCCCGCCCAATCCCCAACCCTCACCCCCAACCCCCACCCCCAACCCCCACCCCCAACCCACACCCCCACCCCCCACCCCCCCACCCCCCACCCCCTCCCCCTGTACAATTTTGGCTAGTGAAAATTTATTTTGGCTAGTGAATTCAAACCTGTTACTAGCCACTAGGCTAGTAAGCTGAAAAGTTAGTCTCGAGCCCTGGATGTCCCTACCACTGATGAGTAATGGGATGACTTAGTACATGAAAGAGCTATGTTTTTTACTCATGCGCGTAGCGGCATGAGGCAAGGTTTCGGCTCCGTTTTTCTTGTTATTATTTTTATTATTATTTTTATTTTTTGTGTCACGATTTTGCATGCAAATATATGCACGTATATTTTAAATTGTACACTTCCGGTTTATAGCTTTGCCATTACACTTCCTGTTTAGTGACTTCCGGCTACTCTCACTTCCGGTAAAAGAGCGTTACTCAAGTGTCACGACAGCGTCTCCTACAACCCTACTTACATTAGCAATGTTCATGTTTGGTATATGTAAGACTTAGAAGAATCGTTCCCTTCATTGTGGTACAGCCTTCATTTCCAAAACAATCAATAGTAAACAACGTGGTTTGCAAGAACGATGACTGAATGAAAGGAATTCTCTTCGCCATGTCGGACATCTTATCATGTTTAAAATATATCATGAAACTAACTTACGCATGCGCATGAGTATAGGCCGCTAGCAGCCTCTTGTTTTTATTTAAATGTCTTTAAGGACTCTGGGTCTGAATGCTTTCAAGCTGTTATGAAACTGACGTGAAACTCCCTTTTAAATGTCCTACGACCCTACACTTCTTGCTTTGTAGCAGAATTGCATCATATGTATAAACCGGTTTATCTTGTTTTTGTTCTGTTGCAGATCATGTTTTTCATGTTTCTTATCCTTGGTGCCCTGTTGATTGTGAACATGTTAATTGCCATGATGGGTAACACTTATCTCATGGTCGCAGAAACCAAGAAAGAATGGACTCGACAGGTAGCTAAACATGTCGTTTGGTCCACCATATTTTAGATCCCCTTTTTGTTATTTCATACTACAGTGGAACCTCTCCTTATGGACAACTCCTCAGTTAGGATAGGGATGCTTACACCAAAACCTTGTAATATGGGCATTGTCCCTATTTAATTTTACCCCCAAGGGGGACCAAAAGAACACATTAATAATCATTAATTTTTCCCAGATTTTAATAGCAATAAAGTCGGTTTTGTCATCAAAGCTCTTGCACTGAAATCTTGAATATACATAAATCTCTCCCCTTTCTTTACCCTAAAAGGTACATGTTCATTAATAGCTATGACACAACACCGTAAGAGATATCAAAACCTAAGCTTTAACCCATAAACGGTACGACAACCATCCCCATGGTTTTATTTGAGGTGGGAGTCCCCCCCCCCCCGCCCAATCCAGGACTTAGTTCTGTCCCCTTAGTGCCATGTGTTAAACAGATTTGACAGAACTCCATAGATTATTGACACAAGGAATTGTCTTCTTTTCTCCCCGCAGTGGGCGCGAATTGTCCTGGCCACGGAGCGCATGCTCAATGCTAAACAGAGACTTGCAGCGCAAAAAAAGTATTCACAGAGCATGGGTACTAGTGGGGAGAGGGCACTTATTATGAGATTGCGCAATCACGAAAATCACTTGCAGGTGCGTATAAAGATGATTGTACTGTTTCACTGCTTATCTTTTCTTTCGTGCATATGGCCCAGTTTCTTTATCACTATACATGATACTAGTAATCTCTTTGTAATTGATTAAATTAAATTATTAAATTAATGAGTTAAATTATTAAATCAATGAGTTCCTTTGTCTTCAGTAAACTCATTTATTGTTCAACCGTTTGGTCAAATACCAGTCAATATAACATCACGAAACTTCAGTTAGTACAGAACTTTGCTGCCCGTATTGTACTAAAAAAAAAGTTTGATCACATTTCATAAGGTATCAAATCCCTAAATTGGTTGCCTGTTAGTGACAAACTATACCTGAACGATGCCGTAATGATGTTTAAAAGCGTTAATACACTTGTTCCTGGCTACCAAGTCGAGAAGTTTATCTCGCACTCTCAAATTCATACCAGAAATACTAAACAACGGAATAATCTGAACATTTTATTCTTGAATGTATGTATGTGTGTATGTAAATGTTTGCGGGAATGAATCGGATCGTAATAAAATCTGCAAAAAATAGAACCCGCAAAAATTGTACCTACAGAATAGGTGTATAATTAATATACAGATTTCAAAGTTAGATCGAAATTAAATTAAGTAACCCAAAAAGAAAGAAACCGGCGAGTTTGGGCAGCGAAGCCGCAATAATGAGGCACAACGCGCCGAGAAAAAGAAAGCTTCTTCTTACCGTTTATGCAGTTAATTTCACTCATGATATTCAGAGAACAGACCTCTGGATCCAGGGTGACCTTGAAAGGCTCAAGTGCAAAAATAAACCAAAGAGATGACTAAAAAGATATTCTTATTAGATTGTTTTTTTTTTTTCTTTTCCAGAGCCAAGTTTCCCATGATCCAAAGCAGCAGGCAAAGGCAAGAAAGAAGTCATTTATACCTTTACCAAGGAAGGATTATGATTGGCTGGACCCAGACTTATGAACAACTCTGATTGGTTGTGGATAAGAAGGGTCAAAGTCATGCTATTATTGACGAATCCAGTTGTTTACGATTTTCACCACCATCTACACCAACCTCGTTCCCAGGGTATCTCTGTGAGGAGGACCCTGGGAACGAGGTTGCAGCTTCACTCTTATATTACTGCGACAGCTTAATTTCACCATTTTGGAAGGGCGACATTTTAAGACAATTAATTTTTGTCAAATCGGAGAATTAGCTGAACATATCTTGTAATATCGACTGTATTTTGTGGGGCGTGATTTTCCTATGGTCGCTCACTCACTCTAAAGTAAACAGTCGGCCATAGAAGAATGCAACAACAACAACAACAACAAAAATCTTTATTAGGATCATTTGATGTCGCGAAATTCCTTGTAACGCAATGTTTTGAGGTTTGTATTGTGAAATATCTCATGGGAAGTTTAAATTGGCACTATATGCCCAAGGTCCCTTAGAGCAGTATGTAAGTAGAGTGGAATATTTACCGAACAACACGAGAAAGCATTGCATAACCATTTTATCCTTTTCTAATCTTCCGATTGGGTCTCAGACTCAAGTTAATTTTGTCTTGATGTTATGGCGGGAAAGGGCAGTCTAGTCCTTAGGCTAACTGCGAAATGGGTTTACGGTCCTGGGAATCTCATACGCAAAGTCCGTGTTCTTCTAGGCCAGTGGTCGGAAGACTAAGGGTAACGCGACCTGGGCTTGTCCTCCCGCTGACCGAGAAGCCAGCGGACTCTGGGTACAAGACTAAATAGTCAAAAAACTGCTTGTAGTGGTCTGTAGTCGGAGTCTTGGGATAAATTGATGCGTTAACACGTTGGAATAATATTTATAGCCGAAAAGGCATGTAATGCATTTGTATAATATTTATTCTGATATTTACAGTTTTGTTCACCTGCACTGTTTTGAGTAGTGCAGTCACAAAATGCAAATTAAACTTTTTTATAGCAAGTTGTAAGCTGCTAGTTTGCGTTGATTGTTTGCAATGGATGGGAAGTCCTCTCCTATTACAGTAACCCGCATAAAAGAAACTGCAAATTAATAACCTCCGGCTGAAATTTGACCAATTAAGCACCTAATATATAAATAACCACTTCAGCCTAACGAATGAAGCAGGTTCTTATTTGAAATATTACTAAAACTCAGAAAACACTGGTGCAGACCCCAGCAGAGTACAAAACTAAATCCATGCAGCATAAATAGTACTTTTTATTACTTAAGGACGTTCGCGCCCAAAATGTTCCCACGTACAGACTTTTTTAAAACTTGCCATGCGGTAAGGTGAAGATCAACTATTGCCAAAATGACCAAAAAAATGGGGGTCACCGTGCTCGTCTTCGAGATCAGGCGCATTGAAGACCATGCGTTTTAAGAAGCTTTCGTTATTTAAAGACGATCTTAGCTAACAACTATTAGCAATAAAAGAAGCTACTTTAGTGAAATTTAGATCAGGTAAACGTACTTAATTCAACACAACTAAGTCTATTACGTAAAATTTTGCATCTGATGTCGTTAATTGAGGAAGAATAGGCCTTGAAAAAGAAAACATATTAGTCTTGCCCGTCCACATTCGAAGAAAACTTTGGTCGCACGAGAGCAGAAAAGGCGAAATATTTGTAACTTCTCACGTACAGATTTTTTCTGTTTTTTGTTAAAATGGACAAAATTAGGAAAGGAAGTGATCTACGGAAAGAAAAATGGGGGTCACCGGGCATCCAAGAGAGTAAAATAGCTGCGAAGTTCTCAAAGCGACCATCTATTCGCACTGTCACGTCATTGCATGACATTTCTGAGAAGGCCTGGTTCCACAGCTATCCCATGAAACTACACGCTCTTTACGTTCCATTCTATAAAGTGGACAAAAGTTTGCGTTGGGTACGTTCCTGTTGATATTTCATGGGCTTTTAACGTTTGCGTGACATGCGCGAAAGAATGCGCAATAGCAATGGGCGCGAACGTCCTTAATCGTTGAAAACACCCTTAATTTTAGCTTTAAAATTGAAGGTGGCTCTGAACCCCACCTACAGAATTTTTTTAAACTTTGCCAAAAGTTGCATCTTTAATATCCTACTGATCAAAATTCGACAATAAAAAAATGGGGATTACCGAGTCATTTTTGAGTTATTAACACTTAAAGCTAAAATCAAGGGTGTTTTGAGCACGTTATACTGTTGCTTTAGTAACATTGTGTCACAAAAATGATAACAACGTGTTCACCAATCATTGGGCATTCGTTTGATATCATGATTGTAGCATCAGCTGATAAAGAGTGGTTATAATGACCCATCAAATTCTAAATCTTGAAAAGCGCTGTTGGAAACTGTTGGGAGCCACCTTAAAAGATAATTCCAGATTGCAAACGAAACTTAAATAACTTTAATGTTGTTCAAAGTTATCATGCTCATCAAGTAGTCTACAACATTTTCTGAAGCGAAGATTTATTTTGTCAACACGTGGATGAATGACGAAAACTTTGAAACGTCTTCTTGAGCAACATACTTTAGGTAAGAAAGATATTATATTTTTGTATAGTTTTCTTGCAGCATTTATAATTATTGAGGATTGTTTTTAAGTAATGGCTTAATCGGTCGGATGCTCCAGTTACACTAGACGCTATAAAGGACTACTTTGTTAGTCTGCAACTAAATGTCAGCCGCCATATTTAACTGATAATTAAATGAGCATTACTGATAACCGTTGTATATGGTTTGAGATACACAGAGACTGTCACGATATAGCTGGTCAATTTACACTGAACTGGCGCTATAAGATGCTATTTAGTCAGCCTAGGACTGAAATTTCAGCCATATTTAACAACTGCATGCCCCTTTAAATAATCGAGTGTGTAGTAAACAGCCGTTGTATATACATGGTTTAAGATACACAGACTGACATGATATACAGCAATCCACCACAGGGAATCGGCAGTTAGCTTGGTATCCATTAACGACATAACGTTCTCAAACTCATTAATAATTCATGACGAGAACACAAAGGAAATCACTACCGTGAAGGAGGTTTTGAAATCGTTTCTTAATTTGCATAGATTTTGGCGATTTTATTCCTTCGTTTTTTTCGCATTTAACGATCAGTTTGAGAAGCTATATCAAACACTCGAAACAGTGTTTCATCAGATTTCCAAACACCTTGAAGTGGTTTAAAAAAACTCGGCTGCGCCTCGTTTTTCCAATCCACTTCTCGGTGTTTGGAAATCTGATGAAACACTGTTCCTCGTGTTTGATATATTACATCTCAATTATGAGCGCCGTCATTTGTGTGTGTCGCTTATTGCTTAGTCTCAGTGGGAGGGACTAAAAGCATAATCGTAAGAGCGCTTATAATCGACATAATCGTATCATGTCAGAAGTTATTTAACCTGAGCTAAGACCTTCCTCCCATTGCAAAACCTATGGCGACTTGACGGTTCAGACAGTTAGCAGCCAGTACGCGATTCAGCAAATGAATAAACTTCACTATCCCTCCGGTTCTTCATGTCAATTTGATTAGTAGATTCATTCAATTAGCAGTCAGATCCGACTCGCTCTTCCTCAGAATCAATACTTGTGATACTACTAATAAAAACTAAAGTATTTTGCCCATGTTCAACCACCATTGGTACAAAAAAGTAGTGAACTTAACAAAGTTCTTATCTTTGAAGAGATCCCTCTTGATTCGTCCATCCCAGTTTGTCCTCTTGAATTGTTTCTTCAGCCCAACATTCCTGACTTTGATACTCCTTGAAGTTCCTGAAAATATAAATAAACAATTGGTAAGATAAAATGTTCAATTTTTGTTATTTTACAGACGACTAAGGTTTAAATTTTAGGTGCATTAGACGTGGTTTTCATTAACAGTTAATGGTATACAATGAAAGAAGAAACGATGTCTAACAGGAATTTCAAAATCTTGTTTCAACGTTTGTTCTTTTGAAAGTATCTGCAGCATGAACAAAATTAACCAGCAAAAGACTTTTTTAAGATCAACTCCTCAGCTTGTTGCAAGACAAACGCAATGCCAAAACGTAGAGAAGACGTCGTAAAACGTAGAGAAGCTCAACGCACGTGTTCACTTCATCGAGGAAAATTTTATACTCTTTTACTAAACAAATCTATTTTTTGCGAAGGGACTCTTACCTTCGGTTGGAGAGACTTTTCCCTTGGCGGTAAGCATTCCCGGAGTCTTTAAAAGAACCAAAAAGTTGTACAACTTGCGAGACATCTTCACACGAACACGACCTGCCTGATTTGCGGCGAGGACTATGAATTTTTCATGAATATTGATTAGAAGCCTGAGCCAATCGCTGACAAATACGTCGAAGATTTTGGAGTTAACAACGTTTGCGCGCTTTTCAGTCATGAAAGTGCAAAGAAAGAAAGAAAGAAAGAAAGGAAGGAAGGAAGGAAGGAAGGAAGGAAGGAAGACGGGAAGGAAGGAAGGAAGAAAGAAAGAAAGAAAGAAAGAAAGAAAGAAAGAAAGAAAGAAAGAAAGAAAGAAAGAAAGAAAGAAAGAAAGAAAGAAAGAAAGAAAGAAAGAAAGAAAGAAAGAAAGAAAGAAAGAAAGAAAAGCAACAGAAAAGCAGACTTACCAATTTTTTTCCTTTACTGAGAGAGAAGACCATAATCTTTTTTTGCATATTTTGGACACAGTGCGCCTTATGTAGAATTAAACTAGCGCGTTTCATTATTATTAATGAGTACTTTCAGTGTGTTATCCTTTTGAATTATTTTTGAACTATTAAAGCTGGTTTTAACTTAACAAATCAGTAATGCCGATAAAAGTGAGTGTGAAGCTTATGACTTATCCATTTAAAAATTTCAGCTTCTAACAGTCGACTTGCTTTTAGCCTCTTTCAAAGGGAGGCTATGTACAAAACCATATTCATATTCATTTATATTCATAAAAAATTCTTTGCAATTGGTCTCGCTTTGAAAACGAGGCTAAAATTAGAGTAGTGCGAGAACCAGGAGGCCTGACACCAAAGCACTATTACCGTGGTGCATGGACAACCTCGTCCTAAAGGCCTCGTTGAAAGTGGTGGTGCGGTTTGTTTTTTGAACGTTGAGAGGACCCTGGGAACGAGGTTGTTGTCTGGAAACGCCGCTGATTAAAAATTCCCTTAGAACGAGGTTGACAACTGACTCGAACAAATTTTCGCAAGCCAAAAATGGATTTATGAACGATTTTCTGATTCCTGGGGATTTTAGTTTACCACAAACGCTTAAGGCCTGTTGCACGCAACAAGATTTGTCGGGGGTGTCACACGATGCAATTTGTTGCGCTCAACGTCGCAAAAGTAGAATTCGATTCTATTTCTGCAACTGTTGCGCGCAACAAAAGTTGCGCCATGTGTCCGGACCTTTAACGTTTGGAGCACAATAGTGCAAAAATTTGAGGAAACTGTGTCGCAGTCGGCTGAAGAAAAGGTCTATGAACTCTTCATAGTTGCAGCTGGGAAAGTGGCAATGCCTACTTTCCCTTGCTTTGCGTTTAATTTACTCTTCTTTAGCATGGTAACCAGGCTTCCCTTCCTTCGCACTCGATTTCAGTCCAATTCCTGTCCATCCGGACGACATGTAACCTGTTCTCAGTCCCTCACAGTCACTTCGCCCTTCGTTCGTGAGAGGAAGAGAAGACATAGGGATTAGGCTCTCCTGATCCTTTCGCAGTTTTCTTTTTATTCCTACTTCTCCTTTTGTATTCCAAGCAGGCGCAAGGAATATTGTTAGATTTCTATGTTTTGAGACAGTAAACTCACGTTTGTGTCTAAGATCCCTTACACATTAGCAAGTCCATTTTTATGGTCTCCGCTATCATTTTGCCAAAACATATTTGTATACCCACTATCGCTTAAATTGACGATATTAAGTTTCCATTTCTTGGTAAAAACACTGAACGAAACATTTTGAAAATAAGTATTTGCAACCCGACTTAGTTCAAGAGAGTGTGTTCGTTCCAATCCCGCGCGCGCGCGCGAGCATCGTGCTCACAAATAAGCGAAATTATACATCATAATCAGAAACTACGTAAAGAAAGCTTAATACGTTAAACGAAGCTAACGCGGTTTATTCGCAGGAGAGTTAAAAGCATTAACAGCGATATTTTTTTTCGATTGCAAATATTTTTAAGCACTATGAGTGCTAACCCAAGTAGAAAACGAAAACTTTTCGTTCCTTCTAAGTACGCGCCACCATCGCGTGGCCCGCAAAGGGAAGATTCTTTAAACGTGTGCGCGCCCGTTAAAACCAGGAAACTTCAAGTATCTTCAAAGGTTAGTGCGATTATTCAAACACTTCACTTTTCAATGCTCTTTCTTGAGGTCATTTCAGTTTGTTTGTAAAGACTATTTAACCTTTTAAACTTCCATTTTTGTGGTTTTCAGCCATACAAAATCGAGAAGTTCGCAACGGACAAAGTTTCAAAAAGGTTAGTAATTGTAAATGTTTAAACTGAGGAAAATAATTTTGCAATGAATAAAAGAATTTTGAACGTTTTGTGTCAAGGCTTAAAACGTTTTTTCTTTACCTCTTCAGCCTTAAAAGAGTCCACAGTGAATCTGATTTGGACACAGAGCTACAGAGAAAAAAGATCTTTTTGTCAGAACCAAGTGTAAGTTATTTTGAGAGTTGAAAAACTTTGACTGCTTTAGCTGGACTATAAGTGGACAAAATGAATCTAGTGTAACGTCGAAAACGTGAAATAGTGTTTACGGGGAGATAAGTGATTTCAATTGTCAAAATTATTCTAGATAACATGCCACTGTCAAGAAATTGTATAGTTTTGGTAGCCTTGGTAACAGCAGTGGACGTTTAAGAGAAGAAAAGCTGTGAATTCACGAGCGAAAGTGAATGCTTCCACAACCATTTCGAGTTCTCCCAAACTTTAAAGACTGTAAAAAGATTGATTCATTATTGCAATATTGAGACACGATGCAATTTTAAAAATTGCGCGTTATTTTGAACCGGAGTCCAGTCGATAAGAATCACAATAATTGTAGAAACAATCTTTTTTCTAGGAAAAACTTCCTGTTGATAAAGACGAGAAAGCAAAGCCTGTTCCTGGGACAAGTGGAACGCAGCCAGCGACCGTCAACAAGGGAAATCGTCACAAAAAGACACGCAGAGGTACTAGTTTCTAATTCAATTGTTACTTAATTGCTTTAGATTGATAGGAGCTCGATAGGCGTCAGTTAGCGGAGTCTCGGCTTGACTGCAACTGCAGAACATACATTTGAGTCTGCTGAAAAAAGCGCGAAAGCTGAGGCGGCCGAAAACCTGGAGCAAGTCTGGATATCGCGAGCGAGAATGGGGATTATTGGCACTTCGAGCTTCCCCCATTCTCGTCCCCAGAGCTGCATGGGTCTCTTAGTCACTGGAGCCTGAGAACGAGGACCAAGTGGTTGTGCCCACTTGGTCCTCGTGCTGAGACCAAGGCGGCTTACAGAGCCAGGGATCCCTGGGAACGAGAATGACGTCGCCGTATAGCTTAAGAGGGAAAACTGACTCTTTCGCAATATGTGGCTCGGTTGTATATCAATTTCTCTTGGTTTGTAGGAAGGCGCAAGCCCCGTAGTCTCGCAGCTTATGAGATGGGACCATGTCTCGGATCAGGGGGATTTGGAGTCGTTTTTTCTGCCACAAGAAAGCGCGACAAACTGCCAGTAAGCAAAGAATTAATAGCTAAACTAATCACCAAAGATGTACACCTTTTATAAACGTTTTCTGAAAACTTCGCTAGACACAGACATACTCTAGGGGCCGGGCAGTACCACCGTATGGCCAGTTGGGGGTCATTAGGGGGTCAGCAGACCGGGGTCAGCGTTTTGTCGAAATCCGTATAAGTTCATTTATGAATTCAGTATATAAGCGTGTGCAATGTAAAATCTTCATACCAGCAACTAAGACCACTTATAAGTGCATAAAATGTATCTTTACCGACTTCATATACTTTGATGTCAAAGCGCGAAATTGGGATGCCTGTGATCAGGTCACAGCCACAACAAACATGGCCGCCCGGCGTTGAAGTTTTAAGACTTCGAGCATTTCCAACATTTCCATGGAGAAAAAGTTAAAGAGGAATTAATTATCCTATAAGAAAATTATTTGGGTTATACTGGAGTAAAACTCCGGCTATCGAGTTCTCGTGCATGACAAAATGGTCACGTATTTCAATTTAAAGTCTGGTGTTTTGAAATACAAATGGATTGAACACGCATGCGCATGGCGCTCATGCGCCTTTACAGATCACTTTTTTTCGGTTTTCAATGGCACAGCAAGCGTTACCTTTCCACAAGAGAATGCATATTACCCACCTCCACTTGCAATTGACAATAACTGCTGCGCCACACGGCGTAATGTTGACCTCGCGTTTTGCATTTCCATTTATCATCCAGACCATGTGCTTCTTTCCGGAAATTACAAATTACAAGTGCTTCTTTCCGGAAATCACGCATTACAGTGGTTTGCGCCCGCAATAAGTACAGCGGGTTACCTTTAGAAAGGTAAATCATTCATTCGTGTTGGAGGTTGAAAAGTGAAACTGGGACAAAATGATCAACTTCAGTGCATAAAATGGTCAAACTAGAATAAAATGATCAAACCAGCATGTCGGATGACAGCCTTTGAAAAAAAAAGGTGTAACAGGAATGGCGTGTGGAAAAACAATGTTGCATCGTGAAACTCCAATTTCGCATTATGAAAGTCCAATGCCGCGGTTGCGTTGTGGAACTCCAATATCGGCGCATTATGAAAGTCCAATGTTGCATCATGGAACTCCAATGTCACATTGTGAAACTCTAATATCGAATGTCGGACAACAAAGATAAAATGTGAACTGAACATCGCAAGCAAAACTCGAATTATGGCTGGGATATAACGCCATAGTATTTTACCCTGGGGTACATCGATACAAAAGTGACAGGGGGAAGAGAAATTAAGAGTAATAAGCCAAATAATATGATGAAAGGAACTTTTCAGAAATAATTGTTATTTCACCGGGGTAAAAATTAATGAGTCACACCCACAAAACGGATTTCTGGTACCTTTTAGGGGTTCCTTTTAAACTTTTGAACGATAACCTCCGTCGATTTTTGTATCAGTGAGTATGTGAGTCCCCCCGGGTACCTTAAACGAAAGACTTATGTACCCCAAGGTTGCTTCAAACGTCAGTTCCACACCAGAAACAGATGAGATGTGTATTGAAGCTGTTTTGCATTTATAGTTCTGTTAGACTAATTCTGCTTTCTTTAATTTCGTAGGTGGCCATCAAATTTGTAAAGAAAGCCGGGGTCAAGAATTATAGGGAGGTAAACTGATCAAAATTATTGTTTAGAAACGGTGATCGTTCATCATGCATACAGAATCTTATTACCAGACTCCATACCTTCCTATTAGTTCTAAAATAATTTGTTCATCAAACATGGAATTAAAATTAGCATCTTCACCATGATCGATTTATCTATTAGATTATAAACTGGATGTAACAGTCTGATTTAGTTCTTTCTTCACACTCCTCCCCCACTGCAGATAAACAGCCAACAAGTCCCAATGGAAGCTTATTATCAGCGTCACATTCGACATCCTAACATCATTAAACTGTTGAACGTCTTCACCCACGAAGACAACTTCGTCTTCGTGCTCGAGCGCCCGGAAGATTCTGCGGACTTGTTCGACGTCATTAACGCCGGTTATGGAATGACCGAAAAGGACGGTCGGCGGTTTTTTACGCAGATTCTCGAGGCGACGATACAATGTGAGGCACAAGGTGTCCTGCACCGAGATATCAAGCCCGAGAATATCATTGTTGATTTGAAAAAACAGGAGGCGAAGTTGACTGATTTTGGACTCGCTTGTGAATCACAGGAAGATCCCTTCAGCTGCTTTGTAGGTAAGAGTGGTAGTTACACTTGAAAAAGACTAGTGCGGTCCTCATTTTTTCTGTTTAAAAAAAATAAGATATGTTTCGCGTTCGCTGATCACTATAACTGGTTCAAACTAGGTCAGTCACAGCCTCATTCTCACGCTTCATTCGTCGAGTGTAAGCTCGGGGTCGAGACTGAGCGATATTGTGAGGCTTCCTGGGCGACGGCCGGTGACCGCACCAAGGATGACTGGGACGAGGCTGGCGTAGTTCACAAGCATTCTCTTCCACTCTAGGGCGAGCGTGAAGAATGCGTAACAGTCCTGGGAACGGGTCGGTTATGTCATAAATTGGCGCAAAACTGAGTGAATTGGGTTCGAACAAGAAAGGATGATTATTTGATTAGCGCACGTCTCCGAACAAGGGGGGGGGGGGGGGGGGGGAAGGGACAAAATATCCCACATCCTTATAACTCCTCCACCCAATATCCCATGGCGCGGTAACCCCTAATGAGGCCTCTCTCATTACCGTTACTGATAAACCTTCAATTGTAAACGTTTTAGGCACCCAGCACTACTGCCCTCCTGAGTTCTATTCTCATCACTATTTCTTTGGCACTCAAGCCACTGTATGGCAGCTCGGCTTCTTGCTGAATGAAATGCTTTCTGGTGAGATGCCTTATGTGAAGCCTCGCATGGCATTGCACATGCGTCCATCTATTCCAAAATACCTTTCTAAAGGTAAGTTATTTTTCTTAATTCTTAACTTATTTTTCATAACAGTAGTTTTGATACAAGGATAAAAGAAAGACAGGAATCTTTTTCAGTCGCAATCTCATCTCGGGCAATGATAGAAGCCTGCAGTTTTTAACCAGGATCAACTTTTATTGTGATCGTTACATCAGTACAGCTATTTCTCTGTTAAAAACGTACTGTTACTCGCAAAACTAATGGCATGCAAGTGATCAGAATACGAACTCAACGAAACGGCCGCCAACAATATAAGGAGATCGCCTACTTCTAAAAAAGAAAAATGATGTGGGCGGTCTTTAATATTTTAATATTTAGGGTTAGAAAGAGGTGTGCGGTATAACAACAGCTGCAAACTCTTCTGTTACCACAGTAATAACGCTGCTGCTGCTGATGATGTTGACATTTATTTCAAGGAAAATCGATACCTTTTCTTGTCTTCTTTCAGGGGCTCGGAGTTTGATCTCATGGCTGCTGTCCAGAGATCCAGATGAGCGACCAACTTTGCAACAGGTCAGAAGACATCCCTGGATTAACCAACCTACACACCAGTAAACACCATCATCTGGTATGTGCACCAATAGCGATGAACCGCCAACATTACAACAGATCACAAGACATCCCTGGATTAACCAACCAACACACCAGTAAACACCATCAGCTGGTATGTACACCAACAGGGATGAACCACCAACATTAGAAATGATCACGAGACATCCCTGGATTAACCAACCAACACACCAGTAAACACCATCCGCTGGTATGTACACCAACAGGGATGAACCACCAACATAAGAAAAGATCACGAGACATCCCTGGATTAACCAACCAACACACCAGTAAACACCATCAGCTGGTATGTACACCAACAGGGATGAACCACCAACATTAGAACACATCAGAAGACATCCCTGGATTAACCAACCAATACACCAGTCAACATCATCAGCTGGTATGGGCACCAGCAGGGATGAACCACCCCCGGGAACCACCAACATTAGAACAGATCACAAGACATCCCTGGATTAACCAACCAGCACCCCAGTAAACACCATCAGCTGGTATGTGCACCAACGGGGATTGACCACCAACATTACAACACATCGCAAGACATACCTGAATTAACCAACCAACACACCAGTGAACACCATCAGCTGGTATGGGCACCAGCAGGGATGAACCACCCCCGGGAACCACCAACATTAGAACAGATAGGAAGACATCCCTGGATTAACAACAGAACAAACCAGTAAACACCATCAGCTGGTATGGGCACCAGCACGGATGAACCATCAACATTAGAACAGATCAGAATACATCCCTGAATTAACTAACCGACACACCAGTAAAGACCATCAGCTGGTATGTGCACCAACAGGGAAGAACTACCAGCATTAGAACAGATCAGAAGACATCCCTGAATTCACCAACCAACACACCAGTGAATACCATCAGCTGGTACGTGCACAACCAGGGATGAACCACCAACATTAGAACAGATAAGAACCAACCAACACACCAGTAATCACCATCAGCTGGTATGTGCACCAACAGCGATGAACCAACAACATTAGAACTCATCAGAAGACATCCCTGTATAAACTTACCAACACACCAGTAAACACCATCGGCTGGTATGTGCACCAACAAGGATGCAAGGATGAACCATCAACACACCAGTAACAATTTGGAAAGAACTCTTAAAAGGTATCAAAATCACTTGTTATCTCGGGGGAGGGGGGGGGGGGGGGGCAGAAGAAAACATTAAGAAAACAAAAAGCCCTCTTGCACTGAGATTTTGAAAGCAATATTATGGATTTGTATACCCTAAAAGTTGCAATAAAAGCTACAACTTAATACCCCAAGAGGTGTCAAAAGCTAGTTGTAACCCATAAACGGTTCGAGGAACATTCCTCTTGGACATAGCTGTCTTAGCTCTGTCCCCTTTGTGCTCGTATTAAGACAGTTGTGCAATCGCTGATAGTAAAAGAACAGATTTGACTGAACGCCATAGTTTGACGTATTCCTCTTTTCTCTCCGTAGTGCGCACGAATTTTTCTGGCTGCAGAGCGCATGCTCACCTCTGAACAGAGACTTGGAGCGCAACAATTGCATTCACAGGGTCTGGGTACTAGTAGGGAGAGGGCGCTAGTTATGAGATTGCAAAACCACGAAAATCAGCTTCAGGTGCGTAAAAAGATTGAACTTTTCCACTGCTTATCTTTACATGTTCATGACTGAGTTTCTTTATTACTATACGTGATACTATCGATTTAATAAATTAAGTCCAGTTATCATAAGCTGGTATTTGCACCAACAGGGATAAACCACCAAAATTAGAACAGATCAGAAGACATCCCTGGATTAACAACACAACAAACCAGTAAAAAACGTCAGGTGGTATGTGCACCAACATGGATAAATCACCAACATTAGATAACAGATCACAAGACATCGCTGGATAAACCAACCAACACACCAGCAAACACCATGGATGCTTCTCGAACATTTTTGAAAGAACTCCTAAAAGGTATCAGAATCGCGTGATGTGGGCATCGCCTCTATTTCATGTTATCGCCAAGGGGGACCAGAAGAAAACATTAAGAAAACAAATACCCTCTTGCACTTAGATTTTGAAAGCAATATTATGGTTTTTTTACCCTTAAAGTTGCAATAAGGCTACAACTTAATAACCCAAGAGGTATCAAAAGCTTATTTTAACCCATTAACGGTTGGAGGAACATCCTTCTGGGACTTAGCTCTGTCCCCTTGGTGTTCGTATTAATACAATTGTGCAATCGCTTATAGTAAAAGAACAGATTTGACAGATCGTCCTAGATTGACGTATGCCTCTTTTCTCTCCGTAGTGCGCGCGAATTGTTCTGGCCGCAGAGCGCACGCTCACTTCTTAACAGAGACTTGGAGCGCAACATTGCATTCACAGAGCCTGGGTACTAGTGGGGAGAGGACGCTTGTTATAGGATTGCGCAATCACGAAAATCACCTTCAGGTGCGTAAGAAGATGGTTGAACTTTTTCACTCTTTATCTTTACATGACTGAGTTTCGTTATTACTATAAGTGACACTATCGATTTTAATAAGTTAAGTTTAGTTACCATAAGCTGGTATGTGCACCAACAGGGATAAACCACCAGCATTTGAACAGATCAGAAGACATCCCTGGATTAACAACACAACAAACCAGTAAACACTATTAGCTGGTATGGGCACCAGCAGGGATGAACCACCAACATTAGAACAGATCACAATACATCGCTGGATAAACCAACCAACACACCAGCAAACATCATGGATGCTTCTCGAACATTTTGAAAAGAACTCCTAAAAGGTATCAAAATCGCGTGATATGGGCATCGCCTCTATTTCATGTTATCCCCAAGGAGGGACCAGAAGAAAACATTAAGAAAACAAAAAGGAAAATTGTAGATTTGTTTACTCTAAAAGTTGCAATAAAACTACAACTTAATACCCCAAGAGGTAACAAAAGCTAATTTCAACCCATAAACGATTTGAGGAACAACCTTCTGGGACTTAGCTCTGTCCCCTTTGTGTTCGTATTAAGACAATTGTGCAATCGCTGATAGTAAAAGAACAGATTTGACTAACGTCATAGATTGCGTCGTAGATTGCGTCCCCTTTGTGTTCGTATTTATACAATTGTGCAATCGCTGATAGTAAAAGAACAGATTTGACTAACGTCATGGATTGCGTATACCTCTTTTCTCTCCGTAGTGGGCGCGAATTGTTCTGTACGCAGAGCGCATGCTCACTTCTGAACAGAGACTTCGAGCGCAAAAATTGCATTCACAGAGCCTGGGTACTAGTGGGGAGAGGGCGCTTGTTATGAGATTGCGCAATCTTGAAAATCACCCTCAGGTGTGTAAAATGATGATTGAACTTTTTCACTGCTTATCTCCAAATGTTCATGACTGAGTTTCTTTATAACTACAAAGGTCTTGTAAACTGGACACAATAACGTTCGTTCTTCAGAACTGGCATACTATGTGCACACCCGCTCATCTCAAGAGACTGTAACCGCTGATCGTATATTATTTAATTTCACCTGCACTATTTAACTCAGGTACATTAAGGCCTGGGCCAGTTACGGTACATCCAAAAACTAAGGGGGGTGGTCTATCTCATAAGGTATGGAACATATTGATATGAGACTTGGCCAAAGGCTTAAACTTAATACAAAGATTAATTTTGATATGAAGTTGTCACGAAAAGAGTCACGCAATTGATTAAGGCATCAAATTTCCATGTTTTTCTTTCGGCTAAGTACAGGAGAACTAACACCACTCTGACTGACAAAATATCATTTGCATATTTTTAAGTGCGCAAAGACATACACGAAAATAACTGGAAGGCGTGTTCAGGTCACGTGATGATTGAAATGTCACGATTTTGTTGTCACGAAATAACCAGAAAACAGTCATGCCGCTTAGGTGGACCACGTTTCCAGTTACATTTGGAAAGTACTTTTAAAGGGTAGAAATAATGCCACTTAAAACTCTCAGAAAACACAATTTTTCCGTATCTGCAAGAGCACTGAAGGGACAACCGGAAGTAAAAGCTCAATTAGTCACGTGATAGGTTGCCATGGAAACATCAACGTCAAAAAGGACTGTCTCAACAAGTGGAATGCCGTTGCCAAGTTTCATACTTATGACACGTCTCCTTTTGAAGAAAGACCACCCCTTACTCTTTTGATAAAATAGGGGCAGACCCAGTCCTTAATTGACCTTAATTTACCTGAGTTATCCAGCACCTAATTTAAAATCACCTACACAAGCACTTTCCCAGTATTAGTTCTCACTAGTTGGGCGTACACATTCTAAGTTCTTAAATTGATTGGAATTTTTTGTGCAAATTGTTAAACAAAACACGACCACAGGAAAGTACTACTTTAGGAGTCCATACACAGGCTTACAGGTTACAGCTATAGAGAAGTTTTAATTTTAACGAAGTGTCGTGAAAACAAAACCAAAGTATTCACTGTGATCTATGGGCCAATCACAACATAAGAAGGCAATCCTACAAATCAATCAGAACTCGAAACAAATATATGTACCCGGCACCAAGCGCCGGCGGAAAAACGTGTGCGAGTACATGCATTCGTACAAACATTTACCACGTCCTTAAAGGGAATTTTCAGAGGTAAATGAAGAGGTCGTCCGCTTATATGGTGTCCGCTTAATACAGGTTTCACTGTAATATAATCGCCCAAACATTAGCTGAAGACCATTGATGGGTTTGTTGCAAAGTGACCCCGAATTTCGCTTCAGGAGTGCATAAAGGGGCTGTTTTGGCTTATTTTGTCCGAATTTGACAAAAGCCTCGAACGAAAACAACAATAATAAAACTTTCCAGTGATTGAACTCCACGCCATTCCTTATTTTACTCGGTATCATGTCTAGGGATCATTTCCGGTCCGGGGATCACTTGCCGGCCAATTTGGAGATCATGTGCGGGCCGGGGATCATTTGATAAATATTTAAATTACCTGCGCAGCGTTATACTGAATGATGAAATGAAAAAAATGTGTAAAATTTGACGCTGTTTGTAGAATGATTTTTCCCGACGTTTCGGCAATGCTGCCTTCTTCAGGGTACAAAACTATTAAAAAAAACCGTTGAAAAGTTCGTTAATTTAGCACACGTGTCCAATTACATGATCATGCACGTGGCAGCGCGCGCTGGCGCGCGAGTGGGCAAAAAAGTAAATTCACGTAAAACTAAAGTCTTGATTCAGACCACTCGGGGCCATGGTTCCTTGCCTAAAAATGAAACGCATTTCCTGTTCCTTGCGATATTCTTGGTTGGCCTGGCCCGCTTTCAGTACAGCGACTTTCAAATCCTGCAGTGAGTGATTCGGTTGGTTAAAATGCGCAGGTACAGGAAAGTCATTTCTGCCGTGGATTACATCCCTGCGGTGTTCTCTGAAACGGTCAGCCAACCTGCGTCCAGTCTCTCCAATGTAAACAGTTGAGGGACATTTGTCGCATGTTAAACAGTAAACCACGTTGTCCGTGATGCAGGTAATGCAGGTAATGCAGGTGATGCAGGGGATCATTTGCCGGCTTGTAAAGATTTTTTAGTCAATCACTAAGCGTAGCAATGCAATACCAAAGCAATTGCGAAATTACTATCGATACTCAATTGAAAACCGCTTTATCTTCAGAAAAAAAATTGACTCCAGCTTGAAAGCCTCAATCACGAAAATAGGACAAAACGATGGTTAAAAAAAATGTATTAATGAGATTGTTTTTCATCTTTTCTAGAGCCACGTTCCCCATGAATTAAAGTAGCAGGTAAAGGCCAGGAAGAAGACAATTGTACCTTTACCAAAGAGGAATTATAATTGGCTAGTCACAGTTTTACAACTGAAAGGCCTTGCATTTTTTCCGGCTATAAATAATATTCCAAACCCCTGACTATTTATTCTGATATTGACAGTTGTGTACATACGCACTATGGTCAGTAGTGTCTAAAAATGCAATAAACTTTTCTTCATATCAAGCTGTGAGCTGCTAGTATTGTTTGGGTTGATTGTTTGCAGGGAAAATGAATAACGAACGAGACAGCAGTCTTCTTCGAGTGGCGTTTAACTTCTATTTTCAAAGCAATGTCTTGAAATAAAAGAGTAACATGCTTTATGAAAGAAGGACGCCTGGTATAAAAGGAAGATGGATTCTGATGCCGCTTTGAAAAACAGAAAAAAAGGGCTCCCATTCGTTAATTGTCATAGATAAAGTTTGGCGACTTTTAGTTTCACGAATTATTGGTTATTAATTTGTTCAATTTCTGTTTGTTTTTTATTAGTAGTTTGAGTTGTTACTGTTGTTTCATCGTATTTTTTAATAAGCCAGTTTAGCTTGGTGAATTATAAAATCCAATGTCGGTGATCATTTTATCATCAACTCTTAGAGATTTAAATTCTGTGATCCTTTTTGCCACCATAGCGTTACCATAAAATCTCCTCAGAATTTTATAAAACATTTTTTATACAATTGTGACGTACCTGTGTCAGCAAACTAAAGCGTTTTAGCTTAATGAATTATTAATGAGCAGATTGAGTGAGTTTTGTCCTTTTCAACTATTTTTGACCAATTAAAGCTGGAATTACTTTAACAGGGAAAACAAAAGGCGGAAATCAGTAATGCCTATAAAAGTGAGTGTCGGTTCATGAATTATTATTTCAGCTTTCAATAGGCCATTTGCAAGGTTATAGTTGAAGTAAATAAGAGGCAAAGGCCCTTTGCTTCTTATTTACTTTACTCGCGGTCGGACCGCGAACGAAAATGCTACTGGTGTATGTAGAATCTGGAGAAGATCTAGTCAGCTAAAAATAGAGATAAAATCAAGGTATAAAGCAAGGCTGATACTACGTAGAACATTTAACGCGGCAACGACATGATAGAGCCCAAACTGAATTAAAGCCAAAATGCGATAGCTGTTTCGACCTGGTTGGGTCTCGTAAGCACGGTGTAGCAGCAAAACGATAAAGAAAAACTAGCGCGAACGCCAATTCTCTACCAAATCGCACGTGGTGATGACCACAGATAAGCTCAAATTCAAAAGTTTGCCAATTGACTAGCCTGTTCCAGGCTCCAAGATAGTGGGAACGCGCGAAGTAAAAAAAGGGGAAAAAATCGCGGGGGAACTGGGGTGAGGGTGGTCGGCGGAGCCTGTAAACATTTCTTTAAAAAGCTCTTTCCGGTATACCAGCTCCTGGTATACCCTCTGATTGGTCCGTTTTGACAGGTAATGTCAACACCTCGCTATGCACATTATTCTTGTCAATCGTAACGATGGCGTACGTGATCCTCGCGCGTGAAGAAAAGGAATCAAAGTCATGTAAGTATCTCTGAAGTAATATTTTGGAGGAATGCCTGCGCGATTTTCCTAATATAGAAGCGCTCAGGAAAGGGCAACAAGAATGCCTTGTAAACTTGGCGCGTGGTAAAGATGTCTTCGCGATTTCTGCCGACCGGTTTCGGGAAAAGCTTGATATTTCAGCTCTTTCTGCGCCTAGCGAAAGCAGCTTTGGCAGAGAAATCGACGATAATAGTCGTTTCTCCATTGGTTTCAGTGATGCGAGATCAAGTCGAACAACTGAAAAAGCTCGGTTTTTATAAAAGGTGACAGGCCTAACACAAATCCTGCTCGTCGCTAAAAGCATTTTAGCCCAGCTTTAGAATAAGTCTATCCCAAGTACGTAACTGAGATATTTTTCCTTTTCGATCAAAATAAAGATATGCTTAGGATCAGTTCATTTCTCAGTCCGTGAGCGCAAGTCTGCGGTTAGCATAACTTGCGAGATAGTGTTTCTTCATCACGGCTAAAAGAGTCTAAGATCCAAGTCTTATGCGATAGTCACGGTCTATATTGGAAAAGTGGTACATCTTTCAGTTGTTTTTAGTTCCTCAGAGTTTATTCTTCGCTTAAGTTGACGTGTTTCTCGGTGCTAGGCAGTACCTCCATTGTCAGACGTATGGCGTCATTGCCATCCGGTTTGAAATATTTGAATCTCCAGCATCTCGGTTCCAGAAAACGCCAGCAATTCCTTATTTCTCGCTACACTGAACAAAGAAACTCATGGCACCTTGGTTTCTCTACATGCTACGTTTCTCCTACAAAATCTGCAGCACTTTAAAGGGTGGACTTCGAGATTTGAGGACAGTATTTTCGTCGATGTACGCGTCTTACAATACATACGGATTTCCTCGCGTTCTTGTACGTGCTTTTGCGCGAAATACTCGCCCGAGAAATCCGAGAACTATTTCTGTAAATTGACATTTTGACATTTTGACGACAGAAAATTGGATTATCGCAAACTTGCCAAAAGAGGGCGGAAGAGCGTCGGTAAAGAAATGTTTACAGGCTCCGCCGACCTCCCTCTCCCAGTTCCCCCGCAATTTTTCCCTCCTTTTTTTTTACTTCGCGCGTTCCACACTATCTCGGAGCCTGGAACAGGCTACCAATTGACCCACGTCACAGCGGCGCGTGACCATGGGTAATAGGCAAAGAGACCCAACCAGGTTGCATTTTGGCTTTCAGTTTGGGCTCTATCATGTCGTTGTCGCGTAAAAGGTTCTGCGTAGTATCAGCCTTGGTTTATACTTTGATGTTACAGTTGAATACAGTCGAATCTCGCTATTTTGAACTTTCGAATTCCCCTTTAATTCGAACTCGAATCAATTTCCCTTTGATACTGTTTTCAGCCATTTATTATCGGCTATTTCGAATCCCCGCTATCTCAAACTATTCTTCGTTTCCCCTGAGTGTTCGAAATAGCGAGGTTCGACTGCACTATTTTTTTGCCAGTCGGAATCGGAAATGAAAGACTGCGCCGGAGATCAAACGTCGCCGTCTTGTCGCTGTTTTCAAGTGGTTTATTTTAGGTACGCCGCTGATTAGCAGTGGCGGCTTCAAAACTGGTGTCAGTAAAACGCGGGGTCGGGGTGGGATTAGATCTAGGATTTAGTCCGTGGGCCAGTAGACGAAACCCTCCCCCCCGTCGGAGAATTTTGGGGACATATACCGTTTGGAAGCATAGCCCGAGGGTGTTTCAAATCAGGTTGTTCGCACTTCTCAAGTGGAGGCGTTTGGCCGTACGGCCGCATTCTTTATTTGAGGCAAAATACCACAGGACACCCAAGTCGTTATTTTTGAAAATTACTCTTAAAACCCCGGAAAAGGCACATAAACTCTAAAATGTGTATGCTAGCTCAATCTGTTATAGTTGAGATGTACACACACAAATCTCGCATATTAGCACCCACAGGGAATTTCAACACAATTATGCTCGATATACCACAGTCCACCCACTCATTCTTCTCAATCTGAAAGAAACCCACCCTGGAACTAAGGAACTCCTCACAAAAAATGGTTTCAATATCAACCGATCAGAAGTCCCTTCCAGTAGGAACACAGTAGACATCACAATTGAGCAAAACTATCAACAGGCATGCCAAATCTCGTTCTGGAATCATAGGATTCATCAGAAAAAAGTCTGCGTATCCACTGTTTTCGCACTGAAAATGACCGAGCTTGAACTTGTGTTATGGTAGGAATCGAAGAACTTCCCGAGCGATGAAATCTTGCTTCGAGAAACTTCTCATCTGTCTATATAATATATTTTTAAAGTTAGGCTTTTTCAAACCACCTCGCTAGGGAGTTTAGTCAGGTTCACTTCCATGTCTGTCAATCATCTCCGCTAACGCGACAACTTTTCTGAAGGTAAACTGTAAAGTCATAGTTTTTAAATTTCAGATACAGAAAAGAAAATTAAACGTTGTGTGTTCACGTTCTCCACAAAATCTTTGATCATTTGACGTTGTTGTTTTGCAGGGGACAGCGAGGAAATGCACCAAAATATAAAACGCACATGCAGGAATTGTTTTGGCTGTAGTTTCTTGATTGGCTAAGCCTGAAAATTAGACGAAGTCTCTTTTTCTCAATATAGAATTTGTTAGCCTAAGTCGACTTGAAATACGCCTTCCAACAGCTAAACTAAAACTTTAGATGCTACTTGATAGTCTTTTTGAAGTCCTTCGTGACTCCAGAATCGTAAACCAAAACGCAGAGAGCTCGTTCCCTGTGGAAATCGAAATTGTGCGCCCACGTGCTTTTAGCTGCACGGCTGTACTGTCATTGGTATAGTGCGCTCCCAATAAGTAAGGGGTAGACCTTACTTTAAACTGCACTTGGATCCTTTTGTTTTACGCATATCGACAGGGCTTCACACTCCAAGTACGCAAGTTACACTTGGGTGATTCCGCACAAACCAAAAGCACGTGTCATTCAAAAAGATGTTTTTAGTAAAAAAGAAGGGAAATATGGAACTTATAGGAAACGAACCACTGCAAATTATTTAACATTCTAACTAGAAATAGCTGAGAGCCAGTGAAGTGCTGCGATGTTACTCATCAAATACAGTGTAGTGTCAATACTTATGATTGTCAATAGGCTATGTTATGATTACTGTTTTTTTGTATATATTTTCCCAAAAATGTAAGTGAATTGTTTGAATAATAAGCATGAATTTGTGTTAAATATAAATATAGTACTAAATAGTACAGAATTCGTCGTTTTCCATCGCTTAGCTTGTAATGTTTTATGCCCCCGGGTATACGACGAGGAGGGGTTAGCTCCGCATAGTCATAGTCCAATGTAGACATCCTTAGGGCTTGTCACGCAATCTTTCCTCCCTCGTGCTACATAGTGGGAAATTTGACGCAAAATTAAACGAGGCCCGGACGGGGCGATTAACTTCAACAAAAACATTGGTCAGCGGTCGCAAGCTAAAGGATTTCGTAATCCATATTTTCCGGTAGTTTCCATGACTTCTTCCAGCGAATGATAAAATTGTGTTTGCATGAAAACTCTGCGTAATAAGTAAACAGCTTACCTCGAGCAAGAACGCAAAACCTCGGCTTTGGTTACCTTTAGGGGTGCCGCGCTATATAGCGAAAAACCAACTGTATTAGCGCGCGCTGAAATAGCGCATTTAATGTCATCAAATTGCGTCAGCAAAGTACTAATTAAAGTTCAAAAAATAGCAAAAATTCAAATTTGACAAGTTAAAAAAACAACAAAATGTCACTCAAAAATTGCTCAAAAAAACAAAGCGTCACACTCCGGACTTGTGTGGTTGCTCTTTATCAGGTCTTTTATCTTTCAACCATGCAATTGCAGACTCAAGAGAAATTACTACTTTTAGAAACTCGATAACATTCATCGTTTTCTCTCAAAATGACTATGATCGCGAGATTAATTCAGTCGCAATTTTAGCGCGCGCTAATACAGATGTTTTTACCGTTGCTAATACAGTTGTTCAAAACCTATCATCGTTTTCTCTTAAAATGACAATAGGGGACTTTAGATCGGACGACGAGTACGAGATTGAGTACGAGTACGACTTTTGAATTTAAAGCCAGTCACGTCCCCAAAACTATCGGTCCCTCCTGTTGCAAACCAGAAGATAAGAAGACTCTAGGTATAAAATTTGTGTGGTAAATGGTTCTTTAGAGTACGGCGAACTAAGTTTTAAAAGTCGTACTCGTACTCAATCTCGTACTCGTTGTCCGATCTAAAATCTCCTAATTTTACTCGCCACATGATCACGAGATTAATTCGCAATTTTAGCGCGCTTATACAGTTGTTTTACAGTTGCTAATACAGCCGTTCAAAACCAATCATCGTTTTCTCTTAAAATGACAATTTTACTCGCCATATGATCGCGAAATTAATTCGCTATTTTAGCGCGCGCTAATACAGTTGATTTTACAGTTACTAATACAGTTGTACATGTTCAGACCTATCCTGACCACGCAGAATTCTATAACTACTGCCGCTGACGATACATACTGCATCCTCACTCAAAATCATAGTCCACGAAAAAGTCCACGAAATCCTCAAAACGAGCTATTGCGCCGTATATAAAGCGCCCAGGTCTCACTCGGTCAAATGAAACCCAGGGAGCCTGTCACGATTAGTGTGCTGCTCGCCAAAGGGCTCGCAGCAATTACATTCAGCTGATATTAATTTTTACCTCTTTGATGCATTTTACAAAGAGATTTGAACGTTTAAATAAATCAGACGAGTGCTTCTTTTGAAACGTAAGTCAGTCAGGCTTAGAAAACGCTCTTAGAAAGAAGTTCACACTACGAGTATCTACCAAGTTCACTTCAAATGAACTTAAAAGCCCTAATGAGAACCAGCCTATTGTTTTCACCTTCAAACCTTGACTGTTTTGAGGTGGTCAACAGTGACGTCACTTTCCGTTAATTTTCCCGATCGCTCTACGATTATGAAGGCCAAAAAGTCGCATTTTTCAACTTCCAATATCTCTGCACTTCAGAGAAAACAATAGAACAAACAACACAACAATGGACCCTAGCCCTGAAAACAATAGAGCTGCGTGATATCCAGGTCCATTGAAATTAGAGGTTGTTAAGAGCTGTGTGGTATCTGACGTTTCAAACTTCACAATGTGTTTATTTGCTACCCATTAAACATAAAATCATTGCACCAATATTGGACTAAAAGAAAAATTGTCTAATTTTTGGTTCATTTGACCTTTAATCGGTGACGGTCTTATCTCCTTGTGCGTTGTAGATACTGGGTCATAAATATCAACCAATTCCTTCGTGTCTTGCAGATAACTCGCCCGGGTGTGCCTAGTTTTGAACCAGCGAAAATACGCAGACTCATTTCTGCTGAATCCTATGATTTCAGAACGAGACTTGGCATGCCTTTGATAGTTTGCTTAATTGTGATGTCTACTACGTTCCTACTGAAAGGGAACTCTGATTGGTTGACACTGAAACCATTATTTGTGAGGAGTTCCTTGGCTCCAGGGTGGGTGTCTTCCAGATTGAGAAGAATGAGTAGGTGGACTGTGGTATATGGAGCATAATTGTGTTGAAATGCCCTGTGGGTGCTTGTATGCGGAATTTTGGCGCGTGTACATCTCAACTATAACAAATTGAGTTAGCATACACATTTTAGAGTTTTATGTGCCTTCTCTGTGGGTTTCAAGAGTGATTTTCAAAAATAACGACTTGGGTGTCCTGTGGTATTTTGCCTCAGATAAACAATGCGGCCGCACGGCCAAACGCCACTTGAGAAGTGCGAACAACCTGATTTGAAACACCCTCGGGCTATGCTTCAAAACGGTACATGTCCCCAAAATTCCCCGACGGGGGGGGGGGGGGGTTTCGTCTACTGGCCCACGGACTAATTAGGTATGGGATTAAATATAATCCCTTTACCTAATCCTAACACTATGCCTAATCCTAGACCTAATCCTAGACCCGATCCCGGCCTCGATCCCGGCCTCGATCCCGGCCCCGGCCCCGGCCCCGGCCCCGGCCCCGGCCCCGGCCCCGGCCCCGGCCCAAGCCCCAGCCCCGGCCCCGGCCCCGACCCCGGCCCCGGCCCCGACCCCGGCCCCGGCCCCGACCCCGACCCCGACCCCGACCCCGACCCCGACCCCGGCCCCGACCCGGCCCCGGCCCCGACCCCGACCCCGACCCCGACCCCAGCCCCGGACCCGGCCCCGGCCACGGCCCCGACCCCGACCCCGACCCCGGCCCCGTCCCCGGCCCCGGCCCCGGCCCCGGCCCCGACCTCGGCCCCGACCCCGACCCCGACCCCGACCCCGGCCCCGGCCCCGGCCCCGGCCCCGACCCCGGCAACCCGACCCCGACCCCGACCCCGACCCCGGCCCCAAACGGACCCGACCCCGGCCCCGGCCCCGACCCCGACCCCGACCCCGACTCCGACCCCGACCCCGACCCCGACCCCGACCCCGACTCCGACTCCGACCCCGGCCCCGGCCCCGGTCCCGGTCCCGGTCCCGGCCCCGGCCCCGGCCCCGGCCCCGGCCCCGACCCCGGCCCCGGCCCCGGCCCCGGCCCCGACCCCGACCCCGGTCCCGACCCCGGTCCCGACCCCGGTCCCGGCCCCGGCCCCGGCCCCGGCCCCGGCCCCGGCCCCGGCCCCGGCCCCGGCCCCGGCCCCGGCCCCAGCCCCGGCCCCGGCCCCGGCCCCGACCCCGGCCCCGACCCCGGCCCCGACCCCGGCCCCGGCCCCGGCCCCGACCCCCGACCCCGATCCCGGCCCCGGCCCCGACCCCGGCCCCGACCCCGACCCCGACCCCGGCCCCGACCCCGACCCCGACCCCGACCCTGACCCCGGCCCCGGCCCTGACTCCGGCCCCGATCCAGCCCCGGCCCCGACCCTGACCCCGCGTTTATCATCATCATCATCCTTATTTAAAAAAAACATGGTAAATACATCAGGCATTAACAATTTTTATATAAACTACAACTTAATAAGAAACTATGTATGTAAATTAATCTTCTATAATTTAAAAATATAACTAACTATTAAAGAAAAGTAAACTAAAATAAAGCCTGTATGACATGAATGCCGTGTCGGAATTAATTAAGAATCGTCGGAAATTAGTCAGAGATGTTGCCTGCCTAGCAGCTGAGGGTAGACTGTTCCAGAGGACTGCACCACTGTAGGCAAAGCTATTTTTGTAATAGTTAGTACGTGGCAATGGTATTACAAGCTTATTATCAGAATCCCGCAAATTGTAAGAAGTAATCACATCACTCCGCTGAATAAATTTAGAGGACAAATAATTCGGTGCGAGGTCGTTTAAGGACTTATAGACGATTTCAGCCTTTAGTTTTTGACGTCGAGTTTCTAAATTGTCCCAACCTAATTCTTTAAGTAGTTGGTTGGCGTCAGTATCATAACTAGAATGGGTAAGGACGCGGACAGCACGATTTTTACTGACACCCCTTCAAAACCCTCTTCCAGGTGTTTTCAAAATAGCTCTATAGCTATTCCGGGGCTGGCTTGCAAACACTGATTTCGTCCCAATCCTCGTTACAGTGTGTGTTGATTATGTAGGGTCAAGAGATCGCCAGTAAGAATTTAATTCGTCACAAAGAAAAAAGGAAAAAAAACGGCACGAAAAATGGCGACTAGCCATTGTACACGTTTTTAATAATGAATCAGTCATTTTTAAATCAGCCTGAATAACAGGCGTTACTGATTAGCCGAGCGGAACCGAGTTTCGACCGCTAAAACTTCAGCTGCGTCGTTTCCGCTACCCAGGGCTAATACAAAACTCTCGCAAGAGAATAGTAATTTTTTCCAAAGAGCACGCCCAAACAAACTAGATTGGACAAATGGATGAGCTCGAAGCTTGTTCAAAAATCGTTAGAAGTTTTGTGTTCGTAATGCTGGGACGTTCATACAAGTCAACATTCATCGTATAGTTCGTTCATTTCTTCATGCGGTACTTGTACAATTAACTCAGTATTAGTACGTATTAGTACCTTAAACTGGTACGCGAAGGAAGGTACGGACTTGCTATTGCGTTCGTACATTGGGTCATCATACGGCACTTGTGCAATTACCTTAGTTTGTAATTAGTATAATTCAAGTATATACTTGGTATATAGTACGTACGGCACTCACCCTATAGTACGTTCGCACACGTTCATAATTAGTACGTTCGTACATTGGTTCATTATACGGCACTTGCAGTGTTCGTACAATTCAGGTTTATAGTACGTACGGCACTTACCCTATAGTACGTTCGCACACGTTCATAATTAGTACGTTCGTACATTGGTTCATCATACGGCACTTGTAGTGTTCGTACAATTCAAGTTTATAGCATGACTTACGGTACTTAAGGCTGGTTCTCATATAATCGTCCCGGTCGTCCCGGTCGTCCGAGTCGTTTCAAAAGTTTTTTGCAAACGACTCAGACGATCGGGACGACTCAAGCGATTTGGGTTCTCATATGATCGTCCCGGTCGTCTCGAACGTCAATAGCGCGGTCGTAAACGGGGTCCAACAACATGTTTTGAGTAATAATACTGCAGTGTGGGGTGGAGTTTGGTCGCTTCGATCGCCTCAGTCGTCCCGGTCGCTTGAGAGTAGTTCTCATATGATCGTCCCCGATTTTTCACGATCGTCCCAGTCGTCCGGATAGAGCACAGTTCTATCCAAGCGACCGCGATCGTCCCAGTCGTCCGGGTCGTTTGCGATCGTCCCGGGTCGTCTTAGAAGTGTTCTCATATAATCGTCCCGATCGTCCGTGCACTTTTTGAAACGACTCGGACGACCGGGGCGACCGGGACGATTATATGAGAACCAGCCTTTACTCTATCAGTACGCAGTACGTTTGTAAAAGTCAATATTTATCTTGACTACAATTCCCTTACAAGTTAGTACTTTAGTACGTTAATAAGTTAGAATTTTATGTTTCTTCGTAATTAGTACGTTAGTAAGTTCGTACATTGGTTTATAGTTAAGGCTGGTTCTCATATAATCGTCCCGGTCGCCCCGGTCGTCCGAGTCGTTTCAAAACATTTTTGCAAACGACTCAGACGATCCGGACGACTCAAGCGGTTTGGGTTCTCATATGATCGTCCCGGTCGTCTCGAACGTCAATAGCGCAGTCGTAAACTGTGTCCGACAACGTGTTTTGGGCAATAATACTACATTCTGGGGTAGATTTGGGTCGCTTCGATCGCCTCAGTCGTCCCGGTCGCCTGAGAGTAGTTCTCATATGATCGTCCCCGATTTTTCACGATCGTCCCAGTCGTCCGGATAGAACACAGTTCTATCCAAGCGACCGCGATCGTCCCAGTCGTCCGGGTCGTTTGCGGTCGTCCCGGGTCGTCTCAGACGTGTTCTCATATAATCGTCCCGGTCGTCTGTGCACTTTTTGAAACGACTCGGACGACCGGGACGACCGGGACGATTATATGAGAACCAGCCTTTATGGACGCGTGTAACAGTACTTTAAGTCCACGTACTAGCAAGAAAAACACATAAAGGGGCTCCTAAAACGGGCAGCATATGGTTTCATGAGGTGTGTAAACGTTCATCCTTGCCTTGAACACGTTTTGTGACCATATCGCGCATGTCACAAAGCTACGGCACATGCGTGCAATTGATCAATACTTACAAAATGGCGGCCGCCACGAACACGAAAGTTCTCATACCATTGCTCACGGTTCAACGTACTGCCAGCCACTATAAACCAGTCATCAGAATTAGGTTTCATCCAGCGAATTGTATCTCTTGGAGGGTTCATCAATGTTATTATCGACAACATGATTAGCAACAGTTGTTTCCTTCTGCACCTTAAGTACCTGTACCATAGCATGCTTGATTTTGCATTTCGTTCATGCTGTTGATGTTTCTCCCGCCTTGTTTCCTTTAGTTTTGTTTACAACAAGTGCAAATAACTCAAGTAAACCGTGGACGCCATGTTGAATTAGCAATATGCGCATGCTCACTTTCAATTTAGTAGCCTTGCCTGGACCTTGTAAAATATCCTTGCCTAAAATAAAACGAGTAAGGGTAAAAACGGATGTGTGAAACTGCACATTTTACCTTTGCCTTGCCGAAAATGAAAAGTACCCTTGCCGATTTTCATTCTTGTCTTGCCGATTTTTTCTGTAGTGTAAATAGGGTCTCAAGTGTTACTTTTCAGACATAATTTTATTTCTCCGTAAAAGCACTCAAAACAGTCGGGAATCATTACTGCAATGGGTTAAAGACGCCACGAGTTCAAGCTGTGTACAGCTTCTTGTTAACTATTTCCTTAAAATTATTTTTTTTTTATAATATCTTGAGTTCTTTTAATGATTTTGCAAAATTTCTTTCACTATATATTTTCTAGATCAATGTTATATCGTTACAGAAATTAAAGAAATCAAAAATTATGCAAAATGGGACCAAAAAAGGTTCACAGCACCCGGCTTAATCCAAAACGTAGCAAAAATTACTAAAACGTTGCTCATATTTCAAAAAGTTGCTGGGAAAGTTGCGCTTAGTTCAATTAAGGAGTTGGTTTAAAACTTCCCCCAAATGCCCAAAAGTTGCTAATTCTTCTGAACTATTGCCCGTGAGTGCTTGAAATGTCGCTTTACTGGTAGCCTATTTTTGACTAAAGCAAGAAAAATATCATTGTTTAACATATTTAATCATGGTCTTCCCACAACATGAAACATGGCAAAACCTATGACGTCATGACGTTATAGGTTACCATTGTAACAGTGCTTGTAACCATAAAACAAGCTCCGTGACCCCTATTTTCATGATGATGTCAAGATACAACGTTTTGCAAAGTTTAAAACAATTATTGGGAAGGAGTTCAGAGCCACCTTAAATTTAACCCCTTTTACCTTTTTGACTGTATGACTGCCAAGATGGTCGCCGAGACATCGACCTCTTTATTTACATTTCCAGTCACAACAAATCGGCTCCTGTAAAATATTATTGTTACATATATCACATTTTGGTAAATACAGAGAATTTGTTACTGAAATATTAGAAGTTGCGTAAAAAGGCACGCCAAGATGCTCTTTTAGCAGAAATGTGCTCGAAAGACAAAAAGCTGCCAAAAAACCCGAAAAGTTGCCGAACAGATGCCGAGCAGCTTGTGGCTAAGCCTACCTCCCCCCCTCAATCCGATCCCTGTCGATCCGGCCGACTTGTTGAGTTCTCAGGCCGTCACACACACTTCGGCCCCGTCCACACGTATCCGGATATTTTTGAATCCGCAACTTTTTTGTTACGGATTAGAAAATATTCGCGTTCACACGTAGCGTATTCGAATCGTATTTGCCCGAATTCGCCGGATACGTGTGGACGGAAGGCCAATCCGCAACAAAAAAGTTGCGGATTCAAAAATATCCGGATACGTGTGGACGTGGCCTTCCCCGTCGTTCACGAGACTGTCCTGATCCTTTCGGCCATGCACTTTTCATTTCATTCCTAGCTCTACTTTTGTATTATTAACTTAGGTCCCTTCCACACAAGTTAGTCCGTTTCTATAGTCTCCGCTGTCATTTCACCAAAATAGAAGCAAAATATTTGTATCGCTTACAGGGCGTTCGCCCAATTTATTCTGATATTAGGTTTCCATTTCTTGGAAGAACACTGAACAAAACATTTTGTATTTAAAATAAATATTTGCAACCCGACTGAGTTCAAATGTGTGTTCATTCGAATCCCACGCGCGCGCGACTGAACGCGCGAGCATCCCACTCACAAAGAGAAATTAGAAATTAGAAACTACGCAAACAAAGCTTAAAATGTTAAACGAAGCTAACGCGGTTTATTCGCAAGAGAGTTACAAGCACAAACAGTGATTTTTTTTGCGATTGCAATTACTTCTTAAGCACTATGAGTGCTAACCCAAGTAGAAAACGAAAACTTTTCGTTCCTTCTAAGTGCGCGCCACCATCGCGTGGCCCACAAAGGGAAGATTCTTTAAACGTGTGCGCGCCTGTTAAAACCAGGAAACTTCAAGTATCTTCAAAGGTTAGTGCGATTATTCAAACACTTCACTTTTCAATGCTCATCCTTGAAGTCATTTCAGTATGTTTGTAAAGAGTGACTATTTAACCTTTTAAACTTCCATTTTTGTGGTTTTCAGCCATACAAAATCGAGAAGTCCGCAACGGACAAAGTTTCAAAAAGGTTAGTTATTGTAAATTTTTAAACTGAGGAAAATAATTTTGCACTGAATAAAAGAATTTTGAACGTTTTGTGTCAAGGCTTAAAACGTTTTTTCTTTACCTGTTCAGCTTTAAAAGAGTCCACAGTGAATCTGATTTGGACACAGAGCCACACAGAAAAAGGATCTTGTCAGAACCAAGTGTAAGTTGTTGTGAGAGTTGCAAAACTTTGACTGCTTTAGCTGGACTATAGATGAACATATGAATCTAGTGTATTGTCGAAAACGCGAAATAGTATTTCCATTTCCAGGGAGTTGAGTGATTTCAATAGTTACAATTATTCTAGATGCATGCCACACACTTCACTTTTGAATGCTCATCCTTGAAGTCAATTCAGTATGTTTGTAAAGACTATTTAACCTTTTAAACTTCCATTTTTGTGGTTTTCAGCCATACAAAATCGAGAAGTTCGCAACGGACAAAGTTTTAAAAAGGTTAGTAATTGTAAATTTTTAAACTGAGGAAAATAATTTTGCACTGAATAAAAGAATTTTGAACGTTTTGTGTCAATGCTTAAAACGTTTTTTCTTTACCTCTTCAGCCTTAAAAGAGTCCACAGTGAATCTGATTTGGACACAGAGCCACACAGAAAAAAGATCTTCTTGTCAGAACCAAGTGTAAGTTTTTTGAGAGTTGCAAAACTTTGACTGCTTTAGCTGGACTATAGATGAACAAAATGAATCTAGTGTATTGTCGAAAACGCGAAATAGTGTTTCCATTTCCAGGGAGTTGAGTGATTTCAATAGTCAAAATTATTCTAGATGCATGCCACTATAAAGAAATTGTACAGCTTTGGTAGCCTTGGTAACAGCAGTGGACGTTTGGGAGAAGGAGAAAAGCTGTGAAATCACGAAGGAAAGTGAATGCTTCCACAACCATTTCGATTCGAGTTCTCCCAAACTTTCAAAACTGTTGCCATAAGCTTAACTTACTGGAAAAATGATTGATTCATTATTGCAGTATTGAGACACGATGCAATTTTAAAAATTGCGCGTTATTTTGCACCGGAGTTCAGTCGATGAGAATCACAATAATTGTAGAAACAATTTTTTCTCTAGAAAAATCTTCCAGTTGTTAAGGACGAGAAAGAAAAACTTGACCCTGGGACAAGTGGATCGCAGCTGGCGACAGTTAAAAAGGAGAATCGTCGCAAAAAGACACGCAGAGGTACAAATAAAGTACTGGCTGCTTAATTCAATTGTTACTTTACTGCTTTAGATTTACGTTCGCATAGGAGCTCGAGGGGCGTCAGTTACCGGAGTATCGGCTTGACTGCAGCTGCAGAACATTTTACATTATTTTTGGGCAAGCGTGAGTCTGCTGAAAAAAGCGCGAAAGCTGAGGTGTCCGGAAACCTGGAGCAAGTCTGGATATCGAGAGTGAGACTGGGGAGCATTGGCGCTTCGCGCGGCCCACCATTCTCGTCCTCAGAGCTTCCAGGCTCCCTTAGCCGTTGGATCTTGAAAACGAGGACCAAGTGGTTGTGCCCATTTAGTCCTCGTGCTGTTGCTAAGGCGGCTAAGAGAGCCAGGGAGCTCTGGGAACGAGAAAAATCGACTCTTTCGCAATGTGTGTCTCGGTTGTATATCAATTTCTCTTGGTTTGTAGGAAGGCGCAAGCCCCGAAGTCTCGCAGCTTATGAGATGGGACCATGTCTCGGATCAGGGGGATTTGGAGTAGTATTTTCTGCTACAAGAAAGCGCGACAAACTGCCGGTAAGAAAATAAATAACAGTTAAATTAATTCCCAAACATGTGCAGCTTTATACAAACGTTTTATGCAAACTTCGATAGAAACAAAACAAAACAAAACTGTAGACATACACTAGGGGCAGTGCATTATCACGTTACGGGGAGGAGGGGGGAGGGAATTAAGAGTAATAAGCCAGAATAATATGATGACAGGAACTTTTAAGAAATAATTGTTACTTCTCCGGGGTAAAATTAATATGAGTCACACCCACCCCACGAACTTCTGGTAACTTTTAGGGGTTCCTTTCAAACTTTTGAACGATAACCTCCGTCAATTTTTGTATGTGAGTATGTGAGTCCCCCCGGGTACCTTAAACGAAAGACTCATATATCCAAGCTTGCTTCAAACGTCAGTTCCAGATGAGATGTGTATTGAAGCTGTTTTGCATTTATAGTTCTGTTAGACTTATTCTGTTTTCTTTAATTTCATAGGTGGCCATCAAATTTGTAAAGAAAGCCGGGGTTAAGAATTATAAGGAGGTAAACTGATCGAAATTATTGTTTAGAAACGGCGATCGTTCATCATGCATACAGAATCCTATTACCAGACTCCATACCTTCCTATTAGTTCTGAAAGAACTTGTTCATCAAACATGAAATTAAAATTAACATTTTCATCATGATCCGTTTACCTATTAGATTATAAACTGGATGCAACAGTCTGATTTAGTTCTTTCCTCCCACTCCTCCCCCACTGCAGATAAACGGCCAACAAGTCCCAATGGAAGCTTATTACCAGCGTCACATTCGACATCCTAACATCATTAAACTGTTGAACGTCTTCACGCACGAAGACAACTTCGTCTTCGTGCTCGAGCGCCCGGAAGATTCGTCGGACTTGTTAGACGTCATCAACGCTGGTTATGGGATGACCGAAAAGGACGGTCGGCGGTTTTTTACGCAGATTCTCGAGGCGACGATACAATGTGAGGCACAAGGTGTCCAGCACCGAGATATCAAGCCCGAGAATATCATTGTTGATTTGAAAAAACAGGAGGCGAAGTTGACTGATTTTGGACTCGCTTGTGAATCACAGGAAGATCCCTTCAGGTGCTTTGTAGGTAAGAGTTGTAACGGCAATTACAAACAGACTAGAACGATCCTCATTTTTTCTGTTATAAAACGGGTCGGTAATGTCATATATTTACGCCAAAACTGAGTGAACTGGGTTCGTACAAGAAAGGATGATCAGTTGATTAGCGAATGTCCTCGAACAAGGCGGAGAAGGGACGAAATATCCCATATCTCTATAACGTTCCCCCAATATCCCATGGCCTGGTAACCCCTAATTCTAATCATGGGAGGACCACTCTCTAATTCTCGTTACTGACAAACGTTCAATTCCAAACTTTTTAGGCACCCAGCACTACTGTCCTCCTGAGTTCTATTCTCATCACTACTTCTTTGGCACTCAAGCCACTGCATGGTCGCTCGGCTTCTTGCTGTATGAAATGCTTTCTGGTGAGATGCCTTATGACAAGCCTCGTATGGCATTGCACATGCGTCCAAAAATTCCAAAATACCTTTCTAAGGGTAAGTTATTTTTCTTAATAGTTAAGATATTTTTCATAGTAGTAGCTTTGATACAAGAATAAAAGAAAGACAGGAATCTTTTTCAGTCGTAATCCCATCTGGCTTAATGTTATAAGCCTGCAGTTTTTACCCATCGTTACATCAATAAAGCTATTTATTTGCTATAAACGTACTGTTACTCGCAAAACTAATGACATGTCAGTGAATACGTACTTAAGGAAACGACCACCAACAAAATAAGGAGATCATCTACTTCCCATGATGTGGGCGGTTTTTCATATTTCCACTTAGGTTTTGTGTGAAACTGTGAGACGAATTTCAAGGACAATCGATTACCTTTTTTGTCTTCTTTCAGAGGCTCGGAGTTTGATCTCATGGCTGCTGTCCAGAGATCCAGATGAGCGGCCAACTTTGCAACAGATCAGTAAACATCCCTGGGTTAACCAACCAACACACCAGTAAACGCCATCAGCTGGTATGTGCCCCAACAGGGATGAACCACCAACATAAGAACTGATCGGAAAATATCCCTGGATTCACCAACCAACACACCAGCAAAAATCATAAGCTGATCAACATGGATGAACCACCAACATGGGGCAGATCAGAAGACATCCCTGGATTAACCAACCAATAGCAATAAACATCATCAGCTGGGATGTGTACCGACAGGGATGAACCACCAACATTAGAACTGATCAGAAGACATCCATGGATTAGCCAACCAACACAGCAATAAACACCGTCAGCTGGTATGTGCACCAACACAGATGAACCACCAACATAAGAACAGATCAGAAGACATCCCTGGATTAACAACACAGCCAAGCAGTAAACATCATCAGCTGGTATTTGAACCAAAAGGGATGACCCATCAACAGTAGAACAGATCAGAAGGCATACCTGAATTAACCAACAAACCCACCAGTAAACACCATCAGCTGGTATGTGCACCAACAGGGATGAACCACTAATATTAGAACAGATCAGAAGACATCTCTGAATTAATCAACAAACCCACCAGTAAACACCATCAGCTGGTATGTGCACTAACAGAGATGAACCACCAACATTAGAACACATTAGAAGACGTCATCCCTGTATTAACCAACCAACACACCAGTAAACATCATCAGCTGGTATGTGCACTAACAGGGATGAACCACCAACATTAGAACAGATCAGAAGACATCCATGAATTCACCAACCAAACCACCAGTAAACACCATCACCTGGTATGTGCACTAACTGGGATAAAAAACTAACATTAGAACAGATTAGAAGACATCCCTGGATTAACCAACCAACACACCAGTCAACATCATAAGCTGGTATGTGCACCAACAGGAATGAACTACCAACATAAGAACAGATCAGGAGACATCCCTGAATTCACCAACCAACACACCAGTAAACTCCATCACCTGGTATGTTCACCAACAAGGATGAACCACCAACATTAGAACAGATCAGAAGAAATCCCTGGATTAACCAACCAACACACCAGTCAACATCATAAGCTGGTATGTGCACCAACAGGGATGAACCACCAACATTACAACAGATCACAAGACATCCCTGAATTCACCAACCAACACACCAGAAACCCCATCACCTGGTATGTGCACTAACAGGGATAAAAAACCAACATTAGAACAGATTAGAAGACATCCCTGGATTAACCAACCAACACACCAGTCAACATCATAAGCTGGTATGTGCACCAACAGGAATGAACTACCAACATAAGAACAGATCAGGAGACATCCCTGAATTCACCAACCAACACACCAGTAAACTCCATCACCTGGTATGTTCACCAACAAGGATGAACCACCAACATTAGAACAGATCAGAAGAAATCCCTGGATTAACCAACCAACACACCAGTCAACATCATAAGCTGGTATGTGCACCAACAGGGATGAACTACCAACATTAGAACAGATCAGAAGACATCCCTGAATTCACCAACCAACACACCAGAAACCCCATCACCTGGTATGTGCACTAACAGGGATAAAAAACCAACATTAGAACAGATTAGAAGACATCCCTGGATTAACCAACTAACACACCAGTCAACATCATCAGCTGGTATGCACACCAACAGGGATGAACCACCAACATTAGAATAGATCAGAAGACATCCCTGGATTAACAGCACAGCAAACCAGTAAAGACCATCAGCTGGTATGTACACAACTGGGATGAACCACCAACATTAGAACAGATCACAAGACATCCCCGGAAAACAGAAAGAAAACAAAATACCCTCTTGCACTGAGATTTTGAAAGCAATATTTGTTTACCCTAAAAGTTGCAATAAGGCTACAACTTAATACTTCAAGAGGTATCAAAAGCTAATTTTAACCCATAAACGGTTCGAGGAACATCCCTCTGGGACTTAGCTCTGTCCCCTTTGTGTTCGTATTAAGACAGCTGTGTGCAATCGCTGATAGTAAAAGAACATATTTGACTTAACGCCATAGATTAACGTATGCCTCTTTTCTCTCCTTAGTGGACGCGAATTGTCCTGGCCGCAGAGCGCATGCTCACTTCTGAACAGAGACTTGGAGGACTAAAATTGCATTCACAGAGCCTGGGTACTAGTGGGGAGAGGGCGCTTGTCATGAGATTGCGCAATCACGAAAATCACCTTCAGGTGCGTAAAAAGATGATTGAACTTTTCCACTGCTTATCTTTACATGTTCATGACTGAGTTTCTTTATTACTATACATGATACTATCGGTTTAATGAGTTAAGCTAAGTTACCATCAGCTGGTATGTGCACCAACAGGGATGAACCTCCAACATTAGAACAGATCAGAAGACATCCCTGGCCAAGCAACACAACAAACCAGTAAACACCGTCAGCTGGTATGTGCACCAACAGGGATGAACCACTAACATTGGATAACAGATCACAAGACATCGCTGCATAAACCAACCAACACAGCAGCAAACATCACTGATGCTTCTCGAACATTTTGGAAAGAACTCCTAAAAGGTATCTTAACCGCGTGATGTGGGCCAGGTCGTCAATCTTAATTCTTGTGCTTCCGATCTTTCACAGCTCAGTTAAGTTTATCATCGGCTTTCTGCTCAGCCCATCTATATAATTATATAATAAGGCAAAATTATCTTATATAATAAGGACTCGCAGCACACTAATCGTGACAGGCTCCCTGTGTTTTATTTGACCGAGTGAGACCTGGGCACTTTATATACGGCGCAACAGATCGTTTTGAGGATTTCGTGGACTATGATTTTGAGTGAGGATGCAGTATGTATCATCAGTGGCAGTAGTTGTAGAATTCTGCGTGGTCAGGATAGGTCTGAACATGTACAACTGTATTAGTAACTGTAAAATCAACTGTGTGAAATGATATATATGAAATAAATCATATATGAACTGCGGAAATGAAATCAAATGAAGAATGATTCTCGCAGTTGTGAACGCAATTTAAGCAATTGCGAAAAGAAGCCTGAAAAAAATTCATGACTTCAACGGGGTTCGAACCCGTGACCTCGCGATACCGGTGCGATGCTCTACCAACTGAGCTATGAAGCCACTGACGTTGGGAGCAGGTCAATTGTGGGTTCATATGTTCCCGTGAAAGGAGTGATATATATGAAATAAATCATATATGAACTGCGGAAATGAAATCAAATGAAGAATGATCCTCGCAATTGTGAACTCAACTGTAAAATCAACTGTATTAGCGCGAGAGTAGAATTATCGTTTTGGGAGAAAACGATGTTTGGTTTTGAACAGCTGTATTAGCAACTGTAAAAATAACTGTATTAGCGCGCGCTAAAATTGCGAATTAATCTCGCAATCATATGGTGAGTAAAATTGTCATTAATTTTAGAGAAAACGATGATTAATTTTGAACAACTGTATTAGCAACTGTAAAAACAACTGCATTAGCGCGCGCTAAAAATTGCGAATTAATCTCGCGATCATTTAACAAATCGAGCGCATTTTTCCATGGTCTGTACTCTTATTGACCATAGAAATGACGTCATAAAATGTTCAAAACTCAAGTGGAACCACGAGCCGTTAGGCGAGTGGTTTCACTGCCAAGTGAATATTATCGAGTTTCTAAAAATAGTAATTTCTCTCGAGCTAGTCTGCAATTGCATGGTTGAAAGATAAAAAAACCTGATAAAGAGCAACCACACACGTCCGGAGTGTGACACTTTGTGTTTGAGCAATTTTTGAGTGACATTTCGTTCTTTTGAATTTTTTTTCATTTTTGAACTTTAATTAGTACTTTGCTGACGCAATTTGACGACATTAAATGCGCTATTTCAGCGCGCGAATACAGTTGGTTTTCGCTATATTGTGCTGCGCCACTAAAGGTAACCAAAGCCGAGGTTTTGCGTTCTTGCTCGAGGTGAGCCGTTTACTTATTACGCAGAGTTATAATGTCAAACACAATTTTATCAATCGCTGGAAGTAGTCATGGAAACTACCGGAAAATATGCATTACGAAATCCTTTAGCTTGCGACCGCTGACCAATGTTTTTGTTGAAGTCAATCGCCCCGCCCCGTCCGGGCCTCGTTTAATTTCGCGTCAAATTTCCCACTATGTAGCACGAGGTAGGATAGATTGCGTGACAAGACCTAAGGATGTCTGCATTGGACTATGACTATGCGTAGCTAACCTCTCCTTGTCGTATGCCCGGGGGCATAAAACATTACAAGCTAAGCAATGGAAAACGACGTATTCTGTACTATTTAGCACTGTATTTATATTTAACACAAATTCATGCTCGAAGTGTAAACCTTTGACAATCTGATCAATGTATTCTTAAGAGAGCAAAGTTGAAAAGAATACCCACACAAAAACAACGTGAACTTGTCAAAGCTCTACAAGGAATGTCGTATGAACGAAGCTTGGTGGTGAATTTTGAGCTGATGACGTAACATAAGGCCTATTCAATGAAAGCTCCCTGGCAGTACTTTTCTTTGGAAGCGTTCATTCTCCGGCAATATTTAACATTTTTTTATATTTCTTGATTTGATTTTTGCTGGTTTTTGGACTAAAATGAAATCTTCCTTAGATGTGTATTTTCGCAAAGAAAGAGCAAATACCTTCACTTAGGCGAAATGGTCTAATTTAAAAGGTTATTAAACTTGACTTAATCTCGACTTAAACACAAGTTTAGTAAATTTAAGTTTAGGTTTAAGGTGGCTCCAAGCAGTTTTTTTTTGGGTCACACTTTCCTTTTAGAATGCGCTTATACTTAATCTTACTTTAGCTTTATGAATCTGAATTTGATACCAGATGTTAGGCTTGAAAATTTTGGCCGATGCTCTTTTTATGCTAATCAGCGTTTCCATAGCAACGGTAAGCAAACATGGCGAAAAACAGTTTTACCTAATTATCTTTCGATTTTGGGGCTACCCGCGACAAGCGAATAAATGCGCTATAATCTACACAGCGTAGCACACTAAATGGGAAAATTTCAAACAAATTTAACTGTTCGATTGTGAATAAATCGTTGAAACATGGTTTTTTTTTCATGTTTTAAAATATAAGTGGTCAAAACATTCCATAAGTCTCACAAATTATTATTAAATTACCACAGAAAGTTTCCTCAGACTTAAATTATTACTCCCTGCAAATAACTCTAACTAACTCCTCGGCAATAAAGAGATCGAGCTTTTCATTCAAATGCAGTTTAAAAAGAGTGAAAACGTCAATCAAAATTGCATTTGAATGAAAAGCCCGATCTCTTTATTGCCGAGGAGTTAGCCGAAGCTATTTGCAGGGAGTAATATTTTAAGTCTGAGGAAACTTTCTGTGGTAATTTAATGATAATTTGTGAGACCTATGGAATGTTTTGACCGCTTATATTTCAAACATGAAAAAACACCTGTTAAAAATGTTTATTCCCTTGTTGCGGGTAGCCCCAAAATCGAAAGATATTTATAGAAAACTGTGTTTCGCCATATTTGTTTACCATTGCTATGGAAAAGCTGATTAGCATGAAAAGACCTCAGCCAAAGCCTAACATCTGGTATCAAATTCAGATTCATTGAGCTAAAGTAAGATTACATATAAGCAGGAGGTGGGCACTAAATTATAATATCCAGTGCCAACTTTGCCAGGCTCATAGGGAAATTCAACTGTCAAGGGATTGGGTCTCGGGACGACATTAAGATGTATATTTATTTTGCAGAGCCCCATTTAAACCAGCTATGCTGAAGTGGGCACCTCTGTTTAAATATTGCTATGAAAATAAATCAATAAATAAATAAATATAGTTCTGAAAGAATTTGTTCATCAAACATGGAAAATTAACATATTTCACTATGATCCGTTGAGTGCAAAAAAAATGAATGACTTAAAACATCTGAACTTACCTATTAGATAAAATAGTAAACTGGATGAAACAGTCTGATTTAGTTCTGTCTTTCCATTCCTCCCCCACTACAGATAAACGGCCAACAAGTCCCAGTGGAAGCTTATTACAAGCGTCACATTCGGCATCCTAACATCATTAAACTGTTGAACGTCTTCACCCACGACGACAACTTCGTCTTCGTGCTCGAGCGCCCGGAAGATTCGTCGGACTTGTTCGACGTCATCGACTCTGGTGATGGGATAACCGAAGAGGCGGTTTTCTTAGCAGATTCTCGAGGCGACGATACAATGCGAGGCACAAGGCGTCCGGCACCGAGATATGAAGGCCAAGATATCATTATTGATTTGGAAAAACAGGAGGCGAAGTTGACTGATTTTGGACTCGCTTGTGAAACACAGGAAGATCACTTCAGGTGCTTTGTAGGTAAGAGTTGTAGCGACACTTACAAACAGACTAGCGCGGTCCTCATTTTTCTGTTTTTTTTTTTTAAACTCAGACATGCTTCGAGTTTGCTGATCGCTAAAAATGGTTCAAACTAGGTGAGTCACAGCCTCTTTCTAAAGCTTGGGGTCGAGCGCGATATCGCGAGGCGTCCAAGACGACGGGCCACCACACCAAGGATGACTGGAACGAGGCTGATGTAGTTTACAGGCGATCCATTCCACTCTCGTGCGATCGTCCTGGGAATGGGTCGGTAATGTTATTGGCGCCAAAACTGAGTGAACTGGGTTAGAACAAGAAAGGATGATTACTTGATTAGCGCATGTCCTCGACCAAGGCGAGGAAGGGACAAAGTATCCCCTATCCCTATAACATTTCCCCCCAATATCCCATGACCCGGTAACCCCTAATTCTAATCATGGGAGGACCACTTTCTAATTCTCGTTACTGACAAACTTTCAATTGTAAACGTTTTAGGCATCCAGTACTACTGTCCTCCTGAGTTCTATTCCCATCACTATTTCTTTGGTGGCTTATTTCAAGCCTCGCATGGCATTGCACATGCGTCCAACTATTCCAAAATACCTTTCTAAGGGTAAGTTATTTGTCTTAATTGTTAACATCATTTTTCATAACAGTAGCTTTGATACAAAGATGAAAGAAAGACAGGAATCTTTTTCAGTCGTAATCCCATGTCGGACAATCTTAAAATCCTGCAGTTTTTACCCAGGATCAATTCTCATCGTCGACATCACTACATCTTTTTCTTTGTTATACACTTACTGTTACTCGCGAAACTAATGGCGTGCAAGTGAATACGTACTTAACGAAACGGCCGCCAACAATAAAAGGAGATCGTCTACTTCTCATAGGGAAAACTAACGTGGGTGGTTTGCAATATTTCCTCTTAGCTTTTGTATGAGGTGTGCGGCTAAAAAACAGCTGGAAACTCTTCTTTTACTGCAGTAATAATAATGCTGCTGCTGAAGATAATGTTGAGACTTATTTGAAAGAAAATGGATTACATTTCTTTGTCTTTTTTCAGAGGCTCGGAGTTTGATCTCATGGCTGCTGTCCAGAGATCCAGATGAGCGGCCAACTTCAGTTGCAACAGATCAGACGACATCACTGGGTTAACCAACTAACAACCATCAGCTGGTTTGTGCACCAACAGGGATGAACCACCAGCATAAGAACTGATTAAAAGACATCCCTGGATTCACCAACCAACACATCAGCAAAAATCATCAGCTGGTATGTGCACCAACATGAATGAACCACCAACAGTAGGCATAATTGCCAGGCTGAGGCACCATGTACCTCTAAATACCCTTCTTCAAATCTACCGTTCGCTGATATTTCCCTACACGCTCTACGGTCTCCCTGTTTGGGGCCAGGCATCTCAGTGTGATTTAAAAAAGATTCTCACTCTGCAAAAGCGTGCACTTCGCCTAATTTTCTTTGCCAGCAAAAGATCTCATGCCATCCCTCTTTTTGTTGCTTCCAACATCTTACCTGTTAATATGCTCTACTTTGAAACGGTCTCAACCATAATGCATGATGTTTCTACTCATTCTACACCTAAAAATATTCGTGAACTCTTCATACATTCATCTGACATTAATGCTTACAACACGCGTTTCTCGTGTGCGGATAATCTTTTTGTACAGAAATCCAGATTACATATAAAACTTAAGTCTTTTCCTGCTTTTGGTACGAGATTATGGAATTGTCTACACCCCGATTGGCGTAAGCTCACGAAAAGAGCATTTAAAAGAAAAATTCATAAGTTGCTTCTAACTGTACTTGAAATTGAGGACTATTATGTTGATGCCCATTCTCTAATACTGATTTTAAACACAAGTAATTATTATACACTATAGCTTTCAAACCTACATTTAGCCGTTTATCTACTTTACACCTCTTAATTTGCTTTACTTTTTTACCTTTGTGCTTGATTAATTATTAATGTGTATGTTTATTTATTTAGTAGCTGTTTTTTTAAATCACTTTATGATTGGTAAATATGACTGTAATTAGTACAACCCGCCTAGATTAGCTATGCTATAAGCGGGTTTGTAGATATTTAAATTTTATTTCTTTAAATTTAGATCAATTAATTAATGTAACATTGTTGAAAACCAATAAACCAACCAAACCAACATAGGGCAGATCAGAAGACATCCCTCGATTAACCAACCAAAACATCGATAATCATCAATGGCAACAGATCAGACGACATCCCTGAGTTAACCAACCAACAAACCAGCAAAAATCATCAGCTGATATGTGCACCAACATGGATGAACCACCAACATGGGGCAGATCAGAAGACATCCCTCGATTAACCAACCAAAACATCGATAATCACCATCAGCTGGTATGTGTACCGACATGGATGAACCGCCAACATAAGAACTGATCAGAAAACAACCCTGGATTCACCAACAAACACACCAGCAAAATCATCAGCTGGTATGTGCACCAACATGGATAAACCGCCAACATAGGGCAGATCAGAAGACATCCCTCGATTAACCAACCAAAACATCGATAATCATCAATGGCAACAGATCAGACGACATCCCTGAGTTAACCAACCAACAAACCAGCAAAAATAATCAGCTGATATGTGCACCAACATGGATAAACCGCCAACATAGGGCAGATCAGAAGACATCCCTGGGTTAACCAACCAATAGAAATAAACATCATCAGCTGTGATGTGTACCAATAGGGATGAAACAGCAACATTAGAACTAATCAGAAAACATCCCTTCATTAACAACAAAACAAACTAGTAAACGTCATCACCATCAGATGGGATGTGTACTTAATACCCTAAGATGTATCAAAAGCCATTTTTTAACCCATAAACGGTTCGAAGAACCCTCCTCAGGGACTTAGCTCTGTTCCCTTTGTGTTCGTATTTACACAATTGACTTAAGGAGGCTCGTGCCCATTTCTCAAGTCCACACCCTTTCAATTTTAATGGGCCATATCTTTTGTTGTAATGCATAAAAAGACAAGCCACTTTGCATGCAAACACACAATACATTGAACGTTATGGGAGTATAGGATTTGTTTACATCGGTGCTTCCATGGCAACGGAATGGTGATCCTCTGAAATTCACAAGTTGCGGAGTTTCTCTAGATCAAGAGAAATTTTTGTAAAACCCGCTAGTGGACTAATTGATTAGACCATGGGCATCAACTGGACAAAGTTTGAAAGAAATGTATGAGAGCGTTTTCGAAATTTTTAGGGATGAAGTTTTGGGGATTATAAATACAGCGAAAAACATACTATCGACATAATTGGCTAATATCTAAAGAAAATGATGCGCGATGGGGATGCAGTTTCATCTCATACTAGTTTGATTCCATTTGAAATAGTGTGTGAAAAAGTGAGGGGGTTGCTTTGGCCGATTGCGAGAAAGAAGGATTTGATTAGCGTGCGTTCAGCTGCTCTTGTTGCCATTTTTGTATGTAATTTGGTCTACGCCTACAAATGTGGTGATAATTTGGAAACCGCGAGATAAATTTTTTTAAAAATTTGACAATCTCGAGATTGGTCATCAATTTATATGGCCTGCAAGTTTCAAGGACATTGAAGACATGCAAGGCAATAAAATAGGGCCTCCAATGAACCAATTTTTTCCCGCAGATTTTGTGTTTACAAGTGAGCGTCCTCATTATTCACGAGTATTGTTTTCGAGTTTCATATGCACGTGCAAAACTTAGCAAAAAATTTATTTGCATCGGAACAAAACGCTCGATTGCTTTCCGAAGAATTTTCCGAAATATGCTAAATTGTAATAACATTACGCACTCGATTTTGCGCTATTACGCTGTAATGCAGCCATACCGAGGGTCTCTTTAAAATTACAGGACAAGAAGAACATATCCCAATTTGGAAATTTATAAGCGTAATGCAGAAACAGTGCTTCTTTAATATGTCACACGCAAGAACAGCGTGACAACTTTATATTTTAGCTGAGAATTCTGCTTTGCGCTATTTTATATCTAAATAAGGAACAGATGCTACGCCGATTGCAACAATTAACCAGAGCGAGACAATCATAAATGTGTTATGTCTGCATCCGGCACTTGATGAAACGTGACGTTTCCGACGTTGTCTTCATCAGTACTGTTGCCAAGCCAGTTATTAGCATGTTTCGGAAAATTCTTCGGAAAGCAATCGAGCGTTCTGTTCGATGCAAATAAATTTTTTTGTATAGTTTTGCACGTGCATATGAAACTTGAAAACAATACCCGTGAATAATGAGGACGCTCACTTGTAAACACAAACTCTGCGGGAAAAAATTGGTACATTGGAGGCCCTATTTTATTGCCTTGCAAATCTTCAATGTCCTTGGAACTTGCAGGCCATATAAATTGATGACCAATCTCGAGATTGTCAAATTTTTAAAAAAATTTATCTCGCGGTTTCCAAATTATCATCACATTTGTAGGCGTAGACCAAATTACATACAAAAATGGCAACAAGAGCAGCTGAACGCACGCTAATCAAATCCTTCTTTCTTGCAATCGGCCAAAGCAACTCCGTCACTTTTTCACACACTATTTCAAATGGAATCAAACTACTATGAGATGAAACTGCATCCCCATCGCGCATCATTTTCTTTAGATATTAGCCAATTATGTCGATAGTATGTTTTTCACTGTATTTATAATCCTCAAAACTTCATCCCTAAAAATTACGAAAACGCTCTCATACATTTCTTTCAAACTTTGTCAAGTTGAAGCCCATGGTCTAATCAATTAGTCTATTAGCGGGTTTTACAAAAATTTCTCTTGATCTAGAGAAACTCCGCAACTTGTGAATTTCAGAGGATCACCATTCCGTTGCCATGGAAGCACCGATGTAAACAAATCCTATACTCCCATAAAGTTCAATGTATTGTGTGTTTGCATGCAAAGTGGCTTGTCTTTTTATGCATTACAACAAAAGATATGGCCCATTAAAATTGAAAGGGTGTGGACTTGAGAAATGGGTACGAGCCTCCTTAAAAGTAAATTGTGCAATCGCTCACTTATGTCCAGAAATGCACGTAACTCGGACCTTGGGTACTTCATATTACATACAATTATTTGTAATTTCCATATGACTTCATGTTTGACAGAATTGCTTGTGTTAAGGTGAGAATTAGGTCTAGAGGACACTTCATGATGTCTATTATACAGAGCATGAATCTCATTAGCGTGCATTTCTGGACATATCTCCAATCGCTGATAGTATAATATCAGATTTGACTTAACGCCATAGATTGACGTTTAGAATTGTCTTCTTTTCTCCCCATAGTGGGATTTGCGTTGACCATTGAGCGCACGCTCATGCCTAAACAGAGACTCAGTCGAGACTCGGTACTAATGGGGAGACGGCGCTTATTATGAGATTGCGCAATCACATTCAGGTGCGTATAAAGGTGATTGAACTGTTTTACTGCTTATCTTTACTTTCAGGACTGAGTTTCCTTATCACTATACATGATACTATCGATTTAATATGTTTAGTAATCTCTGCGTCATTGATTGAATGTTTGCGAGAGTGACGATTTTTGCGGATCGTAGTAAAACCCGCATTATTTTAATTTATTGCGGTGTAAAATTAATGGACAGTCTTCAAAATTGGACCCAGATTAGACTTGGGAACAAAGTTAGGGAGAGTAGTTATATTATATATTGTATTATGACGACTATAAAGGTCTTGTAAACGTTTGAACACAATAACGTTCGTTCGTTCTTGAATTTTTATTTTCGGCAAACTGTTAAACAAAACGAAACCACTGGAAAGTACTACTTCACGAGTTCATACGCAAACCCAAAGGTTACAACTGTAGAGCAGTTTTTAACGAAGTGTCGTGAAACCAAAACCAAAATATTTACTCTATGGACCAATCACAACATACGCAGGCAATCAAACGAAACAATCAGAACTCGAAGCAAATACATGTAGCCGGCGCCAAGCGCGGGAAAACGTGTGCAAGTACATACAGTCGGATGTCTATTAAGCGGCCACCCTAGGGACTTTGAAAACTGGCCGCTTAATAGAGGTTGGCCGTTTAATAGAGGTACAATATAAATTGGATAGAAATGGCAGTCAACGTAATTTTATTGCCTCTATATAGCAAAAGGCTTGTTGAAAAGTGAACATATGTGAAGATAAATGCAAAAATCATTGAAACAAAAAATTAGGTGCCCTGTATTTGCGCATTTCAAGTCCGTGTAAAGTTCTAGCTCTAACACAGAGAGCATGTAGTCGATAAGTACAGTATTTTTTTGGTGTTGAGTAGGTACAGAAAAATATGCAAATCTATGTAACAAAACATCAAGTTTCTTGGGCCTTTTCTGCACCAACAGTCTGTAAAAATTTTAGCTCAAAATATTTCACGGACGATTTATTTAAAACAATCCGTCATTGCTGTTTGCCGTTGTGGAGCTCGGATCAAGTCATTTGCCTTTCCGATAGATAGGGCAAGGTCCTGGTAACCGTGAAACTGGGCAAGTGGAGATTAAATTGCAGTTTTTATTGTTATCAGTTATCACCTTCATATTATCTGTCACTATTTCGCTTGAAAAGATGATTTGCTGGCCGCTTAATATAGGTAAAAATACAATAAATACTAAACTTGCAACAGCAATAAGGTGGCCGCGGCCACTTAATAGAGGTGGCCGTTGAATAGAGGTATCGAATACAGCACTTTACTGACAAATAATTCGGGACTTTGGAAAGTGGCCGCTTAATGATATGGAGGGTGGCCGCTTAATAGGTGGCCGCTTAATAGAGGTCCGACTGTACATACTTACATACATACATACATACATACATACATACATACATACATACATACATACATACATACATATACACATACTTTATTCACCAGGTCCCCAAAGTGAATTTTCATAGGTAAATGCTTAAATATTAAAAACAAAAGTAAAATAATTGATTTTTTTATAATACATTCATCCGGCAACATACGCTGACTCTCTCTATATTTTGAGCAGTTTTCAATTGAGTGTCGAAAGTAATCACACAATTGCTTTGGTTTTGCATTGCTATGCTTTGTGATTGGCTAAAAAATCTCGCACCACTTTCTCGACCAATCAGAAGTAAAACCAAAACCAATCGTGACTTGCTCGCTCGCGTTTTCCCGCGCTTGGCGCCGCCGACATGTAATTGTTTCGAGCTCTGATTGGTTCATTGGATTGTTTACGACTGCTGTGATTGGTCAGAGTAATTACTTTGGTTTTGGTTTTACGACACTTAAATGAAAACTGCTCTTATATATTGACGATTGGTTTTGTTTTTACTTCTGATTTGTTCATAAAGTGGCGCGAGATTTTTTTATCCAATCACTAAGCGAAGCAATGCAAAACCAAAAGCAATTCGACAGTCAATGGCCCTTATCATAGATGAGTACGCCACGCCAACATATCAGCGGTTTCTCGCTTTCTTGACCCTATAGTCTCGTTTACGAGAACCTTTGACGACGATGAGCGTAAACATCAAAACGAGACAAAACGGTCAAGAAGGCGAGAAACCGCTGAAGATATGTTGGCGTGGCGTACTCATCTACGATAAGGGCTATTGAAAACCGCTCTATTTGAAGAAAACAGGCCAAAAAGATTGATGTTTAAGAACATCGAGGACCGTTACCAGGATTCATCATAGTAAAATATAAAATGCGTTCTCTGGTAAAACGTTATTAAGAACTATGAGCTTTCGACAGTCGGTCAACTGTCTTCGACAGATAAAAATGTGTGATGAAACGAGATGTAAAAGTTTTTGAATATGGGGGCACAATATTAGTTTATCTAGACGTGCCCCTCTCCTCTCCCGTCTACATACAATGTGACTTAATTTAAGTGGTGTAATTTTGCACTGTACGTTTTCTTTCCTTGAAAATTTTATACTTTTTACTTACTTTTTTTCACCTTATATTCAATTCTGTATTATTATCTGCTAAGGTTTGATGAAATAAATAAATGAAAAAAAATATATATCGGGTAATTCACATGAATAAATAATACATGTAAAAAGAACGTTCGAAAAAATGGGTAGTTTCTTGGTGTTGCGGATGGTGTGATCACCAAATGATTCAAACGACACTGAACAATACCCACACCACACCACACAAGCTAACTAACAATGGCTTCCGCAACACCAAGAAACATCCAAAAAATGCTAAGAAGTGCTAAAATTAACGTTTGTTTAAAAGAATGTTATAGTGTCTCGGGAGCGGGCAAGAGTTGTTGTCAGCCTCAACAGTTTTGGCCGTGTGCCATGATTCCAGTGTCTTTCTGGTACGATTGTTTCCTTTGTCAATGATCGTAGAGTTGTCAAAGTCAATAACATGATCAAAAGTCCATGCATGTTTCGCAACATTACAACCTTTAACACATTGTTTTGTATTTCTGGCATGTTTGTTTCCGACATGTTCTTACGAGATTGTTTTTTTTATCTTTTCTAGAGCCAAGTTTCCTATGATCTAAAGCATGAGCTAAAACTCAGGAAGAAGTTATTTGTACGTTCACCAAGGAAGATTCATGATTGGCTGGTCGACGTTTTGGGATAAAGTGACGTGTTTACGTGTTGGCATACTAGTTATAACCGAAAAGGCCTTGTATTTATGACACTAACTATTCTGATATTTACAGTTTTGTACACCTGCACTCAATGGTCAGTAGTGTCACACAATGAAAAATAAACAATCACGCTGTGAGCTGCTAGTATTGTTTGTGTTGACTAGGTTGATTTTTTGCAAGGAAAATGAATAACGAATGGGACAGTCCTCTTCGAGCAGCCGTTAACTTCTATTTTCAAAGCAATGCCTTGAAATAAAAGAGTAACATGCTTTATGAAAGAAGGACGCCTGGTATAAAAGGAAGACGGATTCTGATGCCGCTTTGAAAAATAAAAGGAAAGACTCCCATTCGTTAATTCATTTTAGAATAAAAATTAGCGAAATTAAAACATGACGTTTCTACGACAACATGTCGCCATTATCAAGTGGTAATTATTGCAAGATAGGTGGCGATATATATAAGGATGATTATGGGAAAACACATTGAATAAACTTAGGTGTGAAAACAAAAGGAAAGAATGTGCATAATCAAATGAAAAGTTTCGCTGGAAATAGCGAAAACATTTTGCAACTTTTAGTTTGAAGATTTTTATTGGTCATTAATTTGTCCAACTTCTGTTTCTTTCCTATTAGTCATTTGTTGTTATTAATGTTTATAAGTTAATTTAGCTTCGCGAATTATAAAAAACGATCATTTTATATCACTGAAGTCTTAGTGATTCAAATTCTGCAATCCTTTTTGTCACCATAGCGTTACCATAAAATCTCCTCAGAATTCGATAAGACGTTTTTTTTTTACAATTGTGACGTACCTGTGTAAGCAAACTCATATTCATGATGGCTTTGCACTTGCTCTCGCTTTTAAAACGAGGCTAAAAGTAACTCATGAAATACCCTAACTGTTGTCTTTGTCATGTAACGTTACCGTAAAATCGCATAAAATAAGAGGTGCATGACGGGGAACCGGGAAGCCTGGCACCTCAGCATCATTAGCAAGGCGCGGTTTGTTTCTTCATCAGGGCGACGTGTAACTAGTTCGCAGGCCCCCTTCACACACTTCGCTCTCGTTCGCGAAAGTAAGAGGAGGCCTAGGGATTAGAATGTCCTGATTATGCCTGCCTATACAGCTATTTCAATTAACATCGTCGGATGAAAAAGGCGAAAAGCCAAGACCGCAAGGTAGTATGGGATTTTTATGCAATGCTATTTACCCTAACCCATACTACCTTGCGGTCTTGGCTTTAAGCTTTTATCCGACGTTAATTGAAATGAAGCAAAAAACGGCAAACTGATCCTTACGGCAGGAAAACAGAAGCAAAAGCAGAAGCAAATAAAATAAAATAAAAGTGGAATATAATAGTGCCCAATATTTCGCTTTGCAAAACAAAGCTTCTTCAGGGGCTAGCACTATAAATGATTACAACTGTAAAACCGTAATACAAGTGGTTTTGAAAAAACTAAAGAATAACAAAAACAATGAATATGATTGGCGAAGGGTTTGACGGGTGATAAACTAAACTGACTAGTGATGAGAAAGTTAATGAAGTTCGTCGCGTCTGTTGATTCCAAGTGGTTCTAACGTCTTTGCTTTGTCTATGAGAAATGCTTCACGCGCTTTTCGTACAGAGTCTCTGCTATTACGTATTAATTGAAATAGCTGTATGTAGCATCGTTATATAGTTGGAGCCTTTCACAATACAACGCGCGCGTTCATTTGTTGATTCATGGTCACATGACATCTAACAAACGAATTGTTTCCAGTAACACATCCATGAGCGGGCAACATTTGCGAAAGCGGACAACATTTTTGACGTGTAACCAGTTCGCAGGTCCTCACACACACTTTGCCTTTGTTCGCGAAAGTAAGAAAAGGCCAAGGGATTAGATTGCCCTGATCCTTTCCCTTTCACACAAGCAGTCCGTTTCTATAGTCTCCGCTATTATTTTACCGAAATATTTGTATCCCCACTATCGCTACCCCCCCCCCCCCCACCACCGGGGGAGGGGGGCGGTGGGGGTACCCAACAACGTTTTGTACGGGATGCTCCGCCCCGAGGTCCAAACCTTTACCCTTTTATATACCGTTTTTGACAGAAATGGTAACCCTTTCATGCACCTTCCATAGAAAATCGTACCCCTTCCATTCTCTATTTTCGAATTGCCCATAATACACTTTGTTTGCCCCCCAAATTTTGCTGCTTTTGGGAATATACCGTCCGCCCAAGAGCATTTACAAACAATAGTTTATGCAAAATTTGGGGGGCAAACAAAGTGTATTATGGGCAATTCGAAAATAGCTACTTGACTAATATTCTTGACTTACATCCCTGATACATGTTATAATGACAAAGGAAAAACAAAAGAAGCGTGCGTTTTTTGGCTAACAGTTGAGCAACGTTTACTCACTTTTTATTTCAGTATAAACATTAAAATACTTTAATAGATGAATTAGCCGTTATGTGAGAGCTAAATGGCACTTTCCCCTACCCTTTTCTCTACTTCAACTTGTGAAATCCCTGCCCTTTTATATACCTCCAGCCTAAAAAAGGTGTATTTTTCGGGCGGAGCATCCCCGTATGGCCCATTATAGGGTGCCCCCCCCCCCCCCTGCCCTCCATGGGCGCTAAAACGACGTTCGCTCAATTTATTCTGATATTAGGTTCCAATTTCTTGGTAAGAACACTGAACAAAACATTCTCCGCAGGTTATTTCAACGAAGTCTAACTTAGATCGCGGTTTAAGACAATTAAGCGACCTCATATCTGTTTATAAGTGGATCATTTTAAGTAGATAAATGTTTCTCTAAGCTGTGCAATATGTCTTCTTGACAATGTTTATAGTAAATAACGTTTAAATATTAGGGTTGGTCAGATTAAATTGATTTAAATCCCGAATTTGTTAAACACTGTCTAAAATTCGTTTAAATAACCGACTTTAATCTCACGCGCGCGAGCGACTAAGCGCGCTGGTATCGCGCTCACAAAGGGAAATTATACTACATCATAATTAGAAACTACGCAAAGAAAGCTTAAAAATTTCAACGAAGCTAACGCGGTTTATTCGCAGGAGAGTTAAGAGCAATAACAGTAATTTTGTTTTGCGATTGCGATTATTTCTTAAGCACTATGAGTGCTAACCCAAGTAGAAAACGAAAACATTTCATTCCTTCCAAGAACGCGCCACCATCGCATGGACAACAAGGGGAAGGTTCTTTAAACGTGTGCGCGCCTGTTAAAACCAGGAAACTTCAAGTTTCTTTAAAGGTTAGTGCGACTATTCAAATGCTTTACTTTTGAATGCTCTTTTCTGAAGTCATTTTACTGAGCCTGTTTGAAAAGACTATTTAACCTTTTTAACTTCCATTTTTTGCGGTTTTCAGCCATACAAAATTGAGAAGTTCGCAACGGACAAAGTTTCAAAAAGGTTGGTAACTGTAAATTTTTAAAATTAGGAAAATAATTTTTGCACTGAAGAAAAGAATTTTGAACGTTTCCTGTCAAGGCTTAAAAGGTTTTTTCTTTAACTCTTCAGCCTTAAAAGAGTCCACATTGAATCTGATTTGGACACAGAGCCACAGAGGAAAAAGATCTTCTTGCCAGAACCAAGTGTAAGTTTTTTTAAGAGTTGCGAAACGTTGACCCTTTTATATACCGTTTTTGACAGAAATGGTAACCCTTTCATGCACCTTCCATAGAAAATCGTACCCCTTCCATTCTCTATTTTCGAATTGCCCATAATACACTTTGTTTGCCCCCCAAATTTTGCTGCTTTTGGGAATATACCGTCCGCCCAAGAGCATTTACAAACAATAGTTTATGCAAAATTTGGGGGGCAAACAAAGTGTATTATGGGCAATTCGAAAATAGCTACTTGACTAATATTCTTGACTTACATCCCTTTACTTTTTTTACGGGATTTTGAACGCATGGCATTTGACTTCACCAACAAATCAATTCAAATTCCCTGACTTTTCACTGACTTTGACAAGAACTAAGATTTTCCCCGACCTTCTGCAAAATTCCTTGACTTTTCCCTGGCCTTGAAAAATTTTGTTTTTCCCTGACTTTTCCCTGACCGTGGCAACCCTGATGTGGCACCGGAATCCAGTCGATAAGAATCGCAATAATTGTAGAAACAATTCTTTCTCTAGAAGAAACTTCCAGTTAATAAAGATGGGACAGAAAAACCTGTTTCTGGGACAAGTGGAACGCAGCCGGCGACCGTCAACAAGGGAAATTGCCACAAAAAGACACGCAGAGGTACTAGTTGCCAAATTCAATTGTTACTTAATTGCTTTAGATTTATGTTCGTATTGGAGCTCGAAAAGCGTCAGTTAGCGAAGTCTCGGCTTGACTGCATCTGCCAAATCGAACATTCTTTATTTTTGCTTGTGCCGCGAAAGCTGAGGTGGCCGAAATTCCGAGCGAAACTGAATACGGAAAGTGAGACTGGGGAGTATCGGCGCTGCGAGCTTCCTCCCATTCTCGTCCCCAGAGCTCCCTGGCTCTTTTAGCCGCTGAAGCCTGACCACGAGGACCACCTGGCCGTACTGAGGTTCAGAGAGGCAAGAGAGCTCAGGGTACTCGCAATATGCGTCTCGCCTGTAGATCAATTTCTCTTGGTTTCTAGGAAAGCGCAAGCGCCGCGGTCTCGCAGCTTATGAAATGAGAGCATGTCTCGGATCAGGAGGATTTGGAGACGTTTTTTCTGCTACAAGAAAGCGTGACAAACTGCCGGTAAGCAAAGAATTAATAACTAAATAAATTCCCAAAGATGTGCATATAAACGTTTTCTGCAAACTTCGTTAGAAACAAAACAAATGAAAGCTGTAGACTACACATACACTAGACATAAGCTAGGGGCAGTACCACCGTATGGCTAGTACATTGGACACCGATACAAAAGTAAGGGGAGTGAAAATTAAGAGTAATAAGCCAGAATAATATGCTGATCGACTATTTAACCTTTTTAACTTCCATTTTTTTTACGGTTTTCAGTCATACAAAATCGAGAAGTTCGCAACGGACAAAGTTTCAAAAAGGTTGGTTATTGTAAATTTTTAAACTGAAGAAAATAACTTTTGCACTAAAGAAAATAATTTTGAACGTTTTGTGTCAAGGCTTAAAACGTTTTTTCTTTACCTCTTCAGCCTTAAAAGAGTCCACAGTGAATCTGATTTGGAGACAGAGCCACAGAGGAAAAAGATCTTCTTGTCAGAACCAAGTGTAAGTTTTTTACGAGTTGTGAAACGTTGACTGCTTTAGCTGGAGTATAGGTGAACAAAATGAATCTAGTGTATCGTCAAAAAACGCGAAATAGTGTATTCAAAAGTGATCGCTTACAGGGAGTTCATTGGCGTTAATAGTCAAAAGTATTCTGTATAACATGCCACTATTAAGAAGTTGTATAGCTTTGGTAGCCTTGGTAACAACAGTGGACGTTTGGGAGAACGAGAAAAGCTGTGAAAACACGAGCGAAGGTGAAAGCTTACACAACTATTTCGAGTTCTCCCAAACTTTTAAGACTGTTGCCATAAGCTTAAAATCACGGAAACAAGACTGATTCATCATTGCAATACTTTACCAAACAGTTTGCGGTTGAGACACGATGCAATTTTGAAATTGCGCGTTGTTAATATTTTGCACCGGAGTCCAGTTGATAAGAATCACAATAATTGTAGAAACAATTTTCTCTCTAGAAAAAGCTTCCAGTTGATAAAGACGAGAAAGAAAAACCTGTCCCTGGGACAAGTGGAACGCAGCCGGCGACCGTCAACAAGGGAAATTGCCACAAAAAGACACGCAGAGGTACTAGTTGCCAAATTCAATTGTTACTTTATAATTGCTTTAGATTTATGTTCGCATAGGAGCTCGAAAAGCGTCAGTTAGCGGAGTCTCGGCTTGACTGCATCTGCTGAACATTCCTCATTTTTGCTGAGTCCACGAAATCCGGAGCGAAACTGAATACGGGAAGTGAGAGTGTGGAGTATCGGCGAGTAGTTATGAAATTGTCCCTTCTAGGGCATATTCCTTGGTACTTTTTTCCCATATTTTTATATTTATTTCTGAGATCTAAAATTTTTGAAATTTTTCAACCCATAATCCCCGTCATTTTCTTGCGAATCCCTGTCATATTTTTTAGATTTTAAAGGGAGATCAAGACCTGATTATTTCCGAGATCTTTTTGTATTATTAGCAAAATTTACGAGTAAATTTCAGTTTTTTTAAAGGTAAATAAACATAAATTATACGGCAGATCTTGATTGTTGGTTCACTTTCTGTTTATTCAAGTGAAATTCAAATCATAGTAATTTTCATCACGTAAATAAAGGGGTTTACTCCATACTCTTTTGTCTTAGTGTAAAGTTAAACACAACTTTTCCTTAAAATAGTCAAAAGGTCTTTATAACACAGAATTAAAGGGGGATACGTTTTATACTTCAAATAAATTAAATAAATGTAATAAATTCAAAAAAAATCAAGAAATATAATAAAATCTTGAAATGCTTTAAATTCTAAAAAATTATGAGCTCGCCCTTCGGGCTCGCGGGATTCGCAAGAAAATGACGGGGATTATGGGTTGAAAAATTTCAAAAATTTTAGATCTCAGAAATAAATATAAAAATATGGGAAAAAAGTACCAAGGAATATGCCCTAGAAGGGACAATTTCATAACTACTAAGGTGGTGTTGGATGGGAGCGGAAGAAAAAAAAAAATAATTTAAAAAAAATTATAATTTAAAAAAAAATATATTTATATATAATAAAATGATCGCTACGCAAAAACCAATCGCAAAGAAAAACCAAAATCCAAAAAAGATGGATTCAAGAGATATTCTACAAGAAAGATTTCATGCTATTGACTTCTTGTTTGTAGAAGTTTTGGAAAAATTAAAAAAATCTCTAAATTTAGAAAATAAAAAAGAAAGGAAAATAGCAAAAAAAGAATTGAAAGAAATTATTATAAATATAAATTATAAATTGGATCATATTCCAGTTTTGAATTTATATTATAATATGCCTGAAGATATGGAAGATTTAGTAACTTTTGTAATATTTCATTATGCAGGTGAATTATTCAAATATTTTATAAATATTGGAGAAGGAAGTATGACAGTTTTTGAAAACTCAAATGGATATCCAACTTGTAATGAGAAAAAAATTGTTAAGAAATTATTAAATAAATTTTATAAAAAGATTGTGATAAAAAGTGAAGATCAAGATGAAAATAGAGACCACGATGAAGATTATGGAAATTATTATCTTGATACAGAAGAAGTATTTGATTATATTTATGGATAAATTTTAGCCCCAAAATGGGGCTTTTTTTTATGCTGAAATTTATAACTTTTGCGGAAAAAAAAAATAAAGTTAAAAAAAATATTTATATATAATAAAAAAGGATGTCTTCATCTGATTTAAATAACTTATCATATGATGAACTTATGAAAATAGCAAAAAAGGAAACTAAAGAAAATAGAAAAATTAAAGAAGAACGAAAGAAACAAAAATTGATTGAATATATTAAAAATAAAAAAGAAGAAAATGATAAATTAAAAAAGAAACCAATAAAACTTAAACCTAAATCAAAACCTAAACCAAAGAAAATTAAAACATTTGATGATTATTTTCTTGAATGTATAAAAAATAAAAAGATTCCAAAAGATACTCCAAAATATTTAAAGAAAGCACTTGAAAGAGCAATGAAAGAATACCACGTTGGAATTAAATTTGAAAAATCTGCTCTTGATAATTTTGCTGAAAAATATGTAATTGAAGGAAAACCAAAAATCTTTCCTAAAGATTATTTTAAAGAAAAAGCTTCACAATTAAAAGATTTTCTTAGAAATCATAGAAATATTAAAGTTAGATTTATATTAGTTTGTTTAATGGAAAGAATGGAGCATGAAGATAAAATTAAAGATAAAGCTTATTTTCATTCTGAAACACATATTAATCTTGAAGGTATAGATGCTAAAGAGATTTTAACTAAAATAATTCTAGAAATTCTTAGTAAAATTTTAATTTATCAAAGAAATGGTTCAGGTTGGTATTTTAAAGAGATTTTATCATTAGAAATTCATACTATAAAATATAAACCTTTGAAAGGATCTTCATATATTAAACTTCCTGGTTTTATTTCAAGTAAAAAAGCTATAATAAATTTAGAAAATAAAAAAGATAATAAATGTTTCATGTGGTGTATTTTAAGATATTTACATCCACATGAAAAAGATCCTCAAAGAATTTCAAATTTAAAAAAATACAAAAACGATCTTAATTTTAAAGGTATAGATTTTCCATTTAAATTAACAGATATAAAAAGGTTTGAGAATCAAAACCCGAATCTCCCAGGAATTAATGTTTTTTCAATTAATGAATATAATAAATTTTATCCTTTAAGAATTAATGACAAAGATTGTAATAATACAATAGATTTATTTCTTTATGAAGACACCGGAAAAACACATTATACACTTATTAAAAATTTTTCAAGATTAATCAGTTCACAAGTTAGTAAAAATACTTCAATAAAAAAATATTTTTGTAAAAAATGTTTATCTCATTTTACAAAAGAGGATCTCCTAAAGAAACACATTATATTTTGTTCTAATAATGAGACAGCTGCAGTAAAAATGCCTCCTAAAAACTCATTTTTATTTTTTAAAAATTATAATAAAAAATTACCTTTACCTTTTGTTATTTATGCTGATTTTGAATGTTTTACAAAACCAATGAATAATTGTGAACCGGATCCAAATTATTCTTATTCAATGGAATATCAAAAACATGAACCTTGTGGATTTTGTATTTATATTAAATCTTTTGATTTTGATGATAGAGTTGATAGAATATTTAAAATTAATCCAATTATTTATACAAAGAAAAAAGAAGATGAAAATATTGCATTAGTTTTTGTAAAAGAATTAAAAAAAATTGCAAAACAAATTAATTTTAGTTTTTATAATTTCCCACAAATGATGATATTTACAGACTCAGATAAAATAGAGTTTAATAAATCAACAAATTGTCATATTTGTGAAAAACCTTTTATTGAAGGAGACTTTAAGAATAAAAAAGTTAGAGATCATTGTCATTTTACTGGTAAGTTTAGAGGAGCTGCTCATAATAATTGTAATATTTTTTGTAAAAAACCTAGAGTACTTCCTGTAATATTTCATAATCTTCAAGGTTATGATTCACATCTTTTTATTAAAGAATTAGCAAAAATGAAAGGAGATTTAACTTTTATTCCTAAAACAGAAGAGAAATATATATCATTTTCTAAGAAAATTAAAGTAGCTGAATTTATGAGAGAAGATGAAAAAATTACAATTAATTTTGAATTACGTTTTATTGATTCATTTAAATTTTTATTAACTTCCCTTTCAGGTCTTGTAAATAATTTGCAACCTGATGATTTTTATTCTATAAAAAGTTATTATGATAAAAATATAGAATTATTAACAAGAAAAGGAGTATATCCTTATGATTATGTAAATTCTTTAGAAAAATTCAAAGAAACACAATTACCACCAAAAGAAGAATTTTATTCAAAATTAAATGATGAAGACATAACTGATGAAGACTACACCCATGCACAAAAGGTTTGGTCACAATTTAATTGTAAAACTATTAAAGATTACCATGATTTATATCTTAAAACAGATGTATTACTTTTAGCTGATGTGTTTGAAAACTTTCGTAAAACTTGTTTGAAGTATTATAATTTAGATCCAGCTCATTATTATACATCTCCTGGATTAGCTTGGGATGCATGTCTTAAAGAAACAGAACAAAGACTTGAATTATTACATGATTATGATATGTTAATGATGTTTGATCAAGGAATTAGAGGTGGTATAACTCATATATCAAAAAGATATTCAGAAGCAAACAATAAATATATGAAAAATTATAATCCAAATGAAGAATCAAAATTTATTACATATCTTGATGCTAATAATCTTTATGGTTGGTCAATGATACAAAAACTTCCAACTCATGGTTTTAAATGGATGAAAGATCTTACAGTAGAAAATGTAATAAAAATATTAGAAAAGAAAATTACAAATATTGGTTATATTTTTGAAGTGGATCTTAAATATCCAAAAAAACTATGGAAAGAACATAATGATTATCCACTTGCTACAGAAAGATTAAAGTTTGGAACAGTAGAGAAACTTGTTGGATCTTTTTACAATAAAAAGAATTATGTAATACATTATAGAAATCTTAGACAATGTTTAGAATTAGGACTTGAACTTGAAAAAGTACACAGAGGAATATCATTTTATCAATCTGAATGGATGAAACCTTATATTGAAAAAATACAGAATTAAGAAAACAATCTAAAAACTCTTTTGAAAAAGATTTTTTTAAATTAATGAATAATTCTGTATTTGGTAAAACAATTGAAAATATAAGAAAAAGACAAAATATACAATTAGTAAATAATAAGAAAAAGGCTATTAATTTGTCATCAAAACCTAATTTTGATCGATTAACAATATTTGATCAAAAATTAATTGCAGTTCATTTGAAAAAGACAGAAATATATTTTAATAAACCTATTTATGTGGGACAAGCTGTTCTTGATTTGTCAAAATTTCATATGTATGATTTTCATTATAATTATATTAGAGAGAAGTATTCCAATAAAGCTGAATTATTATTCACAGATACAGATTCATTAATGTATGAAATTCATACAGATGATTTTTATTATGATATAAGAAAAAACATCAAAAAAAAGTTTGATACAAGTGATTATCCAGAAAATCATGAATCTGGAATTAAAACTGGAATTAATAAGAAAGTAATAGGAATGTTTAAAGATGAAGCTTGTGGAAAACAAATTACACATTTTGTTGGTCTAAGACCTAAGCTTTATTCTTTTAAAGTTGAAGACATTGAAGTAAAGAAATGTAAAGGAATTAAGAAAAATGTTATTAAAAGGGAAATAACATTTGAAGATTTCAAGAAATGTTTATTCTCAGAAAAAGAAGAAATGAGAACAATGAATATAATAAGAAGTAAAGAACATAAAATTTACTCGATGAAAATGAATAAAGTAGCATTATCTGCAAATGACGATAAAAGACTGATTTGTAAAAATAAAATTAATACTTTAGCTTTGAGAAAATAAAAAAAATAATAATATAAAATAAAATGATTAATTTCACAAAAAAAGATATTTTATTAATATATTTAAGAAGATTTTGATGAAGAAATTAGATATAAAAGGTATAAGAGAGAAAGATATTATAAAAGAGAAAATTTAAAAAAATTAAAAAAAAAAATAAAAGATTAAAAAATGTATACAGAAGAAGAGATTAAATTATATTCTTCCATATTAAAATCTTATGAAAAAAGTAAAATTAAAAAAAAGAAAAAAAGAAATATTCCAATATATGAAAAATGCAAACATGAGAATAAAGAAATTATTGATTATGCTGAAGTTTGTTGTGATTGTGGTCTTCAAATTCAAAGAATATTAAATTATGAAGTTGGTGTATTTGATTGGGAAAGATGTTGTTATAGAAAAAAATCAGTATACCAAAGAAAGTATTTTTTTAAGAAAAAGATCAATGAAATACAAAAAACTTTTGATATAAAAAATGATGATATTTCTAAGATTAATGAAATACTTTATAAAATTGATAATGCAAATTTAATTAAGAAAGTAAATACACAATTTGGAAGAAAGAGAATAATTAATATCACTTTTATTATAAAAAAGATTTTAATTATTCTTGGATATAGTAATGTTGATGAATTATTACCACTAAAACTTTCAGAAGAAACAAAAGCTTTTTATGAAGAATGGTGGGAATTAGTTAAAAAAGAAATTATAATATCATAATTTTAATTGAGTTTTGAAATTAAGTTGTAGCGGAAAAAAATAATAATTTAAAAAAAAATATATTTATATAAAAATGAATTCTTCACAAAGCAAATCTATTAATACGCAATACAAAGCAATTCCTATCACTCTTTTTGGTGTAACATATTTTGATAAAATATTATATGGTAAAATGTTTATGATTGATCTTCATTTTCACAATATATATATTAATTATCGAAGATTTTATGAGTTAAGAAAGAGAGAAATTGAAGATAAAATTATAACAGATAATAGTTTAAAAATAAAAGATATATTAAGATATTTTAAAAAAAGTCAAAAAAGTAATGAAATAGACAAACAAAAAAGAAAATATTTGAATAGAATAAGAAAAGAAATAAAATATATTAGAAAATATTTAATGAAAGAAGAATATAAAAAAAAAAAAGTTTTATATTGTATAGAAGGTGATGATATAAAATTCGGAATTTTAAATTATGAAAAGTTAATAGATTTTACATATTCTAATTATTTAAGTTTTAGCATAATTAAAAGTATTATGTTAAGACAAAAAAAATATAGAAAATCATTATATCGTGAAGATATTTTTAAATGTCAGGGAAAACTTTCATTGAGAAAAGATAATAAAGAAATAATTAAAGAAATAAGAAAAATTGTTAAAGATTTTGAAAGTTATTTTAAAGAAAAAGATGTTATTATTCATTGGCAAACCGATTATTCTGATTCTGATTCTGATTCTGATTCTGCTAGAGTTAGTGTTAGTGATAGTCAAGTTAATTATATTTATTAATAATTATATCCCTTTTTTAGGGATTTTTTTTATGCTGAAATTTACAATTAAAAAAATTTTAAAAAAAATAAAATTTAAAAAAAAAAATATTTATATATAATAAAATGCAACTAACAAGTTTCGAAAACATTTCTAAAGAAAATCTTATTTTTAACGAAGCCAAACAATATAAAGTCAAGAATTCCAAAATGAAATATCATCGTATTAAAATCGAAACAACTTATCCTAATGGTAAGCAAGGTCCTCTTATAATTGAAACACCTTTACTTTTTAGTTTTGGTGTATCTGAAAGAAAGAATCAAGAATCACAAGAATTAGTTGGATATACAATTCCTGTTTGTTTATGGGAAAAAGATAAAGATCCAACAAAAGAAGAAAAAACTTTTTTTAAAACATTAGAAAATATCCAACAACTTTGTTATAACCATCTTGAAGATACAATTGGTGTTGAAGAATCTCAAAATTTATCTCATATTTTATATTATAAAAAGAAAGAATATACTGATAAAAAAGGAAGAACTAAAACAGTAATTGATGATAGTGTTTCACCAGTTTTATATGCAAAACTTATATATTCAGAAAAATCTAATAAAATTCTATCTTTGTTTAAAACAAAAGGAAATAAAAATGTTGATCCATTTGAATACCTTAATCAATATTGTAAAGTAAAATTAGCTTTAATAATTGAGAGTATTTATATTTCCAAATTAGTAAAATCTATTCAAATTAAAGTTCATGAAGTTTATGTTAGACCATTGAAACCAAGAGAATCATTATTAATGATAAAAGAAGAAAGTGATGACGAAGACAATGAAGAAAATGAAGAAGGTGATTCACAGGATTTGTTTTAAACTGAAATAAAGTATTTTGCCCTTTTAAGGGCTTTTTTTTTATGTCGCTTGAAACAATTTTTAATACTACAATAGTATTAAAAATCTTTCAAATCACTCAAAGGAATCCATGAATTAAACTTGTCAGGATATCCACTCCATTTAACTAAAGCTAACTTTTTCTTGGTGTCTCGTTTCAATACTTTCTCAATTCTATATATTTCTTGTTTTGTTTTTTGTAACTCTTTTTCATAAAAAGATCCTTTTACTTCTTCACCCATTAAATCAACAATTTTATAGGTGATAGGTTTTGTATTTAATATTTCATTAACCACAAATACTTCCTCTGTCCAGTTAGGAGTATATCCTTTATCAAATACAGGTCTCTTATATTTTGATATACGAACGAAATCTCCAACCTTAAATTTTATTTTTCCAGGTTTCAAATAAATTAAATCTGAATATAAATTAGCATAAACTTTTTCTTCGTTTTCTTTTTTACTAGCTTGAATTGGAGTCATTTTAATACTAGAATGTCTTGTTTTATTATAATCATTAACTAATTTATCAAGGATGTTCCAATAAACAGTATTGTTATTTACACTAAACATCTTAAACATTCTGGTTTTCATTGTTTTATTCCATCTCTCAACAATGCTTGATTTCTCTTCATTCTCTGTATGATATAATTTGATTTTATTCTTTTCAAGGACCTTCTTAAAATGTTTACTGATAAATTCAGAACCTTTATCTGTCCAAAGCATTTTTGGTTTACGTTTACTTTTTTTAAATATATCATCAAATGCTTTACTAACACTTTCAGTCTTTTTGTTTTTCAATGGTTCAATCCATCCATATTTACTAAAAATATCTATTACCATTAGTAAATAATTTATTCCTTTATTCCATTTACTAAACTTTTGCATTTCAACCAAATCTGCAGCCCAGATTTCATCAATTCCATTTGATATTACAGTTCTCTTTGAAAAGTTTCTAGTGATTGGTTTATGTAATTCATCGGCTAATTGTTGAGTCCAATCACTATTATTACTCAACGCCGCTTTACGTTTTTTGTCTTCTTTGGTAAACCCAAACCAAGTTTTTGTTTAGTATTTATAATAAATCTCGCTGTTTGTCCCCATTTCGGTATTTCACCGTATGGAATCAGATCTAAAGATTTAACCATTTGCCTATCACATTCATTCTTATTTTTTCCCATATCATAACATATATCATGATAAGCAGCAATTTCATCTACTTTATTATATGGTTTAACCATCCATTCTAATACTTCACCTGTTTCAGGATCATATCTTAATTGTTCATTCAAAGGGTTATACGGACCCATGTACTTATATTCTCCAGGAGTCCAACCACCTTTTGGTTTTGGCAATTTTCCAATGAGTTTATGAATATCTACACTACCTCCTTGGTCTAGATCTTTTCTATTTGTTTATATTTTAATTTTGGTCTTATTTTTGTTGATATTTCATCCAATGCTTTACTACCAACATCTTGAATCATTGGAGTTAATTTATTTAATCCATAATTAATTGCTTTTTTTTGTAAGTTTTTATTTCTCATAGCTTCAGATATACCATATCGTCCCATTTCTACTGTTTTTTTACCTAACCAAGGTAAAGCATGAGTTAAACCTGTTAATGCTAATTCACCCAAGCCTTCTCCTTCTTGTGTTTGTGAAGAAGAAGGCTGAATTAGTTTCCCTGTTTCTTAACAAATCGTGTTTTTTTTATTCCACAAGAAGCACAAGTACACCAATACATTTTTCTTCCATTTTTAGCAGTTTGATAACCTTCTGGTTTCACACATTCTGTTTGTTTTTTTTCTTTCACACAATAAGATTTCATTTTATTATATATTTAGATAAAAAAAATTTAACTTTTACACTTTTTATATAATTCATTAAATAAAAAAGAATGACGAATTATTTTCCATACAAATTAAAATTATCTGAATCTCAATTAAAAAAATTAGCAAAAGCTTATAAGGATAGATCAGAGATTACTTTAAGAATTACTAAAAATAATTTAGTTGGATCAGATGAATTAATGTTGACAAAAACACAAATTAATAAACTTAATAAAGCTAAAACTAATGGAGTTGGTTCTGATATTAAAATAACAAAAACACAAATTAGAAAAGTAGTAAAAGAAGGTGGAAGTTTATTTGGATCTCTTATTTCAATAGGTTCAAAAGTTCTTCCAATGGCTGCAAAAGTTGCTAGTAAAGCAGCTCCAGCACTTGCTCAGGGTGCTTTAACAGCTTTAGGATCACTTGGAATTGATAAAATTTTTGGTAAAGGAATTAATATTCCATCTGAATATTTATCTAAATTGATGAGTCTTAAAAAAGAATTAACAAAAAAACAAATTGATGATTTAAATAAAGCTATACAAAAACGTGGAGCATTATATTTTAAACCAACACAAAGACAAATTAATGGAGGATTTTTAGGTACTCTAGCTGCAATTGGTATTCCTATGGCTATAGAATTAGCTTCAAAATTATTTGGAAAAGGATTACAAGTTCCAAGAACAGGAAAAGGAAAAGGAAAAGGAAAAGGATTACAAGTACCAATAGCAGGAAAAGGAAAAGGAAAAGGATTACAAGTAAGTGCTAGACCAGGAATGATACCTTATCAACCACCTCCATTTTTTGGAACATGGGAACAACAAGGGAAAGGTAAAAAAAAAAAGGACAAGGATTATTACTAGGATCGAACAGTCCATTCAACCAAATTCCAGTATTAGGAGCAATACTTTAAAACCTATTTTTAAAGATATACCTCTAAGTAATTTTGATCTTTTAGAATATATAGATTATCTTAAGATACCAAATTTTAAAGGAATTTTTTCTAGAGACTCAATTGATCATTTTCATGAAAAAGGATGTTGTATAATTAATCTTGATGATAAAGTAGGACAAGGAACTCATTGGGTTGCAGAATTCATAAAACCACCATATATTTATTATTTCGATTCTTTTTCACTTCCACCACCATTAGAAATTATAGATCATGCAAAAAGATTAAATCTAGGTTTTATTTATAATAAAGGTTATCCAATTCAAGATATCTATTCTGTTAGATGTGGTTATTACTGTTTATATTTTCTTGATAATATTTATAAGAAATCTTTTTACAACCTTTTAAAAGTTTTTAAAATTAATGATCAGGATTATAATGAAAAGTTTATAAAAAATTATTTTATATAAGTTATTAAATAAAATGATTCAGAATAGAGTATTAGTTTTTAAAAGTCTTGATGCTAAAAAACAAAATCCATCAAATAAACCAGGTAATTTTACTCTAAAATTTACTCCTGAATTGAAATTGGATCCAAACACTACTCATTATTTAGCATTAGACCATCTTTCTATGACTGCTAGTTGGCATAATATTAGACCCGAGTATCAAAACAATGAATTGAAAATATCAAAAGATAAAGGTAAAACTTATATAACAATTGTATTTCCATCAGGTATTTATGATTATCAAGATATAAATACTCTTATTCAAAAAAGAATAGGTAAAATTGTAAATACAGAAAATTATGGTATTAATATACTTTTTGATCTTACAACATATAAAGTATTTATTGCACTTAATGAAAATTATTACATTGATTTTTCTAATAGTGGTAATTTTGGTAAATTATTAGGATTTGAAAAGAAAGTTTTAAAGAAGAGTGCATATGGAAAGAATTTTCCTAATATTAGTAATGATATTGATAATTTATATATTAGAACTAGTTTATTATCTGATAGTATTATCTCAGGAAAACGGTCAAATGTATTATACACATTTTCAACTAATACAAAAACAAGATCATTACCATTTGAAATTCAACCTATAAATTACTTATGGAATAGAATGAATAGAAATGAAATTTTTGAAGTGAAATTTTATATTACAGATGACCAAGATAGAGAAGTTGATTTGAATGATATTGATATAAGTTTGACTGTTGTTATTGGTGAAAGAAAATAATAAATTGTATAAATAAAAATGGAAAGACGAATAAGAAATTATGATACTGGTGAAGATTATTATACAGATACAGAGACAAAAGGTGGTGGTGTTTTTGATGTATTGAGTAATATTGGAGCTAAACTTACTGGAAAAACTGCATCTAAACTTGCTTCAAAAGCAGCAGAAAAATTTGTAGAAAAAGGTTCTGAAAAGATTGGTGAGAAAACTGGACAATTAATTGGTGAAACGATTTATGATAAATTTAAACCTAAATCATCAAAAAAGAAAGAGAAGAAACTTGAAATTGAAACTATACCAGAAGATCTTATTCCTGAAATTCAAGATTATGTAATACCACAAAAAGAAAATCCACCGAAAGAAAATAAAGGTGAAAAAATTGTTAAACTTTTACAAAAAAATAATGATAAATATTCTTATGTCAAAGATGTTTATAAAGATCTTCTTTAAAAAAAATTTTATATAATCTTAAAATAAAATGAATGGAAATTTTAGAAGCCCAAATTTAGTAAAGAGATATGAATATACATATTATGATTTGGAAACACCATTGAATGCTAATGTTCCAAATAATGCTAGACAAGTAAAGGATAATTATAGATTCACAGTTGATAATTCATCAGAAGCTAATCCAATTGATTGGTATAATGCTTATTTAGAAGTTAAGTTTAAACTTGTAACTCTTGCTGATAGTACAGCTGGAATAACAGCAGGAACTGATGCTACTGCAAAATTTTGCACCACAACTAATGGTCATACTTTCATTAATGAAATCCAAGTTGAATGTAATGGAATAACTGTATATAATAATACAAGAGCTAATGAAACATCAAATGTTTTATCTCTTTTGAAATATACTAAAAGTTATGCAGATACAATTGGAAAAGATCAATTTTTCTATTTAGATACATCTACAGGAACTGCAGAACCACGGAAACAATTAGCTGATAAAGAATTAAGAGTTTTATATAATGAAGGGTTTGGTGAACGAAAAAAATTAACAGATGGTGGAAATGAGACTGTTTTTTCAATTCCTCTGAATTTATATAGTTATTTTGCAGCTTTTAAAAATAATCTTCATCCTAATATCAAAATGAATATTTTATTAAAATTAGAAGATGATAATAATATTGTTTTTAGGGATGGTACTGATGCTCCAAATTCAAAAGTCATTATCACTAATTTACGATTATGGTGTCCGAAAATTATGTTTAATGGAGAAGGACTGAAGATGTATCTTGAAAATTATTTAAAACCAAAAAAGTGGACTTACTTGAGAGAACATAGTGAAATATTACAAACAACATCAACTCAGAGCTACTTTCGTATAACTACAGGAATTAGAAGACCAAGACATGTTTTCATATGGGTAGTACCTACAGCAAGTTATGGAAATCAGGAACAAAATATTTTCACTTTTAAAACATTCAGTATTGGTACAGGTGGTCGTCATTTTACTAGAGCTCAATTAGAAATAAATAACAGTATGTATTATCCTCAATTGGAAATGACATCAAAAGAGGAATCAAGACTTTATAGAACATTAATGTCATATTCTTCAGCTTATAATGATTTACTAAGTGGACCAATAATTAATAGAACAAATTTCAAAAATCTTTTTGGGATGTTATATTTTGATCTTAGAAATCAAGATGACGATGTTAAAGATGGTGTTGTTTCACTAACTTTTAGATATGAGTTAAATGATGCTCCAGGAAGTAATTATACAATTAATGCTTTGGTTTTACATGAAAAAGAAATTGAATTATACACTTCATCTGGAAAAATGCTTATAAAAGCATAAAAAGTTATATAATCTTTTTTTGATTTTAATACTAATTGAAGTATTAAAATCTAAGATTTCACCCATTTATTATACATTTTTTCATGTAATTTTTTATCAATAGCTTCTATTCTTAATAATTCATCATTAATTTGTGAAATATCATTTCTTATAACTGGTGAATTATTCCCAGCAGCTATTGAACCAATTAATACCTTTAATCTATCTGTTAATTCTTTTGGATCTTGATAATAAGTAATACTTGATCCGACCATTATAGATTTTCCTGATGACTTATGAGGTGGCATATTACTTAACGTATTTAAATCATTAAATATTTTTACTGCATTCATTGAATATTTTGTTTTAGGATTGTATCTCTTTGTTAATAGGCTTATAAGAGATTTATCAGCATCTGCTTCATAGATTAATTTACCACCACGATAAGCATTCAGTTTTAAATTTTTCATTAAGTTTGGTAAATCAATCATTAATCCACCATATTGATTATTTTGAATTTTATAAGCATTTCTTCTTGGTTGTTTATATCTTCTTTTTCCTAAACCTTGACCTTTTATTCCACGACTTATTGCAATTCCTATCAATCTTTCCTTAAAAATATTTAAAGTATTAAACTTTTTTATTTTTTCTAAAGTTTCTGGTTTAGGATTTTTTGCTTTGGGTTCAGCTTTTTTAATACCTTTTTCATCTGTTGAAAAATCAACATTATTTAGTGTTTTTTTTATTTCTTTAATTGAATTATCGGCATCTTCAATTTGTTCACTAATATCTTCAGTATCTTTATAAAATGATGGTAATTTATAACCATATTCAGTTAATATATCAATTGAATCTTTATTATTTAAAAATTTATCCAAATCATATTTTTCTATTGTTGATTTTGAAGGTTTTTCTGGTTTTTTTGGTTTTTCTGGTTTTTTTGGTGTTGAAGGTTTTTCTGGTGTTGAAGGTTTTTCTTCATCTTCTGGTTGATATTGTGGTAATTCTTGATTTAATGTATAAATATCTTGTATACCCTCTTTTATAGCTTTTTGATTTTGAATCATCTGTCCAGTCAAAGCAAGTTGATTTTCTTTCAATTGATTAATTATTTTATCCTGTTTTTCATCTGTCTTTTTCTGTTGTTCAACAATAGTTTCTTTTAATGGTTCTCTTAATGTTTTAAAATATTCACTCATAACAACATCACGGATTTTACCTTGATCTTTCACTTCATTTTTAGCTGCAGTAACAGCTTTAGCTATTTTATATCCTTTATATTCTGAATCTGCATACTTTTTGATATTTTCTAAATTCATTTTTATTATAAGATTATATAATTATTTATAAAAATAACATTTAATTTTATTTCTATTATCTAGCATTATAATAAAAAAAAAGTATGAAAATCCCAAATTACGATTCGAATCAAAAAATAAAGTCTAAAAAACTATGTGATTTCTTAGATGAAGATTATAGAATGCTTATTGCTGGTCAAACCCGTTGTGGAAAAACAAATACTCTAATGCATATGATAAGATCCCCATTAGTTTACTATGATAAAATTTATTATTATGGTCCTAATCATAATCAAGAAAAATTACAAGATCTTAAAAAAATAATGTCTAAAATTAGTGAAAAAGTTGGATATGATGTTTTAGAATTTCCAGAAGATATAATGGAAACAACAGAATATCCAGAAGATAATAGAAAAATTGTTGTATTTGACGATCTTGTTAATGCTACAGATGGAATTCAGAAAAAAATAGCAAATCATTATACTGATGGAAGACATCATGGAATTAGTCCTATTTATCTAAGTCAGAGTTATTATGATGTACCCTCAAAATTAAGATTAAATTGTTCTCATATGATATTATATCCACCTGTGAGTAAAAATCATTTGAATCTTATTGCAAAAGAAAATTTGATTGATCCAAATCTTTTTAATAAACTTAGACCTTATGAATTCTTGTTTTTAGATAAAGAACAAAAATCAGTTACTAAGAATTTTGATGAAAAAATATAATTATAAAATAAAAAATGGGAATATTCAATAATATCAATCAATACACTAATATTGATATCAACGAATATATTAGACAGATTAGTCAAGAAATACATGCAAACACAGGAATTAAATTAGATGGTGATAATAATTACGATATTGAACAAAAACGATTAGTAAATCTTGGAGAAGGTATTAATTCTTCTGATGCTATAACTAAACATCAACTTGATACAGGATTAGCAACAAAACCAAATCCTACTGATGTTATTCTTGTTAGTGGCACAAATCATATGACTGGTCATCTTGATTTAGGAGGAAATAATATAATTCGTCCTGGAGGAATTGAAATGAATCGAAAATTAATTACAAATATGGATACAGATGAAAATAATGATTTATCAGCTGTAAATATGATTACTTTGAAGAAATATCATCCTAATGTACCTGCACATACTCATGAAGTTACTAAAGATATAGATTTGAAAGAACTTTTTAATGTTAAACAAAGTAAACCTCAAAATTATAACTATTTAGATAAAAATCAAAATAATTTAATTTCTTATAATGATGCAAATAATATATTCTTAAATCGTAAAGAAGAAAATCCAATGGAAGATCATCTTGATATGAATTATCATTCTATAACAAATATTCAAACAGCAGGTGATAATGATGCTTTTTCTTTGTATTATGGGAAAAGTATTTTTTTAACATTAAATGGAGGTAGATATTATGATGCAAAAAATACAAGAATAATAAATTTAACAACTCCAAGAAGTGATAAAGATGCAGCTAATAAAGCATATGTTGATGGAAGAATTAGTGGTATTCCTCATACGCAAAATATAAGTGCAAATATTAATTTGAAAGAACTTTATAATGTTGAACAAAGTAAACAACAAAATTTTAGTTATTTAACACAAAATTATAACAATTTAGTTTCCTATAATGATGTAAAGAATATTTTCTTATCACGTAAAGAAGTCTCTCCAATGGAAAATGATATTGATATTAATAATCATCGAATATTTAATTTATCAAAATTACCTACATTTGATCATGAAGTTGCAAATAAAGAATATGTAGATACTAAATTAAGTAATCCTGCAGATAAAGATCTAAATATGAATAATAAAAAGATTACTAATTTAGCAATTCCTACATATTATAAACATGCAGCTAATAAACAATATGTAGATCAAGAAACTGTAAAAATAAATAATCAAATACATCAATTAGATCTTCATAAATTAAGTAATCCTACAAATATTGATCTAAATATGAATAATAAAAAGATTACTAATTTAGCAACTCCAGTTTCAAGTGAAAAAAATTCTGCAGTAAATGTTTCATATTTAGAAAATTATGTAAATAAATCTCATATCTCAGCATCCTCTCATCCAAAAGATGAATTCAGATATTTAATGGAGAATGTTAATGAAAGTTCATCAGAAAGTAATATTACTGTAACTGGTATTAATGATTTTGCTAGAAGTCCACATATTTTTAACAAAAAAGCTTATGATTTACTTCTTCATATAAATTTTAATCAAAAATATGTTTCCAGAATAAGTTTTAATATGTATAAAATACCAGAAGGAGAATATACTATATGTATAGAATTTTTTCCTGTTACTATGGATAATGTTAGTGTTAATGCTACTTCAACAAGTTTAAATATTGGTCAACAAACAACAAAAATTTTTCAAAAAGAAGGATATACTAGATCTATTATTCATATGCATAAATATAAAATTTCCCCACCTGAATATTTTTTTGTTGATTTACATTGTGATGCATCAAAAACTACACCATTAGTACAAGCACAAGCTTATTTAATTATTTATGGAGTAAAAAATTATGTTAATGATGTTGAATCAAGTGTTTATGATTCTCCTTTTATTTTTGAAAATCAGAAAATGGTGATGGAAACAGATATTAATATGAATAATCATGATATTAGTATTAAAAATCCAACAAAAGATGATCAACCTGTTAGTTTATCTTTTTTGAAATCATTAAGATCTCATTTTTTTATAACTGCTTATTTTGATAAATCAAAATCAAATAACCATCTATTTTTCAATTCAATATCAACTTCTTTATATATACCATTCAATTGTAAATTGGAATCAATAGATTGTTTCTTTACTGAATTACATGTTTCAAGTCGATATTTTTATATAACATTGAAAGTATCTGATAGTAGAAATACAAAAAGTTTATCTTCAATTAATGGAAATGATCATCAATATTTTAGAAATATCAATTTTCCATTAACTCGAACAAGTCATTTTTGGATTGCGATTAATAAAAGAGGAACTGATCAAATTGTAAATGTTAACCAAATTACATTTACTCTTGTATTCAGTAAAAGTTTATTATAAATATTATAAATAAAATGCCAATCACAAAAATAAAATCATTAAGACACAAAGAACAAAAAGATATATTCGAATTCAATCATATTTCTTCAACTTTAAATCCTGAGAAAATCCAACAATTAAAGGATTTATACTCTTTTTATCATAAAAAAACATGGATATACAAAAACAGTCAAAGTAAATATAAAAAAATAAATTATATTATGAATATTTCGTCTGTGTTACTAGCTTCAGTTGGTGTAATAACAGGTGGAATAACCTTAAACCCTATTATTTTAAGTGTTTTAACTGGAGCTGGAATAATATTAAAAACATATCATGAAATGAAAAATTACAAAGGTAAATTAGATATGGTTAAATTTGGATTTACAACTTATGAAAAAGTATTGACTAATTTACGAACAGCAATGAGAGGTGGTGAATTCGATTATCAGAAATTTATATCTGATATGAAACTTTTAGATCAAGAAATGATAGAATTAACACCTACTTCATCGAAGATTGAAAAGAAATACATTAAAAAGTTTAAGACGTAAGAAATTAAATAAATCCAGGCTTGTTTGTAAATCACGCTGTTATTTTAATTACATCCTTTCAAAAACAAAGCAGGTGTTAAACCAAGCATAAATTCTATTTATCATGCAAATCACAAAGTCACAGTCTCACACATTTCGTATAAATTACAAAGTCAGACAGAATATAATTCTCTTCCGAAAATGAAAAGATTCAAAGATCTAAAGAATTTTTTTTTTTTACAAATCATTTACGTCTTCTTCACTCGACCAACTCATTGAAAGGATGAATACTATTTCAAAAGCAATGGAATATGAAGAAACCTTACCTTATTGAAGGATTTACACGGCGGCATAATACAAGAATCAACCATCTATTCATCTATCCATATAACTTGATAGTTCACTGGATAAAGCATTACACAGGTATCACAAAGTCATGGATTCGAATCCCGTTCAAGCCTGAATTTTATTCAGGTAGCTTTTTTTCAACCGTGAGGAACACAAATCTCTCTCGTATTTACAAGAAGATTCAACTGAAATTCAGGTAATTAAATATTAAGAAACCATACAGTCTATAGTCATGTGATTACTATTAACCAATCAAAATTGACACATTTTTCATACACATTTGTGTACGGAAAATGTGTCAATTTTGATTGGTTAATAAAAGCCCCATTTAGTAGTTATGAAATTGTCCCTTCTAGGGCATATTCCTTGGTACTTTTTTCCCATATTTTTATATTTATTTCTGAGATCTAAAATTTTTGAAATTTTTCAACCCATAATCCCCGTCATTTTCTTGCGAATCCCGCGAGCCCGAAGGGCGAGCTCATAATTTTTTAGAATTTAAAGCATTTCAAGATTTTATTATATTTCTTGATTTTTTTTGAATTTATTACATTTATTTAATTTATTTGAAGTATAAAACGTATCCCCCTTTAATTCTGTGTTATAAAGACCTTTTGACTATTTTAAGGAAAAGTTGTGTTTAACTTTACACTAAGACAAAAGAGTATGGAGTAAACCCCTTTATTTACGTGATGAAAATTACTATGATTTGAATTTCACTTGAATAAACAGAAAGTGAACCAACAATCAAGATCTGCCGTATAATTTATGTTTATTTACCTTTAAAAAAACTGAAATTTACTCGTAAATTTTGCTAATAATACAAAAAGATCTCGGAAATAATCAGGTCTTGATCTCCCTTTAAAATCTAAAAAATATGACAGGGATTCGCAAGAAAATGACGGGGATTATGGGTTGAAAAATTTCAAAAATTTTAGATCTCAGAAATAAATATAAAAATATGGGAAAAAAGTACCAAGGAATATGCCCTAGAAGGGACAATTTCATAACTACTTCGGCGCTGCGAGCTTCCTCCCATTCTCGTGCCCAGAGCTCCCTGGCTATCTTAGCCGCTGAAGCCTGAACACGAGGACCACGTGGTTGTGGCTATTTGGTGCTCGTCATGAGGGAGGCTGGAGAGCTCAGAGTACGCGAATGATGTCACCGTACAGCTTAAGGAGGGAAAAACCGACTATTTCGCAATATGCGTCTCGCCTGTTCATGAATTTCTCTTGGTTTCTAGGAAAGCGCAAGCTCCGCGGTCTCGCAGCTTATGAAATGGGAGCATGTCTCGGATCAGGGGGATTTGGAGACGTTTTTTCTGCTACAAGAAAGTGTGACAAACTGCCGGTAAGCAAAGAATTAAAACTAAATTAATTCCCAAAGATGTGCAGCTTTATATAAACGTTTTCTGCAAACTTCGCAAGAAACAAAACAAAAGAAAGCTGTAGACATACACTAGGGGTAGTACCCGGCACCGTATGGCTAGTACCCGCTTAGCTTACCCCGGTGGACACCGATACAAAAGTAAGAGGAGTAAAATTCGGAGTAATAAGCCAGAATAATATGCTGAAAGGAACTTTTCAGAAATAATTGGCACTTCTCCGGGGTAAAAACAAATATGAACCACACCCACAAAAAGGAGAGACTGTACCTTTCCAAACAAGCTCTGTGACTGGTTAACGAAACAATAGGTTAAACAACAGAAACAATAGCCCTAGACCTAAACACAATAGAAGCTACAGTACTACGGGGCCAATAACAATAGAGGTCTGGAACAGCTACAGTACTACTTCCACAAAACGGATTTCTTGAATTTTTTAGGGGTTCCTTTCAACCTTTTGAACGATAACCTCCGTCAATTTAATATGGGATGCCCCTAGCCTGCGTGGTAGGCGTAAACGTGAAAGGTTTGGGGGGTAGGGGGCAAACACGCAGCTCTTTACAACGTCTAATTTCATTGGATCTGGGTATCACACAGCTCTATTGTTTTCAGGGCTAGGGTCCAGTCCATTGTTATGTTATGGTAAAAAGGCAAACTGATCCTTACGGCAAGAAGAAAAGATAGAGACAGAAGTGAAATAAAAAAATAATAAACAGTTGAATATATTTGCCCGATATTTTGGTTTGCAAAACAAACCTTCTACGGGGGCTCATTTTTGTTTTCTAGACCCCATACGGCTAAAACACGGAAAAGAAAATCGATATCGAAAAAACTCTTTTCGATTTTCTTATAATAACACCATGTAGATTCCTTCAAGCAAATAAAAAAAATCTGTCATATACACTTTAAACGAAAGCCTTATGTACCCCAAGGTTGCTTCAAAGGTCAGTTCCACACAAGAAATATGTGTATTGAATGTTTTCTGCATTTATAGTTGCAGCGATAACACAAAAATAACAACCTGCCCCGCCCAGGAAGGAAACAAGCGATAGTTAGACTTATTCTGTTTTCTTTTCTTATAGGTCGCCATCAAATTTGTAAAGAAAGCCAAAGTCAAGAATTGTAAGGAGGTAAACTGGTCTATTAAAATTATATTTAGAAATGCTGATCAGATCCTGTCATGTCCGGTACAGTATTTCAGAGAGGAAAGTTAGAGAAATTCAAACCTTTCCTACATAAAAATCTACATGGGGGTAAAACAACACACGAACCGCCAGGCAAAAAAGGACACTAAAATGAGTTCAAAATCTACAAGCGCAACACCACGGGAAACCACCACCGACAGACTTGACCTCTATTCCCGTTACACACGGCTTTTGAAAGGTTTTAAAACTCAGTCTACACTAAAGCTCTCCTTAACAAACGGCTAAATGTAGAATACCCGTTCAAAACATATAGAAGGAGCAAATGGGATTAAAAACATGAGGTAAGAGTCAGTGCAGGCCTGCCACTCCCATTTTACACCTTCATTGTGACTTTATTTGGATTCGGCGTGAGTGATTTGAATTTGGTGTGATATGGCAAGCCGTTTGTAGCAAAATTCAATCCTAGATATATATGTTCAATCCTTTAAATAAAGGATTCAATGCAATCTTTAAATTTTATATTTAATGCAATACCACGAATATTGATTCAATTCAATCCTTAAATTTATATGCAATCCAATACCGCATATATTGATTCAATCCAATAACACGAATATTGATTCAATCCAATCCTTAAATTTATATGCAATCCGAAAATATATGTCCAATACTGCATATATTGATTCAATCCAATAACACGAATATTGATTCAATCCAATGCTTAAATTTATATGCAATCCGAAAATATATGTCCAATACCACGAATATTGATTCAATCCAATAACACGAATATTGGTTCAATCCAATCCTTAAATTTATATGCAATCCGAAAATATATGTTCAATCTTCCTGGGACGAGCGCGGCCATATAGAACCAGGGGAACCTGTGCAAGTTATAGAACAAAAAATGGAGGAAGAGTGGGAAGAAGAATTTGACATAGAAGTCGAGTTTCCGAAGTTTCTAGGAGAAGTTGTGGATAGAACCGAGATAATACTTGAGAACTTTGATACAGAAGCTGCAGAAATGCAGGCCGAAGTTCTTAATCAAACAATTAGCCCGCTTTATAGGTCGATGAAAGAGTGCTGCAACCTTGACACGAGGGACAAGGAAAATCTCGGATTCCATCGCTGAGGCCTTAGTAGATGTGCTTAGTGTGCTTCGTCGCCGGACTATCACTCCGTCTACTGTGGCTGCGGATTCAGTTACGATAGATAGGGAAAAAGTAAAAAATCCCGTAAGACCATCTATCAAATTCCTGTTGAGATGCTAGAAGAACTGCGAGGACTGGGCTTGTGTTTCGTGTAACGGGATCACCAATTTGTTAATGATTAAGGTTCACCCCAAATACACCATATATGTTTCATGTACAGCACAGTGGAACAGTGGAACAGTGGCACTATAGTGTGGTGGAACAGTGGAACAGTGGAATAGTGGAATAGTGGCACAGTGATAATATAGTGTGGTGGAACAGTGGCACAGTGTTACTATAGTGTAGTGAATCTTAGAATCTTCTAGTCGTGATGAAGAAACACTACATCGCAAGTTATGCTAACCGCAGACTTGCGCTCACATTAAATCACGTACTAAGAAAAGAACTGATCTTAAGCAGCGAATAATTCCTATAAGCGCCTACTACTGATCTTGCAACTCTTTCAAATTGAGTCAAATTAACTCTACTGTTACGTTAAGAGCTAGCAAACACTGAAATGACGGCGTAACTAAATATTCTAAACGGCTCTGGAAAACGTAAATTCCTCCTGTCAGTATCACAGCGAGAGCTTTTTTTCCTAAGATCAAAAAAGGACAACGTTTAGAACAACAGGCCTGTTATATCTTTATTTTGATTTGAACGGAAAAATCTCTCAGACACGTACTTGGGGTAGACTTATTCTAAAGCTGGGCTAAAATGCTTTTAGCGACAAGCAGGATTTGTGCTAGGCCTGTCACCTTTTACAATAACATTACTTATTGGGGTCCGGTTGTTCGAAAGCCGATTAACGCCAACCCAGGTTTAAACTTAACCGACGATTTAATTTCTTTTGTTAGAAAAGTTTTGAAAAGCTATTTTAAAGCTACACGCAGAGACAAAACAAAGTCAAAACTAAATGGCAAAAATACTTTGGAAAAATCTCAATGGATTGGTTATTTAATTCAAAATTCAAAATTGACGACTGATAACCCTGGGTTAGGTTAATCGTGGTTTAACCAACCCGGCCCATTTTACATATGAAGGCCCGATATAAACAAAGCAAAGAATGTACTTCAAACTATCTACATCTACATTTAATAAGTCGGTAAAATCCGAAGACATCACACCAACTATAAAACAAACATTTAAATAAGATAAAATAAGATAAAATAAATCAACGTATAAGTGTGTTAGAATATATATAAATATCATAAATTTAAAAATGAAATAAATAAATTAATGTATCATAATCATAATATTACATTTTACAAATTAAAATAGTTAAAATCTAATTAGCATAATAGTCAAAAAGCTTGGTTTTAAAGGATTCTAATGTGTTACTTTCTACTAAATCACCAGGCAGAGCATTCCAGGTTCTAATAGTACGAGGAAAAAAAGAATAAAAATAAACATCTTTAGTAGCCTTATCCTGCCTAAATTTCCAATTATGGCTTGTACGAGTTCTAATTCTACTACTATGAGGCTGGAGATAATCATTCGTATTAAAATCAACTAGTCCACGGCTTATCTTGTATAACAATATTAACCTTGACATTTCACGTCTTAGTTCTAGACTATCCCACCCTAAGTCCCTCATCATTATTGTAACACTGGCAGTATGGTGATAGATGTTTAAGCAGAATCTCGCTGCTTTTCTTTGCACACGTTCAAGTAATGCAATGTCCTTTTTGAAGTGGGGGTCCCATGCTTGACTGGCATATTCCAGCTTTGGACGAACCAATGATTTATATGCAGTGGCTTTCACATCTAGTGGACAACTCCAAGTTCCTTCTAATCATGCCCAAAACTTTATTGGCTTTCCCAAATATTGGTTAAAATATGTGAGGACCATTTCAGATTGGCTGTTAAAGTGGTTCCAAGGTAGGATATCTATGTTTCCAGGTACAGGGAAATATAACGTGAACCGATCAAATAAGCACACGAGTGATTGGTATTATTGTTACAGGGATTAATAGGGTAACTTTAACGCCCTCATAACTCCTTCACGAACACAGTGACCTTTATGTTTCTTATTGCATTTTTCGAGAACAACACATATCAGGGAACAATGAGATGAAGTTAAAATCGTTCTTCAACTATTGTTTCGTAGGAATCGCTTTAATGGTATTACTGTGCCACTGTTCCACCACATTATATTATCACTGTGCCACTGTTCCACTGTTCCACCACACTTCAGTGTAACTGTGACACTGTTTCACTACACTATAGTAACACTGTGCCACTGTTCCACCACACTATATTATCACTGTGCCACTATTCCACTATTCCACTGTTCCACTGTTCCACCACACTATAGTACCACTGTTCCACTGTTCCACTGTGCTGTACATGAAACATATATGGTGTATTTGGGGTGAACCTTAATCATTAACAAATTGGTGATCCCGTTACACGAAACACAAGCCCAGTCCTCGCAGTTCTTCTAGCATCTCAACAGGAATTTGATAGATGGTCTTACGGGATTTTTTACTTTTTCCCTATCTATCGTAACTGAATCCGCAGCCACAGTAGACGGAGTGATAGTCCGGCGACGAAGCACACTAAGCACATCTACTAAGGCCTCAGCGATGGAATCCGAGATTTTCCTTGTCCCTCGTGTCAAGGTTGCAGCACTCTTTCATCGACCTATAAAGCGGGCTAATTGTTTGATTAAGAACTTCGGCCTGCATTTCTGCAGCTTCTGTATCAAAGTTCTCAAGTATTATCTCGGTTCTATCCACAACTTCTCCTAGAAACTTCGGAAACTCGACTTCTATGTCAAATTCTTCTTCCCACTCTGCCGCCATTTTTTGTTCTATAACTTGCACAGGTTCCCCTGGTTCTATATGGCCGCGCTCGTCCCAGGAAGATTGAACATATATTTTCGGATTGCATATAAATTTAAGGATTGGATTGAACCAATATTCGTGTTATTGGATTGAATCAATATTCGTGGTATTGGACATATATTTTCGGATTGCATATAAATTTAAGCATTGGATTGAATCAATATTCGTGTTATTGGATTGAATCAATATATGCAGTATTGGACATATATTTTCGGATTGCATATAAATTTAAGGATTGGATTGAATCAATATTCGTGTTATTGGATTGAATCAATATATGCGGTATTGGATTGCATATAAATTTAAGGATTGAATTGAATCAATATTCGTGGTATTGCATTAAATATAAAATTTAAAGATTGCATTGAATCCTTTATTTAAAGGATTGAACATATATATATCTAGGATTGAATTTTGCTACAAACGGCTTGCCATAGTGTGACTTCAGTTGAATTCGGTGTGACTTATTTGAATTCGGTGTGACTTCAGATGAATTCGATGTGACTTATTTGAATTCGGTGTGACTTCAGTTGAATTCGGTGTGACTTATTTGAATTCGGTGTGACTTACTTGAATTCGGTGTGACTTATTTGAATTCGGTGTGACTTATTTGAATTCGGTGCGAGTGATTGGAATTCGGTGCGAGTGATTGGAATTCGGTGTGTGATTGGAATTCGGTGTGAGTGATTGGAATTCGGTGCGAGTGATTGGAATTCGGTGTGACTTATTTGAATTCGGTGTGAGTGATTAGAATTCGGTGTGAGTGATTGGAATTCGGTGTGCACTTCTGGGCCACCGTAGGACTCCATACCTTCCTATTAGTTCTGTTGAAATAATTTGTTCATCGACCATGGAAAATGAATCATTATGGTCCGGTTGAGTCCAAAAAATGAATGACTTCAAATTTCTGAACTTACCTATTAAATGAAGCAGTCTGATTTAGTTCTTTCTTTACACTCCTCCCCCACTGCAGATAAACGGCCAGCAATTCCCAGTGGAAGCTTATTACCAGCGTCACATTCGACATCCTAACATCATTGAATTGTTGGACGTCTTCACCCACGAAGACAACTTCGTCTTCGTGCTCGAACGCCCGGAAGATTCATCGGACTTGTTCGATGTCATCGACGCTAGTGATGGGATGACCGAAGAAGAAGGTCGGCGGTTTTTTACGCAGATTCTCGAGGCGACGATACAATGCGAGACACAAGGTGTCCTGCACCGAGATATCAAGCCCGAGAATATCATTGTTGATTTGAAGAAACAGGAGGCGAAGCTGACTGATTTTGGACTCGCTTGCGAAACACAGGAAGATCCTTTCAGGCGCTTTGCCGGTGAGAGTTATAAACGACACTTACAAACTCTGTTTCTGTTTTGTTTCGCGTAACTGGTTCAAACTGGGCCAGTCACAGCCTCGTTCCCAGGCCTTAAAGCGCTGAACGAATGAAGCGAGTAAGCTTGAGCGCGATATCGCGAGGCGTCCCAGGCGAATCTTCTGGATCAGTTCGACGGATAAATTCTCTTTCGATTACGCAGTATAGTAGTTCATAGGCATTCCCTTCCACTCGCGTGCATGCGTGAAGAATTCGTAACAGTCGTGGGAACGAGTCAGTAATGCCATAAATTTGCACCAAAACTGAGTGAATTGGGTTCGAACAAGAAAAAGTGATTAGTTGATTAGCGCATGTCTTCGAACAAGGAGGGGAAGGGACAAAATATCCCATATCTCTATAACCTTCCCCCCAATATCCCATGGCCCGGTAACCCCTGATGAGGTCTCTCTCATTACCGTTACTGACAAACCTTCAATTGTAAACTTTTTAGGCACCCAGCACTACTGTCCTCCAGAGTTCTATTCTCATCACTATTTCTTTGGCACTCAAGCCACTGTATGGCAGCTCGGCTTCTTGCTGAATGAAATGCTTTCTGGTGAGATGCCTTACATCAAGCCTCGCATGGCATTGTACATGCGTCCATCCATTCCAAAATACCTTTCTAAAGGTAAGTAATTTTTCTTAGTTCTTAACATATTTTTTTTTTTTTTCAGAACAGTAGCTTTGATATATGTACAAGGATAAAAGCCTGCAGTTTTTACCCAGGTTCGACTTTCATCATTAAAGTCCAGTTACTTCATTGTAATAATCGTAGTTACTCAAACCACTAATAGCATGCAAAGTGAACATTAAACGAAACGGCCGCCACCGATTAGCTTTAGTATGAGGTGTGGGTCCAAAAAACAGCTTGAAACTCTTTTGTTACTCCAGTAATAAGGCTGCTGCTAGGATGATGTTCAGTTTTATTTCAAGGAAAATTGAAAATTTATTACCTTTTTTCGTCTTCCTTCAGAGGCTCGGAGTTTAATCTCATGGCTGCTGTCCAGAGATCCAGATGAGCGGCCAACTTTGCAACAGATCAGGAGGCATCCTTGGATTATTAACAAACGAACACAACAGTAAACACCATCAGCTGGTATGTGCACCAACAGGGATGAGCCACCAACATTAGAACTGATCAGGAGACATCCCTGGATTAACCAACCAACAAACCAGTAAACACCATCAGCTGGTATGTGCACCAACAGGGATGAACCACCAACATTAGAACACATTAGAAGACATCCCTGGATTAATCAACTAACACACCAGTAAACACCATCAGCTGGTATGTACACCAACTGGTATGAACCACCAACATTAGAACACATTAGAAGACATCCCTGGATTAACCAACCAACACACCAGTAAACACCATCAGCTGGTATGTACACCAACTGGGATGAACCACCAACATTAGAACAGATCTCAAGACATCCCTGGATTAACCAACCAACACACCATCAGCTGGTATGTACACCAACAGGGATGAACCACCAACAGTAAAAGTGATCAGAAGATATCCCTGGATTAACAACCCAACACACCAGTAAACACCATCAGCTGGTATGTACACCAACAGGGATGAACCACCAACAGTAAAAGTGTTCAGAAGATATCCCTGGATTAACAACCCAACACACCAGTAAACACCATCAGCTGGTATGTACACCAACAGGGATGAACCACCAACAGTAAAAGTGATCAGAAGATATCCCTGGATTAACAACCCAACACACCAGTAAACAACATCAGCTGGTATGTACACCAACAGGGATGAACCACCAACAGTAAAAGTGATCAGAAGATATCCCTGGATTAACAACCCAACACACCAGTAAACAACATCAGCTGGTATGTGCACCAACGGGGATGAACCACCAACATCAGAAGGCATCTTTGGATAAACTATCAGAAGATATCTCTAAATAAGCTAAGCAATATGAATGACATTGGAACAGATTACAAAAAATATGTTTGCGGCATTACAACTTTGCAGAAGTTTTTTTACATGAATGTTGCGGCGAAACGTTTGCCTGTTACATTATGCTTCACTTAAGTTGTTTACTAAAGAATCAGTTTCTTTTGTGACAAATTAGATGTTAATACTTCCATAACAAGAAGTTTAAAAACCAATAATTGAACAGTAAAATGTGAATGTTTAAATTGGTTCTTCATCACTATTATTCGCTCAGATAATAAAACATCAGATGAAGATGTGAAAGCTGTAAACAGGCCTTGTATGGAAGTGAGGTACATGTACAAGTTGACCTAAAATGATATGTACATACAATAATGTCAATTTCATAGATCTGATTTGTATTCTTGGCCAACAAAATCAACTCAAGCCTCTCTCCTTACAAGGCATGGCTACTAAAATAGGCCTACTCTGGGACCTTAAGTCGCCTAAAGTCGCCTTAAGTCGCCTAAAGTCGCCTTAAGTCGCCTAAAGTCGCCTTAAGTCGCCCTTTGTCGCTTAAGGTCGCCTGAAGTCGTTAGGCTTAAAAAAGGCCTGCACACCTTAAAATTGCCCTAAAAGGTTTCACTTTTACTATTTCTTGAATACATAATAATTTTATTGCCCCAAATCTCTTTTTTATTTCCCATATATGATTATATACTGCAAGGGTATGGCCCCATGCAGTACAACACATGCTTCAATAGTCATGCACCATGCCCTAGTTGCTTCAATTATATTTGCTGAACCCTATAAAGCATGGACCATTTTATTTTTGAGGGGGGGGGGGGGGGGGGGGGCAAATACCAAGAAAAAAATTCACGCACAGATAAAGTATAGAAAAGTATGGAAAAATCACAAAAAAAATTCTTGGACAGCCTCAAGATGGTAAAAAAAAATCCATGCTTGCTAAAACAAAATGCCCAACCCCCCACCCCTAAAAATAAAATGGTCCATCCCCAAGGAGGGTACACTCATTCATCTTCAAAACATTGACAGCTATTTCTATAGGTTTACTTATATTTCATGGACAAAGTGTTGCTGAAAGGATGAAGTTGTGACTTATATTATAATCAACATTTAATATGAGCAACATCATAAAAAAGAAACACTGCTGATCAGCAGTCAATACTGCTGTAATGGTGCAGGCATTCCTTCACCTTCAGGGTATTATAACAACAGTGAGAGCTGTTTTGGATCACTAAGATCACAATAATTTGAAAAGTATTTTGGGGTTAAGCCCAATTATTGCTTATCACTTTTACATTGAGCAAGTAAGCTTGAAAAGATCATAAGCTTAACCAAAGGCAACGTACCTGTATACAAATGTACTTAACTTTTAAGCTTACTTACCCAACGTGAAAGAGCAACAACCTCTAAGCTGCGTTCTAGCCATCCAACATTATTCTATTTACAACCAATCGTAACTGAACGTTTGAAAACTTGAAACTTCTATACAACTTGTATATGTCATCTTCTTGACAGTTTGATGAAGCAAAGAATTTAAATCAACCTGTACGCTCAAGATTGCAAAATTTGCGTTGATTATGTTACCATGACGGCTCTCTGTCACAAAGGTCAAAAGGATTTCTTGTTATCAACCATTAAGCAGAAATTTGCAAAGGATTTGCAGCTGCTTCCAGCAGGAAAATTTGCCTCACTCGAGCAAACATGGCCGCCACATGTTTTGACCACGTGACTTCTTTTTGCATGGATGCCCACGGGCGCTCGCGCACTCATGTTCAGGAAATTAGCACTCAATTGATTCGGCAAACAAAGCCAAAGCTGAAGTGTTGCTGTTTTTGAAATTGAAACACATTCCCACTTTACAGTACAGCCTGACTAGGCTTCGTGGCTCCCTCTAGACTACCACTCACGTGCTTTACCTTCGTGGCGTAGATTGTCAATCAAGCTGGCCTGGAATTTTTGAAATCGTTCATGTAGCCATTGACTGGCTTCCTGCTTGTATTGCGAAAAGAAAACTAATTCCGACAACTCAATTCAAGGTAAGGTAGATGTAAATTTCTGAAATTTATTGGTTAAGCGAGCGCGGGCCGGGAACTAGTCGCGCGCGGGAGGAAAAGAAACGCGCGAAGCATGGAAACCATCTACGATTGGAAAGGAATTCTGGGAGAATCAAAATGGCGGACGCCAATGTAAATATTGCCAACTCTGTCATTTGCTGTGCAATCATTTGTGATCCATTATTTTCTGGAAATTTTTGAGGTAATAATTAACTTCTACACGGGTAAATCTGTCAACAGCCTCATCAGTAACACTATTTAGTTTTGTTTTGACAGGTTAAATTAAAATGTTGCCAGGTGGAAAAGTGTGAGAGCATTTCGGGCCTGGAAGCAGAACTAATCAACCCTGCTACAAAGTCTCCTACGAGGGTTCGGTTCCCTGTCAGTGGAACATCCAAGTTTTCAGGAGCCGGACAAATAGTTGGAGAAAATGGGAAAGATGCGCTATTGAGAAGGACCCTCGCTTACGGTACCAAATATGATATTGGAATATTCTATTGGACTAAGGCAGGAGAACAACAAATTGGCTGGGTGCCTGACCAAACAGTTTTGGATGTCGTTTGTCAAGCTTTCGAGCCAAAATTGACTGTGCAACTGCCACAACAGTGGCAGATAAATTAACCAAATTTATGTAATTTGTGAAATCGAGAAGTGATTTTGAATTAACTAATTCGATGCCTTTGTTCATTGTTGTATAAATAAGTCAAGGAAAATGTATGTTAGTTTGATTCAAATCAGGTATCCATTTTTAAGTGAAAAAGTTGGATTTTTTTTCCCAAGATTTTGATTGGCAGTGTATATGATCTTTATATTTTTGTATGATCATTTAAGCATTAAAGCATTAAAGCATTAAAGCAGCTAACTGAATTTTTTCTCATTCTAGATAAGTAATATTGTTCCTGCCTCTTGTTTGGCTAATTAATGTTCATAATACAATTTAGCATTCATATTATTTATATAATGTTGTTGTTGTTATTGTAATAATTTGAATCTCAGTATAGCTAAAAGGGGCTTTAAAATCTGGAAACTGGAGATTTACGGTCACTTAAGTCTATCTGAGACCAAGTGAACTGATTGTGATAATTTTGTTTATTGAAATATGAGACAAACTATCATGAATGCCAGGATTCATGTCAGGACTCAAGCTGTAGCCCTAACCCTAACTCTGTCTAACCTGAACTGGCGTCCTTGGTCGCAAACTGACTTAAGTCCTGACTCAATCGGACCTGGCTTGAATCCTGTCTCATATTTCTCTCCAGAGACCAGTGGCTTGGTATTTAGGTATAGTGGTGAAGAGACTGTCAATAACTTTTGTTTCATCACTTTTTAGAAACACTTTTATGTTGTCTGAAGTTGCCTTCAGTCACCTTAAGTTGCCTTAAGTTGCCTTAAATCGCCTTAAATCGCCTTAAGTCGCCTAAAGTCGCCTTAAGTCGCCAATATTTTAAACTAATTTTTCCTTAAGTCGCCTTAAATCGCCTTAAATCGCTTAAAGTCGCCTAAAGTTACGGCGACTTAAGGTCCCAGAGTAGGCCTTAAAATGATCTAAGAACTAAGGCATTGAAATGAAGTAATTATAAAGGGGATGACTATAAAAAGAGGGCAATTTAGAGAACAAAACTTTAATTTTCAAACAAAACAAACGATAATTACAGCTTAGTTCTGTTACTGACATTTACTACAATGATATTGTGGTTAAAACGTTTTGCCTATTAATAAATCCATTTTTCAAATTGTCAGTGTGTCACGAGGCTATTATTAAATGGTAAAAATGCATAAACAGAAAGTACTGTCTTTTGTTAAAAAAAAGCTTTATTTGGTGGCAATAATACAAGCAAGTTTCCAAAATGGCTAATGTAAAAGAGGTTTAAGGATCGTTACATGCTCATATTACATGTTAGATAAAGATTTGTAACCATACGTAAGTTTTTGCAGGGAGATTTTATTATATCCCTAGCTAACTAAGTCAACTCAAACGCCTCTTCCAACACGGTTTGACTATTATTATTTTGCCAGATCTACAATCTTGGAAGGAATAAAATGAGAAATAACACTTCCCCTCCGCCGATTTAACGATGGACGTGCCCCCCCCCAAAAAAAACACACTATTTTTTTCTATCAGTAAACTGGGGAGGGGGGGGGGGGGTCCTTCATTTTTCATTTGAAATGTCCAAGATTACAATCTCGAATGGGATCAAAAGAGAAATAACACCTCCCCTCCCTCTGATTCAATTGATTTGCGCAAAAACCAAAACATGCAACTTTTCCATCACTGAACTGGGGGGGGGGGGGGGGTGCATTATATCAAAAAACATCACATTAAATATGCCAACGGTCATCAACTGCAGCTAAGCTAAAGTAGATGAAATTAATCAAAGTGTTAATCTGTACACTAAGAGTATATTTTAGTGCTTTCACCAATAACCAAATTAGAAAAAAATTATTGAAAAGATTTTTGATGTACTGTCATTTAGAATTTTAGTGAAGTAATGATGAATTGTAATAAATGTATCTATTAATCATGATAGTACAATATACCAGTACATGTAGCAGTTATCAACAGTTGTGATACATTTCTTAGCTTGTATCTTAATTATGCAAGCACTCGTGTGGGTTTCAGAGCAGTTGTAAGAAAGGTTCCCGCAAAATTTCAAATTTTCTTCCCTTATTGCCAACATACTCTTATATGTTTGCAATGGTTTAAATGAAATTACTATAATTAGTATTGAAATGTAATTTTGCTATTAAAAAGAGTATATTACGGTACATTAAATACATACATGTAGTACTTGGTGATATGATATACATGTATATTTAAAGTAGATACACAGCAACCTTATGACATTGTAATGCTGCCTCTTGTTAATTGAAACCTACTTATACATAATGCAGGCATTATAGACCTGTTTTCATTCCTCTACAAAGAAATGTAACAATGATCCTTGCCTGCATATTAAAAGACTAATAAAATGATTTTATCCTGTATGAAAATCCAAAATGGAATAAAAATGATTTCATTATTTTGCAGTTGTTATTTGGGTATTCATACAACACAAGTCATGTAAAACAACAGTCATAACATCTGCAAAGCAGACAACTGTCAGTAGCTATAGGAAAACTCTAGGCAAGTCCCTTTCATTGTGTTGTTCCAGAAAATACACTGTAACCATTAAAAAAAATTCCAGGTTATTTTCCAAAATCAGACATCTACTTCAAACTAATTTGATAACCCTGAAGAAGTATGAAGCATGGTCCAGGCCATTAATTTTATTTACAGTTTAATGTGGCTGTTTATTTTGGAGCCTGTCAATCAAATCCTTAGTTGGGTGTTTCCATTTAAATCAAAGCTATTAAGCAGTTCATGAATGTTTTTTACTAAAATTGGTTATGGCTGGGGCATTTAAAGTGCCCATAACTGTTAAATGCAATGACACACAATCAACTCTGCGAATGTTGACTGGTGGAATATTTCTAGTTTTTAACATCACGTTAGTGAGTTACAGAGATTTGAATTTACAGAATGCTAATAAGATGATGTCAATTCAGGACATAGCCATTATTTCTACTTCAAATAACAATATGCAGTTTACAACTTAAGGATAATCATTTTGAGAAATAAATATAAACTGTGAATAGTCAATTGATTTGTAAAAAATATTATTTGGAAGTTAAAACGAGTAAATATAGTAAATGAGTTGTGTAATAAGTGAGTCCTGAATTGATGTCATCTTATAAGCAATATTAAAATTCAAATCTCTGTAACTCACTAACACGGCGTTAAAAACAACAAAAAGAAATATTTTACTATTAACTATTTAACATAGATGTACATAGAGATGATTCTGAAAATATACAGTCCTTTGATTAAACGTTGTCATTGATCGGTATGGGTGAATTAAAATGCATGATTAATTATTCTATCGTGTTTACAATGGAGAACAAAACTCACGTTTGTCTTCACGTGTGACGCAAAGACAACAAGAGTCGCTTTGATACATATTCTGTTAAGGACGTTCTGTATTTTGATAATGTGCAGTTGTTGAATGTGAATTGATTTCTCTCCATAATCCTTTTCGGTCTGGTCGCATAGTAGGGATGAGACCGATCAATGACAACGTTTAATCAAAAGACTGTATATATTTAAGGGTTGGGCACTTTAAAAATCTGACAGTCTTGCTTGCACTTTGTTTCCACTTAACTGAGATTTGACCCTTCTTTTGTTTGTTTATTTGAATGATTTTTCTTTCCATGCTGAGCCTTATACATCCAGAAGTACATGTGTAAAACATTGTCTAGTTTGGTCATCATTTTTTTGCATTTGTTAACTATATGCTTTTTCATGTACATGTAGATGTATCCTTAAATCAAGGGCACCTAACAAATTGCTTTGCCAAATAGCTGTTTGTGATGCTCTCTCTGCCCTCAGATTATCTGATTATAAATAGGAAGAAAGGTTAAGGTTCTCAAATGGAAACTGAACCCAATAAAAACTACATATGCCTGATGTATTTGAGAGGATGAAAAATGTTATTTTTAGTTTTCAGAAAGTGCAGCTTGAGCTACCTGTAACTTTTTCGATTTCTCGGAGAAAAGGATTTTGTTCATATAATACTCTTGGCCTGTTGAATTTTCAGCTAAGGTATCCAAACAGATAAAAAATTGGTAGATGATACAAAATTAATATCCCCTATAGGTGGCTCCGTGTGGAACGTGTGACATCATTAAATTAAAAAAAAAAAACATGCGTTTGCGCCATTTTCGTGCCCATGTCTTGCATGCCAAAAAGCTATACAGAGCCACCTTAAACAGCATTAAATCATCAACAGAAACATTAACATGACTTTCTAAAGTCTTTGGTGAACTAGGCTCATTGGATCGCCCCTGTTAAATGGAAAACAGGCATCTCAGGTTCTTTACAAAATTAAAAAAAAAAAACAGTTAAACCTGTGCAAAAACAAACAAACAAACAAACACTTCAAAACTCACTAATAAGCTCCCTATAATCTCATTCTGTGTAAGTGAATATTTAATTCCTCAACATTGGGAATGTATATGTTGTAGGTTAAAATTATTTTAGGTTAAAATGATTTCAAACTAGGTTAATTTCTATTTTCCTTTGTCTGAGATTATCTTAATGAATCTGGGACAAAAGAAAATAAAAATTAACCTAGATTGAAGTAATTTTAACCCAAAATAATTTAAACCTACAACATATATAAAAGAGACTTACTGGTAATCTAATTCAACTTTAAAGTGCCCATAACCTAATTTTTTCTTGTGGAATCTCGCCTGTATCTAAACCTCACCCAATTTGCACAAAAAGCATTTTTTTTACAGCTACTTCAAATCTTCACAATCCAATAGTTCTGTGGTCTACTCACAATAGGAAGCATGCAACAATTGATTTGTGAACAGGTATTATTGCATCTCGCTGCAACACATCTTTATACCATTTTGTGAGCTTCCCATAACTTACATACATGTAGCAACAGATCTTGACTTGGTTACTTTGCGAGATAACAGCAAGTCTGAAACCACATATTCCTTAAATCTAAGTCACAGATCCTTTGTAGACCGAGAAGAACCGAGAGAAGACTAGGGCAAATGGTGTGCCAAAGTGGCAGCAAATTTGAAAGTTTATAAAATCGCATTTTTTAAATTATTTGGGTGATGTTTACAATGTCATGTAGATTCAGTTGAGAAATAAATAAAATAGGTTATGGGCACTTTATGACTTTTATAAAATGTAAATCATACCACACACTGTTTATCAGGTCTGTGCAATCGATGACATCCGCTGGGAAATTAATGGCTGCCTCTCTTCTCTTGTATCTTCATTGCTTTCAGCATTTCCTGTTGAAGGCTGCTGAGGGCCATGAGAACTTTCCAACCGCTTACACTCCATTCTATACTGAAACTGAGCCAATCGCCTATTCATAATGAAGAAGTGCAGAAACATATGCAGGCTGAAGCCAAGATGGATGGGTGCTGCAGTCTGAAGAAATGCAGTCATAGTTTTGCTGATATGAGCTTGATCTAAGAGCTTTTCCACGCGACCATTGTATTCATCCACAACAAAGGAAATCAGCAGTGACAACAATGCCATCATGACTGTGGTGACATAGAAATGTTTTGCTTTCTGGCGACTGCTCTCTCGGTCGCACCCATAGTGTGGACCCATTTTAACAAAGAAGTTCAGTTGAAAAAGGATAGTGATTGCATAGATAAAGTCTTTTAGTGCTGTCCATGTCAGGTATTGGTGAAATTCAGCATCTGATGAGGAGTACTTATAGGCCCACAATCCGCAATACGATGCTTTAACAAACCAGTAGATAAATCCAATAGTACCCATGAAACAAACCATCACATCAATAGCTTTGGATTCAGTTTCACGCCACTTGCTATTGGGATTATTGTCAATGGCATTATTCTCTGTTACAATGCTGACACTGCCATAGAGAAGCAACAGGCCAAACACTACCACAACAACATTGGCTATGATGGGAAATATATTTGCCCATTTACCCACAAAGTCAAGGTATTGAAGTCCAGCAACAAGTTGGGTGGCTATCAAAATGAGACCAAAAACGTAACCATAACCAGAAGAATGAGAAATTTCCACATCCACAGCAGCATAAGAATCATCAATCAGTGCCTCGTTAGCATCTGGACGAAATATTTCACGAATACGCCGATTTGTACGTACTTCTGTCAACTCTAGAGCATGCTCCAGAAAAAGCAGGCAGCACAAAAGTCGGTAGTCAATGATCAAAGCATTGTATGCAGCTTTCACAATGGAGAAACCATTGCCAAACAGACTCACAACCCATTCATTATCAGATTGTGATGTTGCTATTGAATCGATCCAGAATGCAAAGTTAAAGAAGGAGATGATCTTGAGCAGCCATGAACATGCCATGCGCAGGTCAGCTTTGGCAACTTTATGGCGCAAACTAAAATGGTACACGCTGGCCTGGACAATTTTTTGTACTAGTGCTGTGTACCTGACGGCTGCATATGTGGTGTTTGGTGCTTGCTTTGCTGCGCCAATAGCAAACAAGAGCTCCAGGATGCTCAAGGGAAGAGTTATGACCCAGATAATTATTCCCATGCTCCCATGCAAGTACCCGACCGGAAGTCGCTCATATCCGTAGTCATCTAGGGGCCTCTCGGGGGAGGTGTTCTCGAACAACACTGCGCATCCAACAACAAACACCACCATTCCACAGCTGACCAGGAGAGTCAGTCGATAAATTGCGTATACTGTTTGCTCTTTGTAAGAACTGAGGGTAGTGATAACGGTGAGCAAGACTCCAAGGAAAAACACAACAATTCCGATGCGTGTTTCCACTAGGTGGCGGCAAAATCGCCATTTATAGTAGACAAATAGAGTTATGCATGCTAACAAGAACACAAACGAAGCCAGAGTTACAAGGATTACAGCGTTTACGAAGGATACGTCCAGGGCTTGGTTGGTAACATTTTCTGAGCTTGAAAAGCGCTGCTGGTCATACGACAATTCCATCGTTATGAGCTACTCAGTGCGGCGAGGCAGAATGGTGCTGGAAGCGACAGTTGAACAGCAATATTTTGTTTGAATTCCGCGATCGACCTGCAAAATAAATTTCATTAAGTAAAAAGGCAGAAATACCATAACTAGAATGATAGAAAATTCAACGCTTACCTTGCAAAAGGTTGCATACAAACAGTTTTCCGCAAAGCTACAGCCTCGCGTCATCATTCGTGTTCTCGAGTTTCCCGGAAAAATCAACAAAGATCTTATTTCAGCTGGGACCCGCGGGGCACGGGCATCTCAAAATGGAAGTAATTCGTTTCTGTATTTTAGATAGTTCAGTGTACATATAAATTCTCATGAAGACCTAATAAAATGGAAAATATAACTAGAAAAGAACAAAAGTTTGCACCAAAATCCACACGCACTAGGCAGACAAAATCCACAAGGTGTCAAAATACTCGTGCCCAGTTCTTCTACGAAATAGAGCGCTGGGGGATAATTTTTGCCCTTTTTATAAAAGTAGCACTGCTTGCATAATCGACATATTTTTAGTTTTTTTCAAGTACTGTCCATGGTTCAGTCTATTCCATTCGTCTGGTGGAGGGTGAAGAAGGCTTTTATCTTTTATTTACAACAATACTGCGTCGTTCGTCGCCTAGAGGACTGGGCACACCGGAAGTAAAGTTCTTGTCGGTCCCAGTTTCCGCTTTCACGGGCCAAAAAATGGCGTCGAGCAACTTACAGATACGAGAAGAAGAAGAACAGTCGCCCGATAGGCCAGAACCCCCTCAAATTGCTAGAGATCGGAGCCTGAAGCAGACCAAAGGCAAATACAAGACTAACAGGGCTGGCCCGTTGTCATGCAATCGCAAAGTTGACTTTTGTTACGTTTTAACAGACATGCTGAGATCTTGACAGACCGAGCCAGCCGGCTCATGCGATCAGGTCCTTACAGCGACTTTACTTCCGCTGTTTTGTTGCTTTGACGATTTCATATCGTTCAGGGAATAAGTTAAACGAAGTTTTCAAAATAGCTCATGAACGCAATGCGTGCCTATGTTTTTGTTATAATTTGGCAAAACGAGCATTTTTTGGTATTTTTTTTATGAAGAAATTGGCCATTTTAAGGTTGCGCATGAGACTGGATCGGTTTCGTTGGGGACGCAATTCAAACATGGCGTCTGCTCAGGATGTAAAAGCATTAAATATACACTGAATACCTCAGTAGTTATCATTTATTTGCCTCAAAGTGTCCTGTCAGAGAGTCGTTAATCTGTTTTTTTTTTTCCTTGTCTGTTTGACTTGCTTTTTGCTAATTGCTGAATCGTATTTGAATTCACGCCCCAACAGCAGCCGTGAGCGATTGCGTAGCGGCTCATAAAGACATTTACATTCTATGAAATGAATTTCTCATCTGACTCATCTAATTCAGTATATATTGTTTTCAAGCAAGATTTATTATTAAACATTTAATGTAATACTTTTAACTGAACTGTATACACAGCAGTCGTTAATAGTACATAACGAGGACCAACGAAACAGCTAAAACCAGCTGCTAAAACATTACCATGTGACAGATGTATGGTAAAAATGTAGGCAGTTTCTTGGTGTACCTGGTTGTTGTGACCACCAAATGACGTAAAACAAAAGATTCAAAAGACACTGAAGCAGTAGTTTGGAGAAAAAGTGCAGGATTATAACGATGGAAGTGTATTACAGTTTATTAATTTTGATTTCGTGACAGGCGGTCAAGAAATTAAAGTTTCCATTCTGATGGAATTTTGAGTTTTTTTAGTGGTTATTTTGTCTTTTTTGTTCATATGTTTTTGCGTTCATCGCTTTTGGCGACTTTTTCTTCCTATTTTTAAGATAATCAAAACTATAACAAAATTCTCGAATCTGATTGGTTATCAACTGGCCCGATTAGAGCATTAATCGGACAGTTTACGCGAAATGCTTGTAACTGGACGATGTAATTGGACAGTACGCGTTGTTTGCGCGCGCTATCCTTTTTCCGTGCGTGCACCTTGGTCAAAAACACACTCAATTGTGAAGTTTCTAATCACCAAAATGTGTAACCATTTAACGTTTTATCCTCCAATTTTGTTATAGTTATGATTAATTGGGAACAGGACTTCGTGTCGTCCAATTCTGTCTGTAATCATACTCGTGATTAAACAGATCGGACTCCCGCGTTTGTTAATCACTCGTATGATTACAGACCGAATTGGACTCCACTCAGTCCTATTACCATTATTAATCAAGCAAGCTTAAAGCAAGTTCGTGGCCATAATCATTAAATCACGATATTTCAACCGGGACAGGTTCTTTGCATGGAATCATCATTTGCCATGCAACTTCTCTCCCTGACGATAGAAACTACCTGATGAAAGTTGCGGACGGTATAGAAACTATGTTCGATGGAACCTCCATTAAGAGGACACCATCGGGACCTCTACGTTTTGCCGGCCGGCTCAGGAGAAGTGTCCCCTTAACCCTCGGAAACACGAAGGACAAGACAACTAGCCATAATAATGTATAAATTGAAAAATCGAAATGTACCTGATCATTTGGCTCAAATTTTTAATAGTACAAACTCTATGTATTCTTACAATCTAAGAAACTCAACATATAATTTATTTGTACCAAGACCGTATACTGAGGCTGAAAAAAGTAGCTTCCACTATAGAGGGGCAGTTCACTGGAATAGTCTATCAAATACTATTAAAGGGCAGACAAGCCTGAAATCGTTTATATCATATTTGTAATTTAGTATAGTTTTAATGACCATTTTTATTTTTTATTGCATGATTTTGCACGGCTCTCTGGAAGAGCATTTTATGAATGGGATCCCGTGAATAAATAAAGATGATTGATTGATTGATTGATTGGACGTACAAGAGGCGCGAGGGGGGGGGGGGAGGTGGGTGGGTGGGGTTGGGGGTTGGGTGCATGCCAACCCCTTAAGGTTTTTAGCGGAGCACTGCTGCGCAGCTCCATACTCATAGAACCTGTGCCGTGATTTTTCATGGTCATGGCTAGCGGAATGTTTCGCGGGCGCGTGTGTGCCCGCCCGTGTTGGACAACATCCGGGATCTTAGCAATTTTGTTTTTCGCGCGGCCACACAGCCGTGAGCTCGGTAAACACTTTAGTTGTTTTGTTGTGTCTAGCGGAGAATTAAACTCGTTATTTTCCTGCATTTTTTCGCGGTTTGCTACTCAAGACAGGGATACTAATTAAGGTATACTCAGAAGCCGCTTCTAGTGGAAAAAGACGAGCTTTCAGGGATAAAATCTTGCTTCGAGGAACTTCATGTATTACGTTTTTATCAATGCGGCAGATGTTTGTTTTCTACGGATTTCAGAACCAGAAGCGGAGATTTGAATTTCCAAGCAAGCGAGGAACTTAAAGGTAAAACAGATTACAGTTTTCGATGAGAATTTATGTTGATATCAATCTGAGAGTGACTTTTTATTAGTGTTATTGTTAGTTTTGGAGAATTGATTTTAAAACGTGCCTAAATTTAGTTGTATCGATCTCTTGAATTTCATCGAAGAAAGCTTGAACTCGATGAGCTATAATTAAATGGTACGCGTTTTGCTTTTAAACGTAAACTAATGGAGATTTGAATAAATTTTTTCGAAAGAAGATTGTGTTGTCCATTTTTATGTGTTGTTCATTTATTAGATAGATTGAGAAGCGATTTTATGTAAACAAAACAAGACTTTGATTTTATAGTACAGTTCTATCATCACTCGCATCGCCTTATGCAAATATGTTTGTGTATTGTTGCAATTTTTGATTTTCATATCAGTTTCTCAGGCATGCAATTTTTGACAAACATAAACTGTATTTTATTCGGAAACTAGTGGTACTATTTATTCTAGACATGCAGAGAAAAAGTTGTTTTTGTGAACTTTTGTACGATCTATAAAAATGTACTGTGCAGACGGTCGCGTAATACTGTTTTTGAGAATTGCTAAAATTGAAAATAGCCCGTTCGTCAATCTTAATTCTTGTGCTTCCAACCTTTCACCTTAGTTAAGTTTCACCTTAGTTAAGTTTCACCTTAGTTAAGCTTGTTCAAAGTGCGACGCTGTTAGGCTTGGGCTATGTATATATATATATATTATCGGATTATTTCAAGAGCATTTATTGTTGGCACATGCCGTCTTCAGTATCTGTTCGTTTATCCTTTTGACACATTTTGGTAAAGTTTGGCGACAACCGATTGCTATGGTAACAAGAAATGACGTCATAAGTAGCAGAGGTCAAGCCATTTTGAATGAAAATGCTTGTTTTTCACCTTTTTTCGGTGAAAAAACATATAAAATGCTACCAAACGCAGCAAAATGTTTATTTGTATCATTTTGCAACTCTAGCAAAAAAAATATTTGCAATTTCCGAATTTTCCCGATAAAGTTGAATTTTCAGTAAAATCCAAGATGGCGGCGATATGAGATGACGTCACGGACCCCAGCAGCGATACAACCCATAATATTTACCTTATCGTGTAGAGCACACCACAGGCTATCTATTACCTTATTACATGAAATTTTGGCGACACTTAAATTTAGCGAATTTAGCGATTTTTCTAAAAGTCGCTAAATTAAAATGCACCAAAATTTTTGTCGCTAAATTTAAATCGTCGCTAAATTAAAATAAGTACAATATGAAATTCCGCCATCTGGTCAGTTTGACACAATCATGCTGTTTTACGGTCGATTATGACGTGTATCGGATATCTCGTGCACATATCAGTCATTTCAGCTTGACAACTGAAATGGATTCTTCGCTAGTATTAAATTTTTGCATTCCCGTATGGACTCCGCGGATTCTACGTTTATAAAGAGCTGTGGAATCCTAGACTAAATGAAAAGCTTTGACACAATTCACAATTCGCCAAAGTTTCAGTTCGTGAAATCGCGGAAATTAAGTGACTTATGTTCCAAAATTTATGAAAAATCGCTAAATTAAAGTGCCGCTAAATATGGATTTTTCAAGATCGCTAAATTAACGTGTCGCCAAAATTTCATGTAATAAGGTAGATGTAAATTATTTTCGAAATATTGTAACACCGCAAAAATCCAAGGGGGGAAGGGGAGGTGGGTTGCAACAACCCCCCCCCCCCCCTCTTGTATCACGGTGGGGGTATAAGTTTGCGTGTACGTCCGAGGGTTAATAAAGGTGTCCTTTTAATAGAGGTGATAATTACAAAAACTATATGAGCGTTTTGCCGGCCGGAACCAGGAGAAGTATCTCCAGAAGTGTCTCCTTAATGCGGGTGTCACACAGTCGCGATTTTGCTTCACGATTACCTGACGATGCGAAAAGTGACAAAAATCATGAGTCCCTCGCGAGAGGTCTTAGAGCACTTGACGGGCTCTGATATAGGACTTAAGTGGTCTTCAGTGTGTCTTGAAGGACGTGATAAGTCGGCAAACTCTCACGAACATTTTGACCATGCTCAAAACAATCGTGAGAGTCAGCCGATCTATCTTCGTCGGGTAGCGGACGCCAAACCGTCGTCAACTGCTCTTAAATGCTCTTGACGGTCGGGAGCCGCTCGTGAGCCGCTCTAATTGATCGCCAGTCCCACTGATAGGTCGCCAACAGATCGCGAGTAGGACGCGAATGAACGTGGATTGCTCTGTTACGGCACGTCTGTTGATCGTGTATAGCTCGTTTGTAACTCGTGTATAGCTCTTGACAAACGTGAGTTGGACTTCACCTTGTGCTATTTTTTTATTTTGACGCCACATTTCCTACGTTCTTTTCGCGATATTTTACAAATTTAGATCGTGAAGGTCGTGAGCTGATCGTGAGTTTAGGTCTCGACTGTGTGACACCGCCTTAATAGAGGTGTCTCTTTAATAGAAGTGATAATTACACATGACGATAATATGAGCGTTTTGCCGGCCGGGACCAGGAGAAGTGTCCCCTTAATGAGGGTTTCCCCGTTAATGGAGGTGTCCGTTCTGTAATAAATATAGTTGAAAGAAATTACGTCTGTGTAGAAGGTAAGTAACTTCTGCTAAATTCTAACTAACATACATTTTTGCCGGGTTTGTTTGTTTTCTTATTCAAATTACTCCTCTATTACACCTATATTCAGAGAAAACCTCATATTCTAGTTCCCTTGCAGTAGCAGAATTTCCTAGCGTAGGGATATTTACGCAAAATACACCTTGGCTGGTTACCATAAATATTTGTCCTACTTATATTCGGATTAACAATCACTTTCTTGTCTTTTCGTATAGCCACTGTAGCTTCGAACAACGCATTTCCAGGGCTGGTCATGAAATTAATTCTATAGTGATCGCTGTCTGGTGTTGGGGAGCCAAAATTAATGGAGCGATCTGAATCCTGGTTTGTACTGCTGAACTGTTGAAGCTTTTCATTTGGTTTGAAGTTTTCGGCTTTAAGAATCTTTTTTAGTTGGATGCGTTCACACCACGTACGAAGTAAGTCCGTGCGGTTTAGGATGACGTCATTGATATATTTAACAGCCATGTTTGCTCCACCAATCACGTGCGGAGATGTGGTGTTTACGTCCGTGAATTCGAGGCATGGGCACCAGTGTTCGCCGACACCTGATAAAAACAAAAAAAGGACACGATAGTGACGATTAACGTAAACAATAATATTATTTTATTTTTATGCCATTTCAATGAGTGTAAAACTTAGGGGAATAAAGTGGCGAGAAACGGAAAAAGGAAACCACGAGGTTATGGGTATTGGGCTTCCTTGATAAAAATACTTAGCTATAAATTAATAAATACTGTTATGGGGGAATGGGGGAAGTTAATTGATTAGAGAGAAAAAGTAATGCACAACAACAACAACAACAACAACAACAATAAATACAGTGCAATACAGTATTTTCTCTTTTCACCACAATATTATACTTAATAATTCTGCTTCTACGATAAAAATAAGCGATAAAAAATGACGACGTTTCGACCTCTCCGAAGTCATTTTCAAGTGGATGTAAAAATACAGAATTAGCATAAATATATTACAGTATAAAAACGTAAGAACGTAGAAAACGCTAAAATGTGGTAAAATATGTAAATATAGGTGATAAAAATTACAAAAAACAATTAAACTAATAAATAAATAAAACCAAGCGTTAAAAGACTTTCTAAACAAATAACTTAGCGCGGATTGAGTCGCACTGTTTGTTCAGTGTTGGCTTGAGTTCTTTAATAAAAAGCATTTCAAAAATAAGACAATCAAATTTGTTCTGGCACTTCTTTAAAATCTTAAAACTTCGCGCAATGTCATTCAAGTCCATATCATGTTGCTGTCTGAGGTGGTTTCCGACTGCCGACCCCTTGTGTTCTTCAATGCGTTGATGTAAGTGTCGGCATGTGTAGCCGACATAACCTGCATCACACAGATCACACTGGAAATGGTATACAACGCATTGTTGATTCACAAGGGGCGGCTTGTCTTCCTTCACTTTGATTTCGTCCTTAATCTTTCGACTGGTGTACACAGGACTAATTTCTGCATTTCTGCATTAGTAGGAGAAGAATTGTGTGGAGTATTTTCTTTTCAGTATCAACATGAACGTTAATACATAAGCATACAGATAATACTGAGATAGCCGCATTGTCATCATTCTAGCTGTTATTACCCGGTCTAGCATTCGTAAAAAATTACCCGTGAGTTCGAAATATCATTTGACAGCAATGAACGAATGTAACCAGTTGACAGTTCTTGATATTGTAGATAAACCATTTTACAGTTGTATGCTTAGTACCCTGGCCTTTGTGTGAAAGTGAGGCTGGAGTTGACTTTGTTTTGATACAAACCTTCCTGCTTTTCATATGGAAATCATGTTAGTTAGCATAAGAACAACATGATTTACATCTGAAAAGAAGAAAGGTTTCTATCAAAACAAGGTCAACTTCAGCCTCATTTCCACACAAAGACCAGGTTACTAAGTAGAAACTGTAAAATGGTCTATTCGACGAAATTATTCTCCACTTTATCAAAGGTAAACTGAACTTTAAACCGATCCACAAATTGGGAAAATACCAAGACAAATTGAGGGTTGATGTGATCATCTCGCCTCAAGCAACCATGTTATTCAATGAGGAAAATTACCCTCTCCCCTCTCGCTAATGACTGCCTTTATAAAAATTCTTATCTTATATTCTCCTCACTCGGGCGTGAACTGAATTTTTTTCTTGACTTTCCTGTACATTAAGAGTATATAAATTCTTAGGTTCAAACAAAACGTTTTGCATGGTCGATCGTACTCATCAGTAATTTTAGCAGGAGCTGTGACCAAAAATCACCCAAACACTTAACCTCCCAAGAGTGTAAAAATCAAAATTCACGAAAAAAAAAAAAGAATCAAAATCCAATTTCATTTTAGTGAGTGAAAGGGTATAGTTTGTTCTCTTTTTAATTTCTCCTCACCTGCTTCGCTGCAAGTCCTGGCGTGTTGCAATTTGGTAAACAAGCTCTGAGTCTTCTCTCCTTGTGGCTCTTTTGGATACGTTAACACGTGATGAAGTGTGGCATGCAGATCAAACGGCGTTGATATCACGTGTTGATTATTCTTCAATGCCGAGGTTATATCCGGGTATTTGTTTTCAATCCACTCAGGAACTGATATAGAGAGCCATGGTAACCGCTCCTCCAGTTTTCCTTGCATCGTGTTTCGGACTTCATCATTGCGTGAGCCGTGATCTCCAAATATGACAATCATAGTGTTTTCGGAATAATTACGTTTGACGAATGTGCGAAGTAATCGTAGAAGATCGTTATCTGCAAAACTGAGGTGATTTGGGTGAGCGTGAGACAAGTACGACATGAAAGCGAACGCAAATTTGAGATTGTCGGGATATGCTGAGAAATAGCTAAGAACGTAATCCAACGTGTAGTTTGTCATAAACGTTGAACGCGAGCACAGACCTGGCCCGTCTCTCTCGTGATTATACTCCAGCGCGAGCCAAAAGGGCCTTGCATAATGATTCGCAGGGGGTTCCTCAAAGCCCCTGAGTCGCAGGTTAAATGCGCCCATTAAAGGATCATCTTCAGCCATCATTGTCACGTATCCCATTTCTTTGTAGAGCTTCATTAACCAGGGCCATTTATCAACAGGAGCACTGCCGTCGAAGCCCTGACGGCCTTCTGGAGGCTCCGTCTCGAACAAGGCCCGTGAGCATAGCGGTCAGCGCGGGTGTTGTTGCATCCCCAATCACAGTTTGTCCAGAGATAAAGTAAGTTTTAAGCGACGTCTTGAGAAAATCTAATGACTTTGGCATTTTGCGGCGAAAGCTCGCGGCAGAAACTGAATCAAACCCAAGCATGACAACATTCAGTTCCAGCGCATGTGCCTTTCCTTGCCGCTTCATGTCCTCTCGTATCCTCGTCGATTCGTGTATTGCGCCGAGTTGCGGTACAACTCGGGCAAAATAATGAATGTTTTCTTTGCCTGTTTTCATCTTGTATGTGAGCTTGAAAAAGTCCGATCCGTTTATTTTGTTTGAAAATTTAATTTTATCCGCTGATATGTCAGTAAACGGATTTCCTCGATTGATAAAATGTACATTGCCGTCATCACCATCATTACGATGAATCGTCTCCACATTCACGTGCTTGAAATCGATCTCATCTACGTTAACGTCTCCCGTAAAGACCAGTCTGTTATCGATGACGTCAAACGCTGGAGGCTGGAATCCATTTCTACATCCGGGATCGTTACCGACGTCTTGTAACAAGTGTTTTATGGAGGGATCCCACGGGTCGAGCGTTGGTAGCTTGCAGGTATTCAGATTTGGCGATGTAGTGTATGTGGGTGTTGGTGTGCCTGTGGTCGTCAATGGTGTACGAGGAGAAGTGAAAGGGTCATTTGTCTCAGGAGTGTAAACGTCAGAAGTAAAACCAGCATGAGTTTCCTGTGCCTTTGACGACAAATCCGACAGCGCAATGGGCGAAGAAGTAGATTTTAAGCCTTCTCCGTCACTTTTAATGCGCTCGCTGACAGAAGCATGAGTAAACACGCTAGAGTTGTCGTGGCGTGCTTTTGATGACGTATCAAAGTTCTGTAAAAGGTTCGAGGTAGTAGATTTTATCATTGGGTCCCCCTTCGTAACACGTTCTCTTGTCAGTGGCCGCGTATGAGGTCGAGTTGAGCGTGATGATGCTCTGGGTGTCGTTGAGGGAGGAGCAGTACTTATTGGTTCTGTTTCAGCTTTTGATGATGTATCAAAGGTCTGTAAAAGGTTTGAGGTAGTAGATTTTATCCTCGGGTTCCCCTTTGTAACATGTTCGCTTGTCAGTGGCCGCGTACGAGGTCGAGTTGAGCGTGATGATGTTCTGGGTGTTGTTGATGGAGACCCAGTACTTATCGTCTGACTTATTGGTTCTGTTTCTGCTTCATTATCAGCTTTTGATGATGTGTCATAGGGCCGTGAAAGGTTCGAGGATGTAGATTTTATCATTGGCTCCCCTTTTGTAAAAGGTTCGCTTGTCAATGATTGCGTATGAGGTCGAGTTGAGCGTAATGATGTTTTGAATGTGGCTGACGGCGTAGCAGTACTTATTGGTTCAGTTTCTGCTTCATTATCAGCTTCTGGAGATGGATCAGGCGGGGGTTTGATACCGTGTTCTTTTAACCACCCCAAAGTGTCCTCAACTTCCTCATTGCCTTCCAGTCCTCTGTGGAATTTCTTCGGAGGCTCGGTTGCTACTCTCCCAGCTGTTTCGTTGTAATTGACGTCTTCTTCTGGTTCGTCTGCGTCATCTTCAATATCTGCCCTCATAGCCACGACGGATCTTGCTCTATCAAAGACACGAGAAAAGAATAAAGTGATAAACTTATCAGTACTCCCCATTCTCACAAGGATGTCCAGGATTGCACGCAAGTATTGTTTTACAAATAAATGCTTCATATTTGACAGAGTTATTTGTCATTTTCAAGTTACTTTATATGTGACAGAATTATTTATGTGATGTGGTCAACTTTTATAGATAAGGACACTTTGTGATGCCTTTCATGGGGTAGCGACATTTATGCTTCACACCCTCTCTACATTTATTTACCTTTCGCTTTTCATATGATGCCCGATATATTTATAAGCTTCATTGTACATTGTACGCCTCCATTGTATTAGATGAAATTATGCAGTATAAAATATTCTATGGCATTGTATTCTATTGTATTGTCGTTCTTTTGTGTATTAATATTCTATTGTTTTAACAAAAGAAAATATATCGGGCATGGTATATCGTAGCCTGCGAATACAGCCGCCTCTCATCGCTCACGGCCGGGAGCGATGAGAGGCGGCTGTATTCGCAGGCTAGGTATATCGCTTTTGGGTCGCACTCCGTGCCACCATTTTGAGCCTGGAGACAAGGCTGCGTGGGTCTTTTGTTTTTCCCTGAGCATTCCCTGAGCATGTTCAGTTTTATTTACAGGTTATCGTAGATCCCGGAAGGGTACTCCCATATAAAAATGACGGGGTGCTCGTCGTACCTGTTAGGGGTCAAAATTTGTAGATTGGTACCGGTCGTACCGCTTAGGCTTCTTGAGAGCCAATATCTGTAAATATCGAGAATGCCGCGTCAGTCGTGAAATTTCGAATTTCTTCATATTTTGCCCAAATAACCTCTATAGTAAGGTATTTTTGAAAATACTACTCAAAAGTTGAGAGGCGCTTTTGTTTTAACGAAATCGAGGACTACATGTGGCTACTACTATAAATAAAAATCTAAAATCATTGCAAAGAATTGGTCTTTCTGTGTTACTAGACTTCACGCGACCTGTGTAAAATATAGAGATCAATCAGTTCTGTGATACACGAATCAGAAAAAGCTAAAAGTCATGTCAAGTCCCCTGCTAGTATGATGCTAGTTATAAAACAAAATGACGACTCTCTCCACTGGGATGATTGTGACGAAAATGTCACTGGAAGATGTTTCTTCCGTATTTTTAAAGCCGGGACAGAATTAAAAATCCGACGAACTTCTCCTGCATCTAGGTCTGTTGTCTCGTTTTCTTTGCCGCTTTTCGGCTCTTTCATCCACGCTGAAGCAGTCTGTCAAAATCGCACGATCACAGTTCAAAAGTAAATAAGCTTGACCACGGACTTCGCAGTTTTCGCTCGTTAAAATACAACAAATGAGAGCAAATTATCCAACTTCTCCATAGAGTAATGGCCTTTTCTTTTCTCGTGTGGGTCTTGCTTGTTTAACAACAACGTCAAATGATATCAAAATTGCATGTTTTGTGGAGAAAGTGAACATACGACGGTTAATTTTCTTTCCTCTATTTGAAGTTAAAAGCCCTCCGTACAAATTCAGCTCCTGGACAATCCAGTCGCATAATATGAGACAAACTAAACAAATTGAAACAATTTATTGGAACGCAGTTTAAAACTCCCGAACAACTAGGTTTCCAGGTTTCTCGCGCCAACTTAGTTCCAATTTAGACCTCCAGGGGCCGGATTCACGAAGCCCTCCTAAGTTAAGACATATCCTAAGTATTGTTTCTTAACAATAGCCTATTGTTGGAATGAAAATAGACTATTGTCAAGAAACAATACGTAGGATATGTCTTAACATAGGAGGGTTTCGTGAATCCGGCTCCAAGGACTGTCCACCTTTTGCTTCCATATATGGAGTTGGGCACAGCTGCGCACGAGGGTTCGGATTTGTTTCCTACCCAGTGGGTTTTATCGAGTTAACACCGTATGCTTAGCGCCCGCGCCTCGGATTAAAAAAAAATCGCTTGGTTTACCAAGACTTTACGAATGCAGGCGCTATTTATAAATCGAATTGAATGCATTGTTTTCTGGGTAGAAACGACCAGAAAAGACACAGGAGTAATTTAAGTTTATTTCTGATAAACTGATTAAACTTTATTTTGTCAAAATGTATTTTTCCTACAACCCATGGCTGAACTGTCAAGTTTCGAAATAGCGTCGACTAGTGGCGGCGGTCACGGTGGAAAACGTTTCTCGTTGTTACGCCCTAAACGAGAAAGCTCTTCATCCGTCAATGCTGAAACGTTTGCAGGTTGGATTCTTTCGACTGAAAATTGTGGAATGATAGAGTCAAAACCGAGCCCTTTCAAAATGTTTTCCATGATTTCGCGACGAAGGACGAAGAAGGCTCGATTTCCAGCGGAGGAAATGAGCCCGCGCTCAAATCCCCGAAAGGTATCTTTTATCTTATTGACTCTGTGTATTACGCGCAGAGCGTCCGTGGGCGAGGAAACTGGATAAACAGGGTTCTTAGGACGAGAGGAACCTGGGTAATAATACTTGACTCCGGAAGTAAACTCGATTTCCTAAATAAAGAAACCACATTATGTAATGCTGAAACCACAATATAATGGTGAAACCACATAACGAAGGAACCGCACCACATAATGAAACAACCGCATCACGTAATGACAAGACTACAAAACATAATCAAGTAACCTCACCACATAATGATAAAACCACACCACATCATGGTAGAACCACATTACATAATGATCAAACATCATCACATAATGTCAAAACCTCGAAACATAATGTACCAGTCAAATCCAAGAGCACCGGCAATTCCCTGGGCTTTTGACGAGAGGGTAGCTCCGCATAGTGGGGCATATGACGCGAAACGGGGCCAGACGGGGTGGGCATTTGACTTCGACAAAAATGTTGGTCAGCGGTCGCAAGGTAAAGGTAAACCATTCTTATTCCGGTAGTTTCCACGTGGTTCTAGCTTTGTCGGCTTTGCTGTTGTGTCTGTTGACCTCTATCGTATAAATAATTCATTGTTCTGGAGTTCAGATGCCTTTGTTCAAAGTGGGGAGCGCGGACAAGAAAATCCGGAGAGGTGTTTTGGCAGAAAACTATTCAGAGCTCCTATCGAAAGGTAAAGTTATTTAAAGTAATGGTTACCTCCTTGCCCGGATGGTGGGGCATTTGACGCTCTGTGAAGCCCTACCCAGTGGGGAATTTGACCGTATAAACTGTCCACATAGCGGCGCATTTGACCAATTGTTTTTTTAAAAGACAAATGCCCGGGGGTTTGCCCGGGGAGAGGGGGGGGGGGGGGGGGGATGGGCGCTCTTGGATTTGACTGGTACATAATTTAGAAACTTCATAACATAGTGCCAAAACCACACCACATAACGATGTATCAGAATTGCAACATGACAAAACTACATCACATAACGACAAAACGTCTACACATAATAATTAATGTTCACATAAGAAAGTTATGGCCTTTCATACAAAACACTCAGTTTGAGACTGACTTCCACTCGGAGGCGATTTGTGTCCCAAAAATCCATCCGATTGGCGATTTTTTCAGCCACAGTTAAATAGCTATTTCCCTTCCACTATAAAACATGTCTGGTGTTTTGAAAATCATCGTATACTACACTGAAAATGAGCGTTTTCTGCCACCGAATTCCAAGATCCATAATTGAAAATCACAAAATATTGTATTCACTACAAGTGCCATTAAATCAGCTTATAAGCACCTATAACGTAAAAATAACTTTCAACTGGTTCAATTTTGTTTATTTTCACGTCTTATGTGAAATAGCGTGACGAATTGTGTGACACATTTAAGACCTTTATAAATCGGAAGCAAAACATTGTTAAAACCTGAAACGTTTTGTGAAAAGATTATAAGAGTCTTATAACACTGGTATCCACATACCATATTAGAAACGGCTTTGTAGGATGAATACTGTTGAATTTTTATGACGTCATGTGCAAACACTCAAGAGAAGGAGGAAGGTATATAATTTAGTGGCTCGACGACTCGGCGGCTCGTCAGTGACTACCGAAAGTTAGAGGTTTCTCCGGAAGGCTGGGAATGAAAAGTTCGAGTAATATCCCAGAGCAGTGTATTAAAGTGCGCAAGCACTTATACTGCTCTTGTATTTACGCAGAAGAACATCAGGTTGCCAGCTAAAGGCATTTGGCAAAAAGTCATGAAAACGTTTGTACCGGCTTTTAGAGCTTTTAATTGACAGTTTAGTAATAAACGCACACAGCCGTTTCTTACAAACTACACTATTTCCCTGAAACTATAGAGTGTTTTCACATGACGTCATAAAAATTAAAAAATCTAAAGTATACATCTTACAAAGCTGTTTCTAACATGGTATGTGGATGCCAGTGTTATTATCTTTCACAATAAGTTTCAGGTTTTAACGATGTTTCGTTTTCGATTAATGAAGGTTATAAATGTGTCACGCAATTCGTCACGCTATTTCAGATAAGCCGTGAAAATAAACAAAATTGAACTAGTTGAAAGTTATTAATGAATTATAGATGCTTATAAGCCGATTTCATGCCGCTTATAGTGAATACAATATTTTTTGATGAGATTGTTGGTGTTATTAATTATTTCGTCATTCACCTTGGACCTAGGCTCGATTTCCAGCCGTTCTATGGATCTGGAAACCGGACTCCCTCAAACGGCTGAAAATCGAGCCTACCTTGGACCCAGAGGTGGACCGTGATATTAAAGTTTATATTTTTCTGACAATGAAACATTTTTTCCGTTTCCGGTGAGGAAATCACGAGCTCGCCCATGGCCATCGGGGTGGTCAGATTTCAAAAACAGAAAAAAAAAGTCGAACGCCAAAATACGCGCTCCAATTATGACTGAATGCCAGATCTTTTCGCTGTTAAATTGAATTTGAAGTGCAGAATTTGAAGAAGAATGTAATCCAGGCTAAACTACAGAATGCAGCGTAAATACAAGAACAGTTTGAGTGCTTGCGCACTTACACTGGTCTGGGATATCACTCCAACTTTTCATTCCGTTAGAAACCTCTAACTTTCGAGTCTGTGCATTAAATCAATCGAGTCAATTGAAGCCATTGCACAGTACCTTGCTGCCGTGGTCTATTTTGTTCTTCAAATTTAAGAGGGCTTACTTTCTCATGCATGTGACACAAGAATACAACGCAAGCGTGATCAACTCACCCAGATAAATTCTTGGTTTGTTTAAGTGCCCGCGTCATGTAATCACTGCGTGTCTGGTGGATCTTGTAAAAGCATACAAGCACAATGATGCAGAGGAACACAAGGACAACCAGTCGCTTCTTGAAGCGCGTGGACATCATTCTGCTCCCTTCTTCTCCAGCACTCGTGCACAGTCAGCGAGCTGCAGAAAGTGTGAAACGGCAAGGTAGTAAAACCGGTTTAGATTACATGCACTGCCTGATCGTTGAAAGGAAGTGACATATCGAATGGATGAAATAACACGCTTTAACAGGCAATCCTGTCCGGTCCGGGGGTGGAGTGTACGAGCAAAATATCAGTGTGTATCTATTAAACTATTTAAAATCTTCAAGCAAATCAACAATAGGTTTTTTTTAGACCACAAAGGTTTGAAATCTTTACCTAGTTTCCGTACCACAACGGTCGCGCAATCAGTACGGGAGAACGGGGGGGGGGGGGGGGGGGTAGCGGAGGGGGTATTCGACCCCCGGGGGGTACTCCATATATCCTTGGGTGTGGAGATGCGGCCCGGCCCCTCATACCTTGACACTGTTTAAGACAAAAATCGCTGATTTTCCTACCCTGTTTAAGACAGAATTCCGATTTTTGATACCCTGCTTAAGACATTTAACCCGAAAAAATTTTGCTGTAGTTTAGTTCGTAGAACATCCGCGCAGGCTGTTTATCGTCCAAGAAAAGATACCCTGTTTAAGACAACAATTGATAAAATCGATATCCTGATGAAGACAAAAAATGATAAAATCGATACCTTGTTTAAGACAAAAATCCCGAAGCACATACCCTGGCTGGCCGCACGTCCCCATTACGCCCTTATAAGGGAGTACCCCCCCCCCCCCCCCGGGTATTTGACAAAGTTATATGGTGATACTCCGCCTATTGGTCCAAACCCTTACCCTTATCCCTGATACAGTAAAAACCTAGTAAGAACCTAGTTTTTAAGAACCTGTTAGGCTAAAATTTGCCAGTTAGACCCCCTCTATACAAGAACCTGTTTAGCCTAAAATTTGAAACAGGTTCTTCTTTTCTAAAATCCATATAAAAAATGTGTACTTGGGCAAATAAGAGTACATGTATGTAATGTTAGGTTCTGTGATCAGTGCTTCAATTTTTCTTATTAAAGTCATTTTTACATAGATACTTGGTATGCAGATTTTATATAAGGAATAGGCTGAATACCACAATTCTATTAGCTATACAATGTAATTTTTTCCTTCAAAAAATAAGAACCTATTTAAGAACCTAAATAGCCTAAATTTGTGCTCATTACCATTTAAGTAAGAAACTGTTTAGGCTAACTTGGGAAAATGCAGGTTCTTACTTGCGGGTTTTTACTGTACATGATGTAATGACAAAGGAAAAAACAAAAGAAGCGTTTTTGGCTAACCGTTGAACATTCACTTCAGTATATAAAACATAAATACTTTAATAGACAAATTAGCCGTTACGTGCGACCTAGTAAATGGCAGTTTTCCCTACATACACTTTTGTATACTTCAACTCGTGAAATACCTACCCTTTTATATAGCTCCGCCTCAAAAAAGGTATTACGCCTTTCGGGGGGAGCATCCCCATATATCCCATTCATTATAGGAGTCCCCGCCTGGGGATTTAACAAAAGAAAAAGAAACATGTCGCAAATTTCTTTATACCGGCGGTACAAACCCTGAAATTTTACTTTCGTGAATATTTTCTAATATTAATATGTTTCTCCGAGAAAAGACTAGAATATATTTGGACAAAACTTTCCGTTGCTAAAGCGACAAGCACCTCGTTGTGAATGGTAAAGATATTAATTTTTGTTGACTTGATAATTATTAAAATACAAAGAGACTCAAATGAGATATGAAAATACGCTGTATAAAAATAAAAATTTCGCCGTCAAATACTGATATCTATAGAGAAAATGCGAACCTTCGCAATTAACTTTTTCTGTGAAAATTTCGAATGGACTAATTTCTTTAATTTTCCTCTTTTTGATATATTACATGAGCCAAAATTTCGCCTTCGAAATTTTTCATCTGTAATATATACAGAACAAATATCTTGTCTTCAGCTAGTTTACCGCGAAAGTTTTCACCTGTAATAAATACAGAGTGAATATTCGCAAATTTTAAATTTTCTCTATAGGGTAACTAAATGCGAAATTCGCATTTTAAAATCTCAAGTCTGCAAAACAATTTCTTGCACCGTGTTATTACTCTTACCAGTTGTTTTATTTTGGAAACAGTCGCTCTGTTTAAACTGCCTCTTTGTGACTGTGTGCTAACTGCTAAGCCAGATGTTCCAGTATAAATAAAAAAAAAAATAAAAATTAGAAAAAAGCTATTTACCTTAATACAAAATATGTAAAAAGTAACTTTAGCGCAATTGTAGTAAATTCACCTTACTTTGCCCGGCGATACTGAGATAAGGTGCCGGATCCTTCAATTTTGTTTCGTGTGACTCAAGTTCAGTGTCAAAATATATCATGTCGTGCCAAACTGTTGTGAGTATTGTCACTTCTGACAAAGCCAGTTATTTTTTCATGAAAACAGAATTGTCTCAGTGAAATTACACTGAATACGTTTACGTTGCCGTTACGCTCCTGTTCAGTTAACGAGATTTTAGTTCTGAAACTCTCTTCTCCGCTGAGAAAATAGAAATATATATTCCAATGAAAATAAAAGGAGTTTCATTATTTCCTACTTGCCCCAGCCTTAGCCTCCTACTCAGACGTCCTTAAGGCTCGTCACGTAATCTTTCCTTCCCCAAAGGAAAGATTGCGTGACGAGCCCTAAGAACGCCTGCCTAGGAGGCTACCCCAGCCTCCGCTCGATGAGATTTTTATCATGGTAGGAACGTGAATTCCAAAGGCGCCTCTGTGGAGCATAGAGCTCACTTCAAGACTTTGAAAAACCGATTAAAATTTTTCCAATATTTTTTCAAACCAGTAGCCGCATCAAAGGCTCCTATTAGCCAACTCGCGAATACGAAACGCTATAAATAAAAGATTATTCGCCAAAAAATTCATAGCGACAGGACGTTTTATGTTATTGGCTGAATTTATATTAGAAGACGGGAAACTCGTCACAGATGGAATTCCGTCAGAGAGAATACTATGCACTTATGGCCGAATTCATATTAGAGACGGAAAGTCGTCTGGACAGGAAACTCGTCTAGAGACGGAAAACTCGTTTGATATGAATCCGGTGAAGGACGAGTTTCCCGTCTCAAATTTATCCGTCGAAACCGACGAAAAAATAGGACGGAAAACTCGTCTTAGATGGAAAACTGTCTTAAATTCATATAAGACGCGAAAATCACGACGACTTTTTTGCGCTTTGCGCTTGCGTGCACTAGGAAAAGACTGGAACTAGAAAGACAGCAACTGTTTCTGGGTAAAAAAAAAATGGCGCCCAAGAAGGTGGTCACTGAAAAGCAGTCTCATGAAGACGATTTACCGCCCTTAAATTCATATCAGACGGTTTTCTGTCCGACGGAATTCCGTCTGTGACGAATTTCCCGTCTTCTAATATGAATTCGGCCAACTGAGTGGGAGGGCCGGACGGGAAAATATTTGGCTGGAGGTCATGATCTCGAGCCAAATATTTTCGAATTCCCGTCTGGCCCGACCTAACTCAATCAATAAGTATTTTATACTATGACTAGAAAGTACAAGAATAGTCGTGCAGTACGAGGTCACTTGGACCCGAGCGGGGTCGGACGGCTTTTTCCGGACCGGCTCACGTCAACCCGTCCGCCCCGCTCACGTCACCTTGCGATTCTATTTTCTGTAGGATTGCGTCAGCGGGGCCGTACGGTCATATTATAATGTCTGATATACTTACCTCCTTCTTTTTGAGCGCCATTTTTTTTACCCAGAAGCAGTTGCTGTCTTTCTAGTTCCAGTCTTTTACTAGTGCATGCAAGCGCATAGCACAAAAAAGTCGTCGTGATTTTCGCACCCTCAGCTCGGACGTACACGCAAACGTATACCCCAACCGTGGTACAAGGGAGGGGGGAGGCTGGGGGTTGCGATGTTGGAATATTTCGGAAATATTTTACATCCAATAGATAGCCCGCGATTGCGATTGGGGCGCTGCTGGGGTCCGTGACGTCATCTAAAATGGCCGCCAAGGTGGCCGCCATCTTGGATTTTACTAAAAATTCAAATTTATCAGAAAAATGCGGAAATTCCAAATATTGTCTGCTAGAGTTGCAAAATAACATACAAACATTTTGATGCTTTTGGTAGCATTTTATATGTTTTTTCGCTGAAAAAAGGTGAAAAACACGCGTTTTTCTTCAAAAATGGGTTGACCACATGTTAGTTATGACGTCATATCTCGTTACCATAGCAACCGGTTGTCGCCAAACTTTACCAAAATGTGTCTCAAGGATAAATGAACAGCTACCTAAAACGGCATGTGCTAATCTTAAATGGTCTGATGTATTTACCGTGTTTTTAAATAAAGATGATGATGATGATGAAAATATCGGAGATAAACCTTAGGGGGGGGGGTGGGTGGGTGGGACACCCCCCCCCCTTGTACGTCCGAGGGTTAAGACAGTTTTCCGTTTTCCCCGTCTTATTTTTCCGTCGATTTAGACGGAAAAATAGACGGATAAATTTGGGACGGTAAACTCGTCCTTCACCGGATTCATATCAGACGAGTTTCCCGTCCAAGACGGTTTTCGGTCTCTAATATGAATTCGGCCATTGATGCAAATATATAACACACAAAATTAAATGTAAATAGTGTGCAGTTACAATTTAAGTTAGACCCTGCTTTTAATTATAGTAACTTGGACATTGAATAACAGCTTTCAATTTCATCGTCACCGACTTCAAATGGTCAAATTTCTTTAGCACATAAGAGGCACCCTTACAACTTTTAATGCATTTCCGGTCATTTCCAAAGACTGTGCATCCGATTTTGAGTCAAAAGCAAAACTCACAGAAACATACCTTTTTCAGCCATTCAAAATCTCGAACAAGTCATTTTGATCATACCACGACAGGCTTAATCTGTTAGTGCTCGACCTAAGCGTTCAGGTTAAAACCCTTTTCGGACGAAAAGTCGATACACTTCGATTCAGACTCGAAGAAAGTGAAGACAATACACATTTTAAAATAAGATAATAACCTTTCTAATACTTTAATTTGTTGTTAAGTGTATCTCATTATCAGTAAATTGAACAGTTGTTCAAATTTGGGATATAAAAAAGTCAATAGCTCTTTTATAAAATTCAACATTATTGCGAGGCAATTTCGGGCAGAAATTAACTACGAATTGCCTCGCAACCACGTTGATTTTTATTATAATGCAAATGCGAAATATTAACTGCGAAAAGGGCTATTGTATGCAATTAAGAAAGTTAATTAAACTGAAAACAAAAGTTAATTTATGTGTTGTTGTGGTGATATTAATAAACATTATGGAATATTTTTTTTTGTCAATGTCTCAGTATTTTTCCGGGTTTCTTAAAACTGTCAATTCTATTTGTTTGTTCACCCGACTTCTTCCTCAAAAGCGTTTTAGTCTTTCAATCAATCAATCATCTTTATTTAGTCACGGAATCCCATTCATAAAATCGTGCAATAAAAAATAAATATGGTCATTAAAATTATACTAAATTACAAATATGATATAAACGATTTCAGGCTTGTCTGCCCTTTAATTAACAATTATTGGATGAGGTTGAGCATGATAGCGATAATTATCAAGGCCAAAGTTTGTGTTATCTGCCGAAGCCGAAGGCTGAGGCGGATAACACAAACTGAGGCCTTGATAATTATCGCTATCATGCGAAAACCGAATCCAATAATTGTTTTATTATGCATATTCCTGAGCTGCACTTGTAAAGACAAGAGCGCGCACAAAAAAGTGATCAATGCACAGCGGTCAACTTGTAAGTAAACAACTTACGTCACTTCTGCATGCATAAAACTATTGTCTGTAGGTATGACGTAACAGAAACAGCAAGCAATAATTAGCTGCGTGCTTATAGCCAATCAAAATCGAGCTAGTGACCCCAATGTATAATAATAGTGTTTGATAGACTATTCCAGAGAACTGCCCCTCTATAGTGGAAGCTATTTTTTCCAGCGTCAGTATACGGTCTTGGTACAAATAAATTACATGTTGAGTTTTTTAGATTGTAAGAATACATAGAGTTTGTACTATTAAAAAGTTGAGCCAAATGATCAGGTACATTTCGATTTTTCAATTTATGCATTATTATGGCTAGTTGTCTTGTCCTTCGTGTTTCAATATTATCCCACCCAAGTTCATCCAGTATCTCAACTGATCGTCTATCGTAGTTAGAAGAGGTTATTACCCTGGCAGCTCTGTTTTGGAGGGTCTGGAGTCTGTTACACATCCCTTTCCCACAACTCCCCCACACTATACTACAATAATCGAAATATGGTAGTACAAGGGAGTAGTACATCATAATTAATGTATGATAAGGTAAGAGATGCCTTACACGTCTCAGAACGCCAATCCCTCCAGAGGTTTTCTTAGCAATTTTGTCTACATGATCTCTCCAAGTTAATGATTGATCTATTTCAACACCAACTTTAACCGGTTAGTGAGGTTTAAAATTTACTATCCAATAGGCATTCTGGTAGCCAAATCCTGATCTGAAAGTCGGTTCGTGAAGTCTCGTTCAAGCTAAAAGTTCCCCACTTTTACAGGTGAAACGAAAAATTGTTCAAGCTGAAATTTTAAAGAATATCGACGTGGCTGTCCAACAACGCAAATAACATTCTTAACCACTGGCATTGTTTTTTTTTTTTTTTTACAGAAAAACCCAACAAATGCCGGCATTTTAAATAGCCCGCCGGTTGGCTCCAGGTTTCCCTCGCGGTCGCTCGCGTTTCGCGCCGCTGATCCTTGAGCGTTATTCATCTCTCTCCGTCTGAATACTAATTGTGGTTGATCTTGGTTAGTTAGTTAGTTAGTATGTTTGGTTACTTAAAGATCTGCTCTAAGATGTTTATAAGTGTCCAAGTAACTTAACAAAAGCACATAACTTTTTGGACCGGGGGTATATTTTAAAATCAGGACGGGGTTGTAGCAAGGGGCGGGGCAGGGGGAGGGGGTTGGAAGCCGTGCCCCTCCAGTTTTTTTGTTTCGTAATTGACATTCCGAAGTGCTTTACTTATTCAATATTCATTGGTTTGCTGAGACAGTGCAGAAGGTACTATTGAATTGTCTCTGTTCAACTGTTGTGCTTCCCTTGACCAAGACAGTCAATGATTTTTTTTTTTAAATATCATTAGAATTTTATTGGAATTTTATCTATGGAAATAGATATTGATTTTTGTGTGATCATGTGTAATTACTTCACTGAGCTTTTTGGATCATGGAAATGTGCTGTGCTTTGTATAAATAAGTGTCAGTTTAAAAAGAGTTTTCATCCGTCAAAAACTTGAAATTTAATCCCAAAATGCTGGAAAATGCAGTTTCCGGTGTTTCATTTTCAAACATTTTTGGAGGGTGCATGCCCCCGGACCCACCTAGAAAGGACGGACAGAATCCCGTCCATTGGGTCCGAAACATTTGTGCCCCCCCCCCCCCAATTTTTTTAAGGCTTGCTACGCCCTGTAGAATGGTGTATGGTGTAGCCCGCAAATCAGTCCGACTTGTTTCGTCAGCTTTGCCCAGGCATACGTTTTATTGCTTAGCTTTCCAAACAAACAAAAACTGGAATCTTTAATGTAAACATTGAGCACATAAAATACCTCAGCTTTCCGGGCCCGATAAGTTACCGTGAATTTCGAGAAACAGACCCGGGCCATAAACCTTTGAGCAGGGCAAGGGTCCCCACTACAGCGAATTGGCGGCTTGAATGATGTCCGTTGCCAAGCGCGGTTACCTTCTTGGCAAAAATTTTCACATCCAAACAAAAATCCACGATATATTAACCCGAAAAAAAGTGCTCGCTCGCTTAACAAGGAGTTGAAGCAATTTGAAACATTATCCGGCTTAAAAATGTGTAATAGAATTTTAAGACAACAAGCACAACTATCTGTTAAATTTCCTACTCCCAACAAAAAAGTCTTCCGAATATATAATACTCTCCAAAATATACAAGTCATGCATATTACATCGATGAATCTCTAAGTAAATAAATTGAGGAATCGTTAATATGTTTCGGACTAAGTTGTCAAACCAATCACGGAATAATCCGTTTGTACCGATGTCTCAATATAAAACAAAAAAAGAGAAAATTCAGCCGTCATCTACTTTGTAGATCGCGTGTAATTGGGACTCCTCTGATTCGTTATATAAACCTGTTGTTTCCATGTGCGAATCCAGTGACATCGATCTTTTCTTTCCTTTCCTAAAACGCCAGTTTTTCAATTGAAAAATTAAAATCTCAAATCAGTTTTATCTTGCAAAATGTCGAGAAGCAAATGGCTTGTTTGCCTCTATAGCAGTTGCTGGTTTATACATTCCAGGATGAATTGTATATGCGGCGCGATTTCGATGGCAATCGCGCCTCATTAACCTTTAAATTCCCGTAAGTGCCAAAGAACAAAATTCAAGAAAATTCTCTAAATTTCATTTTGTAAAGTATCGAAAAACTAATTGTACCATGCAAAAGTACTCTCAAAGAGGTTTCATTTGAATGGTCACACCAGAGGATTTAGTCGACAGACTAAAAAGTTAGAACTACACTGCATGTCTCCATAACTGATTCCTGAGCTCAGCGGGAAAGGGTTAATAAACCGTCTCCCGCTACGGCACGGGCCAATGGTTGAAGAAAGATTCTGTTCAGGTTCTCGTATTGTTACACCTTAGGATCTCATGAAGACATTGAATCACACCGTTTTCAAATTGCCCGCCACTGGGCGCGAAACCGCCAAATCATTACAAAGTTTAAAATACATACAATGCAAAAGGCAACCTGAAATTTTCCGAAACCACTGTGTGTTTCGCAGGCTGCATCCGAGTTTTTTTGTCCAAGAAAAAATAATTAAAAAGTGGAGTACATACCTTTTCAGATTGATTTCAACTAGTCTTCGGGAGGTTGACATCTGCTATTGACAAAACACCAGATGACCATTTGTAGTCTCTTCCAACTACGAAACTGACAAAATTTCTGCTCTGAAGAATTCTGACAGTCGAATTCCGCCTTTCGATCACCCCGTTAATACGAACACGACCTCGTTATTTCGAGCACTTTTAGAGGCAAGAAAAAGCACTCATCCAATCGTTCTTTCAACTGAACAACCTCTATCACATTTTTATGGCCTTACAGTATTCCTATTAACAATGTTCCACTGAATTTACAAGCGTAAAAATAATGTAAACACTGTAAAAACCAACAATGCCCGACCAGTTTCGTGTCAAAAAACAAGAGCACCCACTTCAGATTAACAAACAGTTGAACCTTATCAACTTTCTTATCCCCGACTATATCTACAAAGGGACTTTTAGATGTCAAATTTTAGAAATTTGTGTTTTGAGTAGAGGTAGTCTGCGAAAACTCAAAATTAATATAAATTGCCGCACTGCGGCAATTTAAGTTAATTGTTTGATTTGTTTACGCATACAAAGTAATAGTGGTATCGATAACACTTTTCCCACAGATAAGTCAAATAGATTTAGATTTAATTCCCTTTAAGCAAAGCATTATTTTACGGAAACTTCCGATTGACTTAGATTCGACTGCAATAATGACGGATGGAGTTTTTTTTGCGCTGCAAAATGAACAGGGATAAAAAAAAACATTGTCTACAAATCACAATAAAACAGCTGCAATTCTTCACGAAACTAAATAGATATTTTATTTGGCAATATAATTCTCTGTGCATTTGATAAATTGAAATGAAAACTGATCGGATCGAGCAAACACATCCTCTGACTTCTTCCCACTCTGGCTAAACTGGCACGACCAGTCAAACAGGTTATTCGGACACAACTGGACTGACAAGACTGACGAGCCGCGTCGATCAGGGGCTGAGGTAGAGAGTGTAATAAGTCACCTACGAGGAACCATTTTTCTTGCCGCTTAGGAGGCCCTTGAGGTTTACGTTCACTGGAATACGCTCCCTTCTCTCCACAGGGGTTAGATTCATACAAAATCTGGAAGAAAAACGAGACGGTTCGCCTGGTTAGTTTAAGCACCTTCTTCTGGTCTCTACTTCTACCTACATCAACGTTTTGAGGAGAGACTCGTGTATAGACTTGGTAAACAACGATTAAACTGGAAGTTTCGGTATAAAAGAGACCTGGCCTGGCCATTCAAACAGCATGTGTCATTACTAAGACCATTACTGACTGATAAAATTTGGAAAAACATTCAGTCTTCATGAACTTTTTGAAAATGAAAATTTTGCTTGAGCAATATCTTGGTTTGATGCGTTTTTGAAGCAAATTTTATTTGTAGGACGCTGTAGTCAACCACGATTCATCACACCCAAAAGGTGATGAACGAAGGGGGTACCTTAGTGGAATTCGTATTTAAGGACACGCGTTACACCCTGGCCTCCTGCACCGGCAGGAGGGTTCGTCACGCAATCCTTCCCAAAGAACGTGAGAGAGAAAACAACGATTACGTGACGAGCCGAAGAAACGTCTGCTTGGAGGCAAGTTACATGTATACCCTAATCAAACAATACAATTTCATTCTTAATATGCAATACGAGCAGGCCTTAAGTACTAACTATTTGACAAGAACTTAAGCTAATTGTTGGATTACCTTTTGAACTCTTCCAGTTCACGCTCGGCTTCGTCCATCTGCGTGAGCCTCTCGGTCTATAAAGAAAAGAAACGTTATACAAAACTGAAACGAGGTAGCTCAGAGATCTCGGTCTCTTTTGTACATGTAGTCGTTATTTTCAATGTCAGCCGAAGCCGAAGCCGAAGCCGAAGCCGAAGCCGAAGCCGAAGCCGAAGCCGAAGCCGAAGCACTGCGTGACAAACAAGATAGCGGCTCTCGGCTGACAGCTGTAGACAGCGACAGGTCTCCCTTTTTCTCAGAGAGAGCAGATCCGAACGTATGCTCACTGCAAAATCACAGCTGATTGTTAACATTCGCGCGCGGATTTCGCGCACACTCGCGTCTCGCTTTGACAACTGGCAAGATCTGACTTACCAGTCACAGTCGCCAAAAACAAAGCTCATGAAGTTTAATTGTTTTATATGACCAAGCAACACTTTTTTCTTTCTTTTTTCAAAAGGCCCAGTGGCCTTTTCGTTTTGCGGTAAAGTTCCTGACGGTGACACATTTGATAAAAAAAATTATCAGTATTATGAAGACAAAAACTTACCTCAATGTCTTCACGCGGCAAGAAAACGTCATCTGATAAGAAAAAAGAACACAGTCGATGAAGTCAACACTAAACACAACAATAACATGGTTGAACAATTCACAGCTTCCGAATATTCACTTTTTGCTTAGTACCATATTTGGAAACCCCTCGGTCCCTCGAGATTTGAAGCAAGTTGTTCTAGCGAATTGATTGGTTAATATTATTTTTTATCTTGATTTTCCAAATATGGCTGTAACAACTTCTTAGCAAATTGAATAATCGGAAGCTTGTTTTGAAGCGTACAACAGACAGTTGCACGTTTCAACCCACTTACGGGTTTCTGGCGATACTCAATTGCGACTTTTCTTAAATTTTAATTCTGTCCTCTCTTGGTAACGAATAGATTTAAAGTTGTGTTAAAATACCAATTCTAAAACTCATTAATAATTCATGACGAGAACACAGAGGAAATCACAACCGCGAAGGAGGTTTGAATACCCGGTCATAATTTGCATAGATTTTTGGCGATTTTATTCCTTTGTTTTCTCCACATTAAGGTTACAGTGTACCTTCAGGTCGAAAATTTATCGAAATTTTTTTTTTGGCGTCAAAATAAAGTTTACAGAATGAACTTTCATTAAAAAAAATATATCGAAAAATAGTGAAAATTGACAGAGAAATGACAGTATAACTTTTGTGGGCGGAATTTGTTTATAAAGCGATATGTTTTTTTAAGCGCCGTTTTCTCAAAGTTAATTTTTCGCTTGTTGGGGACACTTTAAAGAGCTACAACTCAAAGGAAATTTGTTCGATTTTCCTCAAATTTGGAGAGAAGCTAGGCTAACATATAATCAACAAAAACGTGTCGGCGAATTTCTTATTTCCGAAAACTTTTCGTCAAGAGCCATTTCCGTACGATCATTACAATTTTTTTCTCCTTTTTTCGAAAATATTCTGTAACTTTTCATTACAATTGAATATGGAAAATCGCCGACACGTTTTTTTAGCGCTTCGTGTCCGGAAACCCGAGAACAAATCAAATTAGCAAAATACAATAATCGCTTTGAGTTATAGCGTTTTAAAGCTGATTCGGACGTTCGAATTTAGACGTCGTAAAAAATTCGACAATTCACTTTATTACCAAATGGTTTCCATATTTAGATAGCCAGCTCAATAAGCTTTAATTTGATATCTGGGTTTAGGTATGTTAAGTGTAATCTTAAGACACTAGAGCTGTTATACTGGAGACACCCCCGAAGGTACACTGTAACCTTAATTTAATGATCAGTTTGTGAAGCTATATCAAACACTCGAAAGATTGTTTCATCAGGGTTCCAAACACCTCGTGCTTGATATATTTCTTCACGAGTAGCAACAAAGTGTAATCCATGACTACGCTGGGAGACCTGTGCAGTCCTTACCTAAAGACACCTTCTTCTTTTTCTTGCCTTGTTTCTTCTGCTGTGACCGGCTGATGATATCACCCTTCTCCTGCGCATCATTCTTGCTATTCTGAACAGGAACAGGTTCAGGAGACACAGAGTCTTGTCGCTTCTTCTCCGACTTTTCTTCAGACTTCCGCCGCGTGCCAAAATTATTCTCCTTGCCGTTACACTCGACTTTCAAACCCTGGCGTGACACCGTGTGGTCTTGACTTGCGAGATTTTGCTTCTTGCGTGACTTGCAAACTTCGTCCGGCACTTCCGGTTTCTTTTGCTTGGGTTCCTCCACTTTTCTCCTCTGTGCTCGCTTCCCTTCGTCGTTGTCTCTACCGTTGGTTGCAGGCATTTCTCGTTTGCGCGTCTCTTCGGACGGCTGCCTGTTCCGCAGTATCTCCTCGGAGACTTGTTGATGAACGCCATTGATCTTCTCGCAGCCCGAGGAAGAAGATAACGATGAAACTTTGCCGCTATTATGGGTGTTGGAAGGTTGGGTTTGTTTAGCTTTTTCAGCCGCCTGAAAAGATAAAAATATTAATAGAGTGTTAAATCTGTGAGTGTACCAACGCTTAACTGTCTCGGAACACAAAAGATAGCACACGAAGAAAATTAATAAACTCTTTTACTTTAATAAAAAGATACATAATAAACATCGTTACAGGGAAGTGCTGGTCAATAGCTTTCATTTGAATGGTCACACTTTAGGGTTTCATCCACAGACTGAAAAGTTGGCACCAGCTGTAATGGCGTTACTGTAGGTAGGGCCTGGATCGAACATCCGGGATACCCACAAGACCTAGTGGCGGGAACTCTGCTATAAAAGATATAATGTATTCGTATTAAGGTGTGATAACCGATGTAGAAAAGAGAAAACTTGTACGTGCAGGCCGAATGTCCTACTACGAACTAACAACATTAAACCAGCATTATCAAGTAAAAAACAAACAAACATCAAAACAAATCACCTTCGTGCAATAACAAATGACCGTTAACAAAACATGGCCTGTGTATGGTGAAAAGCCCAAGAGGCTTGCATGGATGAACAACAGCAGGAAATGGCAAATGCAGGAGAACATAATTATGCTTCGTTTAGTTTCTATTACCTCACTGACAACAAACCTTGTGATAACAGGGATATGTGTCATGGCAGATACATGTAGAGTCACCCATGGTGCAACCACTCAGTGTCACTAATTTTGGTTGCCCTGGCATTATTTTAATTGTCCGCGACAACTGGACAACTATTGATTTTGCACCCCGCAGCCAGCAGTCAGTCGATCAACTATAACTCACCTTCTTTTGTTTCTGTCGTGCTCTTTTCTGTGCTTTAGATTTGGATGCCAGTCTCTCGTCTTCCAAGCCTTGTCCATTGATAAACGTTAGAAGGTCATCCACTGACCGGTGATCAACAACAGGCGCATTTTTCTTGTCTTCCTGTCCCATCTGATTGGGCTGCAGCAAAAATACACCATTTTCAAAAGCGTAATATCTGATGATTTGCATGGTCTTTTAAATTAACTTAATATTATGTAAACACGGATGTGACAATTTTGTCGATTTTAATTTATTAAAGAATTAGGAAACGGTTTCATTGCTAATGCTTACAACCTGATGCAAATGAGGGAATTTGGGAGAATTTGAAAATAATCATACATGTATCTACAGACTAACGCATGCAGTATGACTTCGCATAATCTTTCGAATTTTCATATTCCTTTGAGTGTTTATGTTGTGGTTCAAATTTTTCTTTGGTTTAAAAAAGTTCAACTGGTTCATTTTCTCAGCGTCATTATCATAATCTGAGACTATGGAAAACAAAAATCAAACTAAGTATTTCTGAAACTTTCTCCACTCATTTCAAAACTTAAAAGTTATTTTTTTTTTCCGGAATTCTTCTGAGGTTAAAAGCGATTTCAAATCGATGTTTCGGCTAATGTTTGGTCTCAAAGTGGGGTTACAAAGCAAAAACATCAGTCCACCATGTTGACTTTTATTTTCTTAATTTCCTGAAGAAAGCCAGTTTGACTGGCCGAAACATCAATTTGAAATTACTTTTAACCTCAGAAGAATCCCAAAAACGACTTTTAAAATTTTTAAACCAAAGAAATATTTGAACCACAACATTAACATTAGGTTACGTACATTTAAGTAGTGTACTATATTCCAACAGCCGAGGGGCGAGGAAAGGAGTAGTCTTATGGATGAACGTGAAAACCAGTTAGCTGTTGTATCTCACCTGTCGTTTATTGAGTCTGAGTCTTAACTTGTCCCTCATCTCTGTGTAGTTGTGACTGGTAGGTGCCACAGGGGGCTGAAAAATACAGCAGAGAAAACGTAAAATTAAAAAAGTTACCCTTTTATTGAATGGTAGTCTAAGGAGTAAAGTTAAATCTTGAGAGCATGATCTGTCAGCAAGGTACCATAAGCGGATTTTGAGTCTAGACCAATGAGATCACTAGTTGAAACAATGAAAAAAGTTTACATTCCATCGTGCACTGCCGTTGAGCACTATCATTGTTATGCGGATCATTACTTAAATTGTTCATTGTCACTTCACTTACCGCAGCATGCCCAAAGAATTCACAGTAGCAGCAATCACAATATTTCCCACGGTCCGTCCGACCATCATCTGTCGATGACGTACATTGACCGACAGGTGCGGTGTCACATGAGCTGCCGTCTCCACTGCTTCGTACACTTGAGGGGGACCCAGGGGGGACGTCAAGTCCCAATCCATCGATGTCTAATAATGAAAACAGAACAGTGAAAGATAAATCACCTGCCTTGGGCTGGAATGTCCACATGTACAGTCAACTAAAGCCTTGTGGACACCTTGCTATTTTATTACATGTACAAATTTCCTATTACCTTGGACAGGAGTTGAAGTATGGTCTGTACTGTTCTTTGTTTTCAAATTATTTCTTTAAAGTGCACCTAACTCCCATTTTTTTCTTTTAATCAACTCAATGTACGTTGAAAAGTCGAATAGTGAAATATTTCATGTTTTTAATGTCGCATTAGTGAGTTATAGAGATTTGAATTTACAAAATGCTAATTAGATGACATCAAATCAAAACTTTACCATTACTTCTACTTCAATTTACAATACACAGTTCACAGTTAAAGGATAATCAATTTAAGAAATACTAAATTAAAACTGTTAATAGTCAATTGACTTGTAAAAAAATATTACTTGGAGGTGGAAATTTACAATACACAGTTCACAGTTAAAGGATAATCAATTTAAGAAATACTAAATAAAAACTGTTAATAGTCAATTGACTTGTAAAAAAATATTACTTGGAGGTGGAAACAAGTAGTTGTATAATAAACGATTCTTGATTTGACATCATCTAATTAGCATTTTGTAAATTCAAACCTGTATAATTCACTAACACAACGTTAAAAACACGAACTATTCAACTTTTCAACATACATTGAGTTGATTAAAAGAAAAAAAATTGGGGTTAGGTGCACTTTAAATGAGATTTTGTTTTACAATGTACTATTACAGACTCTGGTTGGTTTGAAAATTTTCAAACCATTTTGATTTCTGTTTTCCTTTGTCTTGGATTTTTAATGATTCTCAGACAAAGGAAAATAAACATTACAGTACTAGTTTCCACAATATCACCAGCTAATTCTTATAATTATTTTCGTAACTGCGGATACATGTGAAGCACTACTGGGAATAAAATCTTCATATTCAGGGATTTCAATAGAAGCCGGCTACCGGCAGTGTACCGCCACCTACTCCGCCTCTCACCGCTGGTTACCAGACCGCCCTAGTGGTATGGATTACATTTGATTGCGCTCAACTTTGCGAAGAGGCATGGCCGTCAATTGAATTCATGCTCTCTGATTGGCTAACTTGTAAACAGTTTGCTGGGTTCGCGTGGTAAGGCATGTCGCACTGTAAACTGCTTTCAATCGAAAATTTTCAAACCAACAAAAAATTTGATCCACAACATGAACACTTTAAGCAATGATTTATTTCTATTGTGTCTGTTATGATGAAAGTTGACTGTATTGATCATTTATGGTAAGGAGAAATTAGACATTGATCACACAAACACCATATATACATGTACATGTACAATTTATATACCTGAGGACTGGCTTGTTCTCCGAGGAGAGCAACTGCTGCCATCGTCCTCTTCATCATCATCGTCGTCATCGTCATCCTCATAATCACTGTTGCTGTCACTCAAGCTGTTTTCGTCATCAAGTTCCGTACCATCTAAGTTGTTATGGTAACCATTATAATTGACATGCCTGAGACTGCTGTCCTGGAGAAGACCACTAAGGTCCTGAGGGGGCTCCTCTAAGGAACAATGAAGAGGTGTTGGGGGAGGTGGTATGATATGGTGTGGATGGCAGTGATTACTGTGAATGTGGTTGTTGTTTGGAGGGGGAGCATGGATTGCAGGGGAAGGGTGGGCAGTAAAGTTCTTGCTTTCAGCCTTTAATCTGGTTTCTTGGTCCTTTGCACCATGAAAAGGACATTTACTACACTGGCAGTCAGCCATCTTGCCACTTGGAGGCTGCAATGAGAAGAACATACACCGTAATATTTCCTAGAACAAGCACCCAAAGTGCTTGGGTATTTTTGCCTTTTCAAAATCAATCACTAAATTGAATTTTGAAGTTAGAACACTAAGGGTGCTTAATTGAGAAAATACAAATGTACAGTAGCAACTTGATAACTCTAAGTCCCTATAACTCCAACATCTCACTAACTCAAAACATATACAAAAAGTCATGTACAGTTTTGGCCCTGTTTCACCTTGTTGTAACATAGACAGTATTGTGTATTGTATCATGAAAGTCGGTCGGTCATAAAAGTCGATGTAACCAATTTCGAAACCCGCGATTCTGTTTTATAAGAGCTAGGTGTGTCATTGCCATGTATATAGAGGGTGTAGATCTATTCAATTGGCGATACGCCGACCCCGTTCTCCCCAGGAAGACTCTGAGTAGTGGAATTAGCCGTTAAAAAGAATGCTTTTATATCATTCGAACCGGGAGTAGATAGTAAGTTGCACGTTTCGGCCCCACCCAAAATAAGGTATACAGTGTAACTCACCCAAATGAATGCTTCCTGGATATACACAAAATGATGAGTTCCCACGGGCCGACTGTAAGGAGGCCCGTGGGTTAATCTCATCATTTTGTGCATATCCAGGAAGCATTCATTCGGGTGAGTTATACCTTATTTTGGGTGGGGCCGAACGTGCAACTTACTATCTACTATTTCGGGCTTTTGATTTTAAAACTGATAACAATAATAAATAAATTCATTTATATAGTGCTAAAAACTACTAAAATGTTCCAAAGTGCTGACTAGATACATACATGTAATTGACATACTATAATAAGAGATTATCAGTAAAGGTATAAACAGTATTATATGGTAGCATGACAAGCTTTGAGTTGTTTCGGCTTGTTATTAATTTTTGTTACAATATAACGAAATCCAAACCTACAGGCTGTAAATCCAAAATCCAAAATCCAAAACGTATTACAAGTTTTACACAGTGCATCAGTAACCAGTACCTGCTCTGCATTCTTTACTCCATCCCTATATCCAGTTGTGCTGCTACAAGCCGGACAGTGACATGTGCTTCCCAGACCATTCATCATGAGTGGTGGGGGCAGCAGCTGGGAGGGAGGGATACCATGAAGGTCATTACTTATTAACAGGTGAGGATTAAGGAAGTTTGGAACTGTCACCGGGTTTGTCCACTGCACCTGGCCAGGTGTGTTTCGTGCCGGGGCCGCAGAGCTGTGGTTGCAGACCTTTGTGTTTGAAGTCGTTGGTTTGAAAGATGGCAGCATGGGGACTGGTGAATTTAACGGTGAAGATTGAACATTACAGTGACCACACTGGCACCTATGAAACAAGAGTAAATTGATACATGATTACAATGTTTGCAAATCAAATGATTAATAATAAATACCGTATTTACTCGTGTATAAGTCGAACTCGTGTATAAGTCGACCCCCCATTTTCAAGGTAAAAAATCGGATTTTTCATCATTTCTGGTTAAAGAAGTAAAATTTAGACCAAGGAAATTTCTCAAAACATCAATCTTTTCTTCCTAAGAATGTATTGAAAACACGGTGAATTAAAAAGAAGCTGAGGAAAATGTACGGTGTGAAGTTTATCAGGACTTGTATAAAACTTAAGCATATACGATCTCTTCGATTTACTAGAGAAGTATTTTATGATATTTGGGAGTATATCGCATTGCATTTAACTAACCCTGATCTCAATGTTGAGTTTGAAAGGAGATTTAGATAAGAAGACCAAAGGAACGCCGAAGAACTTCGAAGGATCGCTCGATGAAAACACCGCCATCTTGGAAAACTTGGTAACCAGTTCAGCACCGTAAACAGCAGCGAAGCTCTAAGAAAAATAGCTGCTCCACAGATCAAAAGACACAATAGAAATCATCTCTAGTAGGTTTTAGTTTAAACCATTTAACATTTATTTCTTCATACTTTTTTGTTGACAAAGAATGCGCCGAAAACTGACGAAATTCGAGCACAATTAGAACTGGTTTCGAAAACTCGGTTTTCCTAATGCACTTCAGGCAATTGTTATGCTAATTTCTTGGATTGCTTGGTCAGGTATTTGTGTATGACTCGTGTATAAGTCGAGGGCGATTTTTTTGGGCTGAATTTTGGTAATAAAAGGTCGACTTATACACGAGTAAATACGGTAACAGAAATCAATAATTATAAGAAACAAAAATAATAACTAAGGCAAGGGAAACATCTCCATGTAGGCTGCACTTATCTGACCTTCATACACATACACATTTTAACAATACAAACATCTTTCTTTAATACAGCTATACATGTAAATGACAAGAAAACAAAAATTGATCTGTCGACTCGCCTTTGTTGTACTGGCCTTTTTGACACCTACAATGCAAAAAAGGAAATAATTAATGTACTTGTTTAAAATATTCTATCAAAACACTGCCTTACTCAAAATTTTTGCCCACAATTTTTGGCTTTGCCAAAAACTACACTCCTCTTGTATCATGATTAAACACAGCATGCCTACCCTGTTTTTCCACTCTGCTCCTGTTGTCTCATCCTCCCATTCCACTTTTGCTATCCCACTTCTTTCATGCAGTTTAGCCTGTCATTTAAAATTAACATGTCATTGTTACTATACACAGTACTGTTCAAATGTCTCTTTCTTTATTTGTAGATCGGCGTTTGTTGTTCCTTCCTCGCGAAATAATTTGTTTCCTCGAAACTCACATAGCGTTTGCACAATCGAGAATCGAGTCGCGCTTTGAGTCAATCAAGAATCGAGAATTGAGTTGCGCTTCGAATGAATCGAGTTGAGTATCGAGACTCGATCCTCGATTCTTGCGAGAACGTTTTTTTTTCTTTTCTTTGCAGAATACCAGTTATATTAGAAAGATACAGGTCATCTCAGGGGGGGAGGGGGGTGCCACCCCCTGCCCCCCCTAGATCCGCCCCTGCATTATGGTAACTTTTCTTCCAAGCAAGATTTTCTGTTTGTACATGAAGGTGAAAAAGCAAACAAGTTTTTCAAAACAAATAAAGTAAAAATCACAAAAATTAATGATGATCAACATTTAACAACACTGTTTAAAACAGATTGCAAGAAGAACACTTTCATTCCAGGTATCACTTACCTGTTTTTCTTTATACAGTTTAAAAGCTTGTTCACTTTCTTTCCATGAAAACTCAATCTCTGTCAGATCATCGGTAAAATTAAGATACCTGTGCACACAGACACAAACACATAAAAAATAACATTAATTAAAAGAAGGAAAATAATAATTTTACAAACCCATTATATTCTGAATGTGATATATGGAGTGAGCTGGATTAAAGCAAAGGCTTCATCAAGTTGTGAAAGTAAAATGTAATGGATGGAGAAATAAAAAAATAATGAAGACTTTTTGCATGGAACATTCATCAATACAACAAGAGGCTGCAAGCAGCCTATACTCATGCACATGCGTAAGAAAGTTTTATGATATATTTTAAACATAAGAAGATGTCCGACATGGAGAAGAGTTACTCCTTTCATTCAGTCATCACTCTTGCAAATCATGTTGTTTACTATTGAATGTTTTGTAAAATAAAGGCTGTACCACAATGAAGCCAGTAATTCTTCTGAGTGTTATATAAACCAAATGTGAACATTAGTTATGTAAGTAGGTTTGTAGGAGATGTTGTGACACTTCAGTAACACTGTTTTACTGGAAGTTAGAGTAGCCGGAAGTCACTAATGGCAAAGCTATGAACCGGAAGTGCACAATTTAAAGTATGCATGGATAAATTTGCATGCAAAATTGTGACACACAAAAAAATATAATTTTATATTAAAAAAATTAATAAAAAAATAAAAACGAAGGGCATTATTTTTTTTAACTCACTGCTCTTTGCGCATTAAGTAATAACAGCATTACAATGCTTTAATTATTTACCTGTGTAATAAGTTTGGAAATGTGTCTTGATGAAAGTTCTCTCTTGCCACCGCACCCAGTCTAAAATCAAGCACAAAAGTCAATCAATGCAGTTGTCAATAAACTTTACATTTTAAGTGGAAATAAAATCATAACTAGCTGGCCACAAGTGGACTATTGTATTAATTGGGGACATTATAAACATGTATACATGTACATGTATGTGTAAGAAAAATTGCAAGCACAGTTTTACACAATTATTATAGACAGAAGCAAAATCAACTGATGGCAACCATCTGCTTATTTGAAGTGATGTACCGGTATCAGTTGTATCAAGTTGTGTTTGCTTTCTCAATGTTTAGACCTACATGTAAGGTAAAGCTTTTCTAAACAACAGGTGGCTCATCACATTGAGTAAAGATGGAATTCATTCAAGAGAAAGGGAGGTTCTTACACACACAACATTTTTTAAATCATGAATACAACATTGGGGGGAGGGGGGTAAGGGGGGGTATAGTCAGTGTAGCCAAACACATAGGTGAGGGGAGGATCCAAAGGTTGTTACATATTCATGAGTCAGCTTGTAGGAGACTTTGATCATTTCTTGTACTTGCATTAACAATGCTCTCACATCAGGGCATCTGATAGGATGCGGAAAAAAATTAAAATATATGCGGAAATTTGAGGGCATATTATGCGGGAAAATGCGTCGATTATGCGGAAAACACTCTGGATTATGCGGAAATTTAAAGTGATAATTGGGCCTTTCCAATGTACAGGGCATCTGATAGGATGCGGAAAAAAATTAAAAAATATGCGGAAATTCACGGGCATATTATGCGGGAAAATGCATCGATTATGCGGAAAACACGCTCGATTATGCGGAAATTTAAAGTGATAATTGGGCCTTTCCAATGTATTTACATCGAACACGTAATGCACGAACGTCAAAAACCTGTATTAAAACAGTGCTCGCTATCTTTGTCAGACATTTTGAAGCTTTTAGCAATGACGGAACACCGAAGACAAACGAAAGAAAGAAAGTAAAGAAAAGAGTCTAAACAAGCGCCCATCTTGGTTAACCTTACTAACCAGGCTAACCACAAAACTAGTATCCAGGCTCATCACCAACAGACACGTGGAACGCCCGGAGGTTAAAAATCACTTGTGAACAAAGTGGCGTACTGTTTTCGTTGATGTTTAGGAGAAAAACTACTACAAAATAATCAATCTCTTCGGCTTTTATGTTTGTGAGGAAGGTTCGCAGCTGCTTTATTGTTAATATTGGGCAAATTTTTCAGTTTTATGCAGAAAATGCTCCGAAGATGCGGAGGATGCAGAAATGAGAGAATTATGTGGATCCACACCACCGCATCCTGTCAGATGCCCTGTCACATACACCTGTCAGTTACGTGTAAATGAATGAAATGCTTGTTACTTGTTATAACACAAGACTTGGTGTAGAAAACGAAGAGATTTTAATACATGTCATCCACAACCTACATGTATGTTGTAACTGACATCTCAAGAACGAATGCTATTATTACTGAAGCAGCATAATTTACATTGAAACTGACACGTGCATATTTGTAACATGCATATAATTTAAACACATTACTACAACAGTGCTCAGCTACAATTTTGAACACTTCTGTTGTACATGTACATGTACACAGACAGTTTTACATTAATGTTACACACCTTAATTGTGTGATTAACCCAGGAAGATTACCATAAACTGCTGGGTCTCTGTAGATTTCTGTGTAAAATAAGTGTTTGTGAAGAAGGTCCCAACTCAAACCAAACTCTCTCAAATGGTCAAAATCCTGTTGAAGTGGATAAAGAAATAATATTAATTAAATGTGTTGAGGCCCAGTACAACACTGACCAAGACTTAGAAAGAAGAAAAAAGGCCAAACTGTATGCAAGACTTTTGTTGACAAAACAATGTTTACACTGTACGTCCTTTTCTCACCATACTGTACTGATAGACTCCACAATTAAGGGAAGTGGTCAAAACAAGTATACCATACTAAACGAGGACCCACTTTGTGTAGGAGTAGGGGGGTTATGTAAATGTACGATACCACCTAACTGATGGACTAAATGTTTTGCCATAAAAATTGGATATGAGATATAATATTAATATAAGAATAATATTCTGTGTACATGAAGCTTGCATTGCTAGTAAAACAGCGCAGGAAGATTTTAATCTTTCTCTCAGTTCCTACTCCTGATAGAATGGGGGCTATTCCAACAAGACACCATCTTTTAGGTGGGGGAGAGGGGGTACACAAAGAGACCACCAGTCTTTTTTGTAAAATGGTGGGTCCTGTCTGAGTACAATAGTTGTGACCATTTCCTTATAGAAAAACTCAATTAAGCACACATGACTACTGGAGAGTGGTGAGCTGATGATCTCTATGGTGAAAGAGATTAAGCCCCCTGTAAATTTTGCCCCAAGAATATCATAAGTCAACACGTCAGGTTTTTAACTCTTCGACTCTCAAAAGTGCCAAAAATCAAAATTCAAGAAAAAAATTCAAAATTTCATTAATTTTGTAAAAATTCTGAAAAAAAAAAGAACCATGCAAAAGTACTGCCAAGCGGTTTTATTTGAATCGCCACACCATAGGATTTCGTCAACAGACTTAAAAGTGAGAACTATATTACATTACATTGGCGGTGAATACATGTGTACACCTTATTCCAAAATGGCGGCCATTTTATTATTCTTTTATCTGTATGTTAATTAGCCCTTGTTGCCTCGTCAGCATGTGCAAAATACAACAGAATTTTCACGTGAAAATGAGGCAAAGAGGGCTAATTGACATGCATACAAAAGAATAATAAATTGCCCGCCAGTTTGGAATTAGATGTATGGGTTAACAGATTTTTGTCAGATGTCCCATCAAGATGCAGTTGTGTGGAAGGACACGTGTCCTGTTAAGCACGACAATTTTCAGCCCTGGGCCTATACATGTACAATGTATTTATAAAGAGCTACATGTACTTTAAAAGGAAGCCTTACCAGTTTGCAGAAGAATGGTCTGAGTATGTCAAATGCTTTTGACAGTGCTTGATATTCATCCAGTAACATAGTAAAAAATTCCTTGGCATGGTTTGGAGACAGGGGGCATGAGGTTAGGTATTTAACAAGGCGTACTTTTACTTCCCGCACATATTCCCTAGGAATCGAAAAAAGAAATTCACTAATTAAGATCTCTTATGTATGACAGTGCTAATTTACATGCATGACTGTATAAAGCTGAAGGTGGAGTTAGACAATGGGAGAAAGACCCTTTATCTAAGGGAGCCAAACAATAGCAGAGAATCGAAGAGAATGTGAAATATTGACCTTCAGACGGTTGTAACTGTAGTAGTCAACTAAAGCTTGGCTCCCACTAGTGACGTAAGTGACGTAAGCAGAACCATAAGCGGAATTGGAATCGTAAGAACCTTACGATCTAGTGGAAATCAAAATAACGGAAGTGGATAGCAAGTGACGGAAGCAGAAGCTAGTGGGAACCGGCGCTAAAGAAGCATTAAAAGTATACCTTGCTTGAATTTCAAGCTTTTCAAACAACTGAGCAGGATCACTCTTTAGCAACCTAGATTGGGAAAAATAACAATCAATCATTTTTGTGATAAATATGCATACATGTAGTGGTATCAAAGTAGAATTTGCAAAAAAGAGTAGAAAAGTACAAATGTACATGTAGAACTCACTTTTCTACTTTAACTTTCAGTCTGTTCTCATCCAAAGAATTTCTGACTGTTTCCTCCTCATCTGAAATTTTGATAGCAGCACAAGATATTAAAGGTTGAGGGTACAACATAGTGGGGAAATCACATTAAATTTTTACAGTGTGCATAGTTTCTTATTTAAAAATTTTAGATGTCATTTTGTGCAAAATTAACAAAACTGAGAATATAAAGATTGTATGGCTGAAAGGTGAGGAAATTCCACCAGGATTTTGACAAAAGTTTTGCAGGGTGCAAACATCCAAAATTAATTCAAGGACTGGATAGAAAAAGTAACAATGGCTTCTAACTTACTGTACATGTATGGTTAACATTTTTCATTCCCACGCCCAACTTCAATTTCTATACATCCCTGGACTGTTTCAGTGAGTTTTACATGAAGTATAAGGTGTGTTTTGGCTTTCAAATGGATTTCAAGCTGTTTACATCAAATTTCTCGGCATTTCTGCAGCGAAATTCCTACATGTTTTTCATCTCCTGCGTCTTTAATGTTTCATGGACTTATTAATTTTGCTTCGATGAATGTTTATGATGTTGAAGAAGTTAATATTTCAACAACTTTTCCTCACTATGTATTAAGTGGATAAGAAAGGAGAATTTGTATTTTGATATTGGGAATAAATTAAAGAGTTGAACATTCCATTACACTGCTATTTACCTGCTAGAGATGTGCCTGCTTCTCTGTAAATACACCGGATAATATTCCGCACCTCACTCCAGCAACACTACAGATGAAAACATACAGCAGTCACTTCTTATAGCACGTCATGTACATGTATGCTAATGGCTTGTGTCTCAGGGAAAATTAAAAATGGCAGACATCCAAAAATTGAGGTTTGAAAGGACACATGTCCTTCTAAGTAAAAAAAAATTATTTCCAGCACTGGACTCCATTGATAAAGAGTGCATGAAGATTTTACTTAACTTTTTGTAGACTCTCTTTTTCACAGAGCCCATGAATACTTTGGAAGTAGCGAAGAAGGTTGATGGGATGACAAAATGAACATACCCGTAGCTGCTGCCTTTCTTTCTCCTTAGCCACATCGTTTATCACATCTTGTTTTACACAGCTGTACACAAAAATGGTAATAATTATAGAAGAGTTGGGAGCTAAACTGTCATACTACAGTGTTAACACTGTAAGTGACAATGTAATAGCCCAATTTTGATATATTAAAATTCAACTTGAAACAAAAGACATCACTACCAGGCTTAGGGGAATAAACCATACAAATCCCTACTATCATTCTTCTAAGCCTCGTAGTGATGTCTTTTGTTTCAAGTTGAATTTTAATATATCGAAATTGGGCTATTTGGTCTTAATTGCTCCAAATAAGCCCTATTTTGACAAAGTGACTTGCTATTGCATTGTGCATGTAAGAAACTTAGTACACAGTAGGTCTGCATTTCTGTAAAGAGGTTGCTAAGCACAAAAGAAACATAAGAGTGGCTCGAGGCGATAGCAGAGATTGACTTTAGCTTCTTGAGTTCTTAGCAAACCTCCCAAGTGTATCAATAACGTGATGTATGCACAGCTGTGACGTTTACCATTTCTTTTATAACAATCATTTTATTGTGACAATGTATCAAAATTGTCGGCAAAACAAGCTGCGTGACATGAGCGTGCTACCCACCAGTAAATGGATGGTGCATATCAACCAATCAGAGCGCATGCTTTCTTTGAGGTATGTTATAATTTGTTTTAGTTCAAACAGACAACAGAGAAAATCAGCAATGCTTCACTTAAGTTGGTTCTATTTTTCAGGGATGCCATTAGTGATCAGTAGCTTGCTATTATGCATGTGTGTGGACTCAAAGCTTTAAAATAACAACCATGTTTTTATCAAAATAACACAAGTAAAATATTATACATGTATTATCCATACTACTGTTCACTGTATAAAGAATCACTTTCCCATCTCTTGAAAAAATAAAAACAAACAATACCTTCTTTTACAGTTCTGGCAATTACACTTTGCTTGTTGGTCGCAACTAGGTTTGGTTGTTATTGAAAGGGTGAGATTCAAGGTGGGTTTTTGCATCAAATCTTGATCCTAAGAAAAAAGAAATAATAGTGAACACACATGCACAGTTAAATAAGGTTTAAAGGGAACCTCGGCTGAAAAACAGTTTTAGATCCAAAGTATTCGTAATGATTATATTTAACTCAGGCTGGGGTTTTAAGTCGGTATCTCCGTAACTGGTTACTGAATGTGAAGTGTTCTTTTTTCAGTTTAAATTTCCAGCGGGCCGCCATGTTTTCTTTATGGTAATTTATGACGTCATTGCGTTGTGGAAGATGTCAATATGGAGTTTACAGAAGATTTCGTGGTAGAACCGTACAATATTCTGTCAAAAATGCATTAAAAGCATATAATATATTTATAAATCAACCAGTTTGATTTTTGTTTTCCTTTGTCTCAGAATATGATAATGAATATGAGACAAAAGAAAATAAAAATTAAACTGGTTTGAAAATTTTTAAACCAAAGAAAATTTTGAACCACAACATATATAAAAGTGTATGTCAAAAATTAGCAACCAGTGCTGTCATTAAGGGCTGGTAGCCGGCCAAAACAGCCGGCTACTTGCCCATCCTCGGCCATCTACTTTCGTTTTGTTTCACTGTTACTGTTGAACAGAAAGCTTACAGTAATAAAAAAAAGTCCATCGAAATTACTTGTAAGATATTCCTTCTAATTTTTTTGTCAAAGTAAAGATGTATCAATCTGTACATGTATTGCAACAGTTTTTAAACATTGGCAACCGATGTTATGGGCTACTCGATCTCTTTTGAAGTTATCAAAGGTCTGTGGGTAACTCCTGGAACATTTTCACAGGTGGTTCCCAGGTTTGCGCATAAACATCGCCTACTTTACATTTTCAGCCTGCTACTTACAAAATTAATGACAGTCCTGGCTACACCCCTACATGAAAATGGAATGCACAGTCAAAGCCACCTGTTACTGAAATCAAGATTGACGGACTCAAGTGTCCGTAGTACCAAGGTATTCTTATTAGAGAAGAAGAGTTTGTACAGTACATGTTGGAATTTTGGTCTCTGTGGAACCAAGTGAAAGGTCAGTAATAGGGAGGTTCTTTGTTATGAAGATGATGGTAAGGAGAGGTTTGACTGTGAACACTTTCCATGTATAAACAAATATAATATTTATATACCTGTAGACTTGATGGCAATGAAGGTTCCATTGCCGCACGGCGTTCTTCTTCTTCGATGTTTCTTCGGCAATCTGGACACACCCAAAGTGGAACCTAACAGGGATAAACACATACAGTGTAGTAACCAAGCTTTAGGCTCTATAACAAGTTGGTACAATGTACATGTAAGTTCACTTTGGATGCCTGGAATAAAGTGCAGTGGGAATCATGCGATTGGTGACCATGGAAAATCGTGTCATAATACAGCAGTGCTTGGCATGTTTGGTGGCATCAGTTACAAACTATGAACAGCAATGGAGATTTAATGAACCCATTCAGAAGTGATGTGGGGAGGTATGGATAGTGTATGTTGTGGTTTAAATTTTATTTTGGTTTAAAATCTTCAAACCAGTTTAGTTTTTATTTTCCTTTGTTCCAATAGAAACAATAGAGACAATAGAAAATCAAAATCAAACTGGTTTGAAAAATTTCAAACCAAAACAAAAATTAAACCACAACATAGTGTACTCTGAATAAGACTTCTTTTACTGTAGGTCAAGAAGGATCTAATGTTCACCATGTCACAAATGTGGGACAATGAAAAAAAAAAAAACAAACAAAACTGAGTCTCTGACAGGATTTGAACCTATGACCTTCCGCACACTGGTCGGATGCTCTAACCACTGAGTTACGAGAGACTTGTGGTGAACTACAGTGTACATGTAGGCCATATACTACTGTACATTTGTAGTGACATGCCTCGTGCGTACTGCTACAGTACCGCTCACGGGCAACTTACCACCGTCTCGCGAGATGCGTCTCGTTTCTCGCGAGACTCGTCTCGTTTCTCGCGAGTGCACTGCAAGTACCTTACAAACGCTTCACATTCTGCTGATATAAAATGTATTCAAAACGACATCGAATGTTGATTTACACGTTCGGCGTGATTAGAGCGTATGACGCACGACTAAACAAACCGAACGACAAACCGAAAACCGAACAAAACGAACTCTATTTCATAGGGAAATAGAGGACTGTGAAAGTCTAGTATTTCTGAAGCGCTTTTTAATGTTTTATTCGCTCTGGCCAAATATTTCTAACGTTTAGTGCGATTTAATACGGTCATATTCGGTATTGAATCAGCGACAGCGCGCTCATGTTGACATATTGTTCTATGGTTTTATGAACTCGCTTGTTTGCAACCGGCTCAATGATTCACCGTTTTAAACAACACTTTTTCGTTTTCAGGGTATTGTAAATGAAAACTTAGCATTCATGAAACTTTGCATTCGATCGATGCATGAAGGCTTGTTTTGCGTATCGTATCGAAGAGTGTATGACGCACGACTTTCAACCAAGAACGATGCGCGGCTAATCAAACCGAACGATCGAACTATATTTCATGGTTAAATAGAGGACTCTGAACTGTGAACAGGCTAGTAATTCTAGGTATTTCAGGTTTTATTTTGAATCAGCTATAGCGCGCTAATGTTGACATATTGCTTTATGGTTTTATGAACAATTCGTCGTTGTTGACCGCTTATCTTGAAATTAAAAATATTCGCTACGGTGCGGCCCCGTGACCTCGACCCCGCGTTTATCACTATTGTGCATTTTCCCCTTGGTTTCGTGATCTGGCGATAGACTGTTTCTCTTGATTTTAATACTTGCCACGGTCTAAACTCGTTCAAATTCAAATCCGATAAATCGAAAAACCAGTCAGCAAAAAAAAAAAAGAGCTTTAAATGGCCGCTTGATAGTCACATGCTACTGTGAGTAGAATGACAAACAACGCTGCTCGCTCGCGGAATGTAAACAAGCGGCCCGGAGTCCCAAGTGCAGTAGTCACGCAAAATTCATGTGTAAAATTATTTCTGCACTTCATGTTTACCTATTATACACTGTAAAAATAAACCTTGAATGGAACTAAAATTATAATCGAAATTAAAGACGGTAGGGAAAGTTTGGTAGCAGAAGTTTGAAGTTTGTTTAGTTGTCGGTATTAAAAGAAAAGTGCTTGGCGGTCCCTTGGGAAAAGTGGTAAAAGTGCACCGAATTTGCCTGGACTGGCTGGAATTTGCATATGTCAAAACGGTATATACGCTGGCACAAGCGAAAGTCACAAGTATTTATATAAACTTCTACACATTCTCTGTTTTCTTTCTTCATTTCCAAGTATTCCACCGCGCTAAAACATCATAAATTCATCGCAAATTCTGAGGAAAATTACAATAAAATTAATATCTTGGGTCGATCGCTTTCGTTTGAAACCGGCGGTCTCATCAATTTGGCAACAAAATCTTGATTCAAACAAATGTACCACGGCTTCTCACGAGTCGATAAATATCTTGAGTCGATCGCACTTTTCGTTGCTGCCTTCGTTCTCATTAGCAAAGAAATATGGATTGAAACAAATATACCCCGGCTGATCGCGAGTCGATAAGTATCTCAGTTGAGTCGATCGCACTTTTCGATACCGACGGTCTCGTCAATTTGGCAACAAAATCTTGATTCAATCTTGATTCAAACAAATGTACACCCAGCTTCTCGCGAGTCGATAAATATCTCAGTTTAGTCGATCGCACTCTTCGTTGCTACCTTCGTTCTCATCGATTTGGCAAAGAAATCTTGATTCAAACAAATATACCCCGGCTTATCGCGAGTCGATAAATATCTCAGTTGAGTCGATTGCACTTTTCGATACTGGCGGTCTTGTCAATTTGGTAACAAAATCTTGATTCAAACAAATATACCCCGGCTTATCGCGAGTCGATAAATATCTTGAGTCGATCGCACGGCGGTCTCATCAAGTTGGCTTCTCGCGAGTAATATATTCCACACCCCACGGTTCAGTGATTCTCGTTTCTCTCGAGACGCGTCTCGTTTCTCTCGAGACGCGTCTCGTTTCTCGCGAGACGAGAGGTGGTAAGTTTCCCGTGAGCGGTACTGTAAGATCAGCAATGTTGAAAACGTTATATGAGGTGATAAAATGATAAAGAAAGATGGTAAATGATAAGCTTGGTAATGACATGAGAAAGATGTTCATCATGCCAGGTTGAAATGTTGGTCATTGTCAACAACATCAATTCTTTTTACAACAACTGTACACAACCCAAACAATGACACTTGACAGACTGCTGAATCCTGGAATCAAACAAAGAAGACAAAACTAGCTACTGTACCTGTGACACCAAAGTTCCATTAGAGTTGGAGCTTTGAGACTTCAGTTCCCCTGAAATAAAACAAAAGAAAAATGAAAGTTTAGTCACAAGCCCTTCAACTGTGAGTTACGGTGTACATCTCACTTTAATGCAGACATGAAGCTGTGTCCTACTCTAACCATGTAAAAATACACTGTATGTCCGACAACAAGGCTTGCTGTCATTAATAAAACTACTGTAAGAGTGAAAAACCAACATGTACAATGTACATGCATGTAACTTAAAACACTACAATGTATGTACATGTATGCAAATGGATTTCAGACCTTTTTTGCTTTTGTCATGACGTTCTTTCTGACAAAGAAGACATCGCTCTCCATCTATGCAAGGTGTTCCAGCTTTAGGTCCATTGTTAGCTTTTGGTGTATTATAAAGGAGCTGCTGATGAGTTAAAAAAAAAACAAAAGTGATAATATTAGGTTAAATACTCAACAGTATTCCATACAATGACCTTGGAATGACCATACAGTACATTGCACTTACATGTATCATCATCATCATTTTTCATCATTTTATTTCAATAATATAAATTTAACAAATTAGAGAAATATACAACCTGCATATAGCAAAGCTAATAATTTACAATCAATTTACAATCAATTTACAATGTACAGCTGTAAAATAAGCGTAGTGGTTTTAAGGAGTGTTTACTAAGAATTTCCAACAACTGACTAAGACCATTTCAAGTTTCAAAATTTGTGTCTGTTGGTTTGGTTACTGTAAATGTACATGTACACCAAGAATGTACAAGCTGTGCCCAGTCTCTTGTACCTGATTAGGCCGAGGAACATAATGTATACCCCAATAATAAAACCATCATTGCCTTAGAGGTACGTGCTGTACATGTACTGTACACTGTATTTTTATTGAACAAAAACCATGACCATTTATAAACACAGACAGAAAAAAGGAATAACATCCATAATAATTAAAGGTTAGTATTTCGTTTTGTTTTATTTGCTTCTTTTAGTTACCCTGCGATAACAAAGATGTGTCTTGGATGAGTTGTCTAAACCATGCAGAGTGACTTGGTTGCCCCAACATTTTGGTTGTCTGGTTGTCTGGACAAAAATTAATTTTGCATCCTGCATTTACAGTGTACATGTTTTCGATTGCAACAAAAACATGCAGAAATTTCAACCATAAATTATTCCATAAACATTTCAAGTTCAATTCACTTGTAAAAACAATACATTAAATTTAGCTACAGTACATGTAACCTTGTTTGCTTACATTTATGTAAAAATTCTTCTTATCATAGAAAAACTTTGTAATATTGCTCTGTTATAGTTTATTTGATTGAAATTTTAAACTGTGATTGGCTAGAATAAAATGTTTATGGAACAATGATGTTTATTTGAAGATTGATTGACAAGAACAAGGAAGGACATGTCAAAATAATATTTGGAGCTACAGCACTGACCTGTGAGAGTGTAACATCTGAATTGAGATGTGCTTGAACTGCTTTTCCTCCCTAATATCACAGGTATAGAAAATAATGTGAGTTCAAATTTAATGTACTTAAAAAATATAATAGAATGATTGAAATAAACAATCAACAATTTCTGGCTTTCTGATTTCCAATTCAACAAAATAATGTATAAGATAATAACACAATAGAAATTATTATCATAAAGCGTTTCACAATAAATATTACCTTGTCACAATCAATAGTACACTGTACATTTCAAAATGCCACTGGCAATAATTAAAACACTCGACTTTTTGGGGATGTAAACAACATCGTCAATTTTAAAATAAATAAGACAATAGTTCAATTCATCGCCTAAATAGCCTTGCCAACTTGTTTGTGCATGCATACAATGTTGGAGATATCGTATCGCAATGTAAAAATACATCAATAATTATTTCTCTTGGATTCTTTCTCTTCTAAGAAAACAATGTTTCATTTGATTCCGTATGTTAATGTATAAAGTGCATGTGGATAATAACGTTTTCAATTTACCATGACGAGAGATTAAAACCTGATGTGAAACGTGTTCACAGAACACCAGCATTACATGATCGTTCGAATTCGTGTTTTCAATGTTATTCCTAATTACGTAGGTCATTAAACTTGAAATATCTTTGAAATCAAGAAACTTAAACAAATGAGAATTATCATTGCCTTCAAAAAGAAAAATTCTTTAAGGCGCCAGCTAAACACGCTAGTAATAAATACCCACTAAAGCTTCTGACACTCTGTTTAAACAGATGAAATGGAGTGAATACGGTATCAGTGAATACATGCAACTGCCATAAACCCAATGTTGTTGTGTCTGATGAAGCGAGACAAAGATCGACCTTTCGTTTCGAAGTGGAAGAAACGAAACTAATAGAAAACACTGAGTAATCAGGTTTAAATGGGACGAAAAGTAAGACATGTAATGTACTGAAAGGTCATGCATCTAGTATGACCGATGTCTAAGTGAAAAACAAACATTCCATTTTGAGCGGAGTGCGAAGGAGGAATGAAGACGGAAATCAGGAATAACCATCAAAACATCACAAACGGATACAAATCAGCTGAACACTACAGCTGATCGTGTTTTTAGGTAAGTGTAAGTTAAAACTGTCTTGAGTTTGCTTGAATCTGGGGATGACTTACCTCACGATTTTCGACTGATTTTGGAGTGTGCGAATTCGTTTCCGAACTCTGCTTCGAACGTTTCTTCCTTCGCTTGTTGTTCTTCTCGTCACAACTCATAGCGACGAACAGCTGAGCCAGAGGTTTCGTAATTGAAGATATACACGGGAAATTTGAATCACTCGAGAAACAAGACGTCGTCTAATATGGCAGATAACAAAACAAAACAGAACATCAGTTCCAACACTTTCTCACACAGAAACCACACATCAAAATGGCGCCTTAAAAATTCCCGGCATGCCAATCGATCTCGATCACAAGGGATTATGGGGACTCACAGGAGGGTACCACATGTATATATAGAGACTGGGGAGGGAAGGGAGGTGAAAGCTCAACCTCGTTCCCAGGGTCTCTGGGAACGAGGTTGGGGAAAGCGAACGAGGGAGGGAGACAACGGTATACCTTATTCGTACTAATTTTCGCGGGCACTTAATTTCGCGAATTTGGAACAGGAATATTTCGCGAGCATTAATTTTCGCGATTTTGCAAAAAATGATAAATTTAGGGCATTTAATTTCGCGAAAATTGACAAAAGACAGACTTAAAAAACCGTTTTTTTATTGAATGATCACTTAAATGACGATTGATTTGCAATCATGATTTGCAATTCGGGTAATAGAAATAGCGTTTATAATCAGACTAATCAAGCAAATACTGCAAATCAATCAAATGCTAATGCAATATTGTACTTAATAAAAGTCAATTATAAAAATATGATTTTAAATACCTATGCCTACAGTTCTGTAATTATTATAAATGCTTAACACCCTTGAAACAGAACAAAACTATAAATGAATAATAATGAAATACAATTTAAGTATGTCTTCCGATACAGCCTTGTGCAATGTCTATATTATTACTGTGGTGCACTGTCTATATCTTTAAATGGGTCCTCAGACGGAGCTAAGAGCTTGTGTTGGCTAATTATAAAAAGCCTGACCTAAATGGACATTTTGATGACTGTATGAAAGATATTTTAAAAGAGCTACATGTACAAGAAGAAGAAATGAGTGATTCGGATGAAGAAGGTGCTGAAGTAGAAGATAAATAGACTGATGACAATTACCATGTAGCTATAAACGCAGTTAATCATTGATTAAAGCAATTATAGAAGTGTATTAAATTTTGCGTGTTTAATTTTCGCGTATCCTAATTTTAGCGAGTCTTTAATTTCGCGATGTTTTACAAATCGCGAAAATCGCGAAATTAAAGCCTCGCGAAAATTAGTACGAATAAGGTATATATTTTGCCAGCAAAATAATAAGGATTTAAGTGAAATTTTGTCTGGGATTTTATCGTTATTGTGAGGTAAAAATAAAGCGATACAATACTTTACAAAACAGGAACCGATTGATCAAAATGGTTAATACTCCGAAAGGAACTCTGGCAACGTTTTTTCTTTTGACTATTTCACAGCCTATAAATTAAACCACCCTGTCGAGTTTTGGTTTTTCAAATTCATTGAGGTAAATTCAGTTATATATTCAGTTGACCGTACTTTTCTCGATCAAACGCCTGGGGCGTTTATTTAATCAAGTTTCGTCACCAGAGCTCCTTGGCCTTCTTTGCTTCTTGAGAACAATGACCTCGTTCAGTATTGATAAACTGTTTTTCAATGTTTGTTTTCCTTGAGGCAAAATTAGCCACAACTAGATGTTTCAGTGCTATAAAGATTGGCGATCTCGTTAAGAACCTTTTGTAAGCAACGCTTAAAGATCAAGGATCAGTTACCTTGCAAGGTAAAAATACTGCTTTGCTCTTTCGCTCTCTCCCTTTCCCTTTTCTTTATCTTTTGTGTTATTTTCAGTTTGATTGGAGTCAACTGAGCGAAGTTGCAGTGAAAATGCTGCAATTTGCATTAACAACTGTTCATACGCTGTGTATAAAAACTACATGTGTAACCCTGCTAAAGCGTTGAATGAGTATTTCGCGCGGTTTATTCAGTAGTTAATATCCCTATAATTATTTTATTGTTTTATTATAATAAACAAAAATACTACAAATTTATTAATACTCTTAAGCTAAAAAAAATTACATCGACTATATATGATAAATGAATAAACATCGCACCAAGTTCTTTAAAAAAAAAACATGACTAAGATATTTTCGTTCTTCAATTATAGCGGTGTTTTAGAATGGGCATTAAGAATGCCTACTTTATGGCCTGTCATTTGACAAAAGATACGGTACCTCTTTTTTATTGTATCTAGAAACACCACTGGGACTAGCCTCCCACGCAGTCGAAAACGACTGCGTGGGAGGCTACACTGGGACAGACGTAAAAATAATCATCTACTAAAACGCAAGACCAAGTCAAACGCGTCACTTATTAAGTAGTCAAAACGTAGATTCACACTAAAAGCGAAGTCAAGTACGACCTTGTTAACTCCAAGGCAATGCACTCCCAAAAATTTAAATCAACGCATTGCGGAAACGTTTACATCAAGCAACAAGAGTATTCAGTAATAAACAAGTTAAAGAACAAAGTATAACTTTTGACTCTGCAAATCAGTTACTGAGACTCGACAGTGCTTATTGAATTCCCCATTAACACGCTAGGCTCCTTGCATTTGAACTATTTGACAGTTCGTCAATAGACGCTCAGCTCTAGTGTGAACCCGCCTTACTAATTTACATGCAAAAGTATAATGATGATAGCCCACGTTATTCGATATATGAAAATACTAGCACGAATTCGCAGAATTATGCAAAAATTGCAACTTGTACAAGTTTTCTTTGTCTTTAATTCCGAGAAGAGATAACACAAAGGAGACAATACGAAATACAGACGTTTCGTAGAAAGCATCGGTGCGATGTTAGAATCTTGATCAGTAATGAGGTCCTTTTGAGTCATCCCTTTTAGCCGCGACCGATCAGTATATATCGAACGTAGGCTATTATGGCGCGGATGTTTTCATCTAATGACTGGAAACCCTTTAGTCACTGCGAAATGCGAATCAAACAAACCTACAAAAAATAGTAATTACTCCAAATTGGTCCTGTTGTCAAAGGTCTTATGACGCAAAAACTTGCAATGAAACTAACCAATGGCACTCTTTTGTAGTAAAAATCCATCTACATTCGGCATCCTGATGATAAGCTTAGGTAAACTGACCTGAACATGCAAAAGAAAGACAATGACTAAAGTAATGATCGGAGTAACGAAGGTGAAGGTGAGTAACTCGTGGTAAAAAAAAACCAACCATCTCAAATAGGGGAAATATGGAAGGCTAAAAATCCTACAGCTGCATGTTAACCGCCTGTAGCTCTAAAAATGCATTATTAGATGACATGTTTCAGTTCTTTTAATTGCAATATTTACTCGTAAAATATTTCATCCTTATGTTCAAAATAGTGCTCCAAACACAGTGAACTGGAGCATAATCAGAAATGGAAATGGAAAAACACTAAACTTGTGGAAGAAATTGTGGCTGGTTTGTCTGCAATAAGGACAGAAATACACAAAATGCTGAATTAAACACTTGCATGCAAAAACTATGCTCTAAAATTCATAATTATTTCACACCTACTTTTTTCAAAAACCGTCTTCCACAGAATGCAAAAAGGGTATATTTAGCTTCTAGATTTTAAAATTTTCTACTAGAAAGCATCCACCGAAGCCCTCTATAGCCGCGCTCAGATTGCGAATTCTGCCCACGTACTGTTTTATTTTAATTATCATACTTGATTGATTTCATGAGCTGCAGTCATTCAGCGGTAACCAAAGATTGACGAGACTATCGAAATCATCATAAGGTAAATTGCATTTACCCTTAAAAACACTACCGAATACAAATTTCTGCCTAGGTTTGAAAACTAAAACACAGTAAGGCTGCCGAAAGATTATTCTAGTAATTATCATTAGTCTTTGTCGACTAAAGACGACGTGTGGAGCTCCAAACTACTGTATGCCAGTAGCTGATATAGATTTAAGTGTTACACACTACGCTTGCATCCTCGCTATGATAACAATTTTCGATTCCCCAGCCAGCGTGAGTGCAGTCAAACAGTGAAGCCTCTCCTCCTTGGCAGTCGACATCATCCATCCAGATAGGATCAGATCCCTCACCGTATGTTGCACTGTCAGGAGCAGAGGAAGCGCTGGGGTAACCAAGCTGACGACACACCACGTGCGCATCATTGATATCCCAGAGATCATCACACACCGTGCCCCATTGCCAACTGTGATAAACTTCAACTCGGCCATAGTTAGCACCTCCATTCACCAAACGAACATCTGGACTACACTGAACACTGGCATCTCTGCTGTGAGTACAGTCATTGTTTCCCCATCCACGGTGCCTGCAATCGTAAATATGCGACTCGCTTCCCGAGCAGGCGACGTCATCTATCCAGATGGGACCTGAACCCTGGCCATAATAGGCACCGTTTAATGCTTGAGAAGCTAACCGTTGAAAACCAAGCTGCCTGCAGACAACGTTTGCATCATTCATATCCCATGCATCATCGCAAATTGTGCCCCACTGACCATCATAGAAGACTTCCACTCTTCCAGATGACAGGGTACCATCCATCAAACGAATTGATCCGGGTGTTATAGCTACCAATGAAAACGTACAAAAAAATAAAGGCAATGTTTTTTCTTCGGCGAGCGCCCCCCCCTCCCCCCCCCCCCCCTTCTCTTCCTCAAAAAAATTGTTCCTGACCAGTTCCTGAAGGATACTATAGCCCAACTCACATCCCCGTACAAGCCCCCCGACATTAGATTTGTGCCTACGTCCAGTGCTTTATTTTATTTTATCTTAGGCATTTTTACCATTATGCTATCGGCTGGTAATCGAGCCTATTTTTCCATTAGAACATTATTGTCAAAAAAGGGTCGTATTTTAATTTTTATCTGTTGTTTTGTTCCCGGAGGGGGGGGGGGGGGGGGGTACTCCCTATAATGGTCTATACGGGGATGCACCGCCCTGAAGGGGTACCTTTTTGAGGAAAAACAGCGAAGAAAAAATATACAACTAGAGAATGAAGTTTCCCGATATTTCGGAATCTCAAGCTGTCCTTCTTCAGGGAAATCCCCTGAAGAAGGACAGCTAGCTCGACTGTCCGAAATATCGGGAAACCTCATTCTCTAGTTGTATATGTTTTCTTCGCTGTTTTTCCTCATTATAGTTTTTATTCTAAGTACTTAAAAACAGCAAGTTTTGTTTTGTGGTCGTTTTAATATGAGTTTCAACGTCTACCTTTTTTGAGGCTGGAGGTATATGAAAGGGTAGGTATTTCACGAGTTGAAGTATAGGAAAGGGTAGGGAAAACTGCCATGGAAAGGGGTACCATTAACAATGAAAGGTAATCAAAGTGTGGTTTGATCAGGCCTTTGTAAATTTTTATTGCAGTGTGCATGGATATAAATGGTCTGACTCGTTTAAGCGCACCAATACTGGAAGCAACTTTTTTTGAAATTACACGTATGTTCTCTTTCCAGGAGAGGTTTTCATCTATGTAAAGCCCAAGAGATTTGCTATAATTAGTTTGATTTATTATGACGCCGTCTACATTGATGTTAATTGTGTAATCGTTTAGATACTGTAATTTTTGACGCGAGCTAATGACCATAAACTCAGTTTTAGCAACATTGAGACTTAACTTACGAGGATCTGCTTTCATCAATTAAGTTTGTCTGTAAAATATTTACGTTTGGCTTGTTTAAGTGCCCCTGTGATCAAATTTTTGATTTTCATTTTTTTACATTTTCGTGTGCTATTAGACTTTCTTACTCATCTTGCCAAATTTCAATCCATTGCAAACATCAGAAGTCATTTTATTTTAACATTTATTTCCAAGAATTTACGGCCGCCATTAATCAACCTTGTTCCAAGGCTTGGTTGCGAATGGGAGAAAGTGACGTCAAAGACTCAAACATACCTCACGGGTTGAAATTATAATAACAATCAGCATAGAAAATTGCACAAAGAACATGTCCAAAGTTTTTGTTGCTTTTCGCGTGATATTCAATACTTATTGTTATTATAATTTCAACCCGTGAAAGGGGAGGGGGGAGGTGCGGCTAAAATGTGGAATGTCCCATCGCGAGTTTGAAAATTTATGTTACTTTGAACATAAATACAAACACCACCACAGACAGTTGCGATAGCTTATAGCTTCGTCTCTGATATTTTTGACAAATTTATCATTATCCTTCGTTTCACTAAAAATCATCCAGGGGTCATCAATCATGAGATTTCATGGAAATCCAGCTTCTATTAGGTAATTCGACTTATATTTATATTTTGAAGAGAAAAAAAAATACCTCGGTAACGTGCAACAAATCCTGTTGATTGCACAGAACCATCAGATGTAAACCGCAGATAAAGTTTGTTAGAGGGGCTTGTAATGGGTGCTGGAAGAGAACTTCCACTGAATCGGCCAATTTCAGGAGAGGATGTTGAGTCACCATCGTATACAGTTACATAGTCGTAGGATGCTTCGGTGTCAAAACTGTAGAAGAAAAGTTGTATCAATGTATTCGAAGTTAAATTCCATTGGCAATCCATGTTGTCATCGTAATTCGAGCTCTGGTTTGTTTGGATTATCCCAGTTGGGTTATTTGCGTCAGCCAACAGAAAATTCACACAGGAGCTTGTCACCGTCAAAGTGGGTACTGTTAAGTCAACAGAAGTTTTAAATCAGCGTCACAGTTAGGTTCAAAATGTGCACGTACTGATAATGGGGACTCAATATTTGGTTTATATCAGAAACGTACCTTCACATTTACTTCTACCGTCGCCCGCGTAGCCTGGCAAACATTTGCAAGAATAGGAACCAGGAACATTCACACACTGAGCTTGAGCGTGGCAGGAGTATGACCCTAATTGGCATTCGTTCACATCTATGTAAAAAAAAAAAACAGTTTAAGAGTTTCCTCTTTTAAGTAATGATCCGCATAAGAAGGATAGCGCTGAACAGCAATGCGCGATGGAATGTCAACTTTTCTCATTGTTACAACTAGTGTTCTCATTGGCCTAGACTCAAAAACCGCTAAAAAGTTAAGGTTCAAGGTGCATTTTGTCTAATTTTTTAAGGTTTCAAGTAATTTCAGACCCAATCGCACAATATGCAATTTTTAAAAGATATTGTATTTGGGGAACTTCATCAAGTAAGCTATTGTCTTCTGCTATTCTGATTGGTTAAGCACGAACATTTCCAAGAATTTATTTGACGCAAATGAATATTATAATCATTAACCATCAGCTCCTCCTCTATTCTTGAAATCAAAGATATTCTATGTGGGAAAGAGCCAATGCCGCAGAACAATGAAGTTTGCTATAGTTCTTATGTGGAGCATTCAGACTTAATGTTAGAAACTACAACGGAATTTTTAAATGCATTGTCAATAAGGGGAAACTAGGAGACGGGCGACGAGTCTTGACAAAGACGGATTTTTCCAACTTTCATTTTGGCCACTGCTTATAAATTGCTAGCATTAGTATTACACCCATTTGTCCTATCAGCAGTTTCCTATCTGATTATTTGATATTTTTACATTCAAAAAACAGTAACACTGTTTGAAACCTTGTCTTGCGATATAACAGAGCTTGATGCCAGTACGTGTTCTTATATCACTATCTCTCTCAAAATGCAATGGTCAACCACAATCCCTAGACTGCAAGTTAGTTCTTTAAGTTGGTCGAGCGAGCGAGCGAGGGCGTCGGCCCAAGGAAAAGTTTTTACCTTTCCTTGGGCTGACGCCCTCGATCCACGCGCCTTTGCCGCTCGCGCACGCGCTCGCTCGACTAACCAAAAGAACAATAAGAAGTTTCTCGCAGTCTACTACCATCCAAAGATCACAAGACAACTAATCCAGACCTCAGCAATGTAATCTGCGCGGCTGTGGGGTCTATACATGATGTACGTTTACATATTTAAAGCGTGTGAAAGGAAATGCTTAAAACTTGAGGCTTGCAGTCAAGGTACGTAGGAAAACTGGTAACAGTTGACAAGTCCTATATAAGAGAACTGGGTACTGTATTCAAGAAATAGGGACATACTGGTACCATGCGCAATTATGGCACATCCTTTTCTTATGGTGTCAATTTTCCTGAAGTCTGCATTTATAATGTAACTAATGAATGCTAAATGCATCATGAGTTAACATATTTTGAAATTATTGATAGCACTAACTACTTTTTTTTGCAAACCTGTGCACTTGTTCCCATTCAGGCGATGTCCAGAAGGGCATTGACAGGAGTAAGAACCATCATTGTTCACACAAGTGGCGTTCACTGGACAGTCGTATGAAAAGTGTTGACACTCGTTGTAATCTGAATTAGGAGGATAAGAAATGTAACTCACGGCTTTAAAAAATTATTGAGCTAGACCCATTACACTGGCCGAGGATTACGAAATTTTTTATCTATACAAAAACAGATGATCGAAAGTTTTCTTATTAACAAACATTCGCACAAAACATTGCAAGTGCATCAACGGTCAGTGCATGTTTATCGGTTGTATTCAGAGAATGAATCGACTAGCAGGCAGATTTATCATTCAAGGTTATCCTATGCACGCTGTCACGTTTACAGGCAATTCACTGGTGGTGTCAATTTGGAGCAAGCACTGTTGTCTATTATTACTATATCTCGCGTCATTCAATAGCCTTGAGCAGTATGACAAGGGTTTAAAGATATGGTAATAGCACCTTTCTTGCAAGAGAACTTGTGACAGTCTGAACAGTTGACGTCATTCCATTTGTACTTATGATGACGAAGTGATCCGAGGGTGTGGACACAGTCTTCGTTGTTGAAGTTGTTTGGTTGATGTTTTGCCCAGTGATAGAAGTCAAAAGGCGATCCATCGCTCCAGACAAACGTCCCTTCAATATTTATATCAGAGAGGCCCAACCAAGAATGTTCTCCGCCATGAAGGTGTTGGACATAAACATTTTCCTCTTGACTGTGGATACTGGGAAGATTGGCTCCCAGCACTGAGCACCTTCCTTGGCTTCCACTCCACGAATCACAAGACGATACTTTCCTGTAGCAGTATCCTTCGAAATAAGTCCAGTCCTCAGGACATATGTCTGTATAAAAAGTGTAAATGGACGTGAATGTATTTTCAATGATCAAAATTCAGAAGATTGAATGTATATCATTGTGCAAGTTAAAGGGGCTACGTCATCAGATTTTAACATCACTTTGAATAGCCAAAATGTACATTTGTATCGAAAGAAATCTGAAAATAATAGTCTATTAATGTGTATTTTAAGCGACGGATGGCCAGGATGGGAATGGATCGGATTGCAACTTCCTCCTCCGTGTCTTTGAAGAATTTTCTGCATGATTGAAGGTACTTACCAGTAATTTTAGCACAAGTTCACCAAAAACAACCAAATCCTCGTAACAGAAAAAAGTATATAGGAGAAGTACTACTCTATTCTGGATGGAATGCTTTAGCTGGAAAGGAACTCTACTAACCAGAAGGTTTAGCCTTAGTTTATACTATGTTACTACTCATTAGTTATTAATAATAACAGTAAGTGTATATACCTGGATTTTTGAAAACGATATCAACCTAAACTCCACAATAGAAAAACTAAAGACTGTTGCTAGTCTTTTCAGTTTCTCTCGCTCTCGCCCCGTTTCCCTCTTCTCTCTCTTCTCTGTGATTTTCGGGCTGATCGAGGTCATAAAAACCCTTGTTTGGGCTAATTGTAATGAAATTGCAAAAATTGTCGTTGTTCACGTTTTGAAAAATCCAGGTATATATGCAATGCATAAATCTACCGTAACAAGATGCACCGCATAAAAATCCTTAGCAGTAGTCTCAGTAGTATTTTTATTACTATTTGGATTCTCGCAAATGGCTGAAGTTCTCATTTACCTGTTAATACTGCATATGACACAGTCAACGGATCAAAGCGCTGAACAAACAGTTCTTTGACACAGATTCGAAATCCAGAGTTCCTGATGAACTAAAATTAAGCAACAAAATGCAAAATTAAGGCTTAGGGAATGTTTTCATTCTGTCGTTTTAGAAATTGTTTAAGCAGCATTATTAGCCCCAAATTGAACCCTTGTTCTAGGTGGATTAGGTGGAAAAGGAGTAAATGAATCGGAAAATATAAGGCTCTGGTAAAACCAAATGGAGTAATTGTCTGTCTTGTAGGAATTAAAGAATTACAGAAAACCAACTGAAAGTGTGGTAAAGAAAGATGATACAGAGGAGTTGTACCAGGTAGATCCTTTGGCTAAATATTATACCTTGTACGGCGACCAAGAAATTCTTGAAGACGTACGTTATGTGCTGAACTTGTAACGATAATCAGTGTAAGTTCGTATTGTAACATTAATGTATATGTATGTAAAACTAAGCTAGTTAGTGATTGATCAGTTAGTTGGTTAGTTAGTAATTAAAGGGTTTTGATTGGTTTGTCGTTTCTTCACATAGCAGTAATAGTATCTGTCATTCTGTACCTCAATCCAGCTGACGATTCCGTTGCACTCTGGGGCCGCATTTCCTCCGCTGCTAAAATGTTTGGCTGTTAATAGTACTGTTGGGTGTTTGTTGTAGCTTCGAATGAAACTAACATCCTGTTAATGATATAAAAACGTATTTGTTACTATCTGTATGACTATCCTTACTTAGCAGCAGAAATTTGGAAAAATTGCAGCATCTTGTTTTCATTCTTGCACTCATTTGGAAATATACAATTAATAAATTGTCATTTCTCTTGATTGCTTACCTTCAAAAGGAAATTTTTCCTCTGTTGATTAGCTTTTAATTGGCGTTAGCATATCACGATACAGGAGAAAATGAACTTAATTTATTCGACAAAAGTTTTGTATCATAAAAGGTAATTATGTAATTATGTATACCTTGCAGAAGGCGAAGTTATTGCTCTTGGAGGGTGAATTCATGTTTTGAAACCTGATGTCATTATGTTCTGAGAATAGTGGTCTATGAAGGTTCTCGAACGCCAACCAATTCTGTAACAAAACGCAATGACCTTATCAACCAAGATAAATAATGTCATGTGTTGGATAAGATGAGGCTTGTTGGTAAACCAAGACACTGTTTCGACTGTATTAGAAATGATTGGAGAACTTTGTATGCCGGATTGATAAATGCGATGGAATAGAATGGAAGTAGATAAAGTGAGGTGCATCGATCTTGAATTGGACTTGACTGAAGTGTATTAAAGAGACAACATTGGAAAGGATGGATGAGATAAGTCCAGATATTGAATTGGACTTGACTACAGTGAATTTAAAAAATGACATTGGAAAGGGTGGATAAGGCGGAAAATCTGAGCAGGAGTGATAAAGAGGAGTAAGCTAGCAGAGTGAATTACAATGACAAAGAGTTGACTGTAATTAAGTAGAGTGCAATGGTGGTGGTGGAGGGGGGGGGGGGGGGAGGAGGAGGAACTTATAATTAGCTTATATATAACAGTTACCACAGAGATGTCATCATGAACTCCAGCGAAGTTTTGAAGTTCCCGAATGCAAATCTTGAATGATCTCGCCGACACATCTTCAAGCCACACAGTGGCGGCATCATGTCTCAGATGTGATCTATGATGTTCTGCAGTTGCGAATATGGTCGGTGCAGTAGAATACTTTCCCTAGAAAAATGAAAGGTACAGTTTAACCTCTCTAATATATAAGGATGCTAAAGGCCGGGTCGGAGCCTGTTCACTATACAATGGCCGAGTTACGTATATGACGTCATTTTACAGGCTCCAGTCGCGAGTGCCAAATGGCACAGCTTCGTTTAGCATTTCGTGGTTGATGCTTACTATAAGAAATGGCATTTAAAAAAGTTGCGGGGGGTCCTTACGGAAAATGTTTAAAGGAAATGAAAGGAAAATAAATACATAACAATCCATTGTTGAAAGCAAATGTATTTACATAAAATTCATCTATCTTTCATTGAATGGAAAACGGTTAAATGATTATCCTGGCATCCTATGGAGAACGAATTGCCAATTGTCATCACTGCATTTTCTGTAATAAAGGATGCATGGAACTTGCGCTCTGCCACCTACTTTTGACTTTTGATTCGTGTCCGTGAGGGAAGGTTAGACTGATGTTTTTTTTAGAACAAGAAGACATAGTTAGTGTCTTAAATAATAGTAGGATAATTCAGTAGATCAAACACCAAATGTTGTTTAAAAGAAGCTTTTTTCGCCTATTTAACTCCCCCCCCCCCCCCCCCCCCCCCCCCCGTGACGACCTTTTTTTGTCAAACAATATCTATAACCCGTTTCACTCACTGTCGCCATTATTTTTACTGTTGCCATTTTTTTCTCACTGCTGTCATTTTATTTAATTTTCCCTAAGTCTACTCGCTAGAACTCTTACGTTTGGTAGGGAGACCGTCTGACAGGTAGTTCCCGTCCACCATCTAGAAAACTTTTCCTCGCCCGCCACTCCCCCTGAAGGGGCACCTTGGTAGGCGATCCAATCGACTGTAGCAAAACTATCTGCTGGGTAGTCATTCCTTCCTGCTCGAGTAACACAGGCTGTAAACTGAGTGCTGTTGACGCGTTCAACCCAAGGTGTTGTGGCCTCGTGCACAAATGCTGCATCAGAGTAGTTGACGTGGTTAACAGTCAGCTGGATGTAGATTTTCTGATGAGGGTAAAATATGTACGGTTCAAATTGAATGGCTTCACATTGATCCTCTGCCCAAGATGGAAAGCTTTGGAACTCGTGCCTTCCCTTTTGCATTGGAAAACCTATAAAAGTGTATAAAAACGGACTCCATTACAAACTACTCAAAAAGATTAGGAAGATGTCATGATCAATAGATAAGAAAATACATTTACGCCGAAAAGCTACTATCTATAACTTTTTAAATAATAATTTTCGGTTATCCTTTAGGATGTCACACTGTTTGAGTGTTGCTCTAAGTGTTTGTAATTAGACTTCACGGTCGCACAACTTTCAAGTAATCTTGAGAGTGCGAACAAAAATCACATTGTCACCATCATCCTCGGAGACCCAGGGGCAATTAGTTGGTTGGGGCGCGACGAAAATCGGCATAAGCTTATGCCGATTTTCGTCGCGCCCCAACCAACTAATTGCCCCTGGGTCTCCGAGGATGTGTCATCATCTAAGCACACATCTTTATGACGGATCAAATTTCTTCTCTCACCATTTAATGGATTGGACAAATTGCGAAATTAGTCATTCAGCCAGTGTTGTAGACCTTAATTTAAATTATAAGTCTACTTTTAGATACCTGTGCAACTTCCAGGGTGATACTGAGTGTAGTTTCCTTGTGTTTCGCAGATTTCTTTCTTCAGTAAGCACAGATTGTTGAAAGTGCGACCGTTGGAAGCGCAGACTTGCTCTTCGTATGACGGACAGCTTTGTTCACAAACACAACCAAATTGTTGTGGGGACGAAGCTTCACAGTGGCTCTCGTAACGGCAGCTCGCATTTGTACAAGGATCAAGGTCTAAAAATGCAAAATTGATAAATAATTTGCGTGAATAGTAAAGGGATTTGCCTTTGGTATGGATGAGTAGATCGACAAACGTCCTGCAGGCCACAGGCTTCCCAAGCTCAAAATTCGTCTTTTTGATGTGTATGCGACAGCTTGTGTACATAGAGAAATGTATGGGAAAATCACAGATTCTCTAAAATTGGGTAAATAACTATCTATTTTGAAATAAAGTTTACCTGCCTCAAATGTGTCGCTTACTTGTGTCTTGTACCGAATTTGAAGCCATTCCGACGCCATTTAGCGAAGTTATTCGAAGTCGTTGTCTCCCCTTCTAAAAAGAAGAAGAAGGGGAAACAACGACTTCGAATAACTTCGCTAAATGGCGTCGGAATGGCTTCAAATTCGGTACAAGACACAAATAAGCGACACATTTGAGGTAGGTAAACTTTATTTCAAAATAGATACTTAATTTTAGAGAATCTGTGATTTTCCCATACATTTCTCTATGTACACAAGCTGTCACATACACATCAAAAAGACGAATTTTGAGCTTGGAAAGCCTGTGTGCAGGCGAATATAAATGATAGGCCAGTGAGCGACGGGTAATAATTGGTAGTTGTATATGGATGTAGTTGTGGATGGATGGTTAGATGGTTGGATTTACGAACATACGGTTAAATCAAATCTTAGACAGCTGATGGATAAGGCTTGATTTGCTATCATGATGCACATGAAACGCTTGTTAACTGTTTGGTTACCTCCGACAACCAGGTAGTCCACAGCTACATTGCTTCTCTGTCCATCATATCCAGCGTAGTCTTTTACGCACACTCGAAAGTACAACTTCGTCACCTCCTTTAAAATAATAAAAAATATTAAGGCCCGAGCGTAGCGAGGTTAATAAATTTGGCGGCCGAAGGCCGCTCGGGTGCTCGGGTCTCGGCAGCTGAGCCGCGCGCAATCGAGCGAAAAGTTTATATATATATATATATATCTGTCTGAATTTTGGAAAAGGTACCTGTCATTTTTGCTATGTCACTTGCTAAAATACTGTATTAGGAGGGCAAATTGTTCTCAAATTGTACTCGGGTTGTGAACTGTGAATGAAAACTGAAGATAACTTATCGACCAGGGTCACATCCTGTAAAAAGAACAGTGCTGTTGCAACTACATGAATAACCAATTTGTACTCTGGAATGCTGGCACAGCCAGCTCTTATGCTACGTAAATGTCATATTTGAATTAATATATGCAATTTGCGAACACTTGTGTTGGTGTCAGGGGTATGTACTTTGATCTCCAGGGAAGTTTGGTTGTTAAATACAAAATTAACTACTGACTGTATTTTTTTACTGTAGGTCACACATCGCAAAAGTCACCTGCTGGAGTTTTACACAATTGAAGCAGTGACCTGGAAAAGTACATAAACCTGTTGAATATGATTTAGACTTGAGTTGGTAATGTTTAAATGTTTGGATTGACCCCCGGGAGGGGGGTACTCTGCAAATTTTTGGGTGGGGTGTGCCGCTGGGACTCTGAGACCCTTAACCTACACTTGACCATTTTAGCTGCATTTTGCAACCCTATTCTAGACTAAACACCGAAAAACCCTACCCTATCCTAGACCTATTCCAGACTCGCTATTGTCCAGAAACTCGCTCACTATCACAGTTGTTAGTTAACAGGGGTCAGTAAAAATGCCGTACTGTCCGCCGTACCGATTTTTAAATGCTATTTGCCAGTAAAACCTTGTCTAGACTAAATTGTTCACACAACTGATCAAGTTCACAGAAAATGATACCCTATTCTAGACCAAAAAACTATGATTACTATACCCTATCCCAGACTAAACTGCCTGAAAACCATACCCTTCACAGTGGCACATACCTATATAGCTGATATATGGGAGTACCCCCCCCCCCCCGGGGATTGACCATAGGTTGACTGTAGGTCACAAAGTTAGACCACGAGCAGTCTCTCTTTCCCAGCTTATCCGTTCGCTAGTGCGGTTTTTTCGTTTCTCGCTCAACAGACTAAGCTGGGAAAGAGAGACTGCTCGTAGTCTATCACAAAGTCAACCTGTTGGAGTTTTTAACAGAATTTCAAGCAGTGACATAGAAAAGTACATAAACCCGTTGAATATGATTTAGACTTGAGTTGATAATGCATTTTTACAGTCAAAATACTCAGCGCGTTCCGCCTGTGAACTTTTGACCGATGTCAGTTAATAAACCAATCAGCATTCGTTATTTCGATTGAGCCTACCCTTTGAAGATTCCAATTATCAATTTAAAACCTGAATAATATTTTGATTTCAATAATGCAATCCGTTCCTGAATAATGAAAGTCATTTCCAAATAATAAGCGGATCGCGCTGTGTATTTTGACTGTGTTTGGTTTGACCATAGGTTGACAATAGGTCACAAAAGTCAACCCATTGGAGTTTATAATACAATTTCAAGCAGTGACCTGAAAAAGTACATAACCCGGCCTGTTGAATATGATTTAGACTTGAGTTGGTAACGTTTTAATGTTCGGTTTGACCTATTTATTGTGTACCTTGTGTTGGGAATGTTGCCGGGAGAGTGAACTTGGAGTGGCGTGATCCTTCAATGTTTACTTTGTAACTGGTACCTTTCCCTAATACCAGACAGATCTGTCTGAAGTTATGTCACTGACTACTGTGAAACAAACTTATGAGCTGAATTTGCTTTGATGATCTCTTCACTTGTCATTGTCGCTCTCCGTATCTTTGTCAATGCATGGCAGTGCTTCATAAAATCTCTCAGCGTTTTCATTTAAGTATTTTCGTGCTAATTTCACGCAATGTCTTTTTACATCTTGTCGAACTGGCCTTTTTTCGTGCCGTAATGTAGAGAGCAATTCTGGACGCAGTTTGGTTGCTTGCTTTTTCTTACGATGCAAAACGATCTTGGGAAGTTCATTGGGATCTATGCAAAATCGGATGAAGACTTCATCGGGGTGGTGTACGAGTTCGAGATTGCCTTCAGTGTTCATCTTTTCACCATATCCAAAATTCAACCAGGCAATGTTTTTTACTTCAAACTTCTCATGTTGCAAATCTTCATTTCTAGCAACATATTGCAATTTCAAAAATGATTTATAGTCTTTAATCATGTCAAGAGTGACCCAGTGAACTGTGACGTTTGACAGCCCACTATTGTTCAATACAGTCGCCCATTGTTCTGGTATTTGGATAATTTCCTGGGTGTCGAAAAGTTTTTGAATGTTTCCAAACCGTCGGTCACAAATAGAATACGAATGGCCTGCAAGTAAAAACTTCAGATCGGCTCTTAGAAAGTCACCTCGTCTCACCAAGTAATCCAAATAAAAAAATAAATAATTTTCCTTGAATTGTGCCGGAGAATTGTCACACCACACAATAAGTTGATCATGCCTCCCAAGGTCATTCTGTAGCTTTCCAACTGTGTAGTCCAAAATCGATATTACTTCATTTGGGCCCGTACCTGCTATACTTTCGTCGTACATGAAACAGTGAATCACTTGTTGGTTGGCACAGTAGATTCCCAGAAGGTTTGTTCGGAGCTTTTTTGAATAATACCAGTCTTGTGATGAAACCTTTGGCGTCGGTAAGCTTTTGTGAAAGTCCAAATGTAGAGTAATAGTTTTGGCAAACATTTTTTTTTACTCTAAACTAGAACGCGCCCAGACCCAAATCGGCGATTCGGGCTTGTAAGTAACGAACCCCTTTCATACGTGTTATGACCGTTAGTTGTAGTTCGCGTCAATTCTCAAAAAGAAAACGCGCGCGCAAGAGTAAATGTTGAGCGTGCGTGGACGTAACTCAACGAAAACGGAAATACAGTCGAACCTCTCCTTACGGACACCTCTCTATTACGGACACTTTCCTATGTCCCGACAAAATTCTCGCATATTTTCTTTAAAAAAAAAACCTCAATAATACGGACCCTCTCTAATACGGACAACGGACACTAAATCTCGGCCCCAGAGAGCAAATTCATATAAACCTCTTTATTACGGTGATCAGGTGATGATAGTTTGAGTAAGAAATTTGTGGTTACAAACATATATTGAAAGACGTTTTCAGAATTGTACTTTATATTACTTTTTCACATGCAGCATTGCGTTGTAGTTCGTTTCGTTTTAAAACAGTGATTCGTATACCTTATGTAGCTGAGAATTTCACAGTGTAGTACACTACTGATAGACAGTGTCTCAATGCTGTATATTAATCAGTTTAGATGCAGTTAAAAGACCTAGACTCCAAGTTAACATGGAAACAACACATTGACCATATTCAGCACAAAATCTCAAAAACAGCTGGAATTCTTTGTTAGGCTCGGCATTATGTGTCACTTAAAGTATTAAGAACGCTTTATTATGCACTAGTTTATCCATATCTCCGTTATGGAAATGTCATCTTTTGAAATCCAAAACTATCTTCTCTGTAAATAATCTTCTTGGTAGAAATGTATTTAGCAAACGCTAAAATGTATTCATATGTATTGAAATATGATTTAGGTAATGAATAGTTAACTTATAGCCATGTCATTGTAAAGTAGGTAAAAACACGATGTAACAGGGGCTAGTAGGGTTTGTTGAGAGCTCCTGCTCCCTTGTCATAACTATGACTTGTACTACTGTAACATCAATCATGGGATAAAATAAACTTGACTTGTTGACGAGTGTGGGCCTGTTTTTAATTACTGAACAGAAACTGTCAGTGGAGTCTCAAAAGTGACGTCATCGTGGTGACCTCTATAATACGGACACCTCTCTAATACGGACACTTTGCTCTCACCCTTCGGTGTCCGTATTAGAGAGGTTCAACTGTATAGCTTAATTAAGCAGCTTCCCAGTGAAACAAACAGGACGTCCACAAATTAACTGGATTAATAACGACTGTTATCAAAATGGACGTCGAGTTTCGTGTGCATGTCGGCAAAGTATCGGTCAGTTTGCAGTTCTAATATGCTCTAGAGCTTGAAATTTAATGACTAATCCGGTAATTTTCATTTCGAAATACGAGCAATGGAACGCACCCTTATAGAGCGGTTTTCAACTGAGCGTTGTAAAACCAAGAACAAAGTGAAAATTACTTGCCAATCACAACAGACTCCAATGAACCAATCAGAACTCGAAGTAAATACTTGTAGCCGGCCGGCGCTAAGCGCGAAAAAAAAAAAAAAAGGCCTGTATATAGGTATTTTTTCTGTAATATTCTTAGTTTTTAATAGTGTCCTTACTTAGTGGGCAACTGCTATTAACAATGACACTTTAGTAAAGTTATCTATCTGTTTCGATGAAAATATACGAGGAAAAATGAATGTTTATATGCTGTTCTTTTGCGCGCGACGTTTCACGTAACAATGATTTGTGAACCCTTAATTGAAACATCCCAGACCGACGGCCTACTGATATGGTTTTGAAATGGCTTCCTTAGCTTGTAGAGGGGAAACTTGTGATTTGTCTCGATTGATCTATCGTTTTGATGTGAACAGCCGGCTTTGCCATGAAAGACCTGTCGCCTCCTCAGTTGAAAGAGGGCGCCGAAAAACGTCTTCAAAATTTACGAAAATTTACTTGAGCAGAAAACCGAAGATCACAAGGCGAAAAAACGCCGCGTATGGTGACATCGCTTCTCTTAATCTGGTCTGTTGCGACAATGGGTGCCTGTTAAAACATGGACTGAACGTACGACAGTTTATCCGACAAGAAAGACGGAAAGTATTTGATAAACCATACAATGAGCAGAACTATGTTATGTCAAAACTGCTACAAGTAAAAGTATACCCAAGTGGATATCAGAAGGTTTACTACAAGATTCCCTCTTTAGGTGCTGTATGTAAAACAGCCTTTACAAAATGTTACGGAATTTCCAACAAAAAAGTTAGAGTTATCTTAAAGAAAATGGATTGCGACGGTGTTTGTGTCGAACCAGATAGGCGAGGACGACATGGCAATAACCCTCGGCGAATAACACGGGAGGCAAGAAAGCAAGTAACGGATTTTATTTGCTCGCACAGAGCGAATGAATCGCACTACAGAAGGGCAAGGACACAAAAACTGTTTTTCGAATCACGGATATCAATGAGGCAAATGTGGAAGGAATTTGTTAGAAAAAATCCGCATTTTAAAACCAACCGTTTAACAGTTAAGAGAACAGGTCCAGTGCTAAGCTTTTCAACCTTCAGAAATATTTTTTACGACGATCTCAGTAAAATTTTGGGTTTTCGAAAACCGCGAGAAGACACATGTCAAGTATGCGACATGGAAATGAATAAAATACGTCGAATAACAAGTTCCATCGAAAACGGTGATTGTGATTCATCTAAACAACAAGAATTACAGCAACTTACAATTGAGCATAAGAAACATTTGAAAGAAAGCGAACGTAGATATGCTGCGATAAAATATGATATGCTTGTTCTGTCAAAAAAAAAAAAAGAACCAGCCTGAAAGTGAAACTTAACGTCTCGGTCTAAAAGAAATGAAAACTATGCATCAATAATGAATAAAATAAAATAATAAATCACTTTATTTGAGTGTCAAAGGTATTAAGCACGCGAGTTCTAAGTAAGGACACTTTCCTTAGATCTGGTTTTTGAGGAGAGGGGAAAACCGGAGTACTCGGAGAAAAACCTCTCGGAGCAAGGAGAGAACCAATTAACAACAAACTCAACCCACATATGACGCCGGGCCGGGAATCGAACACGGGCCGCATTGGTGGGGGGCGAGTGCTCTCACCACTGCGCCACCCTGTGTCTGCGAAAAATCGCAAGAAAATTAAATGAGTTTAGGTTCCTCAGGTGTCTCAAGTCCTTCGTGCAAAGAAATAAGGTCTTGTCTAACAAAGTTATCGCCCCTCTTGAAAGCAAAGCGTTTCTCGAAACTCCCGGAGACTTCGAGCCCTGAAAATTGTTTTTCAATGTGGCTTCTAACGAAAGGCGTTCGTTTTTAGCCCACAAATTAGCTAAATTTGTGTAGTAAACGTATGATTTTATTGCTTAGCTTTCAAAATCAACAAAAACCGAACATTCTGCACGTATCCTGATCTGGGAATCCCCCCATACTGGGTACCAGTTTCAACGCGGTCCATTGTTTAAGCGCAGGAATCTGCGCCAAGACAATAGGACTTCCCGGTTCCCGCTGGGTCACGCCATTATTGAAGTGTCAATGGTATTTACTGGGCAAAATAAACTAATTGGGGAATTAGCTATCATCTGTGGCGATGGCCATGAAATCGAGTAAAATTAAAAGATCACCGCTTGAAGGTCGTTAATAAAACGCGTAACGGTTTAACAACAAGGGATGAGCTGTTCAAAATAGTGTGACATTTAAACCGGAAATAACTGTTACTAAGATAGCGGCTCCTAATATTCGTTCGCCAAAAACTCTTGAACAAAATGCTGCTATTGCGCTTCAAAAATTGGCCTAGATGTGTAGTGTTAAACTCTGCAATTCTATAAACATTTCGGAATCTAAAACTGCTTTTTAATGCTCCTGAATTTTGATGTGACGTAAGTGAAAACACCCCGACGCCCGCCGTAAGAAATTGAACTGCGCTAGAATTATTTCACTCTGGGAGCTTGCTTAGCATTCAAAACAAAGGGAATCTATCCCTCTTATTTCTTTCTTGAAATAAACGAACTGAACATTGCTGCATTTTCGTAAACGGCCCTGTGATTGAAAACTGAATGCGCGCCCCAAAACTATACTAATCACTCCTCCGAAAAAAAAATTCGAATCGTCTTTAGTGTTTTCATTTCTACGTCTTTTTTAAAACAAATACAGGAAATCGCCCGAAAATTGACTTGACAGTAATCATCTTAAACCTCAGTAGTTTATTATTTCATGGCACCGCGCGATCTTCAGTTAAGCTGAAACGGCAAAATAGCGTTCACCGCTGACCCAGCAAGGGTCTTGTCGACAAACAAAATGGCGCCCGGTGCCTTCTCAAAAATCAGTTGCATTTTTAAAGAGTTGCCTGACCACTCTAACACGATGTCAGGAAATGAAGTACGCGCCTAACGCTACGTGGGAATCGGATCAACAGCCACCACAGTTTACCTTGGCCCAAAAGCCTTCGGTTTGCCAGAAAAACGCAGCATAAAACCGCTCCCAAATTATACAGGTGAGAGAGGTTTTATTAATTCTTCTTTACAAAACCAGAACTGCGCTTAATATAGGCTTAAATCTGTTGAATACGAATAGCCTTGAGGTGGTGTAAACTGTATTAATGTTTTTATTGACTTATTTATTGTGTACCTCGTGTTAGGAGTAATGCAAGGGATTTGCCTCTGAAACCTTCAATTTTCACTTTTGGTGAGGTACCTTTTCTCAAAATCAGACAGATATAGATACTGAAGATGTCGTGCAGTTGCCTAGCAACAAAAATCGCGACCGCTGACAATGGCGCGCTCTCATGTTTATTCATGGCGGCGGCCGGGCTGACGGTTTACTCATCATCGTGAAAAAGTGTTTACTCTCGGTGCAGAGGGGGGGGGGGGGGGGGGGGGTTTGGAAGCCTATCCCATAATGTCTCATCACGTGACCTCGCATTTGCCACTGATCGCCGAGGCAAGCAGTGGCTGTCAAGACACCCTTTTCAAGGCCTCTTGTCTGTCGGTCTTGTTTTGTCAGGATTTGCAATGTCAAAAAAACTTCTCTTGCAAAGAACAGATACATGTTTTCGAAAATTTGTTTGAAGGATGACACGACAAACGAAATTTGCGCGCGCTTGAACGCGTAAGCATCCAACTGCTTGTCCACCCATATGACGACACTCTTGCACTGTGTTAACCAAATAAGTGCTCTAAAAAACTGAAAACCTTTGGGAAAAAAGTTCTTCTCTTAATAGCTATTTGTTTTATCCACGGTTTTAGCTAGACACAGTAGTTCTGATGTCAACGACAGGAAAAACTGTAACTGACGCCTACAGCTAGCTTGTGCGTGCGATATAGCGCGCGATATAGCGCGCGCATATATTTAATTTTGCTGCGTGTTTTGTACTGATTTGAGCTTTCAGCACTGATGCATTTACCAAGATTTTTTCCGCTATCCTTTGTTCAAGACGGCTTTTGGAAATACAATGTAACCCTTTTTATACTCATTTACTTGAACTTGCTTCGGTCTAAATTCGTTTTATTCCTCACAGAATTTTCATATTCAACTCTGCAAACGTGCGCGAATTTCCTAAATCAGCTCGCCGTCAATTCAATTCAGATCCTGGAGGGATCTGGAGGGATCTGATGTTTTAAGTCGTTATGATATTAAGGAATACGTTATTAATGTTAAAATGCTAGTGATGCTTCGATTAAGAAGGAGGTACAACTGCACTTTCCTGGTATTTTCGGGGATGATCGCCATTTTCCTGCGAGCGGAAAATGATATTTTCTAAGGACGAGAAACGAGGATTAAACTTAGAAATATAAATGAAATTCTTGCATTGTAGTTCTTTTCTGTTACCAACGAACTATTTCTCTGATTCCCAAGTCTCCCATAATTAAAACCATAAAATGAGACTACCGACAAAATCACCGAAATATGAGATTTTACAAAAAGTTTGTTTATTCGCTTCAAATGTCGCCGGTAACTCGTTGCGTTGCATCATGATATAGGCTTCCAACCCCCCCTGCTCTCGGTGAAACACGACCAATTTCTGATGCAAATGAGAAAGAACAGCAAATATAACAACGCTGGATTGAATAAGTGGCTTGAAATCCTTTCTCGAGAAGATTAACCACCGAAACTCCGCTGGAGCGAGAACGGCGACTTGAAATTCAACGCGATCGAGCAACGAAGAAACAACGACAGCATCGATTACAAAGATTCGAACAGCCTGACCAAATGCCCCCATTAGAATTCTGAACGAAACCGATCAGAAGAGGCGACACCGACTGGAAGTGTTAGACAAAATGATTCTGTTTATAGACGCAACGAGAGCAAACACTGATTACGGGAAAGGCTCAAAGAAGAAAAACGATTAAGAAATCTAGCTCAAATCACCGCACTTTAATCCGCTCTTTAATGCTCTTCAATTGAAACAACCTACATTTAAAGGCAAGTAATCTTAAGCTTATATACAACCCTCCATAAATTATTCTTTAATCTATCTTTTGCAAAAAAAAAAAAAAAAGATTTCAAGTAGCTGAACAACTGACAGGCAGATCATAAGAGGATTTTTTTAATATAAAAAAATAGTACTCAAACACTGGAAACTATTGTCTTAGTACATGCTGTAAATTGATCATTATTGATTTTCTCGCATACATTGCTTATGATATTCGCAAAGAATATGTTGCTTCATCTTGAATATTCATGTTTAACTTTTGTACTCAATTTCGTAATTCTCATGACCTGTATCCTATTAACTCCTGCAATCTCAACCATTCAAGCGAATAGTGAATTGAATTAGCAATTATTTGATACACAGTACATAGAACAACAGCTACAGAAGTGTGTAAAGGGAACAGGTTAATTTTGGGAGATAGCACTCACAAACTTCAAAAAGGCCCACATCGCTAAAATTTTGCAGTGCATCCTCCCCCGAGCTTCGCGAGGTTCTGCGAGACACGTATTTCTAGTTAACAATTTATTAAGTATTGGAATTGGGAACTAATCATCAGTGATTAACGACACGTTTGGTTTGGTCACTCCCCCCGAGACAATTCAAAACAGCTTTTGATTGGTTCGCAAAAACTAAAACATAACCCGTCCATTAACTTTTATTCAGAAACATATTGAGCGCCAGCTTCACTTAATTGCATCGAGCTGCTGATTAGTTCATTGGATTGTCTGCCTCTGTTATAAATGGCCAGAGTAATTACTTTGGTTTTGGTCAGTTACGAAACTCAACCCGGCTGAAAACCGATCTAATATAAATACTTCACCTCCAGCCAACTGCTTAAGGGACCTTTAACTGTGCACACTCTGTTAGAATTGTTGGGAGCATCATTTATAACTGTTGTCAGTACCACTGGTGGCATGAAGAATGGGCTGGTAAAGCTGACGTTCTGCAAACAAAGAACCATTGGTTTTACTTTTTTTGATAATGTGTTAATAAAACTCAGGAAAAAATATCTTGGCAAATGCCTCTACATCAATATAGATTCATTCTAGTTAATTAAGCCCACATATTTTCTCCAGCAGTACTAAGTTACGTCCGATTTCACACGTCGGATAAAAGTGAGTCTGAGAATTGCACACGCATTATGGAGCAAAAAATCGTTTAGAGCGGAGGTTATTATGTGATAAAGCATAAGAATGAATGATTCTAAATTCAGTTTTATCCATGGCTGAAATAACTCTTTGTCTTCAAGATTTTTTTTCTTTTGCATAGTTACTGCATTATGTATCAGTCAATCCCAGCAGCCCTCATGTCCACTCCCCCCGCCCCCCCCCCCCCACCGGGACAATCCCTGGCCATTAGCAATATGTGACAAAATATGCAAATGCCCAATGACAAGGACACAAAAGCTGTGCAAATGCCTTGGGGTATAGTAAGAAAAGAACTTGAATATTATTCGAATCTAGACTCGTCCAAAAGTTATTTGATAGAAAACTAAGAAAACAGAGACATTTTTCCCGCAGCCTTCCTCTAGTGACCGATTGGAGCAATTTCACAACAATTTTCTTGTCAGAAATGGAACCAGGATTCTTTGAGGTCGAAAACAAGGAAGATGTTTTAAAATGCCCGGGATTCGAACGTGAGCAAATGTGAGCAAATGCCTGAATAATGGCCGGGAAAATTGACTGGTGCATTACCTTGCACAGAGCGTAATTGTTTGCAGAAGTTGGTATCTCGTTGTCAGGAAAGAGGACACTGGAGGACTCTTTAGCTTCCCATGACGAAGGAAAATTCTCGTATGCCATCCAGGTCTAATGAAATATAAATTAAAATAGTAGAAAACATAAGTGTGAACAGTGAAAAGTGTGAGATAACAACCAACAAATTAACACGTTGAATTAATATAATCATTGTTATAAGCATTGTTATAAGCAACGAATTTAAACATTGTTAGAGCTAAGGATCTAGTTAATTTGCAAAATACTTAAGTTATGGTATTCTTAAAAAAATTGTGACATTTTCAACCTCTCAAGTTGTGGCTAATTTAATCCACTGCTATGATGTTGGCCGATCAAGCAAATAGCTATGCATTGGTTTGCGTCACTTCTTAGATCGTTTGAATTTCCTTCTTTATTTGTAAAATAATGACTTACCACCACAAGATTGCTGTGTGCACCATCAAATGTCCTTGACTCTCGCAAGCAAACTTCAAACTGGTCTCTAGAAATGCTTTCTATCCAAACATTCATTGCGTCCTTCTTTTGATTCCGAGTTCCATGTTTGACAGTCACGTGAACTCTAGGAACCGATGAAAAGGTCTAAAAGAAAGAAAAAGATTGTTTATGATTAGCTTGTGTGGGAGAGGCTAGAAAGGGGGTGGGGGGAGAATTTGGTCGCGTGGCAGGAGGCACCCTGAATCCCTCCCTTACCCACCCCTTCCACTCAGGCTATTTCATCTAAAAATTTTTTTTCTTTAAAGTCCCAATATCGAGTGTTCCTACACGGTATACACTGACTCTGAGAAGAGAGACCCCCCTCTCTCGCGCGCGTGGTCTTGGGGACGGAAAGAAGAGAGACCCTGCGAAAAAGGTTGTTATTGGAATCGAGAAGATAAAATCCCACGATTACACTTTCATTCGAGCGCATGGTCATCATGTGACGATATGTCACGTTAGGGTAAAACTGTAGTTGATAACGTTTAATTCTCATATTAACAACATAGGAAATTCAAGTCTGCATCCTTTGGCGTAAAAAAAAACATAAATAAAACATATTACGGTCCGTCAAGCCTGTTGTCAGTTGTCACTTAACCCTGGTTCAAATGTCAGTTGTCAGTAAAACTTTGGCTTATTTGTCAGTTGTCAGTTAAAATGTAAGCCATTTGTCAGTTGACAGTAAACCACATCCAGACCCTTTTAGAGTTAAACCGCTTATCTCCTCAATCTTAACGTTTGTACCACAGTTTGATGGGATGATCGTTCTTGTCTTGCTTAGAATAGACAAAAAGATGAAACTGAAAAACGACAAGAAAACAGGATCTTACCTGAGAAAACGTCACCTGGTTACATTTTGTTCCAGTTGTAAACAGGGTAAAGATGGTCTGACCATGTTTAACTCCAGATTGGGAACCCTGGAATGCAAACCAATCAATGGTGCTTTTACCGCCAGATCTCTGACCCCCTGTCACAAGACAGGCTCTGAATCGGCTTGTTGTCACATCTTCCACCCACACAAAAGCAGAATCATGGACTTGAGATGATTCGTTTCCATGATTAACCGAAGCAAACACCCTCACGGGAGTTCCACTGGAAAAACTGCTGCTGAATGACACGTATTGGCATTCCTGAGTGATGTGAATTTTTCCTTTTTCGACTCCTGACAAAGTAAATAGAGAGACCATCATAACTTTGTTAACGTGTAAGGCGTCATAGCCACGGGATAATCCTCTACTAATTATGGGCACCTAAGAGAGACCGGTTTAATCTTGTGTAAAAATATGGAGAATAGAGAAAGGGGAAAAACAAAGTCAATTTGAACCTAAAGTAGCACTCTGGATCCTTTTTTGTTTTGATAGCTTTAACTTATAACGGAACTTGTAAGACTTTAATGAAAACTGTTTCATATAACATAAACTAAAACTTTCGTGAGCAAATAAACGTTTTTAAAATAGATCCAGAATTAAATAAAAAGAATTCGACCAGGGTTACTAATCCCAATGACAAAGGCCATAGTAAAAGAAACAAGTTGCGGCGTATTGCTACAGTGATTAGCTTGAAGATTGCGACATCTCATCCAAAAGCATGCAGCTGTTATTACATGTAGATTGTGTGCGTGCAAAGGATTCATACTCAGTCAGTTTTCAATTGTTTTGCATACGTATACCAGACAAAAAAGGTTCCCTGCAAGCCAGGTCACTGTGAGCTGTTATTTTGATAACTCACAACAAATTTAAACCTGCAAGTATCATGTTCTTTGCTTCTGTCTGCAGACTAACAAAGTATCACTTGATTGTCCTTTTACTTTAAGCTTTCTTCTCGGAAAACTGCCTCACACAAACTTCACCCAAGACACCCATGAAATCCTATGGACATGAAATACTTTCTCGCTTCAAAACCTGTTTGATCTTCAGTTCTTGAACTCCGAATGAGACAAAAATAAATGGCTATGTTGAGCCCAACTTTCAGACCGCCATACCTGTTTATGGTACTTTTATATAGACTTAGCCCATTCGATACCACAATTGAAGAGCTTTTCTATCGAAGTTTATCGAGAAACTAGGAGTACGAAGACAAAACTGAACAGAAAACGCAAGAACAGAAAGCGATTAGAAATTCATTACCAATATTTCAGGATTTTTTTACCTGCGGCAGGTCTGCTCATGTATACGTTGTTTCATCAAACTCCATTTAAGTTCAAAGGAAAAATTCAATTCAAACCACTGATATACTTGGCGCATTTGATTTAATTTACTATTTTTAATTTCGTAAAACATTACTGATTGTTTGCGGCCATTTCAAAATAACTTAGCAGTCGTCTGAACAATCGAAATGTACGAATATCGAAGATAGTGAGAGCGTTCTTCCGAAATTTGCAAATTGGGGGCGGTGCCGCATAGAGCAGCAACGTCAATTTTTCATGATCCGGGGACGATTTGTTTTTCAACAGCTTCAATCGATCCCAGCATTACGAATGGAAGAAGAAATATTGTTCTTTTTGTTCGCGCAATTTCTTCTCTCAATGCTAGTACAAGTCCACCATAAAACATAAGTAAAAAATTACAGTAACTGAGGTTATCCAGATTGATTGCTAAGCTATGACGTAGTTTTGCTTGCTGGAAATTCCCAAAGCATTTTGTTGCTTCTTTGGTAAAAAATGTGCCTAAACTGTAACAAAATGTCCCTGCCCATACACCACATAATCCTAGAAGAAAACCAAGAGAAAGATATTAAGCGAATTTGCGAATTAGTAAAGAGGGCAAAAAGCCATAACTGTAGCGAAACGGACACTTGACAAAAATTTCAGTTTTGCCCCATTGTTGACCAATATTGTTTTCAGGTTTCGATTAATGCAAAAATGTCTTTTGGATTTAAATCATGTTATTTTCAACTACAGTAGATAATTTCACATTTATATACATGTACATGCTTAGGGTTAAATGCATGCTGAGGATTTCCAACAGCAACGAAGATGATGTCGAACTATTCTTTGTCAGAATAATTGGAGCGAATTAATATAGTCACTGGTCTCGCAAATTTTTCAGTCCATTTAAAAGTTTTGGCATTTAAATGCAGCAAAGTCAAATATATATATATATATATATATATATATATATATATATATATATATATATATAATGAAAACAAGAAGTAAGAGTACCTTTCACGACTTCGAAAAATGAAAAGAAACAGCAAACCAACAGAAACACAGCGCCCTTCATCAAGTCCATGGTTGGGTTATCTCAAGTGATCACCACCCCAGAGAATTGACGACTGCTATATGCAAACGAAGGATATCAATTTTGTAGGGTGGCTGCATGACAGTCAGTGAAGTATCCAAACGTAGATGTCTGCATTGACATCTCAATATTTGTTGTACGGTTTAACGAAATCATATTTCAGTAATCCCAAAACATTTAGAGCGTGCAAATAAATAAATAAATGAATAAATATGAATTTCAATGGCATCCACGAGGAGGTTCTTACTTCCACTGTTTCCGGATCGAATTGGAATTTGGAAATGTGGCGAAAAAACGGTTTTTGTTTTTCAAAGTATATGATGGACTAATATTAAGCGTCTTGGATAAAAATGATTAATAATAACACAGATAAAACTTGTAAAATTTCCTTTAGTTTCCAAGAATCGTTATCTTATATCATAAAGTCATTAGACGTCGATCTTAGAAATGTAAACTGGCTCGTGTGGCAGGTTTAAAAGTATTTTGGCCGTTTATCACAAGAGCACTTGACGAGGTCATCGATCTTTTGGAACAATAATTAAAGAAACTTGTTGGGGCTTGTTTCTTTCTTTTGGGAAACCAAGATTGCTCCACGATACTAAACAGTTCGGTTGAAAGAGTTCCTTTACTGATTCAATTCTCCTTGGGCTTTTTGTAAATTGAATTAACTTTTTAAGTTGTTTGTGTAGGCCTTCCCCTGTAAAAGAGGTTGAGAAACCAGCGAAGTACCTGAGTGGCACTCATTTTAGGGCGATTAAAAAGTAAAGTGAAACAACCACTGCTTTCGTGCCGTATTACTCAGGTAGTTATTTGGCAATTCTGTTTATGAACAGCAAAACCTGCTTTATACCTTAAGCTACGCAAGCACCAGAGCGCGGTCAATGGCAGTGAAAACGGGCTCGAAGCAGCCATAAAAAGATAAGAAGTGACAAGTACAGTTTGTATTCCCGACACCTTAAAAGCTCTAAAACCTCGCGTATGTAAGCAAATGTATGTTTAATCGTTTGAGTGTTCATGACAATAGGTTTTTTTCTAGGTCGCTGGTGTTTATAAAAAGAAACAAACTGCCTGCGGCTTGATGTCGTATAAAAAAACTATCAAAGTATGCGCAAACAACATGTTTTCCAATAGTAGACCTCTTTTTCTTATCGACCTGTGCACATGCATGGTTCTGCGTTTATTAAATAGCTGTTGATGTTGTCCGCGGCCTTGATATGATGAAGTGAAGTTGGTGGTTAATTTCTAAGAATCCATTTGGCGATGTCTTTCCCTTTCCTGATTAAGAGCATGAATAAGCCTATAGCCGTCTAAAGGATTAAGTTTTGTTTAAGGGTCAACCATCCTCAAACTGTCTCACTGAGTCTATTTTTTTATTTCTCAATTGACTAGTCAAACAAGTTAATTCATATTAATACGTTTTTGTTGAATGTGGTATTTTTACACTGAGTTCACAGCCCTATGCTTCAGAATTACTTTACTAAGAATTCCACATTGACATCGCCAAGGTACTTCCGGGTATTTTGTGATCAACTTTTCCTTTCAACAAACGGCGTCTTCAAAGGAAGATAGCGGGTGATATTTTGACCTTCATGACATTTATATCAGTAACATTGCTGAATGTTCTCCAATCTTCAATAGTAGTAGAGATTACTAATATATATAGATAGGCTTAGCCTAACAGCGGAGCTCTCTGAACAGAAACGATAATGATAAGCTTAATAACTTAGGTGAAAGCTAGGTCGGAAGCACAAGAAAAATTAGAATTAAGATTGACGACCAGACTATTTTTCAATTTTAGCAATTCTCAAAAATAGCAAGCGTATAACGCGACCGTCTGCACAGTACATTTAGACTGCACAAATGACAACAGCTCACAAAACAACATTTTCTAGGTCTAGAATAACTAGTATGACTAATTTCTGAATAAAATACATTTGTTGCGTCTGGAAAATTACCCGAAAAACTGATTTGGAAATGATGAGTTGCCAGTAGCTCAATTATGAGTCACAAGCTTCACAAATATTCGGATGACACCACAAAGCAGAAAATTTCTGTTCGGTCATTCGGGAGAAACCAATTTGCAACTGCGTTGTGATGTCATTCCTCATGTCCCTTACAGTAGCCCGAGAGTTCTCGGTGCCATTGTGGAAAGTTGCCTTATTTCGAAAAACCCATATATCATAAGTATGGTCTTAATGAAAAAGCGCGCTCGCATGTCATTCTCATCGTAAGCAGAAGTCCATAGGTAAAAGAAAATAGTCTAAACATTAACTAAAAACCTAGTATTGAGTAGTGCCGATAGGGTGGGAGTGAAAACACCCCACACCCTTCCACAGGTTCAAATTATAATCTAGCTTGGAAAGGCGTGGTAGCCAGTTATCCGGTTTCAAATTTGCATTACCATTGCTAGACCAGACACCCACGATTCACATTCTTGACACCCACGTCAGGCCAAAAGGATTGTCCGGATGTGAGCACCAAGCTCCTAACCTCATGGCATTTAATTTAGTCCCTGTACCTGTCTCGTATTTGTGAAGTGAGGTAAACAATTTGTCTAAAGAAAAAATGTACTTCACAAAACATGTGGAGTCATCCGCATATTGGCGAATTTTAAAACGCTTTCCTCGGGCTTCTGGAAGGAGAAAACCTTCAATGTTATCATCCTTTCTTACACTGGTAGCCAAAACATCTGCGCATAAAATGTACAAAAGCGGAGATCGAAAAGACCGGGGATCTCCCTGCCTCACCCCCGACTTGAATTACGATTAGCTATAATTTTCATATTTGCTTGACAGTGAGTGTCACGCAAGAGAAATAAATAAATTCTCAAAAATCGTCCTACCTGGGACGGAACAAGTTTGATCTTCTTGAATAATCAAGGGTAAACACTTTTGAAAGTCTGTTTGTAAGAGCTTTTGAACAAATTTGTAATCAACATCGAGTAGCGAAATGGCGGGGTCACCAATTTTTTAAGTTTTTCCTATCATCTTTCTTGTAAAGTAACCTAGTCACGCCTCCTTGCATTGAATCACTGAAAGAATTATTTTCCAAACTAAATAAGGCCAAAAAGATCCCAGAATTTAGCGTAAAATTCTTGAGGTAATCCGTCTGAACCGGGGGGTTTCTCTGAAGAAAGTCCACGCATTGCGTGGGTAATTTTAGCCAAAGATAAAACTGATTCTTCGCAGGATAAAATTTCGCTCTAATCTGTTTTCAAGTTTGTTCAAAAATTCGGTTTGGACTGTTAAATTAACAGGTTCTTGCGAGTACAAATTACGGTAAAAATCGAAATGAGCCGGAGTCTTGTTAAAAGACTTTAACACCGGCGGAGTTGTAAATAGAATGAACAGTATTTTTCTGAGCCGTGTTGCTTCGAGCGTAAAAAAGAATTTGCTAGGTTTTTCACCTTCTTCAAGCCATTTGACTCTGCTACGAATTTGGTTTCCTCTCATTTGGGATAAATTAACGGCTCGAATTTCTCTTTCGAGCGTTTCTATGGTGGTTTTCGCTAAGTTATCTCCTTAAATAAGAGCCCCTTTTGCTTCGATCAAAGAAATTATAGTTGCGTGGCCTTATCGCGATTAAATATGCGTTGTTTACTTCGACCAAAATCTATAGCAACTAATGTTATAGATTCTTTAAGAAAATCCCACCAAGCTTGAATGAAATTAAATGCTTTCCGGTACAATACATGTTTCTTAATAATTTCTGAGATCATATCGTAAATATTAAATTCTAAATTTAGCCTCCAAAGTCCTGGTCCACGGGAAAATGCATTATGCAAATTGCGGATAAATCAACAGAATCATGATCGGAAAAAACACAAGGCAAAATTTCACATTATTTTAGAAGGGAATCATACAAGTCCAGAGCAATAAAAAAAATTATCCAAACGTGTACCGATAGTTTTATCCGCGTTAAACCGTGTGCATTGTATTTTTCAGTCGGCCGTGTTTTTTTTGCGCCAGATATCAATAAACGATGAACACTTGTGCAGATCTTTCAAATCCGTGGAAACTGTAAGATTTCCTCCAAACTTATCAGTTAAAATAGCCAGTAATTTTAAAAGAGTTCTGAAAAAAAATTCATGAATTGTATCATAAAAGCATTTACGTTCACTTGGATTCGTGAGTGCATAAGTATTAACCAAATTAATTTTGGTGTCGTCGAGTTCAGTTAAAACACTAATTAAATCCATTTTGAAATCACTGGTGATCCTTGGAATCTGATTGGTCCAAAATGGTGCAATTTATTTCCAAATTGCACCATTTTGGACTCTAAATCGCATCATTTTAAAATGGTGCAATTTATTTCCAAATTGCACCATTTGAAATCACTGGTGATCCTCTTATTACAATATTACACTTTTTTGTGCAATATTGGGGGATTTCAAAATGGATGTAATTAAGTGGTAATTGAACTTCGTGTCGTGCAATTTTGGTCTGAAATCATACTTGTGATTTCAAATCAAACTCGCGCTATCGCGCTCGTTTGATTTTGAAATCACGCGTATGATTTCAGACCAAATTGCACTCCACTCAGTTCAATTACCAATATTAACAATTCTACCAGAAGAATCTTTTTTTTTTTTCCATCGTAAACATTTGAAATCAGTATTTTCAGCTACAAGAATGGCAACGCCGTCTTGTTTACCAAGAGCGGGCGACCAGAAACTTCTACCGCGCCATTTAGCTGTCAGAGAATTTATCGCATTTTGACTTGTCGCTGAAGTTTCTTGTAAACAAATAAAATCAGAACGGGAATTTTTCGCAAAATCAAAAACAGAGTGTTGTTTGGCTTCATTGCCAAAACCACGGATATTCAAAGATGTAAATTTAGCTCTGAATGTAAAAACTTGGAGAACATTCTTCTGGTAAAATTACATAGGCTTAACTAAGCAATTTTTGTAAATCACATTTAGATAGTTACTTGCTTTTCTGTTTATGCTTGTTTGTCCGATATCCAGTGTTTTTCCTCTTCGGCAAAGGTTGTTCGCCGTCATATTCAGAACGTTCGCGAGTTTTAGGGTCCGTTATCTTTGCTTCAGGAATTGGCGTATCTTGTTTGTCTTTCTCCGTGATTTTTCCATTGACGAGTACAGGTTGTGGTCGTTGTGTTGGTTTTGGCGCGGAGGCAAGCTTTTGCGAACTGCCTTGTTTGTAGCCGTGGGGAAGCGCGCGAAAAACAAAGCCTCGTTCCCAGTTCCTCTCTCTTCATATACGTCATCATCGATGATGACGTAACGGGTGGACAGACGTGCACACGGACCGACGCGCCCGCGAAACATTCCGCTAGCCATGACCATGAATTCAACCTCGTTCCCAGGGTCTTCTCGGTTTTCAATATGGCGGCGCTTCGGGAGAAGACCCTGGCACACAGCAGATCACGTGATCAAAATCTGCACTATTTGTGAAGATGTATTCAAAATGGCGGTCAAGGAAAAGAGTGAGAAGATCTGGGTACGAGATTGCAAACCAAGAGGAAAACAAACAAAATGGCGGCCAAAGAGGGATTTCTGTGGAACCAAGTGGAACCATTTTCGACCTGTAAAGTTTTTCTTTGCCTTGCTGTTTCAAGAAAAATGATACACAGGCAATGAAGGTAAAAATTCGAAACGCCGTAGATTACGAAACATGTTTTTTTTTTTCAAGGAAGCACGATTTTTCAAAGGAAAGGAGTAAATTTACCGTCTCAGCTATAAAGGCACTTTTGGTTTCTTATTACTCATGCGCGTAGCAGCATGAGTTATAAAATGGGCTCTGTTTTTCTTTTTTTTTTATTATTATTATTTTTTTTTTTTTGATGTCACGATTTTGCATGCAAATCAGTATGCACGCATATTTTAAATTGGCACTTCCGGTTCATAGACTTCCTGTTTAGTGACTTCCGGCTACTCCCACTTCCGGTAAAACAGCGTTACTGAAGCGTCACGACAGCATCTCCTACAACCCTACCTACATTACTAATGTTCACGTTAGGTATATATAAGACGTAGAACAATCACTGGCTTCATTGTGGTACAGCTTTCATGTCCACAACATTCAATAGTAAACAACGTGGTTTGCAGGAACGATGACTGAATGAAAGGAGAAACTCTTCTCCATGTCGGACATCTTCTTATCATGTTTAAAATATATCATAAAATTTTCTTACGCATGCGCATGAGTAAAGGCTGCTTGGAGCCTCTTGTATTATAGTATTTTCGGCTTCTTTTCCCACGATCACGCCCGCAAGCAACAAAATAGCATGAAGTTTTTGTGGTAATATTTTTTCGATTTAACCGTCGATGCTTTCGCCGTTGCTCTTGCGCGGGTATCACCGTTTTGTTGGCATTTTAAAGTAATTTACCGTCTTCCCCTCAATAAAACACTTTTACTTGATCTTTTACTCAGAGATGGTTTGCTGATCCAGTCAAAACACTGACAACAGCAAAATATGTTAAATCAAGTGCTTTTTATTTACTCATTTCCGGGAATATCTCCCACCAAGTTAACATTTTCTAAAAAAAAAAAGAAAAGAAGAGTGAAGACAAGTCAAAGTATTTTTTCCCATATTTGTTAGAGGTGTTTGTCACAATTGTTTCTGAGGAAACAACATGTACAATTTATGTTGGAAATGACAGCAGTGTGATTAGTGTATTTTATTACCAAATAAATCAAATAAACCTGTAAAATTGAAGATTAAAGTCGTTTACTCCATTTCCAAATGCAGCTACATCCACCCTAAATGGTGACCAGGGGATGTGACAGTATTCTGAAACCAGCAAATAAACAAGTCATGGGCCAAGGCTAACTAACTGTGAATGGCATAGAAAATCCCCTCTGGCAAATTGTAACCCTGGGGATGAATTGATGAGGAAACCCTTCTAAAGCAGGGGTGGATCCAGGAATTTCTGAAAGCGGGGGTCCGGGTGCATGTTTCCGGAAATATTTTTCCGATTTTACCCTTTAAAACGCCATTTCCGGTATTCCTGAGAGTCAAAAAGCGTTTGTTAAGTCAAAAACTTGACAATCAGTCAATTCGTGAAAGTGAAACAACTACGTATAAAACAATTTTATTCTATTATTTTTATGAACCACATGGGAGACACAGGTCTGATAGGGGGGTCCGGACCCCCCCCGACCCTCCCCCTGGATCCGCCACTGTAAAGTTAAAATAATATATAGCTTTGGTCAACTTCAAAGGTGGACTGGGCTTCCTAAATCTAGCCATTGTTTACAGGTAGAAAGGTTTGGTCACTTGATTACCTGATTGTTTTAAATCAAAGCTTCCCTGTCTGATGTGGCAGGGATGCTTGTAAGCCCTTACAACCCCTAAGGCCATGTCAGTGGGAATCTTATGCTCCGGACACATTAAACAAAGCCAGACTGGACTGCAAGAGAAAGGCCTGACCAGAAAGCACCCTGTTCTCCATGGTTGTGTTAAAAACCAAAATGTTAATAAAACATCACAAAGAAGCTTAATGTGTCATACTTATAACAAGGATGGCTCCCAAATAAAAAAGAAATCTGGAGCTATTCCTTCTCTGTTGGACAAGTGACAGAATTTCCTGATCAGACAGAAAAATCCACTAGACCTGAGCCATGATTGTCAAAATTCATCAACATCTCCCTCCTTCATAGAGGCCTTTTTCAGTAAAAAACTGAAACGTAGAAAATATAAAATGAAAAGGGGGCACATGGGGAACATTTCTTGTGCACTTCACTTTTTCCTCTCCTCAGCCTCAGCTCAAAGACTAGCTTCTTATTGTGGCATGAAAGAATGTTTCACAGCTGATTATATCCTAGAATGTTTTTTTATTGTATTAACCCAATGGCTTGCAATGATTACCATTCTGAAATCCTGATATATTATAGTTCAAAGCCATATTAATCATATCATTTACTCATTCAAACAAGGAATAAAATTAATTTCATGCTTGACATTCTACTCCACTGTTTTCAGGCAAACAGACCGGCTCTTAAACCTTAAGCTGACTAGAGGCAAAAACATGTTAACTAGCATTCTGCTGACATGTGTTTCTCAAAAGTGCAGAAAACTTTGGAGCCCGAAAAGCTGTTATGTGCAGAATGTTTGTCAAGAAAAATTGAATTTTTAATGATTTTGACAGCTAAGCAAAAAAAAGAAACCACCCTAAGATCATTGGTCCAAACAAGTTGGGATGTACCCTGCATGGGTGCCTCTCATCTATCTCATAAACTATATGATACTACATGCCTCTGTTGACTCATATTTTTGCCACAAGGAAGAGCCCCAGGGCAAAAGGCCCGCTGTAAAAGAACTTCTGGTATTCAGAGTGCCTGGGATGATTTGCCAGCAATAAACTACATTGCCATTTCATAGAAGCAAAATCTTAAAAACAGTTCTTGGGCCTGAAATGTGGTTGGGAATTTTGAGGGTAAGATTTCCATATAATCCCACAAATTATAAATAACTTCTATAAACCATGAATAAGTTCTGAAGACTGAAACAAAAGCCAGAACAAAAGATTGCCTAAATAAAAACAATAGTACATACATTCATGTGCAAAATTGGGCCATTCCATTTAATATCCCCCCCCCCCCCCATTGAGGTATAAGGAAATCTTGGGGTGGGGGGAGATACTTGTGTCGGCATCCTTTGATCTTCAAAAATTTCCCAAGGGGGTAACAAAAAGATCTGCTGTTTCTAAGGGGGGTGTTCTGTTGGCACTTTGATCTTTTTTTCCTTAGGGGGGATGTTGAGTGAATACCTCAATCGGGGGGGGGGGGGGGGTGCGGATATAAAATGGAATGGCCCATTAATGCTGGGGGTTATGCTAAAATCTTGCCATTTTGAGGAATGCATACCTGTTTTGTTTTTTATTGACCTATTTTAAAAACTAAATTGAGCTTAACTTCAGTCAAGCTGTCACAAGTGAATAAGTAACTGAATAGAAAACATTTGGCGGTCGGCTCTGCTTTATTTATGAAACCATAAATGAACTGAAAAACAAAGAAAACAAACTGTATAAAACAATAGAGCGCAAGACAACAATAGGTAGAAATAGGTACAAAACAAGACATGTTTTTACACCGAGGTTCAGCCAGTATTCTAGACTCTATTAAATTACATTACGCCCAGCATTCCCCATCCAGTCATTCCAAAATTCTATAAATTATCACGTACCGGGGGGTGAGTGGCGAATGGTCTTTCAAAAGATTATGGGTCTCGCAGTCTCGGTTATTTGAGCGGTTCTGCACGTCTCTGTGTCTCGATTTATTTGGTAAAGCCTTTCCATATAGCCTTTCTCTCCGCCTCGCATTTTGAAAGTTTAAAAGTGTAGGGCTCGCAGAAAAAATATCTCGATTTAAGCTTAGCTTATCATTCGCCACCCGTTACTGACGCAAAGCCTGAAAATCGGCCAATTATCTCTAAATCTTACGCTTGTTGGATCATAGCCGCATCGTCAGGAACAGCTACAGTTTTGTTAACAGTTACTCTGGAAAACTGTTCAACTTTCACGTCTCGGAGACCTTCGATATAGCATTGTTTTGGTTTCTCGAAGAACCAACCGTGATCCGCCATCTTTTCTTAGAAAAACGTAAACCAATCAGAACAGATGTAAGAATCAGGATCAATAAACCAATCAGCGGTCGTTTTAGATCGCTATGTCCCAGGGTCTTCTCCCGAAGCGCCGCCATATTGAAAACCGAGAAGACTCTGGGAACGAGGTTGGGGACGGTTCTATGAGTATGGGGCTGCGCAGCCGAGCCTTCGGCTCGGCGAGTGCTCCGCTATTATTCGTTTCGTTTGCTATTAGTGTTCAGTTCCATAAATAATAGGACTTGACATTTACCAGCGACATAAGGACAAGAGCCGTGAAAACGGGCTCGCGCAAGTTTTAGAGCGATCAAGCGATATGCAAAAGGATCAAAACTTCTCCTTTTTTGGGTTTGCGCATTTGCTTGCTAAGTTCGTTTTCACTTAACACGAAGATCTTCTTCTGATCTTACGTTTGTGTTTGTTGCTCCAGTTGTGAAAGCAAAAAGACGATTGTGAGATCGATATAACCGCTCCACTGATTCTGTATGTTATGAAGCAGTGATTTCACACAAAGCAAACTTTGCTTATTATCAAGCAATTTACAAAACAACTGAACTTCTTTTAAGTGCTCATCACCCCTAGAAAGTTATTTTCAGAATCAACTCTATGTACATTGAATAGTTGAATGGTAAAATATTTCTTGTTTTGAATGTCGCGTTTGTGAGTTATAGAAATTTGAATTTACAAAATGCTAATGAGATGACGTCAACCCGGGAATCATTTATTATACAACTACTTGTTTTTATCTCCAAGTAATATTTTCTTACGAATCAATTGACTATTCTTAGTTTATTTTTAGCATTTATCAATTTAATTAACCTCAAGCTGTAAATTGCGCATTGTAAATTGGCGTAGAAATAATGGCAAATTCCCGGGTTGACGTCATCTAATTAGCATTTTGCAAATTCAAATCTCATTAAAATATTTTACCATTCAGCTATTCAAGATTCTGAAAATAACTTTCTAGGGGTGATAGGCACTTTAATCCTTTCACTCCCAGAGGATGGAATGTGGCTTTAAGGTAACATTCCCTAAATATGGCCTTACAGTTCTCCAACACCAGCAACTGTCTTCGCGAAAACTGGCAAATTTAATTTCTTTACATTCCTTCGTGTTTTAATGTTCCGCGACACTTAAGGCGCTGCTACACCAGGCAATGTTTCGTGCAACTTGTCTCGCAATTTTGTTGCGACACAAGTTGCATGAAAAATTGCCCAGTGTAACATACCCCGCAACAAACATTTCTCGCGATTTTTTTGTTGCCGCAATCGTTGCGAGAAGTAGAAGTCGGTTCTACTTTTCGCAACGATTCTCGCCACGCCGCAACAAATTTTTCAAGCGTTGCGTAGTGTAACACGTTGCCTGCAACTTGTGTCGCAACGTTTTGTGACTTTAGCCAATGAAATTGCTCCTTTCACCGTCGGGCGAGACAAATTGCAAGAAACATTGCCTAGTGTAACACCCTCCAGGCAACTTGTCTCGCAGCATCGCAACGCACGGTTTTTAGTTGTTGCGAGACAAGTTGCACGAAATATTGCCTAGTGTAACAGCGCCTTTATGTTTAGAGCTACATAAACGCTTCATAAACTTCAAAGTTCATCATTGTTACATCACATAAAGCCTATTTAATAATCAAACCATTTTATTGTGTCTGTATATATATTTTCAAATTTGTTTCAGACATGAAATTCCATGAAGTTGTAAACCGGATTTAAGATGTTCGCGCAAACTCTGCGAAAAGGATTGCGAAACCAGCGTTGCGTCATCCCTGTGTCTTTTGCGTGCAAAAAGGAATTTAAAAACATCTTCAAAGGGGGTCATTAATTTCAATGACCGTGAAACAAACTGGTCGAGGCTTGCTACCTTCGTAAATAGCAGACGTCACGTTTTGCGTGCGCGGAAAAACTATTTGTCAAAAGCTTCAGCCAGTTTATCAACATAGTTTGTTGACGAGGTCAGTGACCTAAAGTTACAAATGTAAAAAACAAAACAAAACAAAACATTATCCTTGCAGCGTTTGATACTCTTCATCTTTTTGAAAATTTCGTGCTGTAGCTAATTAGAGAATGATAGGATTCACATTTTATATCTTCCAGATAAATTAGGCATCTCAATAAGTATGAATTCAAAACAATAAATTAACTAGTTAGTTTAATTAAAAACCCGCAACAAGTAACAACAGACCATCAATTCAATTAGCACGTAATAAGCTTATAGACTGTTCTTGTTTTAGGATATTTAACAACTTTTCACCTTAATTGGAGCTGGCTAGTGATGGACATTTACCGAGCCGCGAAGCGACGTGGTGAATACCACCACTGACCACCGACACTGAGGCGAATAGTTGTTTTAGTTGAGATAATATAGCACGAAAATGATGTTTTAACTCATTTATTCCTGTCAACTATTACAATTTTCGCGCACAAATTGCTTAGAGGTGAACAGCACTTGCTATCCCGAGTTTCAGAAGCCAGTCAGAGCGCGCCAACAACACTATCCACTGTTTTAGTATACACTTATTTAATAACTCTACATGTATCATATTATTCTTACATACTTTAGTTACTTTGCCTACAAAAAGTCCATTATAAAATATTGACAATTGGATTATTCCTGCAATGCGTAACCATCCGTAACCACTGCCCCCTTAATTGGCAAATTCCCACAACCCTGCCATGAAAGCCATATCGAGGATGTCAGACGCCTAAAAATTGGGATGGACAGGGGGTTTAAAAGCTGCAACTAGATATAGAAGCACCCGAGCGAACCAACTTGGCACTAAACTGAAGAATCCTTCATTACGCGTATCGAAACCACTGTGCAAATATTGAACCAACCTAATAAGAAAGGAAGATGGTGTATCACCTACTATGAATTATTGACGAAATTTACAACCAAATTGTTTCGTCGTCGTCTCGTTGGTTAACGATGCCAGTTGCATATCGTATTAACAAGATAAATTTATGAAGAAAATATTAGTTCATAAAATCTGGTCGTTGCATTGGTCATTGCATTGGTCACATTAACTGGGTGGTTCCTAGACGGATAAAGGGCGGGAATTTCAGCTAAGAAAATGACTAAACTTCCGTTCAAGTTCAAGTTCAAGTTCATTGTTTTCACACTTATTCAATTACAATATACCAACATTAAGGAAATAAAAAAAAGTAAGAACAGAGCTAACTAGACATTGAATTAAATATAACAAAAGAAGAGTGTGTAGTAGCCAAAGGAGCCAAGCTTTCGAGTTGGCTACTACCCCAGAGCAGTTGCAAGTGGGTGGAGATTATACAGTACTTTTAGTAACTAGTTGTTATAATAACTATTTAAATTAAATAATTAAATAAATAGAACTAAATAATAAATTACAGTTGTTTAACTTGAACTTGAACTTGAACTTGAACTTACACGTTCGTCCACCCCCTTGCTCTTGGTATACTTCTTGATATACTTCCTTCCCGTGTTTCCCGATGTTGCGAACACCAAAGAACGATAAACAAAAGGTTTAAAAGACCGTAAACGAGCCGAAGTATGCCGAAGTAAACCGAACCGGCATACTTAAAAATGTGGTGCTAATAACCATGCAAGTGGTTGTATTAACGGGGTGGTTGTTTGGCGAGGTTCTATTGTAATAGTTTCCCTGTAGAAAATAGAAATCTTGAGAAAAAAAAAAAACAAAAAACTACGTACGTGTCTCGAATATATATCTCGATATGTCGAGTATCGTTGTGATCATTTTTATACCCGTGAATATACGCGCATGCGTAATGAACGGGTTATCGGTAACGACGACTGATATGCAAATGAGTCACTCGCTCACTCCTTCCATCAGCTGTAAACTTAGTGACGTAATGCTTTGTTACGAATGCGTTTTGTAACAAGAACAGCGTGAATCCAGCGATAACAATAACTGAATTGGTGTAAACGAATATAAACAACAATAAGCTTAAAGATGTTTCGCATTTGGAGTCTTTAATGCAACGTTAAAATCGATCTAAAAGGAATTTTCAACTGAGACACGCGTTTTGATGGTTATCTATCTTCAAGTAATAAAATGTATCCTATTTTATGCCAGTGGTCACGGTGGTCAAGTGGTGTGAGGCTTGGACTCACAGCCGAAAGGCCCCGGTTCGAATCTCGCTCGGGCCGTTCACTTTTTTTTCGTTTTTTTTTTTTCTTTCTTCTTCGGACTGAACATTATGAAAGTGATGTACTGTATTTTTATTTTTTGCGTTTGTCAAAAATCCTTACGTTTAATTTAAAAAAAAATATATTGAACCATAACAGAGTGAAACATAAGCTTACCGCATTGCGTTTAAACGCGTTACGCATTTCAAATTCACGGGTTGGCTCTAAGGAGCCTTTGATTATTATTTGTGTTAATTTTCAGGCAAGGAATTTCATATCACCAAAGCATGTTAAATAACCACTGAAAAGATCTACTTACTTATTACTTACTTATCCTCTTCGGGCCCACGAGGACTCTTGAGACCGGACTGAAAAGATCTAAAAGGCCAAAAAAGTAAAAAAAAAACCGTAATAATCCCTAAACCAAACAAACAAATTAAAACAACAATAAAAGAATCATCCAGTGCAGTAATTATCTTCGGCCTTTGAAAATTCATATGAAAAGAAGGTAACCCGGTTGAAGTGCCAAGAGTTATTGAACAATACACTTAATACTTACAATACAAAAAAAAATACTTACAATACAGTACATTGCTCTACATACAATACAAGATAAAATAATACTACACATAAAACCTACAAACAATATCTACGTTAAATTACAGAGACGTATAAATACATAAATTAATAAATAAATAAATAAATAAATAAATAAATAAAGAAAGAGGGGTAATTCGGCCAATTGGAACGCTGCAGGAGAAAAGAAAAAAAAGGGAAGCTGCATATTTAGCTTAAAAAGTTTAGAAAAGGGCGCCACTTCTTTTTGTGAAAATCAATCCTGTTGTTCTTAAAAGCAATGTGATTTTCAATGTGTTCTATGACTTTAATTTGGCTATAAGGTGAGCCAGGGAAGGTGGAGATTTTCATTGCCGATTGTAAAATATGATTTGCTTACAAATGATGATGATATGATTCAGGAGTGTCCAAAACCGAGTACAGTAAAAACCCGCAAGTAAGAACCTACATTTTTTAGAGTTAGCCTTGTACAGCAGATTATTCGTATATAGTAAGCGATGAAGAAGATTAAGCTGAAAACATCTAGTTCGGACGTCCAGAGTAACCTTGAAGGGAATTAAAAATATTTGGTCCCACCTGATTATGTGGTTGGGAAATAGTGTATTGTATTTATGCATTGAGGTAGGAGAGACACGTGCTTGTGCGACTAAATGCCAGTGTAATGTCTTGTAATGTTAAAAACGGGAGATTAACAACATCATCGCCTAATTGTAGAGGGAATTCTAAGTTTCTATTTTGTTCTTGTCTCAAGTTAACGTTAGCTGTATTGAGTAAATTCTTCCAAGGAAGTGGGAGCGCCTTTGATAGAGTCTAGCAGGCGTCGGGGAGGGGAACTGGGGAAAGAAGGGGAAAGGCGCCTGCAATAAAGACCCCCTTTTGTTCATTTCTGAGGTCACTGGCGTCCGCAATATCCGATTAATTAACGCACAGGCAGACCACCCGATGTTTGTGTGTGTTGCGTGACATCGTTCAATGGCGGTTACAAAAGAAATATGGGTTAACATAAATAACTTGGCCGCGATTTGCTCTGATACTAAGTTTATCTGTTCAATAAAAGTTTAGATGAAATGCCAGATTCATGACCAAAGGAATCTGAAGAATGCGAGTCCATTCGAATCTACCAATCAACGCAACGCAACGCATCGCCGCCGTTTGCGGTTCAAAAGCCCATTGGTAGATTCGATTGGACTCGCATTTTCAGATTCCTTTGGTCATGAATCTGGCACTGATCATATTGAGAAAGCAGTTTTTTGGACTTCAGGATCGCTTTTCTCGAAAAATTCTGGAAGGATGATGCTCAAGCTCGGCACAAGTACGAAGAAATTTGTGCTCAATCGGATGCCGGCGTTTTCGAGGTGAGAAATGTGCTGGTTTAGCGTCAGATCGCGCTTGAAGTGGACAAGGTCGCGGTCGCCGGCTGGTTTGTTGCCTGCCTTGTCTCTCTTTCTCTTCTTACTCTTGGGGTTCGATAAATTATCTCGCGAAATGACACCTTAAACGGCTCAGAACGGGCAAAAAATAACACACAAGACTCATTTAACATTTCGTCTAAACTTTTATTGAACATATAGGATAAACTTAGTATTCAGAGCTAATCGCGGCCAAGTTATTTATGTTAACCCATATTTCTTTTGTAACCGCCATTGAACGATGTCACGCAACACACACAAACATCGGGTGGTTGGCCTGTGGCTAACGCACAATGAGTATTTTTTTCTAATTTTATTCAAAAATGTAAACACATCACATTCACGATGGCGGCGGACGGAGACGTTTTGGCGAAAAAATTAGTCAATTTAAATCTCGCTGGTAGCTACAATTTGAGCTTGAAACCTGAACAAGAATCGGCTGTACGATCTCTTCTCGATGGCAGGGATGTGCTAGCACTTTTGCCCACTGGATAACGGCAGCCTAAGCGATTTCGTTGCATGTTCCTGAAATATCATCAATATGACAATAGGTTGTTAAAATGTCGCCAGGCTGTGCACATGTCACCTTCGTTTCTGCAAAGTCGACGTCGTTTTCTGTCTCCTTGATCGTACTTGCTTCAGAAAACAAAGACTTCCTCGAAGATCCCTGTCCAGAAGATTTTTCATCCGCCATTTGAACATTAATTTGTCTGTTCTAATAAAACCGTATAACTCTGCAGCATCTCTGATCTTCCGACCACAAGATCTACATACTCGAACTCAATTCCACAGAAACTGCAACAATTATATAAATTTTGTTCTTTCGGTTTTCTCCTCCTTTTAGAACTCTTCGTGGGAGAAGCTGACATTTCCACTCGAAGACCTTCTCATAGTTGAAATTTCCCAAAATTATTTTTCTCACTTCGATAACATTCAGCACGAGGCGGTTGGTAACTTCTGATTGGTCAACGTTTTGACAGTTGACATAATTCGATTTTCTGAAAATCGGTGCGGGGGCGTAGTACGAATAGCCCGGTTCTTAGAGCAGGCGTTCCTTCCCTTTCCTTTCCCCTCCATCCCCCCCCCCCTCCCCGCCATACAGGCTAGTTTTTTCGCGGTTTATTTTGTCTTTTGTAGCTACGAACAGTGAGCCTTCAAGCAAGGTTTTCCTTGCCCTATGTACTTTTCGCACGCTGGTACATAGTGCAAAAAAGTTAACTCTGCTCGCAAGGTTTGAAATAAATGGTCGGCACCCATGGTAAGTCACATGTTAGACCTATTCAAACTTACTTCTTTGACAAAACTCTCCAGTATATCCCGGCGGGCATGCGCACCAAACAGCTGTAGGACCAGCAGCACACTTCCCTCTATTGCGGCAGTAAAGGTCGTTTGCAGACTGGAAAATTCAAGATCGAAATTTACAACAGTATTAATTTTTAACAGTTTATATAAAATGTTGCCAAGAGAAAATGAGTTATGAAACAGAGAAACGGCCAGCGGTTAAAATAATGCATGGGTCACATTACCATATTGAAAATACTTCTCAGAGTAACGTTCACTGGATGACAAAGCAAAACAATGCAGTTTTTCAAACAATCCGCCAATAGCAACCCAAACAAAGACAGTCTGCTTCTGCTTCGAACGTTTCTTCCTTCGCTTGTTGTTCTTCTCGTCACAACTCATAGGGACGAACAGCTGAGCCAGAGGTTTCGTAATTGAAGATATACACGGGTAACTTGAATCACTCGAGATACAAGACGTCATCTAATATGGCAGATAATAAAACAAAACAGACCATCAGTACATCAAAATGGCGCCTTAAAAATTCCCGGCATACCAATCGATCTAGATCAGAAGGGATTATGGGGATTCACAGGAGGATACCACATGTTAGAGACTGGGGTGGGAAGCGAGCGAGCGAGCGAGCGAGCGAGGGAGGGAGGGAGGGAAGAATAGGAAAAGTAGTAGGAGACAACGATTGCCTGTGATTTTATCGTTATTGCGAGGCAAAAATAAAGCAATTAATTTATTTATCAAAACAGGAGCCGATTGATCAAAATGGTTAATACTATCTGAAAGGAACTCTGGCAATGTTTTTTTCTTTTGACTATTCCACAGCCTATAAATTAAACCACCCTGTCAAGTTTTGATTTTTCAAATTCATTGAGGTAAATTATATATTCAGTTATCTGTCGAGTCGACCGTATTTCCTCGTTTAAACGCCTGGGGCGTTTATTTAATAACTTTTCGTCCCCAAAGCTCCTTGACCTTCTTGGCCACCGGAGACTGAGCACGAATTGGTCCTCGTGCAAAGTGACTTCTTAAGAACAATGACCTCGTCCACTGATATTATATACTATACTATTTTTCAATGTCTGATTTTCTTTGAGGCCAAATTAGCCGCAACTAAATTTTTTCGGGCTATAAAGATTAGAGATTTCGTAAGCAACGCTAAAGGATGCAGATTATTTTTTTTACGTAAAAATACTGCATTTTTGTAACGGGGACCGTTTTTTACGCCACATATACATCCCGATCTGGACAGTTTGAAAACGATGCTACTCTGTTGATGTGTCTAACAGAGTGCGCTAAGTGCTTCGGTTGGCAATTTTAAAAAAAGATGGATATTGCCAGTCTTTTAAAATATTGTAATTATTAGCTTTTTAATCTAATTTTAAATTTTAATGTAATGTATTTTTTCGGATGCAGGGCCGCTATTGACCAGCCTTTAAGCTGAATGGGTCACCCTGGTTAAATAAGGTTTTACTTTACTTTACTTCTCCTCCACCTCTGCTCGCTTCCTTTCCCTTTTCTTTCTCCTTTTTGACTTTCAGGTTCATTGGAGTCATAAACCCTTTTCTAAGCGTAGTTGTAGTGATAATGCTGCAATAACATGCAACGCTTTCAAAAAATCAGAAAGACACTATCTGTGTATAAAACGGTTGATTTAAGCAATAGAACACATTTTCTATGAGTTTACCGGCGTTATAAACCCATCCCACGCGGGATGTTGGGAGAACACGAGAGATCCACTTACTTTGGAGATCCACTTACTTTGAAGTGTACAGTGAAGCCCGTACTTCTCTACATTTTAAGTTCTGAATGAAAACAGGCTAAGCTCATTGTTTTTTAAGCCTACAGTTCTGAGAGTTTGATTTGTTTGATGGAACAGACTAAATTGTTTGATCATTCCATGAAAATAATTTGTTTAACCATAAACTTATAATTTTTGTTAGCTTCATTTTCTTCTTGCTAATTGATCATCCTTGCTTGGACACATAATCAGAATTTAAACTGCATCTGGTACAAAAGTATTCCATGAAAAAATCTCAAAAACAAAACACGATAAAGCGTATAAATGGAATTGGCGTAAAATAATTATGCTAAACAACAAAGCTATAAGCCTTGCTTTTTAATTCCACTGTGAAAATCCGTCTTATTTAGGATTTGTAGGAACATTTATAAACTTCAGTTCAGTGAATTTCAATCGAAAATTCCTCAGTTTGAAAGCCATTGTTTTCTCTTTGGGATCCATAATTTTTGAGCTTTCCACTAATAGCTAAACCTTCAGTTCAGTGAACTTCACAAAGTACATATCGAGGTTGTTTTGATTGTCATTGATCGCTGCATGTAAGCCTTTCCAAGCCAATGTTAAATGAAAATATATTCCTGTTGTTGATATCAGTTTTAAAATATTAAAGCTTAGTGTTCTTTTGTCGATAAGCCGTTTTTTGCTTGCGTGTGTGGGAATTTTTTTTATTTTGTAGGTTTGAGCAGCAACTTATCGTTTACAAGAAACATATCTTCTCTTCTCATCTTCTAACAGACCACAATATGCAATAAGACACTAAACCGGCTCGAGTTGTGAAGTTCTTTTTCCTCACGATTGTGTTGATGCAGTGGAAAATTGAACTTTGTTTACTTTACAGTTTCGCTTGCGCGGTTTTCTATGAGTTTACCGGCACAATAGTCAATAGGTCTTTGACCAATCAGAACGCGCGTAGTATCTCAGTTATTTTATAATCTGTGTATAAAAACTACTGGGGTAGCCCTGACTGATACAGCGTTGAATGAGTATTTTGCGCAGTTTACTCAGTAAGCTGGACAATATATGAATTTTATATTACGATAAATCTTTTATTATAATCACAAAAATACTACAAATTCATTAATAATGATGAAAAAAATTAAAACAAAAATTACACCGGCTGTGATAAATGAATAGACACCACCATTTTTCATATGGTTTGGCCATGTTCCCTCGATCTGGCAGATAGTTTTGCTATCGCCGCCTAGTTCAACGCAACAGTGGCATGATATTTTCAAATGTTTTGTTCATTGTGTATGGCATATGCTGTGCACGTGGACAGACATATGATCTTGAGGTCATATCCGGAGTTTTTACCAAGCGCACATTAGTACAGTGCTAACTCAGTCAGGTTAGCCACTGAAACTTGTTGCAACACTGTGCTGATGAGCCGCAATAACGGCGAAATAGCTATCCACAGTTGCATTTAAACTTTCGGTTTGGTCTCAATCATGCCATTGTTGCGTTACTTTTTCTACGCAGTTGTCAGCCCTTGCTTCTTATAGCTTTTGGCTGATCAGATCTCTTACAGATCCTACGTATACTAGCAGCATTTTCGTTCACGGTCCCTTGCTTTCTCGTTTTTATAAATGTGTCACGCAATTCGTCACGCTATTTCAGATAGGCGTGAAAATAAACAAAAGTGAACCAGTTGAAAGTTATGTTTTGTATTATAGATGCTTATAAGCTGATTTTATGAAACTTTTATTGAATCCAATCTTTTGTGATGAGATTTTTGGTGTTATTAAGACTTTGAAGTTTTGGCCGCCATGTTTGTGTCCCTAAGTAGGACACAAAGATGGCCGCTCCATACATTTTTACTAAAAACGACCAATACTCGTTCGCCTACAAGTGCTATAACTCTTGAATGAAATGCTCTTGTGCTTAAAACCCAGATGTGTAGTTTTAAACTCTCTACAATTCCATAAACAATTTAAAATTTAAAACCGTTTTTTAATGCTTCTGAATTTTGATATGACGTAAGTGCAAAACCTGCAATAAGGACAGACAAGAAATCATAACGTAAAATTCTAAAACATTTGTATGCGAAAAACTGATGTGCTAAACATCACCCTCCATAGGCACGCTAATGTGGAGTCTGCCCACTTTAAAAATCCTGTAAACGCGTCTGTTTTATTTTAATTCGTTGAAATTTGATTGATTCATGTAAGCTACAGCTAATCGGTGAGCCAAAGATCGACGAGACTATCGAAATCATCATAACATTGTCATAAGGCAAATTGCAAAGTCATTATATTTACCCTTAAAAACACTACCGATTGCAAATTTCTACCCCCAAGTATGAAACTGAGGCTAGTAAGCCAGCCAGTAAGGCTGCCGAAAGATAATTCTATTAATTATCATTAGTCTTTGTCAACTACAGACGACGTGACGTGTGGACCCCCAAACTACGGTATGCCAGTAGCTGATATAGATTTAAGTGTTACACACCACGCTTGCATCCTTGCCATGACTACAGCCCCTGATCGGTCCCCAGCCATAGTGAGTACAGTGAAACAGTGAGGCCTCTCCCCCTTGACAGCCGACATGGGTCATCCAGGTAGGATAGGACCCCCAACCGTATGCTGCACTAAGGGGAGCAGAGTAAGCGCTGGGGAAACCAAGCTGACGACACACCACATGCGCATCATTGATATCCCAATAATCATCACACACTGTACCCCATTGTCCACTGTGATAAACTTCAACTCGGCCATAATGAGCACCTCCATATGCATTCACCAAACGAACATCTGGACTACACTGAACACTGACATCTCCGGTGTGATTGCAGTCATGGTTTCCCCATCCACGGTGGTTGCAATCGTAGATATGTGACTCGCTTCCCGAACAGGCCACGTCGTCTATCCAGATTGGACCTGAACCCTGGCCATGTTTGGCATTCTTAAATGCTTTAATAGCTGAGTGTTGAAAACCAAGCTGCCTGCAGACAACGTTAGCATCATTTATATCCCATGCGTCATGGCAAATTGTGCCCCACTGACCATCATAGAAGACTTCCACTCTTCCAGTTGATAGGGTACCATCCATCAGACGAATTGATCCGGGTGTTACAGCTATCAATGAAAATTAAACGTAAAAAAGTAAAATCGATGTTTTGTCTTCAGCGTGTTAAATAGAATCAGGGCAATAAAAAACGAGGTCCCCCCAAAAATGTTCCTGAACAGTTCCTGAAGGATACTCTAGCCCAACCCACATCCCCTACAAGCCCCCTAATAAACTGAAAAAATCCCCAACTATTGCAAAGAAGACAACATAAGATTTGTGTTGCTACGTCCAGTGCTTTATCTTATTTTGTCTTTGGTATTTTTTGCCATTGCACTCGATTTCCGCCGCTTACTTGGGTTCGGTAATGTTCTCCTCTCGAAAGGTGAGCGCCAGCTCATTTTCCAGAAAGCGGCTGGCAATCGATTGTATGTTGCCTTTAGTCATTTTTGTCAAAATAGGATGATTTTTTGATTTCTTTCGGTTGATTTATTACCGCTTTTTGCGTGAAAAATAACGGTACCCAATCATCTTAAACTATAACAGTGCAAACAAAATGCAATGTGTCTCTGTGTATGTTTGATCAGTTTTCATACAGTTACGATAGCTAGCCGTCTGTGATTTTTTTGCTTATTTACCATCGTACTTTATTCCACTAAAAACCATCCAGGGGGCATCAATCATGAGATTTCATGGAAAAACATCTTCTATTAGATGATAAGAGTTATATTCATATTTTGGAGACATAAAAAAAACATACCTTGGTAACGTGCAAAAAATCCTTTCTCTTGCCCAGATTTATCAGATTTAAACCGCAGATATAGTTTGTTGGACGAGCTTTGAATAGGTGCTGGTTTAGAACTTCCATTGAATTTGCCAATCAGAGGAGAGGATGTTGAGTCACCATCGTATACAGCTAAGAAGTCATCTGAAGGTTCGGTTTCAAAGCTAAAGAAGAAAAGTTCTATCATTGCATTTGAAGTTAAATTCCATCGACAATCCAAGTTGTTTTTGTACTGTGGGCTCAGGGTTGAATAAATCATTCCACTTTGGATGCCTGCGTAGGGCACCAGAAGCTTCGGACAGGAGCTTGTCGCAGTCACAGTGGGTACTGTTAAGTCAAGAGAAGTTTTAAATCAACGTTGCAGTAAGGTGAAAAATTTGCACGTACCGATGATAGGAACTCAATATTTCAGTGGTTTATATCAGAAACGTACCTTCACATTTACTTCTACCGTCGCCCGCGAAGCCTGGATCACATTTGCAAGAATAGGAACCAGGAATATTCACACACTGAGAATTAGCATAACAGGAGTATGCCCCTAATTGGCATTCGTCCACATCTGTGTAAAAAAAGATCTGTTTAAGAGTTTCGTCTCTAATGTTAGAAACTGCAACGGAATTTTGCAATAGATTGTCTATAAAGGAGAGGACACTAGAAAGATAAATTAAATCCTACGGTTAAGCGATGATGAGTCCTTGACCTGGACACATACAATTTTCCCCTCCATCAAATAAGATGACATCTTTCATTTCGAGAGACGCAAATACCACATATTTAACCTCCAGTTAATTTTACTTTTGTTAAATGGGATTCGCATGTCAACAAATCTTGACAAATTTACAGTCAACCAACAAAGAAGGAATTTTTTAGGTTTTTTTGAATACTGCAAGGAGCAACCGATTACACCCATTTGTCTCATCCGCAGTTTCCCATCTGATTATTTCATATTTTGACGTTCAAAACCATTAACACTGTTTGAAACCTTACCTTGCGTTATAGCAGAGCTTCATTCTAGTGTCCTTATATCGCTATATGCCTCTCAAAATGCAATAGTCAACCACAATTCAAAGATTTCAGGACAAACCAGCCCTCACCAATTAAATTTGCGAGGTTCTGGGATCTATACATGTAGGTTTTTTCATGTGTCAAAAAATGCCTTAAAGGAAATGCTTTAAATTTTAGGCTTCCATTACATGGTACGTGGGAACACACCGCTATTGTGAATATGCAATCTCTGGTAATGGATTGACAAGTCCTATATAAAAGAACTAGGGACTGCATTCAAGAAACAGGGACATGTCATGCACAATTGTAGCAATTAATGTAAATCCTTTTGTTTGATGGTGTCAACTTTCCTGCAGTCTTCATTTATAATCTAGCTAATAAATGATGGTCATCGCGAGTTAAGTTGAGTTGAAATTATTGAGCAACTACATGCATCTTTTCACAAACCCGTGCAGTTGTACCCATCCACGCTCAGGCGATGTCCAGAAGGGCATTGACAGGAGTAAGAACCATCATTGTTCACACAATTGGCGTTCACTGGACAGTCGTACGAGAAACCTGGACACTCGTTGTAATCTGAATAAAAAAATATAAAATGTAACGTTCAAAATATAATTAGTGCAGCTAATTACACTACACTGACAAGATTAAAACATAGATGATCGAAAGTTGCCGTTTCGCACAAAACAATTGCAAGTGCATCAAACTGCCATTGTATTAATAATACTGAGACAGTATTATTAATTACTTCCCGCTGGTTTGCAAGCTCATCATTCAAGGTTACCCTATGCATTTTTAGGTTTAACACGCAATTCACTACTGGTGTCAATGTGGAGCAAGCGCTCTTGTCTATTGTCACTATCTCGCGTCAATTCAATACCTTGAGCAATTTGACAAGGGTTTAAAGATATTTTAATAGTACCTTTCTTGCAAGTAAACTTATGACAGTCCGAACAATTGACGTCATTCCATTTGTACTTATGATCACGAAGTGACCCAAGGGTGTGAACACAATCTTCGTTCTTGAAGTTGTTTGGTTGATGTTTTGCCCAGTAATGGAAGTCAAAAGGTGATCCATCGCTCCAGACAAACGTCCCTTCAGTATTTATATCAGAAAGGCCCAACCAAGAATGTTCTCCGCCATGTAGTGTTTGGACATAAACATTTTCCTCTTGACTGTGGATACTGGGAAGATTGGCTCCCAGCACTGAGCACCTTCCTTGGCTTCCACTCCACGAATCACAAGACGATACTTTCCTGTAGCAGTATCCTTCGAAATAAGTCCAGTCTTCAGGGCATATGTCTGTATAAAAAAGTGTAAATAGACGTGAAGGTATATTTCCAATGAATGGTAAATTTATTGATGCAACAGGTAAAAAAATAGAAGCTATGGAAGTACTACTGTATTTGGGATAGAATGCTGTAGCTGGAACCAGGGCCCGGTTGTTCGAAAGCCGGTCAACGCTAACCCAGGATTAAAACTTAACCAAGGATTCACTTTTTTGTAATCCTTTATTATTTCCATCTGTAAAATGTCCATCTGTAAAATGTTGGATATATGGCAAATAAAGAATGAATGAATGAAATTGAAAAGGATTTAACTTCTCTTGTTTGAAGTGTTTTCAAAAGCTAATAATATACATGAAAGAATTACTCGATTCTGATTGGCTAAGAGCAGTGCAGTTCAAGTGTAACACCAGTGCAAAACGTGTAACACCAGTGCAAATTACAAATCGAAAAAAAAATTTTTCCCCTTTTTTTTGGCAATTTCCAAAAAAAATTTTTGCAAAAAAACAAAAAGAAATTTCCAAACAAAAATGAATGCAAATTTTTTCATGTATAATTATTAATAAGTAATCAAACCGTTTTCTCGTTCAATTTGGGATTAATTTGCACTTGTGAGTAAGCGGCTCGTGCAATTTTGAGCTTTTTGAAAAACTCACTCGTGCAAATTAATCCCAAATTGAACTCGAAACCGTATGATTACCTATACTAATTATGTTACAGACGAAGATAAGTCAGAGACGAAACTAAAGGGCAAATATACTTTAAAATCTCCACTGATTAATTATATACTGTAATCAAAATTGATTGTAACTCTGGATTAGCTTAATCGCGCTTTGAACAACCCGGCCCAGAAGGTTTAGCCTTACTATATACTATAGAGCCTTCTGGTACAGGTTAACGCCTATTATACTGCATATATTTTGCAATAATTGCAATATATGCAGTTGTATAATCTCAGGCGAGATACACTGCATAAACCCTTAGCAGCAGCAGTATCTTCATAATATTTGGATTTTCGCAAACGGTTGAAGTTCTCATTTACCTGTTAATACTGCATATGATACAGTCAACGGATCAAAGCGTTGAACAAACAGTTCTTTGACACAGATTCTAAATCCAGAGTTGCTGATGAACTAAAAACAACAAAATGCAAAAATCAGGTTAAGGAAATGTTTCATGTTTTTTTTTTATAAATAATTTAAGCAACATTATTAGTCGTAAATCTAACCCTTCTTCCAGTTGGAAGGTGGACAAAGAGTAAAACCGGAAAATAACTGAGGCTCTGGTAAAACCAAATGAAGCAATTGTCTGTCTGATAGGAAATAACCGCAATTACAGATGAAACCCAACTGTTGTCCAGAAAGCTATTAAGTGAGGTGGAAATGAAGCAAAAGAGTTGCACCAGGGACCTTAATTCTTTACTTTCTTTAGCTATTAAAGTATTATACTTTGTACCATCCTGCTTTGTACCTAAAACAAAAACGGTGACCAAGAAATGTCTGAGGTAGAGGTTCAAACGCAAAGGTCCAAATGACAATATAATTTTTCTTAGTTAGTTTTTATTGTTTTAGTTAAGTTACGTTAAAGTTAACTTAGTTTAGTTAGTAAAAATAAATTAGTTTTGTTAGTCGCTCATGCTGGGTTCACATAGTCTGATCACGAATGAAACATGATTCACTGTGAACACTCAGGTGGCGCATTGCGTAAATCATGATCGAAACATGTTTATTCTGCGCATGATTGAAACTACTTCATGAGGTAGTTTAGATCTAAGCCAGACGAAATACGTTAGCGCAAATTTCGTCTCCTTGTTGAACGTTGCAATGCCCTTCGTTCCCGAAGGACTTGAGAGGTGAAATTTAACAACAGTTCATCCAACAGCGAGTTTACCCTCGGAAGTACAAGGGGGGGGGGGGGGGGGTAGTTGCCACCCCCCCTTAAGGTTTTTCTCCGATATTTTCAAGACCATTTAAGATTAGCACATGCCATTTTCAGTAGCTGTTCATTTATCCTTAAGACACATTTTGGTAAAAGTTATAAAAACGCGTTTGAAACTAAATGTTCAGACGTTTCGGGACTTCTGTCCCTTCCACGGTGAATAGCTATTCACTGAGGAAGGGACAGAAGTCCCGAAACGTCTGAACATTTAGTTTCAAAAGCGTTTTTATAACTTTTTTCAAACACATTCATTTGATACGATTGGCGCTACACAGTTCATATCTATTTTGATTTTACATTTTGGTAAAGTTTGGCGACAACCGATTGCTATGGTAACGAGATATGACGTCATAAGTAACATGTTGTCAACCCATTTTTCAAGAAAAATGCCTGTTTTCACCTTTTTTCAGCGAAAAACATATAAAATGCTACCAAAAGCATCAAATTGTTTAATTGTATGTTATTTTGCAACTGTAGCGAACAATATTTGCAATTTCCGCATTTTTCCGATAAATTTGAATTTTTAGCAAAATCAAAGAAGGCGGCCGTACTGGTGGCCATTTTGGATAACGTCACGGATCCCCAGCAGCGCCCCATCCCATAATATTTACCTTATCTTGTAGAGCACATCGCGGGCTATCTATCAGATGTAAAATATTTCCGAAATATTGCAACATCTTAAATACCCAAGTGGGGGGTTGCAACAACCTCCCCTTGTACCACGGTTGGGGTATACGTTTGCGTGTATACGTCCGAGGGTTAAACTGCAAGCTTTATTATAATATGCTTGTTTTGTAAAACAGCATAAATTATAGGAGCATGCGTGAAACGTGTTTTGAAGCAGTGAACAACTAAATGTGAACAATGAAATTGCAAACATGGTTATGGGAAACATGTTTCGTTAAAACATAATTACTCTAATGCCCATAAAAGCAAGGCCCCTACTTTTATGGGCTTTTTCCGGGATATCTTTTGCCGATTTTTCTGTAGACGGTCTCTGTGCGGGAAAAAAATCATTGAAAAAATATTCTTACAGCTTTAAGCCGAAACTAGTTACAACTATTTCTACACAAAGTGGTAAAAATTAATTAGTAAATATGCAGCCTTTATACCAATGTCAATACTCTTTCCTGTACAGCTCAGTGTAAGTAGCTTTTTTAGTGTTTTTAGTGCCGTGTGATATATTGATAGTGTATATCATATTCCGAACTTGTAATGATAATGTAAGTTAGTATTGTAACATTAATGCACTCTATGTTAAACTATTGTTTGTTTCAATAACAGTAGTTGGCTAATTAGTGGCTGGTTAGTTATTTAGTAGTCAAAGGGTACGTTTTGATTGTCTTTAATAGTTGTTTCTCCACGTAGCAGTAATAGTTATCTGTACCTCAATCCAGCTGACGATTCCGTTGCACTCTGGGGCCGCATTTCCGCCGCTGCTAATATGTTTGGCTGTTAATAGTACTGTTGGGTGTTTGTTGTAGCTTCGAATGAAACTGATATCCTGTTAATAGTAAATAAATGTATGTCACTACCTGTATGATTATGCAGAAAAATTTGAAACAATTACAGCGTCTCTTTTACATTCTTGATTGCTTTACTACAAAAGGATTATTTAGTATAAAACGATAGACTGAGGAGAAAATACACCGAATTAATGTTTTTTTTTTCAAAAAAGTTTGGAATAATAAACGGTAATTATGTAATTATGTATACCTTGCAAAAGGCGAAGTTGTTGCTTTTGGAGGGTAAATTCCTATTTTGAAAGCTGATATCTTTATGTTCTGAGAATAGTGGTCTATGAAGGTTCTTGAACGCCAACCAGTTCTGTAACAAAACGCAATAACCTCATCAGCCAAGATTAATACGATGAGGCTTGTAGGTAAACCAGGACACTACGCAAAGACAGCATTTTCGACTGTATTGAAAATGATTAGAGATTTCTGCATGAAATTGTTGATTGCGATGGAATATAATGAAGAGGGATCACATAAAGTGCATCAATCTTGAATTGGACTTGACTGAAGTAGATAAGAAAAGACGAAATTGAAAAGAAAGTGATTTAGTATGAGATGGGTCCAGATATTGAATTTGACTTGACTGAAGTGAATCGGAAAAATGACATTGGAAAAGATGAATGAGATGGGTCCAGACATTGAATTGGACTTGACTGAAGCGAATTGGAAAGATGATATTGGAAAAGATGGATGAGATAGGTCCAGATAATGAATTGGACCAGGAGCCCATTGATGGACTCCTGATTGGACTTGACTGAAGTGAATTGGAAAATGACATTGGAAAGGATAGATGAGATAGGTCCAGATATTAAATTGGACTTGACTAAAGTGAATTGAAAAGATGATATTGGAAAGGATGGATGAGATGGGTCCAAATGTTGAAATTATTGGATTTGACTGAAGTGAATTGGAAAAATGACATTGGAAAAGATAGATGAGATGGATCCACCAGAGTACAAATTCAAGGGCTCTTAGAGCCAGCTCATTCATGTAATGGACAATGTTCATTGTACCCTTGAAGTCATAAAGCAGATAATTTGTAAAGCACTTTTTGTACGCGCGAGCCTCAAGTCTGGATCGAAACTGGTGGAACTAAAAAAAGGAGTACAGCTAACAGAGTGACGTAATAAAGTAGAATGGTTATAGTAGTGGTGGGAGTAATTTAAAATTACTTGTTTAGCTTATGTTTATTTCACTAGATAACGCTTACCACAGAGATGTCATCATGAACTCCTGCGAAGTTTTGAAGTTCCCGGATGCAAATCTTGAATGATCTCGCCGACACGTCTTCAAGCCAAACAGTGGCGGCATCATGTCTCAGATGTGATCTATGATGCTCTGCAGTTGCGAATATGGTCGGTGCAGTAGAATACTTTCCCTAGAAAAATCAAAGGTACAGGTGGCACCGTGTTATAGATTACTTCTTATCGCACTTGTGGACTGTCCTGGCACGCCGGATTTTGCAAGTTATATATGTAGCATTTCCTTATTGGTGTTTCTTACAAGAAATATAGCATTTACAGGAGTTGTGGATGATTCCTTAGGAAAATTTTCAAAGGCAAAGAAATCCATGACAATTCATAGAGGGTGGTAAGGGGGGGGGGGGGGGGGGGGGGGGCTGGATCACGTTACACGAAAAATAAAATTGTCGTTTCACGTTTCACGGAGAATACAATGGCCATTTCACGAAAAAAAAAAACATTTCTTACTTTTTGCTAATTAAATTACATCCAAAGTACAGCTTTGTTTGTTGTCTTCACTGACCGTCCACTCCTCGTTCTTCCTGACGTGAAAAGAAAGCTGAGTTCTTTGTTTTGCTGATGTTGTGTAAAATTACCTAACCTTGTAGATTGACCTGGGGTCCAGAATAACGATTCGTCACGGTCATGCATTCGTCACGCAATAGTTAAACGCTTACTGGATATTTTTTTGGGAGGAAGAAAGAATCACGGTTTACAGTAGCATTTCACGAGAAAAAAAAAACAACAGTCATTTATTTTGCAGTGCTCATGAAAAAAGTCGATTCACGGTTCACGGGTATGTGACCAAATCACGTTTCACGAGAAAAAAAATAGCCATTTCACAATTCACAGGAAAAAAGGGCCTTTCACGGATCACGGAAAAACCCTTTACCACCCTCTTCATAATCAGTGCATAGTCATAGTCAATGCAAGCAAGCAAATGCTTTTAAATAAAGTTCATTCAACTTTCAACACTTCCATATTCCAATTCGATCCGGAATCCGAGGGCCACAGGTTTGTTAAATAAAGACGATTTATTACTCATGCGCGTAGCGGCATGAGGTAAGGTTTCGGCTCCGTTTTTCTTGTTATTTTTATTTTTTGTGTCACGATTTTGCATGCAAATTTATGCACGCATATTTTAAATTGTACACTTCCGGTTCATAGCTTTGCCACTACAGTTCCTGTTTAGTGACTTCCGGCTACTCTCACTTTCGGTAAAAGAGCGTTACTCAAGTGTCACGACAGCGTCTCCTACAACCCGACTTACATTAGCAATGTTCATGTTTGGTATATATAAGACTTAGAAGAATCACTGGCTTCATTATGGTACAGCCTTCATTGACAAAACATTCAACAGTAAACAACGTGGTTTGCAGGAACGATGACTGAATGAAAGGAGTAACTCTTCTCCATGTCGCACATCTTGTTATCATGTTTTAAATATATCATAAAAACTTTCTTACGCATGCGCATGAGTATAAGCTGCTTGCAGCCTCTTGTTTATTTTATTTTTATTTTATTTTTTTTTTCATTGAACGAACAATGGTTATATTAATAAATGATTATCCTGGTCTCTTCATGACAACAAATAATATTTGTTTAACCATTTGCGAATTGCCATTATTGCATTTTCTGCAATAAAGAGGTGTAATTTGCGCTCTACGACCCGGCCACTGTTGATGTCTTTCATCTACATTAAAAATCACTGTATTAAAGAGATGTGGTTTATTGGTGCAGTAAACCACGTGGGATGTTGTAAGAACACGAGAAAAGCTTGTAAAACACTCGTCTTCTTAAGGCTCGTGACTTACAATCTTTTCTCGTGCTCTTCCAACATCCCACGTGATTTATGGAGCCGATAAACCATATAAATGTGTGGTCTATTGCTTTAGTAGAGCAAGAAGATATAGTTGGTATCCTAAATAACAGAACGAAAATTCAGCAGATCGTATCACAAATTTTGTTTGAAAGAACCTTTTTTCCGCCTATTTAACCACGCTTTTAATTTTGTCAAACATTATCTATTACCCGTTTTTTTTCACACTATCGTCGTTTTTTCTTTAATTTAAATTTTCCTAAGTCCACTCGCTAGAGCACTTACGTTTGGTAAAGAGACAGTCTGACAGCTAGTTCCCGTCCACCATCTAGAAAACTTTTCTTCGCCCGCCACTCCTCCTGAAGGGGCACCTTGGTAGGCGATCCAATCGACTGTAGCAAAACTATCTGCTGGGTAGTCATTCCTTCCTGCTCGAGTAACACAGGCGGTAAACTGAGTGGTGTTGACGCTTTCAACCCAAGGTGTTGTGGCCTCGTGCACAAATGCTGCATCAGAGTAGTTGACGTGGTTAACAGTGAGCTGAATGTAGATCTTCTGATGTGGGTAAAATATGTACGGTTTAAATTGAATGGTCTCACATTGATCCTCTGCCCAAGATGGAAGATTCTGGAACTCGTGCCTTCCCTTTTGCATTGGAAAACCTATAACGGTGTATAAAAGTGGTCTATATTAAAAATGTTTAAAACTAATTGAAGATTAGGAAGACGTATTAAATAAGTAAATATATTTACGACAAGCGAACTATATAAGTGTCTTTCTTAGACTAACTGTTTGTGCGACTCCGATCTCACAACTTGCAAGTAACCTTGACAGTGTTGAACAAAAACCACATTGACATAATTTAAGCACATCTCTTTACGACGGATAAAATTCGCATTGTTTTTCTGTCGCTATTTCCCGTCGTTTTATGGATTGGTCAAATTGGGAAATATCATGCAGCCATAGTTAATAAACTGTAATTTGTAAATTATAGGCGTGATTTTAGATACCTGTGCAACTTCCAGGATGATAATGAGTGTAGTTTCCTCGTGTTTCACAGATTTCTTTATTCAGTAAGCATAGATTGTTGAAAGTGCGACCGGTAGAAGCGCAGACTGGTTCTTCGTGTGACGGACAGCTTTGTTCACAAACACAACCAAATTGTGTTGGGGACGAGGCTTCACAGTGACTCTGGTAAGTACAGTTCACATTTGTACAAGGATCAAGGTCTAAAAATGCAAAATTCGTAAAAACATTTAAGTGAATGGTAAAGGGATTTGCCTTTGGTATCGATGAATAGATCGACCAAACGCGTAAATACTAAAAGAAGGAATGACCTACAACCACCTACAACTACCTACAACCATCTACAACCACCTACAACCATCTACAACCACCTACAACCACCTATAAGGAATGACCTAAAACCATCTACAACCACCTAAAACCATCTACAACCACCTAAAACCATCTACAACCACCTAAAACCACCTACAACCACCTACAACCATCTTCAGAAATATAAAAAATCCACGCAGAATACTGTTTTTATCATTTCAATGTCAGGTAGCCTGTGACGCTCACCGGAAATGTTGCTTTCTCTTTCCACGGAAACAAACTTACTTAATACATACTTTCATGGAAACAAACTTAATACTTGGCAAGAGCGTCTAGAAAAGAGTCAGAAAAGGGATTCAGGCATTTTAGTGACAATACTTGACAACAAAATCACGCAAAGATTCGTCACCTTCTATTTCGGACTCTCATCTGTCATCAGGTTATTCAAAACGATGTCAGCTACAGCCATGCTCCGTCACGCGTGACCAGTAATTTTGAGAATGAAATGAACATTTGAATATTTCTTTGTAACGTCCGAGATTTGAATGAAACCTTGCAGATCTCTGTGGAAAACACTTTGAAAGTCACGAATTAACGGAAAATAACTTCGCTGCACGCATGAAAAAAAAAACTAATATTGTTCGGATATGTAACATTTCAAACAAAATGATATTTTGTTGCCCTTTGTTTCCAAAAATGCGGTAAAATTCTCACGGGAATTCCGAATCTCGGATTCAAAACCGACGCGTAATCTTGAAAACTCCATTCAATTTTTAAAAATACTGGTCACGCGTGACGGAGTATGGCTGTGATATGCAGGTGGTCCTGGTGGTCCTCATGCAGGACCGCCAAAAGGTGGCCGCGGTCGCTTAATAGGGGTTTTATTTACAGTATTATACTGACAATAAATTCGGGACTTAGATAACTGGCCGCTTAACAGGAGGTGGCCGCTTAATAGGTGGCCGCTAAGAAATTAATAACTGTATCTCAGCGAATATTGCAGTAAGAATTCCATTCATAGACCCAGCCTTGCCTGTGCATGATTATGAAAGTGCAAAAAAGAACCAAGTACGATAGACGCTCTTTCCATGAAATGGGACACCCGTGGAAAGAGTCACGCAACATTTCCGGTGAGCACGCAGGCTACCTGAAATCGATCAAATTGACACTGAAATGATAAAAACAGTATTCTGCGTGGATTTTTTATATTTCTGAAGTTTTAGGTGGTTGCAGATGGTTTTAGGTGGTTATAGATGCTTTCAGGTCATTCCTTGTAGGTGGTTGTAGGTGGTTGTAGATGGTTGTAGGTGGTTGTAGGTGGTTTTAGGTGGTTTTAGGTGGTTGTAGATGGTTTTAGGTGGTGGTTGTAGGTGGTTGTAGATGGTTGTAGGTGGTTGTAGGTGGTTGTAGGTGGTTGTAGGTGGTTGTAGGTCATTCCTTCTTTTAGTATTTACCCGACAAAACGTCCTGCAGGCGAATATCTAAATGAATGAATATACTAGGTGGGCAGATGGTTGAATTGATAAACATTCGGTTAAATCAAATGTTAGATAGCTGATGATTTATGCTCATTGCTCCATGCATGCACCTTAAACGCTTGTCAACTATTTGGTTACCTCCGACAACCAGGTAGTCCACAGCAACATTGCTTCTCTGTCCAGCATATCCAGCGTAGTCTTTTACGCACACTCGAAAGTACAACTTCGTCACCTCCTTTGAGACAGTCAAATATATTTTCAATAAATAGTCAGCAATAAGTATTGGAATTGGGAATCTAATAATTAATGATAAAAGACACATTTAGTTTTGTCTCTCGCCCCGAGGCAATTCAAAATAGATTTTGATTGGTGCGCAAATACTAAAACATAACCATTATCTTTTATTTAGAAACGCATTTAGCGCCAGCTGTATTTATTTGCTTCGAGCTCTGATTAGTTCTGATATTTTATTGTCTGCCTCTGTTGTAATCGGTCAGTGTATTTACTTTGGTTTTGGTTTTACTTTTAATATAAATACTTTACCTCCAGCCAACTGATTATGGGACCCTTAACTGCGCACACTCCGTTGGAATTGTTGTTAGCATCATTGATAGCAGTTGCGAGTACCACTGGCGGAAAGAGGAATGGGCTGGCAAAGCTGATTTTCTGCAAAAAAAGAATCATTTGGGTTTACTTCTTGATAATGCGTTAAAACGCAGGAAAAATAGCTTGCCCATGCTCCCCCCCCCCCCCCCCCTCTCCCGGGACAACTTCCGGGAATAAGCATTTTGTGATAAAAATTGGCAAATGCTCAATGACGAAGACAAAAATTAAAGCTGTGTGGCAAATGCCTCGGGGTGGAGTAAAAATGAATTTGACTATTCTTCGAACATGGACTCGTCCAAACATTATTTGATGTTAAACTAGATCGGAGACATTTTTTCCCGCAATGTTCCTCTAGTGGCCAATTAGAGCAACTTCACAAAATTCTTTTGAGCCAAAATTCTTTAAAGTGTCTTAAACGCGAAAGATTTCAATTGCCCCGGGTACACTAAGCTAATGGCCAGGGTGGGGTGGGGGGTGGGTGGGTGAGTGGGGAAGATGGGCACTGCTTAAATTGACTGGTGTATTACCTTGCACAGAGCGTAATTGTTTGCAGAAGTTGGTATCTCGTTGTCAGGAAAGAGGACCCTGGAGGAATTTTTAGCTTCCCATGACGAAGGAAAATTCTCGTATGCCATCCAGGTCTAATGAAATATAAACAAAAGTAGTCGAAAACATAAGCTACGTTAAAAAAGCAACAACCGACAAATGAAAACGTTGAATGAATATAATCTTTGTTATAAGCATTGTTATAATTATAAGCAATGAATTTAAGTATTGTTAGAGCTAAGGATTCAGTTAATTCGCAAAATAATTAACTTATGGCATCCTTTTAAAAATGAATAAACTGACATTTTCAAACTTTCAAGTTGTGGCTAATCAGTTAATCTACGGTTATGATGTTGGCCTATCAATGCAAATATCTGTGCATGTTTTGCGCCACTTTTTAGATCGTTTGCATTTTATTTGTTATTTATAAAATTATGACTTACCACCACAAGATTGCTGTGTGCACCATCAAATGTCCTTGACTCTCGCAAGCAAACTTCAAACTGGTCTCTAGAAATGCTTTCTATCCAAACATTCATTGCGTCCTTCTTTTGATTCTGAGTTCCATGTTTGACAGTCACGTGAACTCTAGGAACCGATGAAAAGGCCTAAAAGAAAGAAAACGATTGTTTATGATTGGCTGATTATTTACACTTTAGCTTGCCTGGCATGCAGGGGCTAGAAAGGGGTGAGGGGACATGAAGAGGGGGGGGGGGGGGGGGTGGGGGGAAATCCGGCGCGTGGCAGGAGGCTCCCTGAATTCCCCTGCTACTCAGGCAATATCAACTCAAAAAACGTTTATTCCCAATATCGAGTGTTCTAATCAGGTATGCACTGTACATCTACTGATTGGCTAACAAAAAATAGCCTCTGAGTTCAGTGGAATTGAAGATGGAAAAAATGTTGCAAAGTATATCCAGGCTGTTTAATTTAATGCCCCTGTAACGATTGTCGTGAGAGCAAAACTAACCTGTCTGATTAAACGAAGAAACCCATTGCCACAAAGGTCGAGTCTATGTAAGCAATCTTTAAGGCCAAGTCAATTACAAGCTTAGAGTTAAGCCGCTTATCTCTGGACATCAGTTAGTTTGCTTTGATCGTTGTCATCTTTTTTCCAAGGAAAAAAAATCTTTTTGAAACGGACCAATGACAACAAAGAAATAGGATCTTACCCGAGAAAACGTCACCTGGTTACATTTTGTTCCAGTGGTAAACAGGGAGAAGCTGGTCTGACCGTGTTCAACTCCCGATTGGGAACCCTGGAATGCAAACCAATCAATGGTGCTGTTACCGCCAGATCCCTGACCCCCTGTCACAAGACAGCCCTTGAATCGGCTTGTTGTCACATCTTCCACCCACACAAAAGCAGAATCATGGACTTTAGATGATGTTTTTCCATGATTAACTGAAGCAAACACTCGCACGGGAGTTCCACTGGAATAACGGCTGCTGAATGACACGTATTGGCATTCCTGAGTGATGTTTACTGAAATTTTTCCTCTTTCTACTCCTGACAAAGTGAATACAGAGGACGGTTTAAATTTGTATAAAAATATACAAAGTAGATAAAGAGGAAAGACAAAGTCAATTTGAACCAAAAGAAACACCCCAGACCCATTTTTGTTTTGATAGCTTTTCCATTCACCTTATTAGGTAGTTTATCAGAAGCGAACCATGAAACTCTGAATAAATATTTTAGAAAGCTTATATGTAAATATTTTTGTGACTACTAAAAGTTATTACATGGGTTTAGCTGGGCATTGTCACATTGGATAAGTCTCTGCAGTTACCATATGCTAATAAGGCAAAATTTTGACCCAATATGGTCTGAACTCTCGTAAGCGACCACCTCCCGTAAGCGACCACCTAGGCTTGACATTTTGGGTGGTCGCTTACGGGAGGTTCGATTGTATTAATATTTATACTGCAGAAAGTTTTAAAGTAATGCGGATTCGAATTTGAACGAAAATAACGTCGGATCGACGGATCGGGCTAAAAAATAGCACGGATCGGCGGATTTGCATACCCCTATTCATCCCCCTCCGAGAAAAATCACCTTGAATTACAGCATATTTAGCCACTAATCCTTCCAGTTGGCGCCATTTTATTGCATAAATTACCGCAATGCGTACCGGGAAGATGGTAATATCCTCCTTTTGTAACATAAGTTAAAACTTTCGTGACAGCAAATCGACATTTTTAAAATGGTTCCAGAGTTTATTACAATGAGGGGGGCGTAAGGGTTTGCGGTGATGCGGTTTTGCGTTATTTTTTATGCGGTTTTGCAGTAATTTTAATTTTAACCCGCGGTATTGCGGTTTTACAAAACTACGCGGTTTGCGGTTTTCATGTAGTTTGATGAATTTCGATGCGGTATTGCGGTTTTGACGTTTATTCTGTGCGGTTTTGCGTTTTATTTCCGTGCGGTTTTGCGGTTTTCGGACCCCCCTTACGCCCCCCTCTACAATCGTGACGGCAAATCAACATTTTTAAAATGGTTCCAGAGTTTATTACAATAGAATTTGACCAGGGTAACTAATCCCAATGACATGAGCCAATGTAAAAGAAACAAGTTGAGGCGAATTGCCAAAGTGATAAGCTTGAAGATTGCGACATCTGATCCATCAATAGCATGCAGCTGTTATGACAAATAGATTGCGTGTGTGCAAAGCATTCTCAATTGTTCTCAATTGTTTCGCGTCAAATACCAGACAAAAAAAGTTCCTCACGCCAGGTCACTGTGAGCTGTTATTTTGATAACTCGCAAAAATTTTCAACCTGCAAGTATAATAATCTTTGCTCCTTTTTGTACACTAATAAAGTACTTTGTATCACTAGATTGTTCTTTATTTTAAGCGTTTTTTTTTCTTCTCGGAAAACTGCCTCAAACACACTTCACACTTCAAATTCTTTCTCTTCAAAACCTGTTTGATCTTTCTTCGAATGATACTAATGAAACGTATTATGTACAGTCCAACTTTCAGACATACTTGTTATAGTTTTTCTTTTGACTTGTCCATTCAATACCCTAATTGGAGGCTTTCCTATCGAAGTTTATCTAGATACTAGGAGGTGCAAAGAAAAGGCAAAAATCGCAAGAGCAGAAAGCGGTTAAAAATTCATTGCCACTATTTCAAGATATTTTGACCTGCGGCAGGCCTGCTGTTTCATGTATGCGTTGTTACATCAAATTGTATTTACATTAATAGTCGAGATGTTATCAACAGGAAAAATTCAGTTCATACCACTGATATACTTAGCGAATTTGATTTAACTCATTATTTTTAATTTCATAAAACGTTACTGACTGTTTGCGGCCATTTCACCCAACTTAGAAGTACGTACAAATATGGAAGATAGTGAGAGCGTTCCTCCGCAATTTGCAAATTGGGGGCGGTGCCGGCATAGAGCAGCAACATCAATTTTTGCACGATCCGGGAACAATTTGTTTTTCAACAGCTTAAGTCGATCCCAGCATTACTGAACGACGTGATGGAAGGAATATTGTTCTTTTTGTTTGCATAATTTCTTTTCCCTAAGCAACTACCAGTCCACCGTAAGACATACGTAAAAAAGTGCAGTGACTGAGGGTATCCAGATTGATCGCCAAGCTATGACGTAGTTTTTCTTGCTGGGAATTCCCAAAGCATTTTGTTGCTTCTTTAGTCAAAAATGTGCCTAAACTGTAACAAAATGTCTTTGCTCATACACCACATCATGAATCCTAGAAGAATATCAAAAGAAAGATATGAAGTGAATTTGTGAGTTAGTGAAAAGGGCAAAAAGCCATATCTGTAGCGAAACTGACACTTGACAAACCTTTCACGGCTGCACCATTGTTGACCAATATTGTTTGGAGAAACATTTGTATTAATACTGTACCATTCTTTTTAGGTTTCGATTAATGCCCGAAGTATGTCTTTTGGATTTAAATGTTATTTTCAACAACAGTAGAAGGTCCATTGGATAATCACACATTTAAATGCTTGCTTAGAGTTCCTCTTTTCATGACCAACGAGATGGTTTTTTAAAAAGATGATGTCGAACTATTCTTTGTTAGAATGATTGAAGCAAATTGCTATGGGTCTCTGGTCTTACAAGTTTTCAGTCCATGCAAAAGTTTTGACATTTAAATATAGCAAAGTCTGCCTCGACAAAGCAAAGTCAAAGTGCCCCAGTCCTCAAAAGCTGTAGTATCAGACAAATATGATACGTTTTGTAGCTAAATAACATACCTGCATGTCAAAAAATATATAATAATAGAAATAATAAGTAAGAATACCTTTAACGACTTCAAAGAATGAAAAGAAACAGCAAACCAACAAAATAACAGGGCCCTTCATCAAGTCCATGGTTTCGGTATCTTGAAGTGATTACCACCTCTGAGAATTGATGTCTGCTTGGTGCAAAGGGAGAATATCAATTTTGTAGGGCGGCGCACATGACAGTGAAGCATCCAATAGCAGTGAAGTATCTAATAGCTGAGGTCTACATTGACATCTCAATATTTGATGTACGATTTAACGAAATAATATATATTTCAGTATTTAATTCGAAAACATTTCTTGGCCTTCGCGTGTTATTACATTTCCGGAGAAGGTGCTATTTTCAACAACGCTACATTTGTAACGCCGAAGTACTTCCAATTCCAGGTGTTGTTGGCGAGACCTTCAAACTCGTGTAATAAAGTTCTACTACCGAGTCTGTAAACAGCCGGGGGGGGGGGGGTACTCGGGTATATTTTGGGTGGGTATCTGCCGCCCGGGTCTCCAAATTTGGACCCCGATTTAGAAAGAGTTTGCACTCAAAATGGTACCCCGTTCTAAAAATAGGTCAGTTTTTAATATCCCCGTTCTTGGAAAAATGGCTGCTGATAATCTAAAGCCTTCGTGCGTTCGAAATATTATCCCCCGTTCTAAAAGGAAACGTCTCTAAAAATGGATACCCCGTTCTACATCAGGAGTCCCAAAATCACGACTTCCGTTGAGTACCCCCCCCCCCCCCCCTCCCCCGGGCTAAACAGTGACCATTCAAACCAATGCTTATAAGAAATCAGTAGTTTCACTCGCTTCTTTTCTTTTTGATATTTGGAAAATAAAAAATTGGTCATATTCGATTCTTTCATGTTTCAACCCTGAGAACTTCATTGAGAGTGACAGCATAGCCGGTTTAACACATTTCTTGAACACAGTCTTTATCTGAAAGTTTCGATGCATTTTATGCGTTGAACCGGCCATTTTGTTCTGTCTATTGAAACTATATTCCAAAATTAAAGAGATACTTCAAATATATCCCATCAAGGTGTAAATCGGGCTTCTCGCGAATCAACGTTTAAACATGTATGTGTAGGCCTTGCCCTCGGCCTGCAAAATAAGGTTGAGAAACAAGCGAGGCATCCTGAGTGGTATCATTTTAGTGAGATTAAAAAGTGAAGTGAAGCGACCATTAGTTTAGCGCCGCATTACTCAGCTAGTTTTTTATCGGGCGATAAGTACGCGTGTGAGAAAATGTATGTCTAATCGTTTCAGCGTTTATCACAATACGTTCTTGACGAGGTCAATGATTTTTACTAGGTCAGTGGTGCTTATGAAAGAAATAAGCTGGTTGCGGCTTGTTGTCTTAAAACAATAAGATGTGTGTTTGTGATCTACTTTTCCCTTCAACAAACAAACGGCGTCTTCAAAGGAAGATAGCGGGTGATGTTATTGTTATTTTGACCTTCATGACATAAATATGACCTTACAGCACTCCAACATCATCTCTGCTCGATAATTGGCAAATTGAATTTTGTTACAATCTTTCGTGTTTTAACGTTCGACGCTTATTCTTAGAGCTACTGAAAGGTAAACATTTTTCTTTGATATTGATTTTACCAAAGCGCTTTGGAAGCTTCAAATTTCAATATTGTTACGTCACATAAAGCTTTATTTAATAATCCGGCAAACCATTTTATAATGTCTGTATATATATTTCGAAATTTGTTTATTTTAGACATGAAATAAATTCCATGAAGTTGTGAACCGGACAAAACAGTGTAACTTAAATATTTAAGATGTTCGCGCAAACCATGCGAATTTTTTTTTTTACGAAACCAGCGCTGCATCATTCCTGTCAGTCTTGTTTGTGCAAACATCTCAAAGTGGCATTTAAGAATCGTTTCAGCGTTTTTCAGTTGACGGGATCATTGATTTTAATGACATAAACATACTGGTCGAGGCTTGCTACCTTCGTAAATAGCAGACGTCACATTTTGCGTGCTCGGAGAAAGTATTTGTCACAAGTTTTAGCCAGTTTTACATCAACTGACCAACAACCAACTGGCACTCATCGTCAATGTATTTCCATATGCAGTGATTTACGTTTTAATCTCTTCTTCAAAAGAAGAACTCGAATGATCAATAACATTGTCATTTTGACCTCCATGACATTATCAGACAATTTACTGAAAGTTGGCAATTCTGCAAGAGAAATCGTCTTTCTTCAGGTCGTTTGCTAATGTTCAGTTTCATGAATAGCAAAACCTGCTTTATACCCCATGCAACGCAAGCACCAGCGCGGTCAATGACAGTGAAAACGGGCTCGACGCAGCCATAAAAAGAAAAGAAGTGACAAGTCGTTTCCCGAGGCCTTCAAAGCCCTAACACTTCGCGTATGTAAGCAAATCTATGTTTACTCGTTTATGACAATAGGTTTTTTCTAGGTCACTGTCTGGTGTTTATAAAAAGAAACAAACTGGTTGCGGCTTGTTGGCTTAAAACAAACTTTCAAAGAATGCGCAAACTACATGGTATCCAGTACCAGACCTCTTTTCAAACTGTGCACAGGGTTCTGCGTTTATTAAATAGCTTTTGATGATGTCCGCGGCCTTGATATGATGAAGTGAAATTGGTGGTTAATTTCTAAGAGTTCGATTTAGTGATGTCTTTCCCTTTCATTAAGAGCAGGAATATGCCTAGTGAAGTGACGGTGGTGGTTAATTTCTACGAGTTCCGTTTGGTGATTTCTTTCCCTTTCATAAGAGCAGGAATAAGCCTTTAGTCGTGTAAAGGATTAAGTACCGTTTTCAAGGGTAAACTATCCTCAAACTGTCTGGCACTGAGTCTGCTTTTTTTATTTCTCAATTGACGATTCCAACAAGTTAATTTATGTAAATACATTTCTGGTGGATATGTCATTTTTACACTGAGTTCACAGCCCTATGTTTCAAAATTACTTTGCTGAGAATTCCACATTGACATCGCCAATGTACTAGCTTCCGGGTGTTCGTGATCTACTTTTCCAGTTCAACAAACGGCGTCTTCAAAGGAAGATAGCGGGTGATGTTATTGTTATTTTGACCTTCATGACATTCATCAGTAGCATTACTAAATGTTCTGCAATTCTGTAATAGTAGTAGAGACTATTTCTTACTTCGTTTGCTATTAGTGTTTAGTTCCATGAATAATAAGCTCTGACATTTACCAGCGACACAAGCACAAGAGCCGTGAAAACGGGCTCGTCGCAAGCATAAGAGCGATCGAGCATATGCAAAAGGATCAAAACCTCTCCTTTTTTGGGTTTGCGCATTTACTTGCTTTGTTCGTTTTCACTTAGATTAAGACCTTCTTCTTACGTTTGTGTTTGTTGCTTGTGAAAGCATAAAGACGGTTGTGAGAGAGATAGATATAACCGCTCTACTGATTCTGTATATTATGAAGCAGTGATTCCACATTTGCTTATGATTAAGCAATTTACAAAACAACTGAACTTCTTTTAACCGCTTTATTCCCACAGTAAACATTTAACTCAATACATGTAATATGGCTCTGGGAAAAGAGCCGGAGACCATAAATATGACCTTACAACACTCCAACATCAGCAACTGTCTCTGCGCGATAATTGGCAAATTGAATTTTGTTACATTCTTTCGTGTTTTAACGTTGGACACTTATTTTTAGAGCTACTGAAAGGTAAACATTTTCTTTGATATCGATTTTACCAAAGCGCTTCAGAAGCTTCAAAAATCAACATTGTTACGCCTCATAAAGCTTATTTAATAATCAAACCATTTTATTATGTCTGTATATATCTTTCGAAATTTTGTTTATTTGAGACATGAAATAAATTGGTAGTTTCTTGGTGTTGCGGATGGTGTGATCACCAAATGACGTAAAACAAAAGATACAAAAGACACTGAACAATACCCACACCACAACACAAAAGCTAACCAACAATGGTTTCCGCAACACCAAGAAACACCCAATAAATTCCATGAAGTTGTGAACCGGACTAATCAGTGTAACTTGAACATTTAAAGGCTGATTTAAACGGTACAACTTTGTCGCATGCGACACACTCAAACCATGCTTACGACATGCTTACGACGTGCTTACAACACGAATTGCAAATCAACTTAAGTCATATCGTAAGCATGGCGTAAGCGTGTCGTATGCAACAAAGTTGTACCGTGTAAATCGGCCTTAAGATGTTCGCGCAAACCTTGCGAAAGCCGAGATTACGAACCAGCGTTGCATCATTCCTGTCAGTCTTGTTTGTGCAAACATCTCAAAGTGGCATTTATGAATCGTTTCAGCGTTTTTCAGTTGACGGGATCATTGATTTTAATGACATAAACATACTGGTCGAGGCTTGCTACGTTCGCAAATAGCAGACGTCACATTTTGCGTGCTCGGAATAACTAGTTGTCACAAGTTCTAGCCCGAGTTTTATATCAACTGACCAACAACCAACTGGCACTCATCGTCAATGTATTTCCATAAGCAGTGATTAACTTTTTAATCTTTTCTTTAAAAGAAGAACTGGAGTGATTAATAACATTGTCATTTTGATCTCCATGACATTATTAGACAAATTACCGTATTTTCTCGATTAAACGCCGGGCCCCGAATAAACGCCGGGTATAATAAAGGAAGTTGTAAGTAAGCCCCTCAAACGTTTATTTGTGGTATAATTAACTTAAGATTTAAGGGCAAGGTATACGGCTGCCAAGAAAAACAAATAATAACCCTTTCTTAAAAAATGGCGGGCGAGAAAAAACTGCTGATTCAAAGAAACGCCGGGTCCACTAGGCCAAGTTTGAAATAAACGCCGGGGCGTTTAATTGAGAAAATACGGTACTGGAAGTTGGCAATTCTGCAAGAGAAATCGTCTTTATTCAGGTCATTTGCTATTGTTCAGTTTCATGTGAAAACGGGCTCATCGCAGCCATAAAAAGATAAGTGACAAGTCGTTTCCCGTGGCCTTCAAAGCCCTAACACCTCGCCTTTGTAAGCAAATCTATGTTTACTCGTTTATGACAAAAGGTTTTTTACTAGGTCATTGTCTGGTGTTTGTAAAAAACACTGGTTGCGGCTTGTTGTCTTAAAACAAACTGCCACACAACGCGCAAACAACATGGCATCCAATAGCAGGGCCTCCCTTTTCAAACTGTGCACATGGTCCTGCGTTTATTAAAAAGCGTTTGATGATATCCGCGGCCTTGATATGATGAAGTGAAGGTTGTGGTTAATTTCTAAGAGTTCCGTTTGGTGATTTCTTTCCCTTTCATTAAGAGCATGAATAAGCCTAAATTCGTCTAAAAGGATTAAGTTCCATTTTCAAGGGTCAACCATCCTCAAACTATCTGGCACTGAGTCTGTTTTTTATTTCTAAATTGATTAGTCAAACAAGGTAATGCCTGTAAATACATTTCTGGTGAATATGTCACTGTTTTACACTAAGTTCACAGTCCTATGTTTCATATGTTACAATTACTTTGTAAGAATTCCACATCCCCAAAGTAATTCCGGGTGTTTGTGATTTACTTTTCCTTTCAACAAACGGCGTCTTCAAAACAAGATAGCGAGTGATGTTAATGTTATTTTGACCTTGATGACATTAATCAGTAACATTACTGGATGGTCTGCAGTTCTGCAATAGTAGTAGAGATTACTATTTCGCACTTCGTTTGCTGTTAGTATTCAGTTTCATGATTAGTAAGCTCTCAACATTTACTCTGCTCACATTTACTAGCGACACAAGCACAAGAGCCATGAAAACGGGCTCGCTGCATGCATAAACGCGATCGAGCATATGCAAAATGATCAAAACTCTTCCTTTTTTGGGGCTTGCGCATTTGTTTGCTTAGTTTGTTTTGATGTTACGCCGTTGCTTGTGAAAGCATAAAGACGATTGTGAGATCGATATAACCGCTCCACTGATTTTGTATGTTATGAAGCAGTAATTTCACACAAGGAAAACTTTTCTTATCATTGAGCAATTTATGAACAACTGAACTTTTTTTAAACCTTTCATAACCAGAGCAAACATTAATAAAACTCAATACATGGAATGTTGCTCTAACTTAAAACAGGAGCCACAGGATTCCCAAACGGCATGAGCTTAACCCGGCTTCTGTAGCATGAATGGGTTGCTAGTCCGTCGATGTGGCTCTAACGTAAGCGTCCATAAATATGACCTTACCTTATAATTGGCAAATCAAAGTATGTTACATTCTTTCGTGTTTTACCGTTTGACAGTTAGAACTACTGGAAGGTTAAACAATTCTCTTCAGAAGCTTAAAAAATTCAACATTGCTACGTCACATAAAGCTTATTTAATAATCAAACCATTTTATTAAGTCATCTTTCGAAAATTAGTTTGTTTGAGACATCAAATACATTCCATAAAGTTGGGAACCCGACTAAACAGTTTAAGTTGAACATTTTAAGATGTTCGCGCAAACCCTGCGAAAAAGATTGCGAAACCAGCTTTGCGTCATCCTTGAGTTTTGCCGTGCAAACATCTGAAAGTGGGATTTAAAAATCGTTTCAGCGTTTTTCAGTTGACGGGGTCATTGATTTTAATAACATGAAACAAACTGGTCGAGGCTTGCTACCTTCGCAAATCAAGCAGACGTCACATTTTGCGTGCGCGGAGAAACTATTTGTCAAAAGCTTCAGACAGTTTGTTAAAATTGTTTGTTGACGAGGTCAGGGACCTAAAGTTACAAATGTTAAAACAAAACAAAACATCGTCCTTGCCGTATTGTCCTACTCTTTCAACCTTCGAAATGGCATAGTGTAGCTTAAGGCTAGGATATGCAATTTATATGTTCCAAGTAAATTAGGCATCTTAATAAGTATAACTGAACATCAGTTAAATTAATAAGTTTAATTAAAAACCCACAATAGCATGCCACCTTTATTTTAATTAACATATATGTTATAGCTTACATGGTTGTTCTTTTTTTCAGGATAGTTATCTCCTTATATACGTAAATAAACTCTAAATACTTTGGCTTACAAAAAGCAGGATTATCTCTGCAATCCGTAATCCACATCGAAAATGTTAGCATGACGCCCAAACATTGGGGTGGAAAAGTAGTTTCAAAGCTGCAACTAGAGGCGCCCAAGCGAACCAGCTTAGCACTGACGAAACTGAAGAATCCTCCACAACGCGTATCGAAACCACTTTGAACAGATATTGAACCAACCTAATAAGAGAGGAAGATGGCGTATCATCTTATTCTCTATATTACTGATGAAGTTTACACCAATGCAAATTGTTTCGTTGTCGTCCCGTTGGTTAACGTTTGCCAATTGCATCTCGTTTTGCATTTAAAGTAGTCGTATTAACGAGATAAATTTATGAGGAAAATAATAGTTCATCAAGTCTGGTCTTTGCACTGGTTACATTAACGGGGTGGTTTATCAATGGATAAACGCAACTGTATTGTATCCAAGCCCGAAAACTTCGTCCTTGTTCGATCCTTGTGTAGTTGCATTTGCAACTCACATTTGACCTGCTCCCAACATGTGGCTTTGATATCTCAGTTGGTAGAGCATAGCACCGACAACGCGAAGGTCACGGGTTCGGTTCCCTGATTTTTTTTCAGGCTTTTTCGAGCTTGGATACAGTAGTACAGCAGCTTAAAGGCCTCACTTGACTATTACTTACATGGTTATTATATTCACTACTTTTTTGTTTTATACAATGTTAATTATACTTACTGTAAAATGAAAATTGTTTTGATTTGCATGAAATCAAAGAAAGCTTGTATGGCTGGTCGGCCTCTCCCTATACAGTTGTATTCATTTAGCATGTCATAGACATGTGTTCTATATATATATATTCGACTGAACGTAGTGAAAGAGAATAGAATGCTTATTGCACTCAGTAATTTCCGTGTTTTAGCTTAAGAACTTGTTTTTGGTTGATGCTGCATGTATTAAAGCCTTAGCAAAAAGGGCACTCGCTCTTTATAATTATTTTCATCACATGTTGTACCGACTCTACTTCCTAAATTACTAACGTTAAAAAAAACTTTCTTGATCTGGTAACGATCGTTTAATTTTAATACCATAGAGTGATTTTCGTATGACCTTGAAAACGGTTTCTTTGAGTGTTCGTGATTTCGGTTTTATAATCCAGAAGTTGACAGGATCAAAACACACAATCTTTGTTCGTTTTCCCGCTAAAAATTCTTGTTCGATTGACCTATCAGAATGCTAAGACTCGGGTAGTGACGTTATAGAGAATAACTCTTTTTTAGCTCGCAATCCGTTCCTTTTGTTTTCAAGTTCGCTAAACCAACCAAAAGCCGCGCGCGTATACTTCCGTTCGCTAAACCAATGAAATTGCTTCCCTCCAGTTCGTTTCCAGTTCTAGTTGTGTTTCAAGTACCTTATTCGTACTAAATTTCGCGAGGCTTTAATTAATCGCGAAATTAAAGACTCGCTAAAATTAGGATACGCGAAAATTAAACACGCGAAATTTAATACACTTCTATAATTGCTTTAATCAATGATTAACTGCGTTTATAGCTACATGGTAATTGTCATCAGTCTATTTATCTTCTACTTCAGCACTTTCTCCATCATTTCTTCATTCATCTATAGTTTTGTTCTGTTTCAAGGGTGTTAAGCATTTATAATCATTACAGAACTGTATGGCATAGGTATTTAAAATCATATTTTTACAATTGACTTTTACAATTGACTTTTGTTAAGTACAACATTGCATTAGCATTTGATTGATTTGCAGTATTTGCTTGATTAGTCTGATTATAAACGCTATTTCTATTACCTAATTGCAAATCATGATTGCAAATCAATCGTCATTTAAGTGATCATTCAATAAAAAACGGTTTTCTAAGTCTGTCTTTTGTCAATTTTCGCGAAATTAAATGCCCTAAATTTATCATTTTTTGCAAAATCGCGAAAATTAATGCTCGCGAAATATTCGTGTTCCAAATTCGCGAAATTAAGTGCCCGCGAAAATTAGTACGAATAAGGTAATCATTTCAAGGTCATACGAAAATCGATACTTTTTTGTTTGGTTCGTGATGCTGAAGTGCTGATTATCACCATTAGGATTCAGAACAATATAATTCGACGTAACATCAGTGTTAACTCTCTAAACGGATCGCAGCCGTTGCCATAGAGTGATTTTACAAAACCCGTGAAAACTGGACAACTAGTCACTTAATCTATTGTTTACTTTTGTATTTATTTAAACCAAATGGAAGTTTGGCCGGTTTGATCCCGTCCGTCAGCTGTGTACCACCCGTGATAATTGTAGTGAGGGGACCCACCTGGGACATCCGGCTCAAAATTTGTGGGTGTGCAGCCAGAACACGGACTAAGTCCTGATCCCGAATGCACACTTGGGAAGAAAGGACCCTTTGTAATGTTCGCACTATGCGCGTTCATGTCGTAAAATCCGTAACCGGTGGGATAAGAGTCGCCCGATGTCACCCCCAGAGCCTCGCCTAAGGCATATCGTGAATATTTATCCCAGCGATCCCACCTCTTCCATGCATTGACCATAAAACTTACGACATGCATACGGCCCAGTTGTCCACCATTGTGGTGGTTATGATTTGCAAAAGTTATTTTATAAGGGTTGTTCTGCAGAGAAATACGGTACACATATGCATATTGAATAGACCCACGAACGCTAATTCCACCCGTGGCTGGGTTGTTTCCCGCAGCCATGATCATGTAACGAGCATCGTTAGCCATTTTTACAGCGCCGTGTGGTAGATTGATGACACCATTGGAGGAGCTACGTTGGTCGGGAAACCAGTTATAACCAAACGGATTATTCATGTTGGGTATGGCCTTGTTATAGACACTTATGCCCGATTTGTGGACGTAGCCATAACTAGCTAGCATCCATCCTCCGCCATCAAACCTCATATCACAATAAGTCTGGGCGGGGGCTGTTTCACCAGAGGGCTGGATCCAGTACATGCCGCTGCCCTGACTATCGCCGGCGTCAATGATTGCTTGGGCATAGGGTGCTGGGTTCTCTTTGGTTCCCAGCTTCATGGCTGAACAGCTGGGGTCAGCATAACGAGTTGGGCATGCACAGCGGTTTTCTCCAATACACGTGCCACCATTTTTACACGGCTTCTTTGCACATTTGCCTTCAAAAGAAAGAGGTAGAGAACCTTATGAATGAAACTGGTTTAATGTCATGTTACTGTAATACCAGGAACCTTATTTCCTTTGAATGATGCACGTAATTCTTAACTTCTTCCGGGCGGACTTTGAAAGCTTTAACATACAAATGTACGGAAAAATTAGAACGTGATTTAATACACACTTAGACAAAATAGAAGTGAAATTCACACAAATTGAAATTTTCAAGAAAATTATTCGAGGTCAGATTGCTATTTTCATTTTCTCCTAAAAAAGCTATATTTCGTGCCAACGGTGCCTTGGGTTCCCATTTTCTCGCGGCTTATTTTGTCTCTTGTAGCTAGTATAAACAATGATCCGACTTTTCGCACGCTGGTACATGAAGCGAAAAAATTACCTCTACTAGCGCAGCGCGGTTTATTGAAATAAATGGACTACACCCATGGTAAGTCACATGGTAGACCTATTCTTACTTCTTTGACAAAACGCACCAGTGTATCCTGACGGGCATGCACACCAGACAGAGGTAGGACCAGCAGCACACTTCCCCCCATTACGACAGTAAAGATGTTTGCAGACTGGAAAATTTAAGATCAAAATTTACAACAGTATTAATTTAACACTTTAAACTGCTATCAAGAGAAACTGAGTTGAAACAGAGAAACGTCGAGCGGTTGAAATAATGCATGGGTTGACTCACATCACTTTATTGAAACTACTTCTCAGAGTTACGTTCACTGAATGGTAAAGCAAAACAATGCAGTTTTTGCAAACAATCCCCCAATAGCAACTCAAGCAAAGACATTCCACAATCCCGCGTTTTCCCGCACTTTGTGGCGCCGGTTACATGTGTCAAGTTTTGATTTCTGATTGGACTGCATTTGTGTATGACTGCATTGTGTATGTAACTGCATTTGTGTATGACAGGCAAAAGTGTATATTTTTGGAGCGCAAACAAAATCTAACCTGCACATTCCTTGTGGCTACAGTGTTTGATAAGAGACACCTTCGTTTCATTGCGGCATTCCTTGGCTGTAGCATTGATTTCACGATTAATCTTCTCTGAAAATAGCTCACAGTTTTTGATGATCTCTTCCATTTTGTCAAAACAATCCAGGCAAGAAGCTGAAAATTGATGAAATAACAACAATTCTTTAAAAACCTAAAGTGATTAAAGCATTAGTTATACATGTGAAAACTTAGTAGTTTGTTACGCGTGCAATATAACCATTCCATCCTTTTCGTGGAAAACGCGATTCATGTAAGTTTTCAACCTCTAAACCGAATGTTCCTTTACGCGCAACATTGCTGTTTGACTGTATATATGAATGCATTTCACGCTATAAGGCTTGCTTTATTTGTGACAAAATTGTTATGAAAAACAACAAACCTTTCGCGCAGTGAGCTGAACACATCCTCTTCAACTTGTCTTGATACGCATCACAAATGTCGTAGATGCTAACCGTGAGCTGTGTCTCATTTGTAGTGTGGCATTTTTCGGCCGCCGCATCCGCTTCTTTCAAACAATCCTCATAAGTTAGGTACTGGAATAAGCAAAGAGAAACTCGAAACTCGGCCAGTTAAAATACGTTAAAGGCCAAATACTGTGGCAGATGACATGTTGAATCAAGTTTCACGTGTAGTTGATAAACAGATATAAATCGACATTGTTAACGAGGATGACACGTTTGGGAGGGTGCGGGGAGGGGGGGAGGGGAATTTGGGAGGGGGGGGGGGATTTGGGGCTGATTAGGTAAAGTGAAGGAATGCCAATTCGTGAAAACCTAGATGCGAGGAATTATTTGTCAAACAATAACCTTACTCATGAATATCTACCGCTACTTGCGTATTTCGATGATGAATTTAGGATTTGGTGGGGAGTTGGCGGGAATTGCAAGAAGAATAAGTAACCCTTTTTTGCATGGCCCTGTAATGGAAGAGAGCTGGCACGTATACTTGGACTAAGCTATCAAGCAATTCATTGAGGATCAAGATAGTGTTTGCTAACGAGCCTAGGTAACTCGGCAGAATTACGTTTTAATTGGCACATCACCGATGGGATCATGCAGTCATCGATGGTCTCGAAAAATAAATAAATATTTCTAAACAAATGGTTATTAAAAATAACCAAAAATTATAGTTGTTATCCTCTTACCTCTCCGTCCTTTTCCATTCTTTTTATAAAGTCCTGTTGTTTGGCTAACGAAAGAGCAGAGAAGCTCAAAGCAATGAATAAACTGCTAAAAACATAGACCGCAAAACTGCGCATTTTAAGTTTCCTCGGCTACCAAGAACGGAACAAGAACAGTGCGCATTCAGTAGGTCTCCGATAATGACACTCGAAATGCAGTGCCGCGCCGTTTAATAGTCATTAATAGTGCACTAGACAACGTATTGTCGTTTCCCTGTCAGTTAAATTCCGGTTATAATATTTCTGACGTGCCCAATCTAGCTCAATCTATTTCCTATTTCACTTCTTGTGTTATAAGATCTTCGGGACCACCCATTTTACTTCTGAAGGGGTTGAGGTGGGGGAGGGGGGGGGGGGGAGGTGGGGAGTGGAGGTGGGGGTGGGCAGGGGGTTGGGTGATTTAATATATATATATATATATACCCTGAAATCTATCTCTCTTGGGAGCAAATGCTCGACCAGAGGCTTTCTGCAACAATTCACGCACCCCCTCTCCCCCTTCAGAAGTCTAGTGATTCGTTCCTTAGTTTGACCTTGTTACGTTCAGCACAGCGCGCAAAATCTCCTTTGTATTAAAACCGAAACGGATGTTTACAATCAACAATATATTTGGACATGAAAATATGTACTTATATTACTCATGTTTATTTATTTTCAGTCCGCATTCTTTAGAAAGTAATTCTATGTATTCTCAAAAGCGGTAAACTCGCAATTATGTGCCTATCCTTTTTACGAAGTTCGCAAGTCTATATAAAATATATTTTCCTGTAAACATTTTTAGCGAAAGCTATCGACGCCCAAGCTACAGAAAAAGCCCTGAAAATGATGGCATTCCTCGAGGTAAAGATCACGTGATTTTTTCTTTTCCCAGGTCATCGATCAAATGCGCAAGGGGAATTCTCATGAATTCTGCTAAACATATAAATAGGTCCCATGTTTGTGCTGGAATCAGGGAACTGTTCCACATGACAAAAGAAAAAATATCGCAAAATTCATTTTGTGAAATTTTGAAAAACAAATGGTACCATGCAAATTGCAAGAGTACTGCCAAAGGGGTTTCATATGAATGGTCACATCACAGGATTAAGTCCACAAACTCAAAAGTTAGAACAACGCTACATGTCTTCTGTGACTCTGTGAGTGAAAGGGTTAACATTTCCAGCGTGCAAAAAAGGATTAAGATCCGTTATCAAGTGTTTTAGTGTCAGCCAACGTCCAACACCATTTTTTTTAGTTGTTTCTCAATTAACCATTCAGAGTAAATGTACGCTTTCATTAAGTACACCGCCTTTTGTTTAAAATTTACTTTCTCAAGCTATCTTCATCGTCAATGTACTTCCGTGAGCGACGGCGAGGCGTCTTTAAAAGATGAACTCGAGTGATCGATATCATTGTCATTTTGACCTCCATGACATTACTATGATCAGTAAAATAACTGAAAGTTGGCAATTCTGCAAGATAAATCGTTTTCTTTTCAGGTCGTCCGCGGCCTTGATATGATGAAGTGAAATTGGTGGTTAATTTCTAAAAGTTCCATTTGGTGATGTCTTCCCCTTTCATTAAGAGCAGGAATAAGCCTATATGATGTGAAGGTGGTGGTTAATTTATACGAGTTCCGTTTGGTGATTTCTTTCCCTTTCATAAGAGCAGGATTAAGCCTATAGTCGTGGATCAAGTTCCGTTTTCAAGGGTCAACTATCCTCAAACTGTCTGGCACTGAGTCTGTTGTTTTATTTCTCTATTGACTAGTCAAACAAGTTAATTCATGTAAATACATTTCTGGTGAATATATCATTTTTACACTGAGTTCACAGCCCTATGTTTCAAAATTACTTTGCTGAGAATTTCATATTGACATCGCCAAGGTACTTCCGGGTATTTGTAATTTACTTTTCCCTTCAGCAAGGCGTCTTCAAAGAAAGATAGCGGGTGATGTTATTGTTATTTTGACCTTCATGACATTATCAGTAACAATACATTACTAAATGTTCTGCAATTCTGCAATAGTAGTAGTGACTATTTCTCACATCGTTTTCTTTGGGTTTAGTTCCACGAATAATAAGCTCTGACATTTACCAGCGACACAAGCACAAGAGCCGTGTAAACGGACTCGCCGCACTATGAGCGATCGAGCATATGCAAAAGGATCAAAACTTCTCCCTTTTTGGGTTTGCGCATTTGCTTGCTTAGTTCGTTTCACTTGACATGAAGATCTTCTTCTTACGTTTGTGTTTGTTGCTTGTGAAAGCATAAAGACGATTGTGAGAGGGATAGATATAACCGCTCTACTGATTCTGTAAGTTATGAAGCAGTGATTCCACACAAAGAAAACTTTATTTATGATTAAGCAATTTACGAAACAACTGAACTTCTTTTAATCGCTTTATTCCCAGAGTAAACATTTAACTCAATACATGTAATACGGCTCTGGGATAAGAGCCGGAGACCATAAATATGCACTCCAACCAACATCAGCAACTGTCTCTGCGCGATAATTGGCAAATTGAATTTTGTTACATTCTTTCGTGTTTTAACGTTCGACACTCATTATTAGAGCTACTGAAAGGTAAACATTTTTCTTTGATATCGATTTTACCAAAACCGCTTCAGAAGCTTCAAAATTCAACATTGTTACGTCACATATCATAAAGCTTATTTAATAATCAAACCATTTTATTATGTCTGTATATATCTTTCGAAGTTTGCTTGAGACATCAAATATATTCCATGAAGTTGTGAACGGGACTAATCATTGTAATGTAAGCATTTTAAGGTGTTCGTACAAACCTACCCCGTAAAAAAGATTGCGAAACCAGCGATGCATGTTCCTAGTACGTGCAAGGAGAAATTTAAGGACATCTCAAAGTGCATGGGAAGTATCGTTTCAGCGTTTTTCAGTTGACAAGGTCATTGATCTTAATAACATGAAACAAGCTGGTCGAGGCATGCTACCTCCGTAAATAGCAGACGTCACATTTTTTTTTTTTGGGGGGGGGGGGGGGGGTGGGGGCTCCCTATAAAAATGACAGGGGTGCTCGTCGGAAAATTTCGAAAAGCACCCTAAAAGGTACCAGAATCTCGTTTGATAGGCGTGGTTCAAATATATTTTTACCCCTAAGAGGAACCAATTTTATACAACATAAGACATTTTCTATCATATTTTTTTCAGCTCAATACCCAAAAAGGTACCGCGATAATTCTAACCATGGTCATTGTAGATTTCAGCACCCTAAGCAGTACCAATCTACAAATTTTGACAACTAAAAAGTACGGCAAACACTCCTGTCATTTTCATATTGGAGTCC